>CM071930.1:68261592-68884202 GCA_016081115.2 Rehmannia glutinosa | reverse complement strand
TATACCCAAGTCTTTCTAGAGAAATCATCATTATAAGGAGGAACTAATTGTTTTACCTAGAGAACTTAGCGATTGGTCCACAAACATCACTGTATGAGCTCGAAAGGGCTTCGTGATCTCGAGCTTAATTCCTTTGGAAAACTCTTTTTGAATTGTTTTCCAATGAGCGTCCTTCATAGTTGATCGGGATGATTGATGGAAGGTAATCCTCTCACTATTTCTTTCTTTGATAGTAATTCTAATCCGCCAAAATTTAAGTGCCCAAGTCGTAGATGCCAAAGCCAAGATGTATCTTTGTAGCAAGCTTTGAGACATTTTGCTATATCATTCGATATTTAATAAGAACATTACTCGTTTTAGATATTGGCACTTTAGTGATTAAATTATTTCTATCATCTCTTATAGAAAGACTACGATCCTTCATGTGAATGTCATAGCCTTTCTCTAGAGTTGTCCCAAACTCTAGATATTACTTTTCATATTTGGAACATAATAGACATTAGAAATAAATTGATGACTTCCATTCTCCAGCGGATTAAATTTTACCTTTTCCTTTGACCGGAACTTTAGACTCAACTCCAAAAAAACATTGCCACTCACCGATTCATCAAGCTCCACAAACATGCTTCTTTCTTCCACACATATGGTTGGTTGCACCGATGACGAGTACCAAGTGTTGTCGGTCTTCCATCACCGCCCTTGTATCTTTAGTAACAAAATTGGCATCTTCTTCGCTTTTATTTTCCACATAGTGGGCCTTTTCTTCAACACTTGGTTTTGGGAGCTCTACACTCGGAAGCATAATTTCCAAATTTTTGACAATGATAACACTTTGTTTGTGATTTTTCATACCTCATTCTAGGATTGCTTCTCTCACGTCACTTTGATTGGGTATTCTCTTCTATCTTCATTATTATTTGAAACCTCTCGTGCCTTCCACGACCACGACCTGGAATCCCTGGACACGACCTCTTCCATGTTGACCTCATTCATTGCCCATGCTTTCTTCTTTATCCTTCAACTTGCATTTTAAAAGTTGTTCTACAATATATTGCTTCTTTTTATGTTTTTCTTCATATGCTTGTAATGACCCCAATAATTGATCAATAGTCATCTCCTCCATTTTTTTGTTTCCTCAATTATTACGGCAATGTGTGTCAAGGATCAAGAACAAACACCTAACCATCATGTTAGTTATGATAGTTAAAGTTAGTTAACTTAGTTACATTCTATACCATAGATCACATATTGTAAATAGATGGTGATAATGAAAGTTCATCTTCTTCATTTCTTTTGTGAAATTCGAATAGTATTCTTTAATTCTTGATTCATCATTTCAACATGGTATCGTTTAGGGTAAAATTTCATCACCACCACGCACAATTTGTCCAGATCTTCTCTCATTTTCTATCAAGATTTCTTGTTGCTCTTTGTTCGATCAAGATTTCTTATTGATCTTCAATGGCTTCAACTAAAGACACGATCAATACTACTGGCATCGAGGCCTTCTTCCAATCCTGGATGATTTTACATCACCTTATTTCCTTCATCCAAGTGATAATCTCGGTCTGCCGTAATTGTTTTACGAACAATTCAATGGTGAGAACTATGTTTCTTGGAGCCGCTCGATCTTGATGGCCCTTAATGTGAAGAATAAAACAGGTTTTGTTGATGGTTCAATTCATGTTCCTCCTAGTTCTTCCTTGATTTTATTTTCTTTTGGCACTGCGTGCAAACAATTTAGTGTTATCTTGGATACTAAACTCTATATCAAAGGGCATTAAAGAAAGCTTTTATATTTTAACACAACACAAGAGCTATGGGAGGAGCTTAAGATTCGATATGTACGGCGATGGCCCAAGAGTGTTTCATTTGGAAAAATCATTGAGTTTTATATCTCAAGAGTATGGGAGGAGCTTGTTGATAGAACTTATGCATGTGCACGTGTTGGTTCTTTGTATTATAATTTATACATGGTATAACTTATGTTTCTAAAGAAGATAGAAAACGTTGTACTTTATAGCATACTCAATTACGAGTCCTTGCTTGGAGAGAAATATAACTAGACTTGGTCGATAAATTACTCTCAAGCGGCGTTTTTGTTTTCAATTACAACTCTATTTCTAGATGAATCGTGAATTTAAATAAGTCCTATATTAAATTTTATTTGAGAAAATTAAATAGAATTATGTGCAATAGTGTGGCGATTCAAGTAAAGAGGAATGCTAAAAATATTGCGAGATTGTTTTCATCTCGTTTACTTAACATGAAAGTCGATCATTTGTTTCCTTGGCTCAATCGATTGTCCTTGATTTTCCCTTGTTATATTTATTTTTTATTTCAATTTAGTGACAAGCTGGTCTTCAATTGTTATACATCCTTACTCTTGTCAATTAAAATTTTGTTAAAGGAAATATACATTGACACTGTTTTCTTAGTCTCGAATCGCACCTCGATGAACAACCATTTCCCTTCAATTTTTGGTGTCGGTTTTTTGATAATTTGCAACTAGAGCGGATGCTCAATTCTTCTAAACAATTCTTCTATACAATGACATTGTTATTTGTGAAAACAAAATGCATTTTCTTGGGTAATTTCATATCACGATTTGCGAGTATAAGGCTCGATGAGAAACTACACTTCATTTCACACTACTAAGATGTCGAATGACACTCAAGAAAATCTACATTTTACAACAAATTATTTATTTTTGGTTCATTGTCCGACTCGAGTTCGTCTCGGATGATGATTATGATTCTCATTCTCATATGAGGATGTTTACATTCAAAGAAGTTTAAATATCATTGTGATCGATTGTTCCCAATAAATGGCGAGATGATGGATACTAGCCCGACCCTCCCCTTTTAATTTTTTTTTTACCTGATTTCTTTAAGAAATTAAAAATAAATAAAAATTAAGTTATGTTTATATGTTTTTTTGAGTTTTCCATCCGAATCAACATTTTGTATATATTCCATAGCTCTTAAACCATCTTTTCTTCTACTTTTTTTTTCTTGTAATGATATGTTTTGAAACTTTGTTTGATCCTTTTATTATTTGAACCGATAATTTAGTTCAATAATTTAAAAAAATTTGCACATTCAACCTAATTTGGCAAACTAAGCCCTAACATATAATCACCAAGACTTTTCTTTTCAATGATCATAAATCATTTTGTAACCAAATTGCATTTTAGGGTGTTATAAAATACATCTATGTTTCTTCTTTTCATAAATCAATAACAATTATGTAATTATTTATATAATTGTAATTTGCTATATTATGTATATAATTAATTTTTCAAATTATATTTTTATGTTTTCTTTTTTGAGAAAAAGTGAATTTTATTTTACTTCAAGAGAATTCGAGTCACGACTATTATCCTTGGGTAATTTCGTCGGACTATGAGCATGAAAAGAACATTTTGGCGCCGTGGAAGATGATTCAATTCTGACGATAAAAAATCACAAAGATAGGTCTTGGGATATCACCACAAATTGGCCTTTCAAAGGAGGACATATCATTAACATTGGAGGTTCCTTTAAAAACAATAAACAATCACCCCGAAAGAGATTGCACTTCCACATTATTTTGGTATTAATGAACACTTCATTTGGTGAGAATGAAAATATTGTGTCTGATGCTTTGTGTTTGATTTTGCCTTTTGAAGTATGTGTATCTGTTTTTATTTTTCTCCTTGCGTGCCTTGGAAGAGTATGCACATGAGCCACTTAATTTGTTAGCTAGGTTGAGCATGTGATGTTATCTAAGTTGTTCTTGTTGGCCAATCATCTTTTTGTTAATTTGATACTCGTACTTGATCTCTATGCTCGGACAGATGCATTCTTTGCTATTGTTTCCATTTGAATTATTGTTCCGTAAATGAATTTTCGATGACCTGCTTGTTTTTAATGGTTACGATTGCTATTCTCCTCCAAGGCCTATAAATAGAAGTTTCTTTCCTCTATTTGGCAAAGAAAGACGTAGAAGTCGGCTATTTTCCAAATTGTTTTTCCACTTACATGTAGTGCAAACATGTTCAGAGGCGAGAAAAATGGGTGTCGAGTTCATGGATGTGGAGGCTCAAAAAGTTGAACAAAACAAGAAATTGGTGAAGTAAGTTGGCAAAGAAGTATCACGCTTTCTTAGACTGGTCTAAACAAAGAGGTTCATAAGGGTCTAAACAATACTAAATATATATGTAATGAGAGAGTAACTGTTGCGATTGGATATCAGAAAATCTCATTTTCGTTCAGATGTAGAAATATTTTTTCGTCAGAATACAACTACTTGTGAATTTTTTAGAATACATTATTCACCTAGTTTCACTTTTTTGTTCCGCCAATCACTTCTACTTATTATTAAAAAAACCAATCGAATCACTAATTATTGTTATTGCTTATCACTTACACATTTTGAACTACTGATCATATATCATGATTTGTCCAATTGTCAACATACAGCTCCAGCATCAAATCACATTTTGGAAGGGCAAGATATTGTAAGCAATAACTACGGTCAAGTTTAGATGTTGAGTATCAAACTCGTAAAAGGGTTGTTTCTTTGCAATTTTTTTATCCCCAAATGATTATTGATAAGTTTGTTAGTAAATAATATGGATATCTATGCTGCTAATATTCAAAAACTTTTCACTAATAATAAAAATCATACAAGTTCTAAATTATTTGAACCATTCATAGAGACGATGATAATAAAACTTGAAGAAAAAAATTGGAAATCTATTATATTTCTTGAGATTCAATTATGAAAAAAACTACTCGAAAAGTTGAGATATATATTAGATGATTGATAAAAATTGTGGTACAATATTATTAAATATTATCATGTTATAATATAATTGGAATATTCTAGTGTGGTTGGCGGGAGGTGATTAATTAGTTGCAAAATCCATAGAATATAGGTTGTTACATGCCAAATACTACTACTAATAATAATAAATATAAAAAGACTAATTCATCCTTTCTCCAAAAAATATATAAAAAGCCCCACCAATTTGTTCCATATCAGGGACCAAAGCCAAAATTTAGAAGGCCACCTTACTCCCCAGCCCTGACACGACGAGACCAAAAATATAAATGATTCTTGATCCTTAACGAGTCTATACATGTATTATGTTATGAATTCTTAATTAACATTAAATTTCGAAAAGAAATTCAACCTTAAAAGTATTCATATCATCTCGCAATTAATTTTTTTCTGCTTTGTTGATTCTATATAATATAGTTTTAAATTATGCTCAAATGTCATTCTTCTCCAGTTTTTGATCTTTATCAATAACTCAATACTGTGATTTTTTTTAAAGAAAAATTTGAGTAACCTCCTAAAAAGGGCCACATTACATGTTGCAAAATACTTTATTGCCAAATGATTATTGATAAGATTTTAGAAAAATTAACATATATATATCTATACAATTAACACACAATTCTTTGAACCATGCATAGAGAGAAGGATAGTAGATAAAGTTAAAAGAATAAATTTGAATAGCTTTTGGCACATTGAAGGGGCAAGATCATTGGTGTATACCATAGGACAACAACTAAATACTAACAAATGTATCACTATCAGTATATAATTTTGTTTAAACCAACAACCCCAAGCATGTTATCTACAGAAAACAATTGTAGTTGACAAATTATTATATGGTAAGTACTTAATTTGAAAACAATATATGTGTATAATATATAAGTAAACAATATTCCTTGAGCATATTATTGTAGCCAACATTTGGTTACAAAACAAATCATTCAAATAAAATAATTTTTTTAAAAAGGGCATACTGTACATTGCAAATTAATTTATCCCCAAATGATGATTAATAAATATTTAAATAAAAACGTAAATATCTATATATAGATAACATTCAAAATGATTCTATTGAAATAAAAAATCGATAAGTTCTAAATTCTTTGAATAATTTATATGGATGATGATAATTGACAAAATTAAGAGAATAATGTTTTTTATATATATATCCGACATTTGACAGTAGAAGGACACGATGTTTGGTGTATAAACTCGTCTTGAATCTAGTTGAAGTTTTTCCATACATAAAACACAATAATAATAATAATAATAATAATAATAATAATAATAATAAGAAAATAATATTTTAGGTCACTATATGTACAAAACCCTAATTCATCCTTTCCCCAAAAAAACATATAAGAAGCCCCACCAATTTGTTCCATATCCAGCGACCAAGGCCAAAATTCAGAAGGCCACCCTACTCCCCGCTGCAAAATTCGGAAGATCACCCTACTCCCCGGCCACCACACAACGGTCACAAAATATATAATTCTTGATCCTTACGATACATGTATTATGTTCTTAATTCTCAATTATTATTAAATATGAAAAAAAAATTCAACCTTAAAACAAAATTCATATCATCCCGCAATTAATTTTTTAAAGCTTTGTTGATTACGTGAAGCCCCGATTTTTCGAGCTTATAATTGATCATTATTGTTGTTTATACTTTTGATCGACTAATTTACCGCGCCATTTTGACGGGTAAGTATTGATAATATATACATTTTGTACTTTATTTTATTTTATTTAATTACTTGTGATCATGATCATCATTAATTCCATTCCTCAATTATGATCACTTGATTGATCACTATTACTATTCTTGTATTTATTAGTCACCTTAGAATTTTAAGAGACTATTTATTTTGGAGACTTTTACCTTATAGAATTAAGAATTTAATTTAGTTTAAGTGATCATGAGACTTACAAGTGATCAAGAGAATCACTAATTATTTTGGAGATTGATATATTTCATCTATTATCATCAAAATTGGGACAAAAAAAAATATATGGAATTACCATTTTACCCTCATAGTGGACGGCCATGATGGATTTTGGGATATAAATATCATCCAACTCTTGTACACATACACCATATATTAGTCATCTTGTGTATAATTATATCATTAATTCAAACATTATACACATCATCTTATACACCAATTCTTTATTACTATTTTCCCCAACTTATTCCCACTTAACAAACATTCTTCTTATTCCTCTCAAATTCAAATTGACCCACACTTTGACTTGCATTTTTGTCTCCATGCAAGAGACAAATTACAAGACACAATTTGATCAAAATTTCCTCTCCCTCTCTCTCATACTACACGGCCATTATGGCATTTTTTTCATCAAAATTTTCATTTCATTCTCATCAACACATTCTAATACTCAAAGCCTTCTCCTCCTTCTCTCTAAAAACTCCCAACATCTCTCTATTCTTCTTCTTACTTTCTTCTTCCATACTTAGAAAAAAATTCAACATTTTCCTCCCTATCCTTCATAAAAATCGAACCACTATACTAAAAGGTAAGAAATTTTAGCTTCAATCCATTTTTGGATATCACATTGTTCATCTCTTCCACCTTCTTAACTTAAGTTTAAATTTGGTTTTTGGAGGTACATTTAGAAGACTTTGAAGGTTAGAGCTTGACAATATTTTGAAGAAGGACCTCAAGCTTGAAGAAGAAAATAGTAGAGAAAATTTGACTACAAGGTAAGAATTGTGTACTAGACCCCTTCTTTCCTACTCTTCCTATTTTTTCAAATTTTAACACCCCTTTTTCATTTTTGAGAAATAGGGGCTGACCTTAGGAGATTTTTGGAGTTGAGCCAAATTTCCAATTTTTGAGCTTCAACTAGTCTCCAAACATCTACTACACAAGGTAAAGTGTAGTCCTTTTCATTTTCTTAATTCCTTCTTTTTCTCCTTAATTTTTCTCTCATTTTTCTAACTCCAAATTTTGATATTTTCTTGACTTAGGGGCTGACCTAAGAAGCCTCATCCAAAAATTGTGAAATTATCCTTTTATTTCACAATTTCCAAAATTAAGGTGGGTGGAAAATTATTTTTCCAACTTTTAGGTGTTTTATTAAAATGCATGTAGAAAATTTGATCATGAGCCTTGAGATATATATAATCTATGTATTGCATGTCAATTTTATATATCAAATCATGAAAATTCTCAAGAGTTGCTCAAAATTACTATTTATTGAATTTTAGGTGCATGCATGTACACTTTAATGCTTTAATTGATGAATTCTTGTATGTATTGGACATGCATGTGTATGATCTTTAAAATCTATGTTTTGGATGACTTATAACCTGGAAAAGTCGAGCATAATTGATTAAATTTCAATTTTGGACTTAAAAATGCAAAAATGGAAAGTTGGTGGACTAAATTGCAAGAAAATAAAAGTTAAAGGACCCCTCTGCAAATTTCGAAATTTGGGACTGTACTCAGGTTCAAAAATGACTTTTGGACATTTTAATAATGTTTTAATAATTTTAAGATAAATAAAATCAACCTTTAAAAGCCCAAGGACTAGATTGTAAGATTTTGAAAGTTTAAGGGCTATTTTGCAATTTTCAAAACTGTACCAGACCTAAACTTTATAAATTGAAATTTTTACTTTTAAGTTACTGGGAATCCCATATTTTAAAAGTATTCCAAAAATCCAAGTGGTTAGGGCTTGGAAAACAATTTTACTAAAAATGAGGGACTAATGTGAAAATATTAAACTTGAGGACCCAAATGAAATTTCCAGGACTTATGCAGCCCATGCACCTGGAAATACTAACTTAACTATAACTTAATTATATTTTGGACCCAAGGTTCAAATTTCATAACAATTGGACCCCTAAAAGCCTTAAAGGCAATTATTTTAAAATGGGACAAAAATGATATTTTCTAAAGTTGAAGGACCTACACATAATGCTTTTAAAAACTGCTTTTGTCCCAATATCCTACCAACCTTAGTGACATTTTCCAACTGGAATCACATTAAAAGCCCTTCCGGTTTGTCAGTTCCGAATTTTTAAAACTTGAGGTCCGAATTGACAATTTTTACAAATTTGGGGCCAATATGAGATTTTTATAAAAACTCGACCATAAAACTTTAAAAACCTGAATCTCTGGACAATTTGGAGAATTTAGGAACTGACCTCATAATTTTTCAAGGTCGGGATATTTATTTATTCAATTTTTAACCCCAAAAGTGTTGGTTTTTACAAAACGGGGCTAAATTACAATTTTTCTTTTATAAAGGACCTAACTCAAATTATTTTCTCTTTTACTAAAATAGCCCTGGACCCTCTGACTTGGAGATTTAATTAAAGTATTTTATTTTCCCAAAAACCCTTGACTTATCGGATCGACTTGACCGATTAATACCCGATCGCGGAGCGACTCCCTCGCCTTGCGATTTGAATCTATAACGGGACTCATGTTCCACCTAATCTTTCAAGATATCGAAGGTTGCTTATCCTTCCGATAATCATCTTCATCCAAAAACTCCACCAACGCCATAATTGCCACTCGCGTTTTCCAAAAATTTTCCTAAACTGCTTCCCAAATCAATAATACTCATTGCTGGTTGATTTTGTAATTATAATTACTTTCTGCTGAGTCAACTTGGTGTGTCGAGCTCACACTCCGGAATGGATACGTCGGGGGATGGAACCGGCAGCTCGGCTGCTATTCCACTCTTCCTACCCATCGTCCTAATCCCGCAACTGAGGGACGGAGTTTGTCCAAGGGAAGCGGGTCGTAGTACTGAGGTATAATCATGATTATGACAGATCCGAGCCTCGCCAGCTCTACTGGGATTTTGTCTTTGCCTACGGAGCGATAAGGTGCTGGTCTTGGACCATACTTGACCGGGAGTTACAAGGTAGAACGAAGGAATCGCTGTCGATCCACACGATTCGGAGTTATCGTCCGTTTTGGTTGGCGTTACATTCCCCGTGACGCAACCGCTTACTGCTTTGCATTGGTTGGCGCTACAAGTCCGTCACGCAACCATTAATTGCCTTGCATAGGATTGGCGTTACACTTCCGCACGCAATCCTACCTGTCTTATCAGTATCACATAGTGCCTGTGTGACCATGAATCGTTTTCTTAAATCGTATAATTATTACTTAAATAATTTATCATGACGCTTAGAATCGTGTGAAACCATGCATCATACTCATGCGTTTTTCGTAAATAAGTTTTCTCTCATTAACTATTACGCCACACTCGCATTACGATCACCCCATCCATCGAGATTTTTGTCTCATCCCCGCTGTTTTCTAACCTTAGATGAGGATTTATTTGGGGATCTTTGAACCGCTCTGGATTGAGACCTTGTACTACGCTTGTTGGATTTCTTCGTATCTTGTTGTTGATCGGACTCTTTTCTTATTATGTTTTTGTTGGACTTTTGTATCCTAATCAATTCGGGTTTGTAATTGAGGGGCGTATGATCCCTTGACTTTAAGTTACTACCTTGTTGAATTTCGGGTTGTAATTTGGATGTTGGAATGTAGACTTTAAGTGATAACTTGTATACATATTTCTTTCCGCGCTATTTAGACTCTGTCTTATTGGGTTCTCATTGGTATTGTCCGGAATGTTAGTCCATTTGTATTTAAGTTGTGAATCGCTTCGTCGCGTCCCGTTTGGGCGTGATGGTTCTATTGAATATAGTTTTACATTGAGCTCAAATGTCATTCTAGTCTATCTTATTTAAATTTATCAATGACTCAATATAGTGTTTTTGTGTTTGAAAAACAATTGAGTAACCTCCTTGAAAAGGGCATATGACATGTTGCAAATTCTTTATTGCCAAATGATTATTGATAAGAATTTAGTAAAAATAATATATATATATATATACAATTAATATTAAAAAATTATTCCACTAATAATGAAAATTATACAATTCTTTGAACCATGCATGGAGAGGAGGATATTAGTTAAAGTTAAAGGAATAAATTGGAATAGCTTTTGGCGATTGAAGGGGCAAGATCATTGGTGTATACCATAGGACAACAACTAAATAATAACAAATGTATCACTATCAAGATATATTTTTATTTAAACCAACAACCCCAAGCATATTATCTACAAAAAATAAATGTAGTTGACAAATTATTATTTAATTAAAGAGAACATGGTAAGTACTTAATTTGAAAATAATACATGTTTATAATATATAAGTAAACAATATTCCTTGAGCATATTCTTGTAGACAAAATTTGGTTACAAAAAATAATTCAAATAAAAACTTTTTAAAAGGGTCATAATATAAGTTGCAAATTAATTTATCCCCAAACGATGATTGATAAATATTTAAAGAAAAACGTAAGTATCTATATATAGATAACATTCAAAATGATTCTATTGGAATAAAAATCATACAAGTTCTAAATTATTTGAACAATTTATACGGATGATGATAATTGACAAAATGAAAGACTGTGTATAAACTCGTCCTAAATAAAAATCATACAAGTTCTAATAATTTTTTTAATATATAAACGACATTTGACAGGTAGAAAGACTGTGTATAAACTCGTCCTGAATCTAGTTGAAGTCTTTTCATACTTAAAACACAACAACAACAACAACAACAACAACAACAACAACAACAACAACAATAATAATAATAATAACAATAATAATATTATTATTATTATTATTATTATTATTATTATTATTATTATTATTATTTTAGGTCGCTAAATGTACAAAACCAAATTCATTTTTTCTCCAAAAAATATATGAGAAGCCCCACCAATTTGTTCCATGTCCGACGACCAAGACCAAAATTCCGAAGGCCACCCTACTACCCCTGGCCAGCAAACAACGGGTCAAAAAATATATAATTCTTGATCCTTACCAGAGTTGATACATGTATTATGTTCTGAATTCTCAATTATTATTAAATGTCCAAAACAAATCAACCTTAAAACAAAATACATATCATCCCGCAAATTAATTTTTTTTTCTCTCTTTTGTTGATTCTATAGAATATAGTTTTACATTGAGCTCAAATGTCATTCTAGTCTATTTTTTTATCTTTATCAATGACTCAATATAGTGATTTTTGTTTTTATAAAAATAATTAGTAACCTCCATGAAAAGGGCCATATGACATGTTGCAAAATTTTTTATTGCCAAATGGTTATTGATAAGAATTTAATAAAAATAATATATATCTATACAATTAACATTAAAAAAATATTCCACTAATAATGAAAATTATACAATTTTTTGAACCATGCATAGAGAGGAGGATATTAGATAAAGTTAAAAGAATAAATTTGAATAGCTTTTGGCAGGTTGAAGGGGCAAAAGTTATTGGTGTACACCATAGGACAATAACTAAATAATAACAAATGTATCACTATCAGTATATAATTTTGTTTTCAACAACCCCAAGTATATTATCTTAAAGGAGACTATTGTAGTTGACCAATTAATATTTAATTAAAAAGAATATGGTAGGCACTTTGGAAAATAATATATGAATTTAATATATAAGTAAATAATATTCGTTGAGCATATTCTTATAGACAACAATAGGTACAAAAAACCATTCGAATAAAATAAAATTTTTAAAAGGGTCATACTATAAGTTGCAAATTAATTTATCCCCCAGATGATGATTGATAAATATTTAAAGAAAAATGTATGTATTTATATATAGATAACACTCAAAACGATTCTATTGAAATAAAATTCATACAAGTTCCAAATTCTTTGAACAATTTATACGGATAATGATAGTTGACAAAATTAAATGAATAATGTTTTTGTATATATAAACGACATTTGATAGGTAGAAGGACACGATGTTTGGTGTATAAACTCGTCCTGAATCTAGTTCAAGTCTTTTCATACTTCGAACACAATAATTCAAAATCATTTCAATGAAAAACTTAAATAATCATAATATATTTTTATATTTACACAAAAATCTAATAAGTGTATATTCAATGCTAGAAATATTGGTCACGAGATTGTAATGCAACCCATGTTGGGAAGTTTATCAAGAATAATTTTTAAACGAAGAACTTTTCTGATGAAAGTTGTCGAAACTATCCTATATTTGAGTCTCATTAACCCAGAGAAAATATTCAGAATCATATTTTTTTTATTTTTATATAGTTAGAATGAAATTCCTCCGCACAATATTTATATTTACGGTATATCTTTCTAAATTTCTGTTTTTATTCATTTTTAATTATCTTTTGTGGTTTTTAGAGGGACAAATATGAGCGTTCATTATTCAATTTTTTCCCCATTAGGCATAACTTCCATTAGGATAATAGTTTCGAAATTAGTATATTATTATTTTATGTATTATATCAGTATGTTATACAATATATGACATCTCAATGACATATCCACCGCAAGGATGCCTAAGATTCCATTATTACAATCCCACAAAGTTTAGATGTTGAGTTACTAAGAAAAGAAATCACGTACCAAACTCGCAAAAAGTTCATCATGCTAGTTGAATTGTTGTTACCCCCAAGTGATTACTGATACGTTTCTTATAACATAATATAAATATCTTTATATATAGATAATATTTTAAAAATATACCATTAAAATATAAATCATTTAAGTTATTATTCTTTGAGCCATTCATACCAACAATAGCATCGGACAAAGTTAAAGGAATAAAATTGTTATTTTTAAATAGCTTTTGGCAGGT
Organism: Rehmannia glutinosa; assembly: GCA_016081115.2. Lineage (NCBI taxonomy): Eukaryota > Viridiplantae > Streptophyta > Magnoliopsida > Lamiales > Orobanchaceae > Rehmannia > Rehmannia glutinosa. The sequence continues at coordinate 68,870,656 of CM071930.1, read as the reverse complement.
TGAAGTGACATGATAATTGGTGTACACCATAAGACAACCAATAAATAAGAACAAATGTATTATTATCATAATATTTTCTTTTTAAAACAACAACTCCCAAGTATATTATTCACAAGAGACAGTGATAGTTGACAAATAATTATTTAACTAAAATAAGAACTTTGTAAAAACGTATATATGTAAGTAAAGTAAACAATAATCCTTATGTATATTTTTGTAAATAATTATTTGATAAAAATGAATATCGATAAGTACATTGAAAAAATGTCAAATGTGTGTGTATATAGATTAGATCTTCTTTAACAAACAATCCTCAAGCATATTCTTGTGGACAATGGTAGTGGACAAATAACTGTTCAATTAAAATGATTGAAGGAATAAAGTTTGCAATATGTATTATGATCCATTTGCAAGTATATTCATTTCTAGAAATACCAGAAATGGGATTAGTTATAATTTGGTGCCAAATTATTAGATTTAGTCCAATAATTTTGCACAATGGAAATTAAATAATACAACGATATTAACGTGGTTTGAATTAACTCCCAGGCTGATACATCTATTAGTTTGGACAAGTTTTCAAGATGGATGACAATTATATTAACACGTGTAATAAAAGGAATTCTAAACTATCCCAAATACTCAAGAAAAATGTCTCCAACAAAATAAGAATTCTTTAATTACTTGGCCTCTTCACAAGCAACTTGATGTCCACGTCCGGATATCTTCATCGAAAGATATCTCTCGCATCTTTGACAAAATATGTCAATTACTAAAGTCTAAAATAATAGAGTTAAGAAGATTGAAAATTAAACAATATGGGAGTGTTGTTCCTAAAAAATTGAGAATGAAGAACTTTCTAGAAAACATTTAATGTTATCAAAGCTATCCGGTATTTGAGTTCTAATTAACCTAGGAAAAATATTCGATATCATAATTTCATTATTTATATACGATTCGTGCAACTCCACTTTGTACAATATTTGTATTTGTGGTCTATTCTTTTTTTTATTTCTTCAATTTTTTTCTTTTTTCATTTCATTTATTGTTTTGAGTTGGAAATATATTCTTTTATCATTCACTTTTTGTTTTGGCCCAACCAACCTACCTTCTATTACGATATCAATTGACTAAATTAGTATACATTATTAAAACAAATCATATCTTTGTGCATGATTACATCTTGTTAATATTATATTAATTAGTACAAATTAATTAGTATTCATGTGACCAATAAATTTCATCTATAAATATGGCACATACTTCATTGAATCAAGTACTCAAGCACATAAAAAGTAAACATAATCTTGAAAGAAGATGGGGAGAACTATTCAATCATCCACGTTAACAAGTTGGGTTTCTTCGTTCTACTTTTTGCTTGGTAACTAATCTTTCATTCTCTCGACACAAACACATGTTTGTGTATATTTAATTGATTTTTAGTCGAAAAACATGATAAAACACACACACACACATAAATATATATATATATATAATGTTGTACATTCGTTGCAAATACGCAGCGGGTAGAAGGCTGCGAAAACGACGTCGGCAATATTGTCGCCAAGAAAGCTACTCCAAGTCGCATGTGAAGATGTTGCTTGTACCGAGGACACCGCTTTGCCATCTTTGAGGTTGCGATTCTTTGCGAAGTTGATCATGGACATTGTCACCTGGATTGATAACTTATCAATCCATATTGTGTATTAATAAGCATTCACATGTACTATTGTTATTGCTGATATACTATTTTAATAAGTACAACTTAATCATAAGTTGTAAGTTTGTGAATGCAGAGCATGAATCATATGTAATGCTTTTTTTAAGTTATCGTAATTGTTCTGTGGAAGCAATGGAATATGTCTCCTTTGTCAAAATCCGTTTAATATGATGAATTTATCATTTGCATAACAAAATACATGTATCATATGGCACACACATATCCTTCATTTTTTGTTCACAAATATATTGTACTCTCTTCTGCAAAACCTGAAGAAAAAATATTGTAATTAAATTATATTTCTAGAGATTCAATTATTAAAATATTTACTCGAAAAGTTAGATTTATATTAGATGATTGATAAATATTGTTGTGCAATATTATTAAATTTTATGATGTTGTAATATACCTGATTTTTTCTAGTGTGGTTGGCTGAAGGTGGTTAATTAGTTGCAAAATTCTTAGAATAGAGGTTATTAGATGGGAAAAAAAACAATAATAACTTAGGTCACTAAATGTACAAAAGACTATTTTCTCCTTTCTCCAAAAAACATATGAGAAGCCCCACCAGTTTGCTCCATGTCCAAGGAGCAAGGCCAAAATTCAGAAAGTCACTCTATTCTACTAGGCCACCATATAGAGGGTTAAAATATATGATTATTGATCCTTACCTGAGTTGATATGAGTATTATGTTATGAATTCTTAATAATTATTGAATTTTAAAAAAAATTCCAACCTTAAAAAAATTCATGTCATCTCGCAATTTAATTTTTTTGGCTTTGTTGATACTTAGAATATAAGTTTAAAGTGAGCCCAAATGTCATTCTAATCTGGTTTTTTATCTTTATCAATGACTTAATGGAGTTTTTTTTTTTAAAAAAAAATGGTAACTATCCATACCTTATACATGCTTTACTATTTTTCATTTAATTACTCTGTATATATGTCTAAGTGAAGAGACATAACTAACTCTTGCTAAAAAACAAGATTGAACAAGAGAGCATGAAACTATTGCCCTATGAATTTATTAAACTTGATCTTGACATAGTTCTCATAGTAAAAATTTAGTATTAAATAACACTTTTCTAATAGTCTCGGTATGAGGGTGATATCTTTCTTTAATTGTATACTCTTAATTGTATAACTTTCAACAAAATTTTTAACGTATATTTGAATATTTCTTTTCTTGATGTTTTTGTCGGGAGTTAAATGATGTTTTCTAGCAAGAAAACAAGATGAGAAAAATGATATTACTCGATCGATGGATGTAACAAATATAACTTATGATTGGAAATAGTCGAAACAATAAACAATTCCCATCAAAAAAAAAAAAATAGTCTAATTCTTTCGCATATTCTTGTTGGTGTTGATAGTTGACAAAATAAAATGCATAAACTAAATCTTGATATATATAATGGTTTTTGCTAAGTTCAAGAGACAAATCTAAATAATGACAACAAATAAAAAAATATCCTTATAGACAATGATAGTTGACAAAAAAATATTTTATACGAAGTATTATTGATAAGTCATTTGAAAAGAATGTATATATTTACATAGGAATGATTTTGGTTTTACTTCATAAACTATACTATGTTTTCACTTTTGGTACCCGACTTTCAGGGAAAATCATTTTTAGTACCCGAAATTTTACTTTTTAATCAGTTTCGTCATATTTCGTATCATGAGTGATTAATAACTAAAACATGGGGTGCCAAAACTGATGATGAAAAAGTAAAATATGGGGCACTGAAATTGACTATTGTTTGATGAAATGTAGCAAAAGTGAATAAAAGATAAATATCGGGTACCAAAATAGATACGACTGAATGTGGGGTACCTAAAGTGAAAATAGTGCATAGTTTAGGTACTAAAATCAAAACATTTCTATATACATATAAGTTTTGTTTAAAAAACAATGTCAAGCATATTCTTGTACATAACAATTGTTGATTCATAGGTACTTTGAAAAAAATGAATATATGAAAGTTTCAAGAATGGCTAAGCATATTTATTTTAACCCAAACTTTACATGATTTTTCACTTTCCCTTCACGTGTTGCGCACATGATGACGTCTCGCATGGTATACTCCATCTTAGGAGGCCTAAGATGTATTTTTATAATCCCAAAAAGTTTAGATGTTGAGTTTCCTAGAAAAAAATTGAGTAACAAACTCAAAAAGGGCCATATTACATGTTGCAAAATTCATTATCGCCAAATGATTATTGATAAGTTTTAGTGAAAAATGTAGATATCGATACAATAACATTAAATCATACAAGTTCTTAATTCTTTGAACCATTCGTACGGACGAGGCTAGTATACAAAGTTAAAGGAATAATGTTTTACTATTTAAAAAGCTTTTGGCGAGTTGAAGGGCAAGATGATTGATGTACACTATAGGACAACAGACCAAATAAGAACAAATGTATCATTATCGATATATATATATATATATATATATATATATATATGTGTGTGTGTGTGTGTGTGTTTTTAAACCAACAACCCCAAGCATATTGTCTACATGAGACAATGATATTTGACAAATTATTTTTATTTAAAAAGAATATGATAAGTACTTTGGACATAATATATATAAGTAAGCAATATTCCTTAAGCATATTCTTGTAGTCAATAATAGTTCACAAATTAATATTTGAATAAAATAATTTTTTGAAAGGGTCATAATAGATGTTGCAAATTAATTTATCCCCACAAGATGATGAGAGGGTCTCTTGTGAGGCCGTCTCACGGGTCAAAACCCGTGAGACGGAGCCCTAATACCCAAATCCAAACCCAAATCAAAAAAGAAAAAAAAAGTTAAAATGTGTTCGCCCTTCCCACCATATCACCCTTCCCACCGCCTTCACAAATATGTATATACAATCGTTTGCCCTTACTCGCTATATCCCATCTCCTACAATTTATAGGTTGGTTCTTTTAACAAAAAGCACAAAGAAATATAGATTGCCAGGGGAAAAAGAAAATAGAGATAATGGGAAGTCATTCCTTCTATTTTTTCAGCTTTCGATCCTTTTTCAGGGTAGTCTCCAACACCCCAAAATCGCCTCTCTCACCACCACTTGCTCGGTGTAAACATTCTTGAATGAAATGATTCAGGCCCGAGAACGATCCAGCTCAAAAGTGGTTCAAAACTCTATCGCGGTTGGTTCGAAATGAGTGGGGCCGGAGAAATATTAAAGTTGGTTCAAAACTCATTAATGGAGATTTTTATTTTTCTATGTAAACTTTTTTTAAGATTTGAAACTCGAGATTTCAAGATTTAGAACTGAATTTTTTTGAAACTATTTTAAGAAAAAGTAAGTGAAAAATATTAATAGGTTAAACTGAAAATGTATTGTAATCGAATCAGAAAATATTACATTTTTAAGTGAAAAAGTATTACGCGTTGAACTAAAAAGTATTACTTATTTGTAGAAAAGTATACATATTTGATAAAAGTATGACTTATTCATCAAAATAATGTCGGTTTGTTATTTTAAAAACGTATACTTTTCAAAGGTTAAAAGAGATACTTTTTGAGAAAAAATTAATACTTTTTAATTATCATCACACTCATTGTTTAGCCTAATATTTACGAAAATGTCACCGTTCTTTTATATTTGCATAAATGCCACCTGTTTGATATGAGTTGGGTCATGGGTAATGGAGGATCCGCCTTAAAAGTGTTTGTCATATGGAGAATATCACTTGAGACCATACGGATCTCTATCTGTAAGACATGTCGGGTTGCATCCGGTCAATAGGGAATTTGTCCGTCAATAAAAATTCAACAATTTGCCAAAATTAGCAAGGTAATATTTTTGAGGAAAAATAATACTTTTGAGCAAAGAAGTAAAACTTTAATTAGAAACGTATAATACTTTTGATAAGAAAAATGACACACTTTGTTAAATATGATCTTTGAATATGATAGAAATGGACAATGACTCCCGAATAATAAATATTGTAAAGAAAAAGTATATAAGGAATATTTTTACGATACAAAGTAATACTCTTCAAGTAAAAACTGATACTTTTCAAATAAACATTACATACTTCTAAATGGATTAGCAAGTAATAACACTTTAGTAAAAAGTATTACTTTTCAAATCAAAAGTAATAGTTTTAAAGGAAATAATATGTAGTTTTAAAAGATGTAGTAAGTAATTCTTTTCGAGTAAAAGATGATATTTTACAAGTAAATATTAATACTTTTAAAGGGATTAGTAATTAATAATTTTTAAGTAAAAGTTAAACTTTTAAGTAAAAAAGTAATATTTTTAGAGTAAAAGATGATACTTTACAAGTAAATATTAATACTTTTAGAGATATTAATAAGTAATAATTTTTAAATAAAAGTATTACTTTTCAAGTAAAAAGTAATAGTTTAAAAGAAAATAATATATAAATTTTAAATGATGTAGCAAATAATAATTTACAATAGAAAGTAATACTTTTTTAGTAAAAAAATGATACTTTACAAATAAACATCAATACTTCTAAAAGGGATTAGTAAGTACTAATTTTTAAGTAAAAAGTATAGCTTTTCAAGTAAAAAATAATAGTTTTAAATGAAATATCACATTATAAAAGATGTAGTAAGTAATACTTGTCTAGTAAAAATTAATATCTTTTGAACACAAATTAATACATTATTTTTTGAGTAAAAGGAATAGAAAGTAATATTTTTAAAGTAAAAAGTAACAATTTTAAAGTAAATAGTAAATATTTTAAAAAATTCTAAATTGTATAGATCTCGTGGTAAATATTTTAATTTATATACTTAATATGAAACAAAATGACTTTTTTTAGAACATTAAATTACTTTTCATATAAAATATAAAAGGAGCTTATTGTTAGCTTTTGGCCACATGGCATTTTTTATTGTTAAAGGAATTAAAAGAAATATAAAGACAACAAATATGCTACATGTAGATAATAGGGATGCCCAGATGTGGGCCAAAACATTTTTTTCCATTAATTGTTTTTTGGTAATTGTAACGCTAAAAAAATAATAAAAAGTGGGAAGGGAGGAAATAGGAATGGTGCAATCGCACAAAGCCCATGGTTGATCGGGCATTCCGTACCACAAGCACACAAATTACAAATTTGCCACCGTTTTATTTTTCCAATTGCCATAGTGGACTTGGGTATAGATCCGTCTCACGGATTTAGATCTGTGAGACCGTCTCATACAAGTCTTTGTCCAAGATGAATGATAAATATATTAAGAATAATATAAGTATCTATATAATTAAAGATAACATTAAAAAAGATCCCATTGAAATAAAAATCATACAAATTCTAAATTCGTTGAACAATTTATACGGACAAAGATAGTTGACAAAATTAAAAATTATTTTTTTTATATCTAACAACATTTGGCAGGTATAAGGACATAATATTTGGTGTAAAACAAGGGACAACACCCAAACCCAAATTCTAATTTTTAGTATATTTATTATTTACTGCAATACAAGGAATACATCTCCTTAATTTTTCAAATACTTCAAATGTTACAAAATTTTTAGTTGAATGATAAGTTTCGTAGTATTTAAATGGAAGCGAGTGAAATTAACTAACAAAGCATAAAGAAAATATAAAGAAATACATAAGAATTTTGAGGAAAAAATATATTGTGTAGTTGGAAATTAAGATCTCGTTTGTCTTAATTCTAGAACAATACTGAGTTATTATACCATTGACAAACTCAGTTCCTCTGTCTGATCTTATTTTGATAATGGTTTGGCTTTTCTCATTTTGAATCCTCTTCATCAGCTGTGGTAGTTTCTGTAGAGTTTCTTTCTTCTTACACATGAATATTGTCCATGTATATCTTGAGTAGTCATCTACTACCACCAAGGTGTATTTCTTCCCACTTATGCTAGCTGGTTCAACTGGACCAAATAGATCCATATGTAGCAGATGCAATATTCTTGTTGAAGGTGGGCATGTCTTTTCTTTGAATGATGATTTGATTTGTTTTCCCTTCGACATCGTCACATATACTCTCCTTCTTGTATCTCGAGTCCGGAAGTCCTTCCACAAGATTACTTCGGCAAGCTTGTTAATTGTTTTGAAATTCAGGTGTGACTCAACCGTGCCACACTTGAACTTGATTCACCAGTGCTCTTTGCTATGAGACAGTCTTTGGGTGTTGCGTTGACCAATCCACGACATATATGTTCTTTTGTGCGCATCCTTGCAACACAACTTCATTTGATTCAAGATCCTTGATTTGGCATATACCCGTGTTAAATCCAACATTATAACCCTTGTCATAGAGTTGGGCGATGCTCGTCAAGTTGAAGTTGACTCCTTCAACATATGCAACATCCGATATTTCTAATCCATTTTTCTTGATGGATCCAATGCCTCTTATTTCACCCGAACTTCATTTCCTCCAAATATGACTTTTGCTCCTTTGACTTCCTTGAATTTTGACAGATTTTTCTTTGTTTCTGTCATGTGTCCGGAAATGCCACTATCCATGTACCAGGTTCCTTGCACTCACTGCTCCTTGAGCCTGCAATTAAGGAAATTAAGATTTAGGTACCCATACTTGTCCGGTCCCGAGGGGTTAGTATTGTAAGATGATCCAACCAGCTATAGCCAAATGATTTGATTCTAAGGGTTGCCATCTATCGATGCCATAATCATAATTAATTTTGGCAAAGTGCTTGTGGATTCTAGGTTCATACAAAATTGTCTCTTTTGTCTCGTATGCTGTATGTGTTTTAGCGATTGCCTTCTTCGGATAGTTGTGATATCTCTCGAGTGTAGTGCCTGGCACATATGTGTCTTGATGAAAGCTCTTATACCTTTGGAATAGCCTTTCTTGAGTTCTAGGCCTTTGCCATTTGGGCTTATATTCCATAGGTCTATCTTTGATAGTTCACATCATTCCAATCGACTTGGCTTGGATATTTTCTACCATTCCCATCATATGTGTTTCTTTTATAGAACTTCTGGGTTTTTGGTAGCTCTGTTTCTTCTTTACAGAGTATTTCTTGTTTGGAGTTTGCTGAGGAACCTAAGCTGAATTTCTTCTCACCGTCCTCTCAACGCACTTAATCGGCAAGCTTCCTTTTCCTTTATAACCAAGGCCAGTTTGCTTGTGATTGTGCTTTGGATTAAATATGTGTGCACCATTTGGAGTTTTGGATTTTTGAGATACTTCATTGCTTGAAGATCCTTTTTCCAAAATCACTTTTGGAGCTTGACATAGCACAGAGGAACTAAATCCTAAGCCTGTCTTGTCTCCATATTCTCTTTGACTCATAATAAGATCATCCAATGATTTAGATGCCTTAGTGAATGAGGCAATCACATTTTGAGGTCATTTTCCCTCTTTTCTATAGCGATTATTTCTCGCTATTAGCTTTGCATTTTCGATCTTTAAACTTTCATTCTCATCGGCTATTTGACTTAGAGTACTCGGCTCCTTAGTCAGTTTGTGAGTTTTTAGCTCTTGAGTAGGTGTTTTCCTCATTTAGTAGTGTGTGTGAGGATTTAATGTGTTCAAAATCTTTCATCATTTTGCCTAATGAATCATAAAGATCAGTGGGTGATGAAGTGTGTGTGTCACGCTCACTATCACTAGAATCGAGTTTGATGAGTTAGAGTGTACCTCATCTTCTTGGTCGGGTTGATCTTGTTCCTTGGCCATCAAACGGATCGGGCTTCTTCTTCGAGTCACTTGAGTAGTCACTTCACTACTCTCTGAATCAAACTATGTCTCTTGACTTAGTTTGTTTGCTCAAAGATCTCTATGACCAACATTGCCTTTTTCTTTTCTTGTCTTCTTTCTCTCAAGACCTTTCTTTCTTCTTCATTCCTGTATTTGTTGACTACAGGATATGGGCAATCAATGGCATAGTGACCTGGTTGCCTACGGTTCAAAGATAGATATTCAACCTTTTGATCGACTCTTTCCATTCTTGGATTGTCGCCCTTTGATATTGACTTTTTGATGATCCGTTTCTCTTGGTTGGCCTATCTTCTCTTGACTTGGAGGGAGCCGAGTGTCTTCCGGAGGATTCGCCCTTGCCTCTTTTGTAGTTCTTATTGAAGAACTTGTTGAACCTTTTAACCATCGTGGCTATTTCCTCCGGGTTAATGACTTCTTTGACCTCAGCTCTCTTGCCATCCTTAACAATTAGAGCAGCTGTTTTGGGTACAACTGTCTCTTCCTGGTCTTTTCTTCTCAGCTCAAATTCGTAGGCTTTGAGATCTGAGAATAGCTCATGGTTGGATGTCTTCGATAGGTCCATGGAATGTCTTAGTGCCATGACCTTCATTTCCCATTCAAATTTGGGAGACTTTTTAGGATCTTCATACACATTTCCTTCTGTGTATATTCCTTTCCAAGTGCAGATAGCTCGTTGGTAATTTCTGTGAACCGAGCATCCAGTTGATCCAGGTTCTCTCCTGCGATCATTTTGAAATTTTCAAATTTCTGTCAGACCACTGATAATTTATTTTCCTTGATTTGCTCTGAGCCTTCACAAATCAATGTTAGCTTGTCCCAGATTTCTTTAGCCGTTTTGCATGATTTGACTTTATTGAACATGGCTTTGTCCAAGGTTTTGTAAAGGATGTCCTTGGCCACATTGTCCAGGTTGTATCTTTTTCTGTCATCATTTGTCCATTCAGTTCTTGGTTTTTCAACCATAGCTGGTCTAGGAGCAACATCCTCTTCACCTTCAGCTGCAGCTCTTCTTACAACTGTGTTCACTTTTAAAATTTGCAGTGGCCCATCCTCTATCACTATCCACATCTCATCATGTAATGCTGATAGATGAGCCTGCATACGAATTTTCCAATCATCAAATTCTTCAATTGTGAACATAGGGATGCGTGTCAAATTTGCTTCCATGATAATAACTTTTAATGATAAAAGGAGTTTTGAAAACTTAAGTACTAAAACAGACTTTGAAAAATTTGGAGATCTAGTTCAGTAACCAGTGCGGAAGGCTCAATGAACCAACCGCTCTGATACCACTTGTAGGTCCCAAGGGGTGTGAGTGTAAGGTTTAGAAGGGGGGTTGAATAAACCTTACCAACTTTTCCATTTAGTCCTTTTTAAAGTTCAGAGTTGATACTACACAGCTGTGTCCTTGGTGGATAGCCAATTTAGTTAATCAAGAGTTAGTCACTCAACAGACTCGATCGAGCCGTTGATAGAATAACTCAATTGTTAAGAAAATCGAATTAGCTCAACTCGCAGTTTGTTTTCATTGGAAGACTTAACACCCTTAAATTTGGTTTAGTTATGATTTAATGCTTGGTTTTAGTACTTAGAGATTATCAAGTGGATAGAAAATTTATCAAAGAGTTAAACAAATAAGATGCAGGAATTAAAGTGCTGAAATGTAAATGACACGATAAGATTTTATAGAGGTTCGAATATGGGGTAATTCTTCTACTCCTCTCTTCTCCAACTCCCGGAGGAATCCACAAGGTATTGATCGATATCAGTGAGTGGTAACAGTCCAGGATACAAGTCTTGATCACACAAAGTGACTTGATCCTTTGGGACTCGATCTGAGATGCCTTGGTCACTCGGTTGGCTTGTCGTACTCGTACAACTCAGCTTCTTCACAGGGCAGCTGCCTTGCTACTACAGCTCACTTGCTCAAGCTCTTTGGATTTGATCACGAAGCCCTCCAAAACTTGAGACTGGTTCGACCTTGAACCTTTCTACAATCCTCCGTGGAATGTAGACCCCTTTTCTTCAAAAGTTTCCTCTTCAACTGATTGAAGTTATCTTTCCTTCACAGGTGAGTGTTGGATTGATTTTCTTCGTAGTGTAGGCTTGAGGATTAATCTTGAATGATTTTTGTGAATATTTTGATTACAATTCAGATGTTAGCTTGAATGTTCGTGGTTCGGGTAATCAAGGTATTTTTCTCAGAGTCATTCCTCAGCCTTTTATAGTGATCTTTCAAAAATCTGCCCGTTGAAGAGATAGGCTTATTTTTGAAAGTCACTTGAGGTCGTTGGCTTGTCTTGTTGCAGTCCTTGAAATTGCCACTTCCTCGTATGAATTGTTCTTGACTTTTCGTTTCGACACGGTGTAGTGCTTCCCATTGGTTTATTCCTCTTGCACGCTTCTCGGGGTGAGCACTTCGAGAAAGGTAGCATGGAGATATTACTTGATTAAGTAATTCTCTTGATTTACGTCAGGCAATGATCTCTTTCGATTATCTCGAATTGACGCATTTCCTTGCTTTCCCCAGGTGACTTAGAGTCGACTTCCAATCATGGATGACTCTTCTCACTTCAACTAGAGACTTGGCTATCTTGAGTTGACTTGATGATGCTTTACTCACCGCATCTCACCGCACCTTGATCGAGTTCTCGTCTTCTCTTCTTTGCCAAACTCAGCTGTCTCGGAGCGGAGTCTTCCTTCTAGTCTCCAGTTGTCTTCTTGCATGTTTAGGCATAGCTGACTTAACTCAGCTTGACCAGCCCTGTTTATTACAATGCAGTTTACAACAAAAATGGGGTCCCAACTTCCTATTCTAATTTTTACATGGCATTCATCAAAATCTAAACAATAAATTTCCCAACAGTTGGCTCTAGCTGAACTTCTATTGTTGGCTCGATCGGTCTCGTCTCATTTTCTTCAAAATCCGGAAAGAAATTGAAGTTGTTTTGGGAGCCAAAATCCCAATTTGATTCTTCATCAAACTCTACATCACGACTTATCACAAGCTTCTTAGTATTTGGATTATATAACTTATAACCTTTAGAGTTTGAGTCACACCCGATGAAGATGAATGCCTCGCTTTTGTCATCAAGCTTACTTCTTCTCTCATCAGGTACGTGTGCATATGCTTTTCTTTCGAATACTTTTAGATGAGAGATACCTAGTTTTCTTCCACTCCAAGCTTCTTGTGGTGTTTTTCCCCACACACTTTTGGTTGGTGAGCGATTTGATAGGTACACCGCACACGCCACTGCTTCAGCCCAAAACTCCTTTGGCAGCTTTTTGCTTTTGAGCATGCACCTTGGCATTTCAAGAATTGTTATATTCTTTCTCTCAGCTACGCCATTTTGCTGGGGGGATTTTGGGACTGTCAATGGATGCCGGATTCCGTTTGCTTGGCAAAATTATTGGAACTCCTTATATGTGAATTCTCCTCCTTGATCTGATCTCATTGCTTTGATTTTGTGTCCACTTTCGTTTTCCATCATAGTTTTGAACTTCTTGAATGCTTTGAATACTTCGGACTTCTGTTTCAAAAAATATACCCAAGTCTTTCTAGAGAAATCATCAATAAAGAGGAGGAAATAATTGTTTTTACCGAGAGAACTTAGCTTGATTGGTCCAAAAACATCACTATGTATGAGATCCAGTGGCTTCTGTGATCTCGAGCTTAATTCCTTTGGAAAACTCTTTTTGAATTATTTTTCCAATAGACATCCTTCGCATAGTTGATCGGGATGATTGATGGAAGGTAATCCTCTCACCATTTCTTTCTTTGATAGTAATTCTAATCCGCCAAAATTTAAGTGCCCAAGTCGTAGATGCCAAAGCCAAGATGTATCTTTGTAGCAAGCTTTGAGACATTTTGCTATATCATTCTCGATATTTAATAAGAACATTCTGTTTCTAGATATTGGCACTTTAGTGATTAAATTATTTCTATCATCTCTTATAGAAAGACTACGATCCTTCATGTGAATGTCATAGCCTTTCTCTAAGAGTTGTCCCAAACTCAAGATATTACTTTTCATATTTGGAACGTAATAGACATTAGAAATAAATTGATGACTTCCATTCTCCAAGCGGATTAGAATTTTACCTTTTCCTTTGACCGGAACTTTAGACTCAACTCCAAAAGAAACATTGCCACTCACCGATTCATCAAGCTCCACAAACATGCTTCTTCTTCCACACATATGGTTGGTTGCACCAGTATCGAGGTACCAAGTGTTGTCTGGTCTTCCATCACCGCCCTTGTATGCTAGTAACAAAATTGGCATCTTCTTCGCTTTTATTTTCCACATAGTGGGCCTTTTCTTCAACCTTGGTTTTGGGAGCTCTACACTCGGAAGCATAATTTCCAAATTTTTGACAATTATAACACTTTGTTTGTGATTTTTCATACCTCATTCTAGGATTGCTTCTCTCACGTCCACTGATTGGGTATTCTATTCTATCTTCATTATTGTTGAAACCTCCTCGTGCACTTCCACGACCACGACCTCGTCCTTGGACACGACCTCTTCCATGTTGACCTCATTCATTGCCCATGCTTTCTTCTTTATCCTTCACTTGCATTTTAAAAAGTTTTTCTACAATATATTGCTTCTTTTTATGTTTTTCTTCATATGCTTGTAATGACCCCAATAATTGATCAATAGTCATCTCCTCCAAATTTTTTGTTTCCTCAATTATTACGGCAATGTGTGTCAAGGATCAAGAACAAACACCTAACCATCATGTTAGTTATGATAGTTAAAGTTAGTTAAGTTAGTTACATTCTATACCATAGATCACATATTGTAAATAGATGGCTGATAATGAAAGTTCATCTTCTTCAATTCTTTTGTGAAATTCGAATAGTATTCTTTAATTATTGATTCATCATTTCAACATGGTATCAGTTTAGGGTAAAATTTCATCACCACCACCGCGCACAATTTCTGTCAAGATCTTCTCTCATTTTCTATCAAGATTTCTTGTTGCTACTGTTCGATCAAGATTTCTTATTGATCTTCAATGGCTTCAATTGAAGACACGATCAATACTACAGGCATCGGGCCTTCTTCCAATCCTGCTGATGATTTTACATCACCTTATTTCCTTCATCCAAGTGATAATCCCAGTGCCGTAATTGTTTACGAACAATTCAATGGTGAGAACTATGTTTCTTGGAGCCGCTCAGTCTTGATGGCCCTTAATGTGAAGAATAAAACAGGTTTTGTTGATGGTTCAATTCATGTTCCTCCTAGTTCTTCCTTGATTTTATTTTCTTGCTGGCACCGTGCAAACAATTTAGTGTTATCTTGGATACTAAACTCTATATCAAAGGGCATTCGTCAAAGCTTGTTATATTTTAACACAACACAAGAGGTATGGGAAGAGCTTAAGATTCGATTTGTACGAAGCGATGGCCCAAGAGTGTTTCATTTGGAAAAATCATTGAGTTCTATATCTCAAGGTATGGGAGGAGCTTGTTGATAGAACTTATGCATGTGCACTGGTGTTGGTTCTTTGTATTATAATTTATACATGGTATAACTTATGTTTCTAAAGAAGATAGAAAACGTTGTACTTTATAGCATACTCAATTACCTGATTCCTTGCTTGGAGAGAAATATAACTAGACTTGGTCGATAAATTACTCTCAACTGAGCGTTTTGTTTTTCAATTACAACTCTATTTCTATATGAACTGTGAATTTAAATAAGTCCTATATTAAATTTTATTTCAGAAAATTAAATAGAATTATGTGCAATAGTGTGGTGATTCAAGTAAAGAGGAATGCTAAAATATTGCGAGATTGTTTTCATCTCGTTTACTTAACATGAAAGTCGATCGCTTCTTGGCTCGATCGATTGTCCCTTGATTTTCCCTTGTTATATTTATTTTTTATTTCAATTTAGTGACAACTGGTCTTCAATTGTTATACATCCTTACTCTTGTCAATTAAAATTTTGTTAAAGGAAATATACATTGACACCTGTTTTTCTTAGTCTGAACTGCACCTCTGATGAACAACCATTTCCTTCAATTTTTGGTGTCTGGTTTTTTGATAATTTGCGCAACTAGAGCAGATGGTCAATTCTTCTAAACAATTCTTCTATACAATCACATTGTTATTTGTGAAAACAAAATGCATTTTCTTGGGTAATTTCATATCACAGTTGCAGTATAAGGCTCAATGAGAAACTACACTTCATTTCACACTACTAAGATGTCAGAATGACACTCAAGAAAATCTACATTTTACAACAAATTATTTATTTTTGGTTCATTGTCCGACTCAGAGTCCGTCTCGGATGATGATTATGATTCTCATTCTCATATGAGGATGTTTACATTCCAAAGTTTTAAATATCATTGTGGTCGATTGTTCCCAATAAATGGCAGAGATGGGATACTAGCCCTGACCCTCCCCTTTTTAATTTTTTTTACCTGATTTCTTTAAGAAATTAAAAAATAAATAAAAATTAAGTTATGGTTTATATGTTTTTTTGAGTTTTCCATCCAAATCAACATTTTGTATATATTCCATAGCTCTTAAATCATCTTTTCTTTTACTTTTTTTTTTCTTGTAATGATATGTTTTGAAACTTTGTTTGATCCTTTTATTATTTGAACTGATAATTTAGTTCAATAATTTAAAAAAATTTGCACATTCAACCTAATTTGGCCGGAAACTAAGCCCGAACATAAAATCACCAAGACTTTTCTTTTCAATGATCATAAATCATTTTGTAACCAAATTGCATTTTAGGGTGTTATAAAATACATCTATGTTTCTTCTTTTCATAGTCAATAACAATTATGTAATTATTTATATAATTGTAATTTGCCTATATTATGTATATAATTAATTTTTCAAATTATATTTTTATGTTTTCTTTTTTGAGAAAAAGCGAGAATTTTATTTTACTTCAAGAGAATTCGGTCCACTACTATTATCCTTGGGTAATTTCGTCGGACTATGAGCAAGAACATTTTGGCGCCGTGGAAGATGATTCGATTCTGACGATAAAAAATCACAAAGATAGGTCTTTGCGGATATCACCACAAATTGGCCTTTCAAAGGAGGACATATCATTAACATTGGAGGTTCCTTTAAAAACAACTAAACAATCACCCCGAAAGAGATTGCACTTCCACATTATTTTGGTATTAATGAACACTTCATTTGGTCGAATGAAAATATTGTGTCTGATTTTGTGTTTGATTTTGCCTTTTGAAGTATGTGTATCTGTTTCATTTTTTCTCCTTGCGTACCTTGGAAGAGTATGCACATGAGCCACTTAATTTGTTAGCTAGGTTGAGCATGTGATGTTATCTAAGTTGTTCTTGTTGGCCAATCATCTTTTGTTAATTTGATATCGTACTTGATCTCTATGCTCAAAGAGATGCATTCTTTCTTTGTTGTTTCCATTTGAATTATTGTTCCGTAAATGAATTTTCGATGACCTGCTTTGTTTTTAATGGTTACGATTGCTATTATCCTCCAAGGCCTATAAATAGAAGCTTCTTTCGGTCTCTATTTGGCAAAGAAAGACGTAGAAGTCGAGTTATTTTCCAAACTGTTTTCCACTTACATGTAGTGCAAACATGTCTGCGAGCGAGAAAAAAATGGGTGTCGAGTTCATGGATGTGGAGGCTCAAAAAAGTTGAACAAAAACAAGAAATTGGTGAAGTAAGTTGGCAAAGAAGTATCACGCTTTCTTAGACCTGGTCTAAACAAAGAGGTTCATAAGGGTCTAAACAATACTAAATATATATGTAATGAGAGAGTAACGGTTGCGATTGGATATCAGAAAATCTCATTTTCGTTCAGATACTGAAATATTTTTTCGTCAGAATATAACTACTTGTGAATTTTTTTAGAATACATTATTCACCTAGTTTCACTTTTTTGTTCCGCCAATCACTTCTACTTATTATTAAAAAAAACCAATCGAATCACTAATTATTGTTATTGCTTATCACTTACACATTTTTAACTACTGATCATATATCATGATTTGTCCAATTGTCAACATACAGCTCCAGCATCAAATCACATTTTGGAAAGGAAAGATATCAAAGCAATAACTACGGTCAAGTTTAGATGTTGAGTATCAAACTCGTAAAAGGGTTGTTTATTTTGCAATTTTTTTATCCCCAAATGATTATTATTAAGTTTGTTAGTAAATAATATGGATATCTATGCTGGCTAATATTCAAAAACTTTTCACTAATAATAAAAATCATACAAGTTCTAAATTATTTGAACCATTCATAGAGACGATGATAATAAAACTTGAAAAAAACAATTGGAAATCTATTATATTTCTTGAGATTCAATTATGAAAAAAACTACTCGAAAAGTTGAGATATATATTAGATGATTGATAAAAATTGTGGTGCAATATTATTAAATATTATCATGTTATAATATAACTGGAATATTCTAGTGTGGTTGGCGGGAGGTGATTAATTAGTTGCAAAATCCATAGAATATAGGTTGTTACATGCCAAATACTACTACTAATAATAATAAATATAAAAAGACTAATTCATCCTTTCTCCAAAAAATATAAAAAGCCCCACCAATTTGTTCCATATCCGGGACCAAAGCCAAAATTTAGAAGGCCACCTTACTCCCCTGCCACCGCACGACGGGCCAAAAATATAAATGATTCTTGATCCTTAACAGTCTATACATGTATTATGTTATGAATTCTTAATTATTATTAAATTTCGAAAAGAAATTCAACCATAAAAGTATTCATATCATCTCGCAATTAATTTTTTTCTCGCTTTGTTGATTCTATAGAATATAGTTTTAAATTATGCTCAAATGTCATTCTTCTCCGAGTTTTTGATCTTTATCAATAACTCAATCTTGTGATTTTTTTAAAGAAAAATTTGAGTAAACTCCTAAAAGGGCCACATTACATGTTGCAAAATACTTTATTGCCAAATGATTATTGATAAGATTTTAGAAAAATTAACACATATATCTATACAATTAACACACAATTCTTTGAACCATGCATAGAGAGGAGGATAGTAAATAAAGTTAAAAGAATAAATTTGAATAGCTTTTGGCACGTTGAAGGGGCAAGATCATTGGTGTATACCATAGGACAACAACTAAGTACTAACAAATGTATCACTATCGGTATATAATTTTGTTTAAACCAACAACCCCAAGCATGTTATCTACAAAAACAATTGTAGTTGACAAATTATTATATGGTAAGTGCTTAATTTGAAAACAATATATGTGTATAATATATAAGTAAACAATATTCCTTGAGCATATTATTGTAGCCAACATTTGGTTACAAAACAAATCATTCAAATAAAATAACTTTTTTAAAAAGGGCATACTGTACATTGCAAATTAATTTATCCCCAAATGATGATTAATAAATATTTAAATAAAAACGTAAATATCTATATATAGATAACATTCAAAATCTATCTATTGAAATAAAAATCAGACAAGTTCTAAATTCTTTGAATAATTTATATGGATGATGATAATTGACAAAATTAAGAGAATAATGTTTTTTTATATATATAACCGACATTTGACAGGTAGAAGGACACGATGTTTGGTGTATAAACTCGTCTTGAATCTAGTTGAAGTTTTTCCATACATAAAACACAATAATAATAATAATAATAAGAAAATAATATTTTAGGTCGCTAAATGTACAAAACCCTAATTCATCCTTTCCCCAAAAAAACATATAAGAAGCCCCACCAATTTGTTCCATGTCCGACGACCAAGGCCAAAATTCAGAAGGCCACCCTACTCCCCCTGGCCAAAATTCGGAAGATCACCCTACTCCCCCTTGCCACCACACAACGAGTCACAAAATATATAATTCTTGATCCTTACCAGAGCTGATACATGTATTATGTTCTGAATTCTCAATTATTATTAAATATGAAAAAAAATTCAACCTTAAAACAAAATTCATATCATCCCGCAATTAATTTTTTTCTGGCTTTGTTGATTCTATTGAATATAGTTTTACATTGAGCTCAAATGTCATTCTAGTCTATCTTATTTAAATTTATCAATGACTCAATATAGTGTTTTTGTGTTTGAAAAACAATTGAGTAACCTCCTTGAAAAGGGCATATGACATGTTGCAAATTCTTTATTGCCAAATGATTATTGATAAGAATTTAGTAAAAATAATATATATATATACAATTAATATTAAAAAAATATTCCACTAATAATGAAAATTATACAATTCTTTGAACCATGCATGGAGAGGAGGATATTAGTTAAAGTTAAAGGAATAAATTGGAATAGCTTTTGGCAGATTGAAGGGGCAAGATCATTGGTGTATACCATAGGACAACTGTCACGCCCCAAACGTGACGCGACAACGATCAATCAATTAAACAGAATAAATCAACAGTCTAAACCAAAGATACCAAACTCCAAGTGAAATAGAGTTTAATGCAGCGCAATAAAAATAAACACGAGTACAAATTACAATCTTAAAGTCTGGCGGTATCCGAATACAACCCAAAAGATTATCTGAATTAACTTACAGTCCAAACGAAAATAAAATGAAGGAGTCCGACAACAAATAAAAGTAAAAGGAAATGTCGCTCCACATCACGGATAGGGATTCAATCCTGCGGTATGTTCGATGTCTTGACAAACTCTTCATCTAAAGGTTAGAAAACGAGGAGGAATGAGACAAAATCTAAGTGGATGGGGTGATCGTGTGCAAGTGTGGCGATATAAATAGTTAATGCGAGAAATTTAGTTGTATGAAAACGCGTGAGAGATGATGCATGATTTCACACACAGTCCACAAGCGTCGCGATAAATATATTAAGTAATATACTTATACGATTTAAGAAAAAAAAAATAGTTCGTGGTCACGCAGCACTATGGTTCAAGCGGACGGAGGATTGCGTGCGGTTTGTAGCCCCAATCCAATGCAAGACAAGTAGCGGTTGCGTGCGGATTTGTAGCGCCAACCTATGCAATACAAGTAAGCGGTTGCGTGCACGGTTTGTAGCGCCAACCAAACGGGTCCGATTAACTCCGGAATCGTGTGGATCGAGGCCGATTCCTTCGTTCTTCCTTGTAACTCCCCGAGCAAGATGGTCCAAGACCACACCTTATCGCTCCATAGCAAAGACAAAATCCACAGTGGAGCTAGCAAGGCTCGGATTTGTCATAATCATGATTATACCTCAAGTACTACGACCCGCTTCCCTTGGACAAACTCCGTCCCTCAGTTGCGGGATTAGGACGATGGGGCCGGAAGAGTGGAATAGCAGCCGAGCTGCCGGTTCCATCCCGACGTATCCATTACGATTGTGAGCTCGACACACCAAGTTGACTCAAGCGGAAAGTAAACACAAGTTCATGTAGTCAACCAGCAATGAGTATTATTGATTCGGAAGCGAGTTCATGAAAAGTTTTGAAAAATTTGCGTAAGGTAATTATGGCGTTGGTGGAGTTATTTGGATGAAGATGATTATCGGGAGGATAAGCAATCTTCGATATCTTGAACGATTAGGTGGAACATAAGTCCCGTTATAGATTCAAATCGCAAGACGAGGAAGTCGCCCGCGATCGGGTATTAATCGGTCAAGGCGGTCCGATAAGTCAAAGGGTTTTTGAGAAATTAAAATATTTTAATTAAGTATTGAAGTCAGAGGGTTTAGGGCTGTTTCTTTAAAAGAAAATAATTTGAGTGAGGTCCTTATAAAAATAAAATTTTCAATTAGGTACGCTTTGTAAAAACTAATACTTTTGGGGTTAAAAGTTAAATAAATAAATATCCCGACCTTGAAAAATTGTGAGGTCAGTTCCTAAATTCTCTAAATTGTTCAGAGATGCAGGTTTTTAAAGTTTTGAGGTCGAGTTTTTATAAAATTCTCACATTGGCCCCAAATTTGTTAAAATTGTCATTTCGGGCCCTAAGTTTAAAATAATCGGAACTCACAAACCGGGAGGGCTTCTAATGTGATTCCAGTTGGAAAATGTCACTAAGGTTAGTGGGATATTGGGACAAAAACAGTTTTAAAACGTCATAAGTATAGGTCCCTAACTTTTGAAAATCTCATTTTTGTCCCATTTTGAAATAATTGCCTTTAAGGCTTTTAGGGGTCCAATTGTTATGAAATTTGAACCTTGGGTCCAAAATATAATTATGTTTTAGGTAAATTAGTATTTCCAGGTACATGGGCTGTATAAGTCCTGGAAATTTCATTTGGGTCCTCAAGTTTAATCTTTTACAATTTGGTCCCTCAAGTTTCATAAAATTACTTTCCAAGCTCTAAACACTTGGATTTTTGGAATACACTTAAAATATGTTATTTCCAATCCCTTAAGAGTTAAAATTTCTAATTTTAAAATTTGGGTCTGGTACAGTTTCGAAATTTGCAAAATAGCCCTTAAACTTCTCAAATTTTGCAATCTAGTCCTTGGGCTTTTAAAGGTTGATTTTAATTATCTAAAAACTCTTAAAACTTTATTAAAATGTCAAAACATAATTTTTGAGCCTGAGTTCAGTCCCAAAAATCGAAAATTACAGAGGGGTCCCTTAATTTTTTTTTCTTGCAATTAAGTCCACCAACTTTTTATTTTTGCATTTTAAGTCCAAAAATCGAAATTTAATCAATTATGCTCGACTTGTGCAGGTTATAGGTCATTCAAAACATAGATTTCAAGAGTCATAAACATACATATCCATCTCATACAAGAATTTATCAAATATGGCAATAAAGTGTACATGTATGTCCTAATTTTCGGTAAATCGCATTTTGAGCAACACTTGAGAAATTTTTCCAACTTGATACAAGAAAATAGCATGCAATACATAATATATATCTCAAATGCTCAATAACAAAATACTACATGCATTTTTATGAATTAAAACACCTAGAAGTTGAAAGGATTTTTCCACCCACCTTGTTTGTTCGGTTGATTGGTGTAAAGTGGTGTCTCTAGACCTTGAGGATTTTAATCCTCACTTAAGGCAGCCCCTAAGTCCAATAATACAAGGAGTTTTGAGTTAGAAAATGAATATTTGAACTAAGGAGGGAAAAAGAGAAGGAATAGGCCAAAGGTACCACACTTACCTTGTGTAGTTGAAAGTTGTAGACACAAATTGATGGTCTCTTAAGAACTTGATCACCACTTAAACAAAGCTCCAAGGTCAGCCCCTAATCACCTCAAAATTATAATTTTGGTGTTAAAATTCGAAATTAATAGGGGAGAAGAAGAAGGTACCAAAAATCCCATTTCTTACCTTATAGTCCAAATCCTTACAATTTTTCTTCAAGATGACAAGTCTCTTAACATCTTCAAAGGTCTTCTAGGTATACCTCAAAATCAAAATCAAACTTAAGTTAGGAGATGAAAGAGATGAGTTAGGTGATATCAAAAATGGATTGAAAAAGACATTTTCCTTACCTTGGTAGTGATGGTTCGAATTTATGATTTAAGTAAGAAGAATGTTTATTTTTGTTTAGTTGTTTGAAAAAAGAAGAAGTGTTTGATGATATGAAGAAGATGTTCTTGAAGTTGTGAAGGATGTTTGAAGATGTGAAGGAATTGTGTTTGAAGATTTGATAATATGAAGATATGTTGTTTGAAGGTTTGAAGATGTGAAGGAATGGTGTTTGAAGATTTGAAGATATGGTGTTTGAAGATTTGAAGATGTGAAGGAATGGTGTTTGAAGATTTGAAGATATGGTGTTTGAAGATTTGAAGATATGAAGAAGTGTTCTTGAAGATATGAAGGAGTGGATGAAGATATACTTAGAGAGATGTTGGAGATTTTAGAGAGAAGTTGGAGAAAATGCTTGAATTATGAATGTGTTGGATGAAAATGATATTTTGATCAAATGTTTTTGATCCTCAAGGTGTTATGGACGAAAATTGAGGTGGAGAGGGGGAGGAGACAAATATTTTGATCAAATTATATGTCTTCCAACTTGTCTCTAGCATGGGGACAAAGGCCTTGGTCAAAGTGTGGTCTTGCATGGGAGGATGAAATTGAAGGGATTGAGGAGGATGTTGGCATGGAATGTTGGGAAGCCTCCAACATGTTGGGTAAGTTTATAATAAAGAATTGGTGTATAAGGTATTGTGTAAAAGATTTGAATTAATGGTGTATTAATACACAAGATGAATACACAAGGTATGTGTACAAGAGTTGGGAGATATTTCTATACTAAAAATACCCATCATGGTCGTCCCTTAAGGGGTATTTGTCGCATTTACATATTTTGTTTTTATGTCCCAAAATTGATGATAATAGGTGAATAATATCAATCTCCAAAATAATTAGTGATTTCTTTGATCACTTATAAGTCTCATGATCACTTAATCTAATCGAATTCTTAATTCTATAAGGTATAAATCTCTAAAATAAATAGTCTCCAAAAATTCTAAGGTGACTAATGAGTACACAAATATTAATAATGATGATCGATCGAGTGATCATTAATGCGTAGTAGAAGTAATAAATGCTTATGATCACAAGTAACAAATAAAAAGAAAAGAAATTAAATGCGAAATATATTTATCATTAATATTCACCCATCGAAGTGACGCGGTAAAATAGTCAAAAGAATACAAGGACGATACGTGAAACAAATACATTATTGAATAAAAACGAGGGCTTCACATTCTCCCCTCCTTAAAAGATTTGGTCCCCAAATTCTCTTGAAACAACTCACGGATATTGATTCCTCATGTCTTCTTCCATTTCCCATGTTGCGTCTTCGTCTCGGTGGTGGTTCCGCCATACAACTTTAACCATTGGAATCTCTCTCTTCGCAATTGACGTATTCGCCACAATGATTCTCGATTGGTTCCTGGTGTAAGATAATAGCATCACGAGTGATGATGTGCTCGAGATCTGGTTGATACTTTTTCAATCTCGATACATGGAACACATCGTGCATTCGCGCATCTTTGTCTGCGGTAACTCTAGTTGGTAGGCCAATTTTCCGATCCTCTGCAAAATTTTGTAAGGCCCAATATATCTCGGACTCAATTTGCCTCCTTTCTTTGGATTGATCAATCCCTTTCGTGGCAAGAGTCTGAGAAATACTTCATCTCCGGCTTCAAATTCCAAGTCCTTTCTTCTCTTGTCCGCGTAACTCTTTTGGCGGCTCTGAGTCATGCGGATCATTCCTTGATCAACTTGACCTTCTCCATGGCCTCCTGAACCAAGTCGACCTTTGGAATCGGTGGCGACTTTCGTTTCTCTTTTGGAGTCCATTGGTCATCAATCTCCTAGTGTAGTGGGGATCTACACTTTCGCCCATACAAGGCTTCATAGGGTGCCATCCCAATTGTGGCCTGATAGCTGTTATTATAGGCGAACTCGGTCAATGGTAAGTGTGAATCCCAACTTCCTTGGAATTCTAACGTGCATGCTCGCAGCATGTCTTCCAGGATTTGAATCGTTCGCTCAGATTGGCCATCAGTTTGGGGATGTGCTGTTGTGCTGAAACTTAGCGAGGTTCCCAATTCCTCGTGTAAGCATTTCCAGAATCTGGAGACAAATCTCGGGTCTCTGTCTGACACTATGTCGACTGGCACTCCATGCAGTCGAATGATCTCTCGGACATAAATCTGCGCAAGTCTTACGCAAGTCGTCGCTTTTCTTCATAGGTAAGAAGTGTGCAGATTTCGTGAGTCGGTCTACGACTACCCATATAACATCATCACCTCGTCTGGTCCTTGGTAGATCCGTCACGAAGTCCATCGTTATGTGTTCCCACTTCCACTCCGGAATTCTCAACGGTTGCAATAAACCAGATGGTCGTTGGTGTTCTGCTTTTATTCGTTGACAAGTCAAACATCTCGCAACGAACTCTGATACCTGGTTCTTCATGTTTACCCACCAATAATTCTGTTTCAAGTCCTTATACATCTTGTTTCCTCCAGGATGTATAGTGTATTTCGAACGGTGTGCCTCTGCTAGAATTCTGCTCCTAATCTGTGCTCGCTCGCCGTACACAAACTCGATTCAAAAATCGATGATCCTATCTTCATGTACTTGAGAATTCGATCCTTCTCTTTTAAGTATCTTCTCTTTCGCCTTTGAAGTTGCACTTCTGTCTCTTGTGCTGCTTTGATCTCGTTCAGTAGGTCGGGTTTAACCGAAATATTAGCACACAAAATTTGAGTATTGGTTCTTGTCGGATTTCAAGTGCTCAACTCTTCTAATGATTTCCACTCTCGAATCATTAGTCTGGCTAAACCCGCCTTTCTACTCAAGGCGTCAGCCACTACGTTAGCCTTCCTGGGATGGTACTGAATATCAAGGTGATAGTCTTCTATTAACTCCATCCATCTCCGTTGCCTCAATTGAGTTCCTTCCAAGAGAATAGATACTTTAGGCTCTTATGATCTGTGTAAACCGTGAATGTTGCTCCGTATAGTTAGTGTCTCCATTTCTTTAACGCGAACACTATCGCTGCCAATTCCAAGTCATGCGTTGGATAATTCGCTTCATACGGCTTGAGTTTTCGTGATGCATAAGCAATGACTTTTCCTTCCTGCATGAGCACTGCTCCTAGTCCTTCCTTTGAAGCATCATTGTAGACGACGAAGTTTTCTGTTCCCTTTGGAAGGGCTAGGACTGGAGCTGTAGTAAGTCGTTTCTTGACTCTTGGAAACTAGTCTCACACTTGTCATTCCACTCAAACTTGACTTGCTTCGAGTTAGTCGAGTGAATGGTCCTACTACCTTGGAGAAATTCTCGGATAAATCTTCGATAATATCCAAATACCAAAGAAACTTGATCTCCGCTCTGACTCGGGTTGTTTCCATTCAACCACCGTCTCTGTACCTTCAAAGGATCTACGGCGATCCCAAAGGTCGGATACTATGTGTCCCAAGAATGCGACTTCACTAAGCCAAAATTCGCACTTGCTGAATTTGGCATACAGCTTGTGCTCCCGTAGTGTCTCCAAAACAATTTTCAGATGACGTTCATGCTCTTCTCTAGACTTAGAGTATATGAGTATGTCATCAATGAATATCATTACGAATTGATCCAAATAAGGTTGAAAAACTCGATGCCTCAGATCCATAAAGTCATTGGTGCGTTTGCGTTTGTCGGACGAAAGGCATCACTATAAACTCGTAGTGTCCATATCTGGTCTGAAATGCCGTTTTGGAAACGTCTTCTTCACGGATCTTCAGTTGATAATATCCTTGTTGTAAATCAAATTTCGAGTACACCGTCGCTCCTTGAAGTTGATCAAATAGTTCGTCTATCATCGGGAGGGGATATTTAGTGGTAACATCTAGTCGAGATCGTATAATAGTCACATCCTTAATGTATCTTATCCGTGATACCTAAACCACAAGTCAAATTCCCTTACTTAAGCTTGTGCAGGTACTTGAGAATGAATAACACAAGGGTATTATCATTGATCAATATACTTAGTGATTCCCCTACTATCATTTTCCCAATGTAATATCATTAGGTGTCTAGATCCCATAATATATCACATCCAAATCATATACTTCTCAAGAGATATCCTCATTTTCTTCGAGTCTCACCATACCAGGCATTATAATCTCTAAATCACGGATTTTCTAAATCACCTAATGTCCAAATAGAGGAATATCCGGATATCTTAACACTATAACAACCCAAAAGAGTTCAAATATTCATCCAAGATTCAACTTAGGTCACCTAGTAGTGGTACCCAATCCAAGGCATTGGAACCTATCCTGGTCAAACAAAACTAAGGCGGATTAGACGAATGTAAGGAAAAGATAAGGAAGAACAAGAAAAGAATGACTAAGGAAAGTCAGTCAAGAGTCAACTAAGTCAAATCAAGTATGACTATGGATTCTCCAAGTATAAATTCTGACTTAACATTAACATCAATAATATGGTTCTATGCCATTATTGAAATCGATTTCACACTTAATTAGTCAAGTCGCGGTACTACCCAACACAATGAGGGTCCTATCCTGGGTCACTTCGGTGTAAGTTTCCATATTACAAGCCGAGCTCGATACCATAACATCACGCCCAAACGTGACGCGACAACGATCAATCAATTAAACAATAAATCAACATCTAAACCAAAGATACCAAACTCCAAGTGAAATAGAGTCTAATGCGGCGAATTAAAATAAACACGAGTACACATTACAATCTTAAAGTCCAAGCGGTATCCGAATACAACCCAAAAGATTATCCGAATTAACTTACAAATCAAACGAAAATAAAATGAAGGAGTCCGACAACAAATAAAAGTAAAAGGAAATGTCGCTCCACATCACGGATAGGGATTCAATCATGCGGTAGGTTCGATGTCTTCAAACTCTTCATCTAAAGGTTAGAAAACGGAGGGAATGAGACAGAAATCTCGGTGGATGGGGTGATCGTGTGCAAGTGTGGCGATATAAATAGTTAATGCGAGAAATTTAGTTGTATGAAAACGCGTGAGAGATGATGCATGATTTCACACACGATCCACAAGCGTCGTGATAAATATATTAAGTAATATACTTATACGATTTAAGAAAAAAAAAAAATAGTTCGTGGTCACGCAGCACTATGGTTCAAGCGGGGCGGGGAGGATTGCGTGCGGTTTGTAGCGCCAATCCAATGCAATACAAGTAGCGGTTGCGTGCGGTTTGTAGCGCCAACCTATGCAATACAAGTAAGCGGTTGCGTATGGATTTGTAGCGCCAACCAAACGGGTCCGATTAACTCCGGAATCGTGTGGATCGAGATAGCGATTCCTTCGTTTTCCTTGTAACTCCCGAGCAAGATGGTCCAAGACCTGTCCTTATCGATCCATAGCAAAGACAAAATCCACAAATGGAGCTAGCAAGGCTCGATTTGTCATAATCATGATTATACCTCAAGTACTACGACCCGCTTCTCCTTGGACAAACTCCGTCCCTCGCCATGGGATTAGGGCGATGGGGCCGGAAGAGTGGAATAGCGGCCGAGCTGCCCGGTTCCATCCCCGACGTATCCATTCCGATTGTGAGCTCGACACACCAAGTTGACTCAGCGGAAAGTAAACACAAGTTCATGTAGTCAACCAGCAATCGAGTATTATTGATTCGGGAAGCGATTCATGAAAAGTTTTCAAAAATTTGCGTAAGGTAATTATGGCGTTGGTGGAGTTATTTGGATGAAGATGATTATCGGGAGGATAAGCAATCTTCGATATCTTGAACGATTAGGTGGAACATAAGTCCCGTTATAGATTCAAATCGCAAGACGAGAAAGTCGCCCGCGATCGGGTATTAATCGGTCGGCGGCGGTCCGATAAGTCAAGGGTTTTTGAGAAATTAAAATATTTTAATTAAGAATTGAAGTCAGAGGGTCCAGGGCTGTTTCTTTAAAAGAAAATAATTTGAGTTAGGTCCTTATAAAAATAAAATTTTCAATTAGCCCCGCTTTGTAAAAACCAATACTTTTGGGGTTAAAAGTTAAATAAATAAATATCCCGACCTTGAAAAATTGTGAGGTCAGTTCCTAAATTCTCTAAATTGTTCAGAGATTCAGGTTTTTAAAGTTTTGAGGTCGATGTTTTATAAATTCTCACATTGGCCCCAAATTTGTTAAAATTGTCATTTCGGGCCCTAAGTTTAAAATAATCGGAACTCACAAACCGGGAGGGCTTCTAATTTGATTCCAGTTGGAAAATGTCACTAAGGTTAGTGGGATATTGGGACAAAAACAGTTTTAAAACGTCATAAGTATAGGTCCCTAAACTTTTGAAAATCTCATTTTTGTCCCATTTTGAAATAATTGCCTTTAAGGCTTTTAGGGGTCCAATTGTTATGAAATTTGAACCTTGGGTCCAAAATATAATTATGTTTTAGGTAAATTAGTATTTCCAGGTACATGGGCTGTATAAGTCCTGGAAATTTCATTTGGGTCCTCAAGTTTAATCTTTTACAATTTGGTCCCTCAAGTTTCATAAAATTACTTTCCAAGCTCTAAACACTTGGATTTTTGGAATACACTTAAAATATGTTATTTCCAGTCCCTTAAGAGTTAAAATTTCAAATTTTATATTTTGGGTCTGGTACAGTTTCGAAATTTGCAAAATAGCCCTTAAACTTCTCAAATTTTGCAATCTAGTCCTTGGGCTTTTAAAGGTTGATTTTAATTATCTAAAAACTCTTAAAACTTTATTAAAATGTAAAAACATAATTTTTGAACCTGAGTTTAGTCCCAAAAATCGAAAATTACAGAGGGGTCCCTTAAGTTTTATTTTCTTGCAATTAAGTCCACCAAATTTTCATTTTTGCATTTTAAGTCCAAAAATCGAAATTTAATCAATTATGCTCGACTTGTGCAGGTTATAGGTCATTCAAAACATAGATTTCAAGAGTCATAATGTGACGCCCCAAATTTTAGCGACGTAAGATACGATGTTGTGTAGTGATTCATTTATTTGGTTAAGTAAAACGAACCAATTATTAATGAAACGTGACCCGACTCTTATTTATTAATTCATTCCAACCAACTTCCAATTTTTTTTCGGAAAATGCACATTTGTTATTTCACATCCTTATTTTAAACTCCTATATATTTATATATGTATATTTATACATTTTATTTTCCCTCAATTTTATAAAAGACAAGAAAACAAATTTTATCACCCTACACCTTAATTTTTGACCATAAGGGATTAAAGGAGGAATCAAGCTCTTTTTTTCTTCTATCCTACAAACTTTAACTATACCCTAATAAAAAAAAAAAAAATATATCACCCCTAAACCCCTATTTCGTCCATATGGGTGTAGGAGGGAATGAAACCCATTTTTTTTCCTATCCTAAATATTTAAATACACCCTAATGACCCCATTTAATAAATAAACACACAAAAAAAAAGATATCCTCCTACTTGCCCAACACTTTCGGCCAAAGTAAGCATAGGAAGGGAATCTCTCACATATTTTTTTGTAACCAACAACATCCTTTACCCCACCAATCTCCACTACATAAATTAACTATCAAAAAAAAAAAAAAAAAAAAAAAAAACAAACAAAAGAAAAAAAGAGAGAAAACAAAATCCCCAATTTTCGGCCCCTTTAGATTGGGGAGTCAAAAACCATTTTTTCATCTTATAACATCACTTATCCAACTCTCCCAACACCCCTCATTTCCATACTTAGATAAAAACACACAAAACACACTTCCAAAAATCTTCTAAGGGCCGAAAACTTCCTAAGGCAAGGTGAGAAATTTTTTCTTCCATCTTCATTTTATCTTCTTGAAACTTCAAACATATACCTCCAATTCCTAACATGATGAATCCTTCTTGTTGAGGTACTCCTAGAAGACTATTTCTTGAAGAACTAAGAAAGACCTAGACTTCTCCAAGCTTAAAGAAGAAATTTAAGACAACACACATTTAAGGTGAGAAATTGTGGTTTTAGTATTTTCCTCTTGACAACTTGATGAATTATTTTTGACTCAAGGATTTGAATTTTGGAGCTTAGGGGCTGACATATAAAATTTTAAGTAGAGGTTAGAAGCTTGAAGAGAGAAATTAATTTTGGAGACTACTTGAAGATATTAAGGTAAGAATTAACCCATTTGTTTTAAGATATTTTTCTTGGACTTGAGACCTCAATTTTAACACCAAAATATGGATATGGTAAAATTTAGGGGCTGAACTTGGAGTATTAGGACCAAGAGCTTGGATTCTTAAGAAGATCTTTATTTTTAACCACAATCCGAAAACTACTACGAGGTGGGTGAAAAATATTTCTACAAAAATACATCATTCTTTCTACTAGTGCACAAAAATGCATGTTCATGTGAAAATATGATATTTTATGAATTTCATCAAGTATTTATGAGATTTATGTTTTAATGAAATTTTGAGAAAATAAAAAGATGGGTATGATATTTTTCTTGCATAAAATGTTGATAAATTGCTCATCATTATGCCTTTATAATTTATGATGCTATGAATGTTCAAATATATTTTAGAAATGTTTAAAATGAGTTTTTATATGTTATTGGAATTCTGGACTTGTAACTTATGCAAGAAAAAAATCGAAGCTTGGGTTATTTTTGCAATTATTGTGAAATATTGGGTCAAAAGTGTAAATATAAAAAACTGTGAAGGCCACCTCCGAAAATTCGAAATATTGGACCCAATAATCTGTAAATTTCATATATGAACTGACTTGAAAGATTGGGACCCCTTCCGGGCAAGAAAATACAATAAGGAACAAGTTTAATATCAAAATGTAAAATTGTAAAACTTAAAGGACTAAAACTGTAATTTTTAAAGATGGGGCAGTCAAGGTATCTCTAAAACTTGCAGATTTATTTATTATGATATTTTAAACCTTTAGTTCAAATTTCATAATCATCCGACTTGAAACGAGCCTTTAACAACAACAAAAAATCGCTTTTGGGCCAAAATTGTAATTTGTGAAAATGAGATACCTAAATTTCGAAATTTTCAAAAATGTTTTAACCACAACTTATTACTACCCAAAGAAGTATTTTAAAATTGGAATCACCTCAAAATCCTTCTCGGTTTAATATTTACCTAATTTTAAAATATCAAGTCAAAAATCGAAATTTTTGGAAACTATAGGGCGAATATGCAAATTTTATAAAATCTTTCTCGAGCCTCTGAAAAATATAACCCTCTGGGAATTTGGAAATTTTTGGAACTGGATTTATCATTTTAAGTCCGGAATTGAAACTTATTGAATTTAAAAAAAAAAAAAAAAAACCCGGCAAGGGAATGTTTTCCTTAGTAAAAATAATTTTTATTTTTAAAATCGCTAAGGACATTGAAATTGAGATTTTCTAACTCACTTGCCTTATAAATATTTTAAGAGATATTTCTTACTTATCTAATAAAAATATCGAGCTTGAACATAATGCCCGAACCGAATATATTAAAACCGGCTAGATTATCCGTCCGATAACTAGACCGCGAGTTTTGTTTTGAAATAAATACCGGAGATCATGTGACCAAGATCACTCCGGACTTGCTAACTGATTTTATCAAATTTTTCGAACGAGTAAGATAGTACTTGGAAGAGAATTTTGGACGTGGAAATTTAAGTGCACGTAAAGTGAAATTAAATGTTGTGAAGTGAAAATTGAAGTGAAATATGAAGTGAAGTGAAAATTGAAATGAAATATGAAGTGAAATGAAATGTGAAGTGAAATGATAAGAGGAAGTGAAGTTGAGAATGAAAGTGAAAAGTAAAGTGAAAATTTAAAGTGGGATAATTTGCTGCGGCTTTATTCAAGTGATGTGGGATAATTTGCTGCGGCTTTATTCAAGTGATGTGGGATAATTTGCTTCGGCTTTATCCTAGTGAAGTGGGATAATTTGCTTCGGCTTTATCCGAGTGGGATAATTTGCTTCGGCTTTATTCAAGTGATGTGGGATAATTTGCTTCGGCTTTATCCAAGTGAAGTGGGATAATTTGCTTCGGCTTTATCCGAGTGGGATAATTTGCTTCGGCTTTATCCAAGTGATGTGGGATAATTTGCTTCGGCTTTATCCAAGTGAAATGGGATAATTTGCTTCGGCTTTATCCGAGTGGGATAATTTGTTTCGGCTTTATCCAAGTGATGTGGGATAATTTGCTTCGGCTTTATCCAAGTGAAATGGGATAATTTGCTTCGGCTTTATCCGAGTGGGATAATTTGCTTCGGCTTTATCCAAGTGATGTGGGATAATTTGCTTCGGCTTTATCCAAGTGAAATGGGATAATTTGCTTCGGCTTTATCCGAGTGGGATAATTTGCTTCGGCTTTATCCAAGTGGCGTGGGATAATTTGCTTCGGCTTTATCCAAGGGAAGTGGGATAATTTGCTTCAGCTTTATCCTATTCAAAGTGGAAGTAAATTTAATAAAATACTAATAGTGTTTGACTGATTCTGACCAATCTAACATAATGGTTAATGGAAAAATCTTTATACAAACAATGAGACAAAGTTATATGCACGTCATGCACTGTTTTCCATGAAATGATTTTCCGTGCATAAAACGAGCCACACTCACACACCAACACCCACCTACTGAGAATTTTTGTTCTCACCCCACCTCTTTTATCAACCAGAGAATGAAGAGTTGTATCAGGACAATGGCGACGATGGATCTCAAGACGTAGCTTAGTTATGTATTGTATTATGGACTTTATTAAGACGATGGATTTTATTTGTGATGATTTAGACTTTGAACTTATTTAATGTATTAGCAGGGCGTAGGACCCTGGAGAACAATTATTATGTTGTATTTTTATTTTTACGTATTCTCATTTGTAACCATACTCTGACTTAGTTATTCCCTTATTTATAATTATTCCGGATTTTATCGTTCTATTGACGTATGTTGGAGGATAAATAAGTCGGCTTGGTAAACTGGCATAAGTTTCGTAAATTGTGTCACGGCTTCCATTTTGGGGCGTGACAGTTATGGTATCAGAGCTCGGTTTGTAAGAAGGAAACTTACACCGAGCTAACCCAGGATAGGACCCTTCACCTGTAATGGGAATCACCACTATTGGATAGTTTATAACAAATAATTCCTTAATAATTGCTTCGTTAAATTAGATATTATACATTATTAATTGTTGTACCATAGCTCATAATTTTATCTACATAAGTGAGTGGATACTAATTATTCTAAACACAGATGGGTGGTCAAAGAGGCGGAGGAGACCACGTAACGTGGACAGGAAAAAACCGTAACCCTCCACAGAGAGAAATCCATCGCCCGAACTTCCACCACCTCCCCCAGCTGGCTCGATCTGACTGCACAAGCCCTTCAACAAGATCTTACTATTCATGCAACAACAAACTGGGTCAAAACCGAACGTGCAGGAACCAGTCGGGAAACACATGATCGGGTGTTGGAACGATTCTTGCGTTTCGATCCACCCGTCTTCCGGGGGGAACCGGACGATGCCAAGGCTGAGGATTGGCTTGAACAAATGGAAAATATTTTTGCTGCCCTACGATATACCGGGGAACAACAAGTTACCTTAGCGGTATTTCGATTGGAATCCACCGCTCGTGATTGGTGGAAATCAGGAGAGAAGGTGGGAACAAGACCGAACCCGAAGGACGTGGGATAATTTTCTCCGAGAATCGGGGACCAATACATTCCTCAAGTTGTCCGAGAAGCGAGACGCGATGAATTTCACCGTTTGAGGCGGGGAGTATGACCGTGGCCCAAGATTTAATCGGAATTTCACCGATCACAAAAAGCACGCTTTGGGCTCCATAAGTATCTTGAGGCGGACAAATTGTATAAATTTACTCGAGGATTGAGATTAGATCTACGAAAACAACTATTGACAAAGTGGAAATAGAAACATACTCTCACTGCGGTTAGGGCTTTGCCTCTCGTGTAGAAATGGGTTTGAACCGAATCGAGCAAATTCAACAAAATAAGGCATCGGGATCAAAGAGGCCTATAATTGAGAAAACAATTGGGCCGTCTACAAAATTCCAAAGGGGTGGAACTGGATCGACTAACAACGGAAACAACATGTGCAAAGCATAACTTGCTCTCACTGCCATGGCAAGGACATACACCGATCGGTGTTGGCGTAAACAAGGAAATGCCTCAAATGTGGCGGCGATCGGCAAAGATCAACTACGTGATCGCCCAATGATTTCCACACTGAAAACAAACTCGTACCACCTCATAAATCTAGGAATGGACCGAATAACCAAGCGAGGTACCAGGCCGAGTATTTGCCTTGGCGGGACATGATGCTCCCAAGCAACCAATGGGGTGGAAGGTACGCCTCTAGTATCTAACCATTATGCTAAAGTGCTATTTGACCCCGGATCATCACACTCATTTATTGCACCACATTACGTACAATATGTTTATACATGCATGGAGCGTATGCCTATATGCTTAGAAGTATCACCTTCCATGGGCGCAGGCCAAATAACGGATGTGACCTTTCCTGTTGATTTGATTTTGTTGCCTATATCTGAGTATGATGTTAATTTCGGTATGGATTGGTTGTGTACATATCATGCACAAATGGACTGTCATCATTAGACTATTAAGTTATGTGAACCTTGAAAGCCTATAGTAGAATTATCAGGAAGAGCACGAGTCAAGATGGCTCTAACCATTTCTGCCATTAAGGCTAGGAAAGCAATCACAAAGTGGGCACGTGGATACTTGCCATTTGTAACTAACAAACCTAAAGTAGAGACTCAAATCCACGAAGTGCCTATAGTGTCAGAATACCCAAATGTATTTCAACAAGGACTCACCGCCCTTCCTTCCGATAGGGAAATTGAATTCACCATTGAGGTCTTACCGGGGGCGTAATGGAAACAACCAAAAAAAATAATGAAGACGATATGCGAAGACAATACCCGGATCTATTTTAAGAGGAATTTGGGGACCAAATTCTTTTAAGGAGGGGTGAATGTGACGCCCCAAATTTTAGCGACGTAAGATACGATGTTGTGTAGTGATTCATTTATTTGGTTAAGTAAAACGAACCAATTATTAATGAAACGTGACCCGACTCTTATTTATTAATTCATTCCAACCAACTTCCAATTTTTTTTCGGAAAATGCACATTTGTTATTTCACATCCTTATTTTAAACTCCTATATATTTATATATGTATATTTATACATTTTATTTTCCCTCAATTTTATAAAAGACAAGAAAACAAATTTTATCACCCTACACCTTAATTTTTGACCATAAGGGATTAAAGGAGGAATCAAGCTCTTTTTTTCTTCTATCCTACAAACTTTAACTATACCCTAATAAAAAAAAAAAAAATATATCACCCCTAAACCCCTATTTCGTCCATATGGGTGTAGGAGGGAATGAAACCCATTTTTTTTCCTATCCTAAATATTTAAATACACCCTAATGACCCCATTTAATAAATAAACACACAAAAAAAAAGATATCCTCCTACTTGCCCAACACTTTCGGCCAAAGTAAGCATAGGAAGGGAATCTCTCACATATTTTTTTGTAACCAACAACATCCTTTACCCCACCAATCTCCACTACATAAATTAACTATCAAAAAAAAAAAAAAAAAAAAAAACAAAACAAACAAAAGAAAAAAAGAGAGAAAACAAAATCCCCAATTTTCGGCCCCTTTAGATTGGGGAGTCAAAAACCATTTTTTCATCTTATAACATCACTTATCCAACTCTCCCAACACCCCTCATTTCCATACTTAGATAAAAACACACAAAACACACTTCCAAAAATCTTCTAAGGGCCGAAAACTTCCTAAGGCAAGGTGAGAAATTTTTTCTTCCATCTTCATTTTATCTTCTTGAAACTTCAAACATATACCTCCAATTCCTAACATGATGAATCCTTCTTGTTGAGGTACTCCTAGAAGACTATTTCTTGAAGAACTAAGAAAGACCTAGACTTCTCCAAGCTTAAAGAAGAAATTTAAGACAACACACATTTAAGGTGAGAAATTGTGGTTTTAGTATTTTCCTCTTGACAACTTGATGAATTATTTTTGACTCAAGGATTTGAATTTTGGAGCTTAGGGGCTGACATATAAAATTTTAAGTAGAGGTTAGAAGCTTGAAGAGAGAAATTAATTTTGGAGACTACTTGAAGATATTAAGGTAAGAATTAACCCATTTGTTTTAAGATATTTTTCTTGGACTTGAGACCTCAATTTTAACACCAAAATATGGATATGGTAAAATTTAGGGGCTGAACTTGGAGTATTAGGACCAAGAGCTTGGATTCTTAAGAAGATCTTTATTTTTAACCACAATCCGAAAACTACTACGAGGTGGGTGAAAAATATTTCTACAAAAATACATCATTCTTTCTACTAGTGCACAAAAATGCATGTTCATGTGAAAATATGATATTTTATGAATTTCATCAAGTATTTATGAGATTTATGTTTTAATGAAATTTTGAGAAAATAAAAAGATGGGTATGATATTTTTCTTGCATAAAATGTTGATAAATTGCTCATCATTATGCCTTTATAATTTATGATGCTATGAATGTTCAAATATATTTTAGAAATGTTTAAAATGAGTTTTTATATGTTATTGGAATTCTGGACTTGTAACTTATGCAAGAAAAAAATCGAAGCTTGGGTTATTTTTGCAATTATTGTGAAATATTGGGTCAAAAGTGTAAATATAAAAAACTGTGAAGGCCACCTCCGAAAATTCGAAATATTGGACCCAATAATCTGTAAATTTCATATATGAACTGACTTGAAAGATTGGGACCCCTTCCGGGCAAGAAAATACAATAAGGAACAAGTTTAATATCAAAATGTAAAATTGTAAAACTTAAAGGACTAAAACTGTAATTTTTAAAGATGGGGCAGTCAAGGTATCTCTAAAACTTGCAGATTTATTTATTATGATATTTTAAACCTTTAGTTCAAATTTCATAATCATCCGACTTGAAACGAGCCTTTAACAACAAAAAATCGCTTTTGGGCCAAAATTGTAATTTGTGAAAATGAGATACCTAAATTTCGAAATTTTCAAAAATGTTTTAACCACAACTTATTACTACCCAAAGAAGTATTTTAAAATTGGAATCACCTCAAAATCCTTCTCGGTTTAATATTTACCTAATTTTAAAATATCAAGTCAAAAATCGAAATTTTTGGAAACTATAGGGCGAATATGCAAATTTTATAAAATCTTTCTCGAGCCTCTGAAAAATATAACCCTCTGGGAATTTGGAAATTTTTGGAACTGGATTTATCATTTTCTGAGTCCGGAATTGAAACTTATTGAATTTAAAAAAAAAAAAACCCGGCAAGGGAATGTTTTCCTTAGTAAAAATAATTTTTATTTTTAAAATCGCTAAGGACATTGAAATTGAGATTTTCTAACTCACTTGCCTTATAAATATTTTAAGAGATATTTCTTACTTATCTAATAAAAATATCGAGCTTGAACATAATGCCCGAACCGAATATTAAAACCGGCTAGATTATCCGTCCGATAACTAGACCGCGAGTTTTGTTTTGAAATAAATACCGGAGATCATGTGACCAAGATCACTCCGGACTTGCTAACTGATTTTATCAAATTTTTCGAACGAGTAAGATAGTACTTGGAAGAGAATTTTGGACGTGGAAATTTAAGTGCACGTAAAGTGAAATTAAATGTTGTGAAGTGAAAATTGAAGTGAAATATGAAGTGAAGTGAAAATTGAAATGAAATATGAAGTGAAATGAAATGTGAAGTGAAATGATAAGAGGAAGTGAAGTTGAGAATGAAAGTGAAAAGTAAAGTGAAAATTTAAAGTGGGATAATTTGCTTTGCGGCTTTATTCAAGTGATGTGGGATAATTTCTTTGCGGCTTTATTCAAGTGATGTGGGATAATTTGCTTGGCTTTATCCTAGTGAAGTGGGATAATTTGCTTCGGCTTTTTATCCGAGTGGGATAATTTGCTTCGGCTTTATTCAAGATGATGTGATAATTTGCTTCGGCTTTATCCAAGTGAAGTGGGATAATTTGCTTCGCTTTATCCGAGTGGGATAATTTGCTTCGGCTTTATCCAAGTGATGTGGGATAATTTGCTTCGGCTTTATCCAAGTGAAATGGGATAATTTGCTTGGCTTTATCCGAGTGGGATAATTTGCTTCGGCTTTATCCAAGTGATGTGGGATAATTTGCTTCGGCTTTATCCAAGTGAAATGGGATAATTTGCTTCGGCTTTATCCGAGTGGGATAATTTGCTTGGCTTTATCCAAGTGATGTGGGATAATTTGCTTCGGCTTTATCCAAGTGAAATGGGATAATTTGCTTCGGCTTTATCCGAGTGGGATAATTTGCTTCGGCTTTATCCAAGTGGCGTGGGATAATTTGCTTGGCTTTATCCAAGGAAGTGGGATAATTTGCTTGACTTTATCCTATTCAAAGTGGAAGTAAATTTAATAAAATACTAATAGTGTTTGACCGATTCGACCAATCTAACATAATGGTTAATGGAAAAATCTTTATACAAACAATGAGACAAAGTTATATGCACGTCATGCAATCGTTTTCCATGAAATGATTTTCCGTGCATAAAACGAGCCACACTCACACACCAACACCCACCTACTCGAGAATTTTTGTTCTCACCCCACCTCTTTTATCAACCGTGAGAAATGAAGAGTTGTATCGGGACAATGGCGGCGATGGATCTCAAGACGTAGCTTAGTTATGTATTGTATTATGGACTTTATTAAGACGATGGATTTTATTTGTGATGATTTAGACTTTGAACTTATTTAATGTATTAGCAGGGCGTAGGACCCTGGAGAACAATTATTATGTTGTATTTTTATTTTTCTGTATTCCGCTGTAACCATACTCTGACTTAGTTATTCCCTTATTTATAATTATTCCGGATTTTATCGTTCTATTGACGTATGTTGGAGGATAAATAAGTCGGCTTGGTAAACTGGCATAAGTTTCGTAAATTGTGTCACGGCTTCCATTTTGGGGCGTGACACATAAACATACATATCCATCTCATACAAGAATTTATCAAATATGACAATAAAGTGTACATGTATGTCCTAATTTTCGGTAAATCGCATTTTGAGCAACACTTGAGAAATTTTTCCAACTTGATACAAGAAAATAGCATGCAATACATAATATATATCTCAAATGCTCAATAACAAAATACTACATGCATTTTTATGAATTAAAACACCTGGAAGTTGAAAGGATTTTTCCACCCACCTTGTTTGTTCGGTTGATTGGTGTAAAGTGGTGTCACTAGACCTTGAGGATTTTAATCCTCACTTAAGGCAGCCCCTAAGTACAATAATACAAGGAGTTTTGAGTTAGAAAATGAATATTTGAACTAAGGAGGGAAAAAGAGAAGGAATAGGCCAAAGGTACCACACTTACTTACCTTGTGTAGTTGAAAGTTGTAGACACAAATTGATGGTCTCTTAAGAACTTGATCACCACTTAAACAAAGCTCCAAGGTCAGCCCCTAATCACCTAAAAATTATAATTTTGGTGTTAAAATTCGAAATTAATAGGGGAGAAGAAGAAGGTACCAAAAATCCCATTTCTTACCTTATAGTCCAAATCCTTACAATTTTTCTTCAAGATGACAAGTCTCTTAACATCTTCAAAGGTCTTCTAGGTATACCTCAAAATCAAAATCAAACTTAAGTTAGGAGATGAAAGAGATGAGTTAGGTGATATCAAAAATGGATTGAAAAAGACATTTTCCTTACCTTGGTAGTGATGGTTCGAATTTATGATTTAAGTAGGAAGAATGTTTATTTTTGTTTAGTTGTTTGAAGAAAGAAGAAGTGTTTGATGATATGAAGAAGATGTTCTTGAAGTTGTGAAGGATGTTTGAAGATGTGAAGGAATTGTGTTTGAAGATTTGAAGATATGAAGATATGTTGTTTGAAGGTTTGAAGATGTGAAGGAATGGTGTTTGAAGATTTGAAGATATGGTGTTTGAAGATTTGAAGATGTGAAGGAATGGTGTTTGAAGATTTGAAGATATGGTGTTTGAAGATTTGAAGATATGAAGAAGTGTTCTTGAAGATATGAAGGAGTGGATGAAGATATACTTAGAGAGATGTTGGAGATTTTAGAGAGAAGTTGGAGAAAATGCTTGAATTATGAATGTGTTGGATGAAAATGATATTTTGATCAAATGTTTTTGATCCTCAAGGTGTTATGGACGAAAATTGAGGTGGAGAGGGGGAGGAGACAAAATTTTTGATCAAGTTCTATGTCTTCCAACTTGTCTCTAGCATGGGGACAAGGGCCTTGGTCAAAGTGTGGTCTTGCATGGGAGGATGAAATTGAAGGGATTGAGGAGGATGTTGGCATGGAATGTTGGGAAGCCTCCAACATGTTGGGTAAGTTTATAATAAAGAATTGGTGTATAAGGTATTGTGTATAAGATTTGAATTAATGGTGTATTAATACACAAGATGAATACACAAGGTATGTGTACAAGAGTTGGGAGATATTTCTACACTAAAAATACCCATCATGGCCGTCCTTTAAGGGGTATTTGTCGCATTTACATATTTTGTTTTTATGTCCCAAAATTGATGATAATAGGTGAATAATATCAATCTCCAAAATAATTAGTGATTTCCTTGATCACTTATAAGTCTCATGATCACTTAATCTAAATCGAATTCTTAATTCTATAAGGTATAAATCTCTAAAATAAATAGTCTCCAAAAATTCTAAGGTTACTAATGAGTACACAAATATTAATAATGATGATCGATCGAGTGATCATTAATGCGTAGTAGAAGTAATAAATGCTTATGATCACAAGTAACAAATAAAAAGAAAAGAAATTAAATGCGAAATATATTTATAATTAATATTCACCCATCGAAGTGACGCGGTAAAATAGTCAAAAGAATACAAGGACGATACGTGAAACAAATACATTATTGAACAAAAATTGAGGGCTTCACAACAACAACTAAATAATAACAAATGTATCACTATCAGTATATATTTTTATTTAAACCAATAACCCCAAGCATATTATCTACAAAAAATAAATGTAGTTGACAAATTATCACTACAACATAAATGATTTTAGGTAACACTCAAAAAATGTTACCTAATGGCCATAAAATGTTACTATAGACAATAGGTAGCACTTTTATGGCGCTGCACTTGCCCGTGCTACCTATAGTCTAAGGTATCATTTTTATTAGCTTTTAGTAACACTTTTTCTAAGTGTTACATTAAGTTTTCTATTGCTAACACTTTGAAACAATATTTCTAAAGTGTTACATACGAATTTTATGTAACACTTTTTTGTAACACTTTTTATATTTGTAACACTTTAAAAAAATTACTTCTAAAGTGTTACATATGAATCTTATGTAACACTTTTTTTGTAGCACTTCGTAGAAATACTATTGTTTGCCACCAAGTAGATTCGAACCCACGACCTGTTATGTATGGAAGTGGCAATTTGCCATTAAGCTAAGTTGATTCCTATTACAGCTTTTGCTTTGTTTTATATATACACATACACACACATACACACACACACACACATATATATATATATATATATATTATATGCATATATACTATATTTTATATAATAAAGATTATATTTTATAATATATGTATTAAATTATATTATACACTGTATATATCAAATTTTATATTATATAGTATATAGTTTGAAAATTATATTATATTATATAATAAAGGACACAACAAATTAAAAGTATCAAAAATATAGAAAATAAATTTATCGACTGATAAATATTTAATCTATAAAAATAAAAAATATATAAAAATATAAAATTAATTTACCGAAAGATAAAAAAGTCCTAACAGTAAAAATATTAAATAATAAAGAAAATAACGAAAAAATAATTTACCGACGGAAAAAATTCCTAAGTAATTACCGGCAAAAACAATTTTCATTGGTAATTTTTTTTAAAAAAGTTAAAAAAATAAAAAATAAGGTTAACGATGAAATTGGTCTCCGTTAGTAAAAATTAAAAAATAAATAAAATAATAATATAATATATACATGCGCATTTTCCGTCGG
The DNA here is from genome assembly GCA_016081115.2 of Rehmannia glutinosa. NCBI lineage: Eukaryota > Viridiplantae > Streptophyta > Magnoliopsida > Lamiales > Orobanchaceae > Rehmannia > Rehmannia glutinosa. Next base: position 68,827,659 of record CM071930.1, on the reverse strand, counting down.
TATTAAGATGGAATTAATTACATTCGTAAAAAATAAAAAAATAAAAGCAAAATTAAAATACTTTGTATAAAGAAAACAAAAATTCAGTTAAAAAAATAGAGTACATGATGTCTACAATTTTTAGGTTTGGTGACATCAATTAATTAAATAAATCTTTGACATGATTTAATGATAGTTATATAATTTTGTGTTACTAAAATATAGATTAAAAAGTGTTACAATCAATAAAATATAGTGTTGCCAAGAGTGTTTCTTAAATAAAATGATACCTATTTGCGTTACAAAAGAAATAACAAAAAAAAAGTGATACTTATATAAAAGTGTTACATATAAGCGTTACATATTGATAAAAGTGTTACCTATTTGCGTTACAAAAGAAATAACAAAAAAAAGTGATACTTAAAAAGTGTTACTTATATAAAAGTGTTACATATAAGTGTTACATATTGATAAAGTGCTACAAAAGTGTTACATAAATATTGTAATATAAAAAGTGTTACAAACATGTGTTACATATGTACCTTATGTAAAAAGTGCTACAAAATTTGTGTTACCTAATGTCATTTATGTTGTAGTGTATTATTTAATTAAAGAGAACATGGTAAGTACTTAATTTGAAAATAATACATGTTTATAATATATAAGTAAACAATATTCCTTGAGCATATTCTTGTAGACAAAATTTGGTTACAAAAAATAATTCAAATAAAAAACTTTTTTAAAAGGGTCATACTATAAGTTGCAAATTAATTTATCCCCAAACGATGATTGATAAATATTTAAAGAAAAACGTAAGTATCTATATATAGATAACATTCAAAATGATTCTATTGGAATAAAAATCATACAAGTTCTAAATTATTTGAACAATTTATACGGATGATGATAATTGACAAAATGAAAGACTGTGTATAAACTCGTCCTAAATAAAAATCATACAAGTTCTAATAATTTTTTTAATATATAAACGACATTTGACAGGTAGAAAGACTGTGTATAAACTCGTCCTGAATCTAGTTGAAGTCTTTTCATACTTAAAACACAACAACAACAACAACAACAACAACAACAACAACAACAACAACAACAATAATAATAATAATAATAATATTATTATTATTATTATTATTATTTTAGGTCGCTAAATGTACAAAACCAAATTCATTTTTCTCCAAAAAATATATGAGAAGCCCCACCAATTTGTTCCATGTCCGACGACCAAGACCAAAATTCCGAAGGCCACCCTACTACCCCTGGCCAGCACACAACGGGTCAAAAAATATATAATTCTTGATCCTTACCGAGTTGATACATGTATTATGTTCAATTCTCAATTATTATTAAATGTCCAAAAAAAATCAACCTTAAAACAAAATACATATCATCCCGCAATTAATTTTTTTCTGGCAATGTTGATTCTATAGAATATAGTTTTACATTGAGCTCAAATGTCATTCTAGTCTATTTTTTTTTATCTTTATCAATGACTCAATATAGTGATTTTTGTTTTTATAAAAATAATTAGTAACCTCCTTGAAAAGGGCCATATGACATGTTGCAAAATTTTTTATTGCCAAATGGTTATTGATAAGAATTTAATAAAAATAATATATATCTATACAATTAACATTAAAAAAATATTCCACTAATAATGAAAATTATACAATTTTTTGAACCATGCATAGAGAGGAGGATATTAGATAAAGTTAAAAGAATAAATTTGAATAGCTATTGGCAGGTTGAAGGGGCAAAAGTTATTGGTGTACACCATAGGACAATAACTAAATAATAACAAATGTATCACTATCAGTATATAATTTTGTTTTCAACAACCCCAAGTATATTATCTTAAAGGAGACTATTGTAGTTGACCAATTAATATTTAATTAAAAAGAATATGGTAGGCACTTTGGAAAATAATATATGAATTTCATATATAAGTAAATAATATTCATTGAGCATATTCTTATAGACAACAATAGGTACAAAAAACCATTCGAAAAAAATAAATTTTTTAAAAGGGTCATACTATAAGTTGCAAATTAATTTATCCCCCAGATGATGATTGATAAATATTTAAAGAAAAATGTATGTATTTATATAGATAACACTCAAAACGATTCTATTGAAATAAAAATCATACAAGTTCCAAATTCTTTGAACAATTTATACGGATAATGATAGTTGACAAAATTAAATGAATAATGTTTTTGTATATATAAACGACATTTGATAGGTAGAAGGACACGATGTTTGGTGTATAAACTCGTCCTGAATCTAGTTCAAGTCTTTTCATACTTCGAACACAATAATTCAAAATCATTTCAATGAAAAACTTAAATAATCATAATATATTTTTATATTTACACAAAAATCTAATAAGTGTATATTCAATGCTAGAAATATTGGTCACGAGATTGTAATGCAACCCATGTTGGGAAGTTTATCAAGAATAATTTTTAAACGAAGAACTTTTCTGAAATTCAATGTTGTCGAAACTATCCTATATTTGAGTCTCATTAACCAAGAGAAAATATTCGAATCATATTTTTTTTAGTTTTATATAGTTAGAATGAAATTCCTCCGCACAATATTTATATTTACGGTATATCTTCCTAAATTTCTGTTTTTATTCATTTTTAATTATCTTTTGTGGTTTTTAGAGGGACAAATATGAGCGTTCATTATTCAATTTTTTTCCCCATTAGGCATAACTTCCATTAGGATAATAGTTTCGAAATTAGTATATTATTATTTTATGTATTATATTAGTATGTTATACAATATATGACATCTCAATGACATATCCACCGCAAGGATGCCTAAGATTCCATTATTACAATCCCACAAAGTTTAGATGTTGAGTTACCAAGAAAAGAAATCACGTACCAAACTCGCAAAAAGTTCATCATGCTAGTTGAATTGTTGTTACCCCCAGTGATTATCGATACGTTTTTTTTATAACATAATATAAATATCTTTATATATAGATAATATTTTAAAAATATACCATTAAAATATAAATCATTTAAGTTATTATTCTTTGAGCCATTCATACCAACAATAGCATCGGACAAAGTTAAAGGAATAAAATTGTTATTTTTAAATAGCTTTTGGCGGAGTTGAAGTGACATGATAATTGGTGTACACCATAAGACAACCAATAAATAAGAACAAATGTATTATTATCATAATATTTTCTTTTTAAAACAACAACTCCCAAGTATATTATTCACAAGAGACAGTGATAGTTGACAAATAATTATTTAACTAAAATAAGAACTTTGTAAAAATGTATATATGTAAGTAAAGTAAACAATAAACCTTATGTATATTTTTGTAAATAATTATTTGATAAAAATGAATATCGATAAGTACATTGAACAAATGTCAAATGTGTGTGTATATAGATTAGATCTTCTTTAACAAACAATCCTCAAGCATATTCTTGTGGACAATGGTAGTGGACAAATAACTTTTCAATTAAAATGATTGAAGGAATAAAGTTTGCAATATGTATTATGATCCAATTGCAAGTATATTCATTTCTAGAAATACCAGAAATGGGATTAGTTATAATTTGGTGCCAAATTATTAGATTTAGTCCAATAATTTTGCACAATGGAAATTAAATAATACAACGATATTAACGTGGTTTGAATTAACTAATCCCACTCCACGAGGCCACACACAGAGAAAAATAATTCCACTAATAATAAATGTTACAAAGTACAACAATTGGACTTAAACAATTACAGACTCCCTCTTTGAACTGTCACCATTCTTGAACTCGTCTTACGTTCGCTGAAATCATTTTTATGGTAATACGCTTAGATGAACTCCATCCATCAATAGATTCCTCCAAACAACATATTGTCTTCTTCCAAAGGTTCACCTTTTTGCTCAGAAGAAAGTATCTGTGTATCGATAAAAACAACCTTAGAATGTTATTATCAATAATAATACTCAAGCTTTTCTTGAAGAAAACTCGCATTAATAACTTTCTGGAAAAATAACAAAAAGCATCCAGAACCTTTTTCTTGTGTATATCAAAGCGTCTGTACTCACTATCTCTTCTAAAAGGCGTAAAAATATATAACATGTAAAGTTCCCATCTATAAAAATAAGAACTCCCGGTGATACATCTATTAGTTTGGACAAGTTTTCAAGATGGATGATAATTATATTAACACGTGTAATAAAAAAGGAATTCTAAACTATCCCAAATACTCAAGAAAAATGTCTCCAACAAAATAAGAATTCTTTAATTACTTGGCCTCTTCACAAGCAACTTGATGTCCACGTCCAGGATATCTTCATCGAAAGATATCTCTGCACCTTTGACAAAATATGTCAATTACTAAAGTCTAAAATAATAGAGTTAAGAAGATTGAAAATTAAACAATATGGGAGTGTTGTTCCTAAAAAATTGAGAATGAAGAACTTTCTAGAAAACATTTAATCAAAGCTATCCGGTATTTGAGTTCTAATTAACCTAGGAAAAATATTCGATATCATAATTTCATTATTTATATACGATTCGTGCAACTCCACTGTACAATATTTGTATTTGTGGTCTATTCTTTTTATTTATTTCTTCAATTTTTTTCTTTTTTCATTTCATTTATTGTTTTGAGTTGGAAATATATTCTTTTATCATTCACTTTTTTGTTTTGGCCCAACCAACCTGCCTTCCATTACGATATCAATTGATTAAATTAGTATACATTATTAAAACAAATCATATCTTTGTGCATGATTACATTTTGTTAATATTATATTAATTAGTACAAATTAATTAGTATTCATGTGACCAATAAATTTCATCTATAAATATGGCACATACTTCATTGAATCAAGTACTCAAGCACATAAAAAGTAAACATAATCTTGAAAGAAGATGGGGAGAACTATTCAATCATCCACGAGTTAACAAGTTGGGTTTCTTCGTTCTACTTTTGCTTGGTAACTAATCTTTCATTCTCTCGACACAAACACATGTTTGTGTATATTTAATTGATTTTTAGTCAGAAAAACATGATAAAACACACACACACACATAAATATATATATATATATATATGATGTTGTACATTCGTTGCAGCGGTTGCAGTGGTAGAAGCTGCAGGAACGACGTCGGCAATATTGTCGCCAAGAAAGCTACTCCAAGTCGCATGTGAAGATGTTGCTTGTACCGAGGACACCGTTTGCCATCTTTGTAGGTTGCGATTCTTTCGCGAAGTTGATCATGGACATTGTCACCTGGATTGATAACTTATCAATCCATATTGTGTATTAATAAGCATTCACATGTACTATTGTTATTGCTGATATACTATTTTAATAAGTACAACTTAATCATAAGTTGTAAGTTTGTGAATGCAGAGCATGAATCATATGTAATGCTTTTTTTTAAGTTATCGTAATTGTTCTGTGTGGAAGCAATGGAATATGTCTCCTTTGTCAAAATCCGTTTAATATGATGAAATTATCATTTGCATAACAAAATACATGTATCATATGGCACACACATATCCTTCATTTTTTGTTCACAAATATATTGTACTATACTCTGCAAAACCTGAAGAAAAAATATTGTAATTAAATTATATTTCTAGAGATTCAATTATTAAAATATTTACTCCAAAAGTTAGATTTATATTAGATGATTGATAAATATTGTTGTGCAATATTATTAAATTTTATGATGTTGTAATATACCTGGAATATTCTAGTGTGGTTGGCTGAAGGTGGTTGATTAGTTGCAAAATTCTTAGAATAGAGGTTATTAGATGGGAAAAAAAACAATAATAACTTAGGTCACTAAATGTACAAAAGACTATTTTCTCCTTTCTCCAAAAAACATATGAGAAGCCCCACCAGTTTGCTCCATGTCCAAGGAGCAAGGCCAAAATTCAGAAAGTCACTCTATTCTACTAGGCCACCATATAGAGGGTTAAAATATATGATTATTGATCCTTACCTGAGTTGATATGAGTATTATGTTATGAATTCTTAATAATTATTGAATTTTAAAAAAAATTCCAACCTTAAAAAAATTCATGTCATCTCGCAATTTAATTTTTTTGGCTTTGTTGATACTTAGAATATAAGTTTAAAGTGAGCCCAAATGTCATTCTAATCTGGTTTTTTATCTTTATCAATGACTTAATGGAGTGTTTTTTTTTTTAAAAAAATGGTAACTATCCATACCTTATACATGCTTTACTATTTTTCATTTAATTACTCTGTATATATGTCTAAGTGAAGAGACATAACTAACTCTTGCTAAAAAACAAGATTGAACAAGAGAGCATGAAACTATTGCCCTATGAATTTATTAAACTTGATCTTGACATAGTTCTCATAGGAAAAATTTAGTATTAAATAACACCTTTTCTAACAGTCTCGGTATGAGGGTGATATCTTTCTTTAATTGTATATTCTTAATTGTATAACTTTCAACAAAATTTTTAACGTATATTTCTGAATATTTCTTTTCTTGATGTTTTTGTCGGGAGTTAAATGATGTTTTCTAGCAAGAAAACAAGATGAGAAAAATGATATTACTGATCAGATGGATGTAACAAATATAACTTATGATTGGAAATAGTCGAAACAATAAACAATTCCCATCAAAAAATAAAAAAAAAGTCTAATTCTTTCGCATATTCTTGTTGGTGTTGATAGTTGACACAATAAAATGCATAAACTAAATCTTGATATATATAATGGTTTTTGCTAAGTTCAAGAGACAAATCTAAATAATGACAACAAATAAAAAAATATCATTATAGACAATGATAGTTGACAAAAAAATATTTTATACGAAGTATTATTGATAAGTCATTTGAAAAGAATGTATATATTTACATAGGAATGATTTTGGTTTTAGTTCATAAACTATACTATGTTTTCACTTTTGGTACCCGACTTTCAGGGAAAATCATTTTTAGTACCCGAAATTTTACTTTTTAATCGGTTTAAATCATATTTTTCGTATCATGAGTGATTAATAACTAAAACATGGGGTGCCAAAACTGATGATGAAAAAGTAAAATATGGGGCACTGAAATTGACTATTGTTTGATGAAATGTAGCAAAAGTGAATAAAAGATAAATATCGGGTACCAAAATAGATACGACCTGAATGTGGGGTACCTAAAGTGAAAATAGTGCATAGTTTAGGTACTAAAATCAAAACATTTCTATATACATATAAGTTTTGTTTAAAAAACAATGTCAAGCATATTCTTGTACATAACGATTGTTGATTCATAGGTACTTTGAAAAAAATGAATATATGAAAGTTTCAAGAATGGCCAAGCATATTTATTTTAACCCAAACTTTACATGATTTTTCACTTTCCCTTCACATGTTGCGCACATGATGACGTCTCGCATGGTATACTCCATCTTAGGAGGCCTAAGATGTATTTTTATAATCCCAAAAAGTTTAGATGTTGAGTTTCCTAGAAAAAAATTGAGTAACAAACTCAAAAAGGGCCATATTACATGTTGCAAAATTCATTATCGCCAAATGATTATTGATAAGTTTTAGTGAAAAATGTCGATATCGATACAATAACATAAATCATACAAGTTCTTAATTCTTTGAACCATTCGTACGGACGAGGCTAGTAGACAAAGTTAAAGGAATAATGTTTTACTATTTAAAAAGCTTTTGGCAGGTTGAAGGGGCAAGATGATTGATGTACACTATAGGACAACAGCCAAATAAGAACAAATGTATCATTATCGATATATATATATATATATATATATATATATATATATGTGTGTGTGTGTGTGTGTGTGTGTGTTTTTAAACCAACAACCCCAAGCATATTGTCTACATGAGATAATGATATTTGACAAATTATTTTTTATTTAAAAAGAATATGATAAGTACTTTGGACATAATATATATAAGTAAGCAATATTCCTTAAGCATATTCTTGTAGTCAATAATAGTTCACAAATTAATATTTGAATAAAATAATTTTTTGAAAGGGTCATAATAGATGTTGCAAATTAATTTATCCCCACAAGATGATGAGAGGGTCTCTTGTGAGACCGTCTCACGGGTCAAAACCCGTGAGACGGAGCCCTAATACCCAAATCCAAACCCAAATCAAAAAGAAAAAAAAAAGTTAAAATGTGTTCGCCCTTCCCACCTTATCACCCTTCCCACCGTCTTCACAAATATGTATATACAATCGTTTGCCCTTACTCTCTATATCCCATCTCCTACAATTTATAGGTTGGTTCTTTTAACAAAAAGCACAAAGAAATATAGATTGCCAGGGGAAAAAGAAAATAGAGATAATGGGAAGTCATTCCTTCTATTTTTTCAGCTTTAGATCCTTTTTCAGGGTAGTCTCCAACACCCCAAAATCGCCTCTCTCACCACCACTTGCTCGGTGTAAACATCCTTGAATGAAATGATTCAGGCCCGAGAACGATCTAGCTCCAAAAGTGGTTCAAAACTCTATCGCGGTTGGTTCGAAATGAGTGGGGCCGGAGAAATATTAAAGTTGGTTCAAAACTCATTAATGGAGATTTTTATTTTTCTATGTAAACTTTTTTTAAGATTTGAAACTCGAGATTTCAAGATTTAGAACTGAATTTTTTTGAAACTATTTTAAGAAAAAGTAAGAAAAAAAGATAGTTCTAAACCACTTATGAAAAATATTAAATGTTATATTGAAAAATATTACTTGGTGAACTCAAACGTATTACATTTTAGATGAAAAGTATTACAAGTTTAAGTGAAAAATATTAATAGGTTAAACTGAAAATGTATTGTAATTGAACTGTAAAATATTACATTTTTAAGTGAAAAAGTATTACGCGTTGAACTAAAAAGTATTACTTATTTGTAGAAAAGTATACATATTTGATAAAAGTATGACTTATTCATCAAAATAATGTCGGTTTGTTATTTTAAAAACGTATACTTTTCAGGTTAAAAGAGATACTTTTTGAGAAAAAATTAATACTTTTTAATTATCATCACACTCATTGTTTAGCCTAATATTTACGAAAATGTCACCGTTCTTTTATATTTGCATAAATGCCACCTGTTTGATATGAGTTGGGTCATGGGTAATGGAGGATCCGCCTTAAAAGTGTTTGTCATATGGAGAATATCACTTGAGACCATATCACGGATCTCTATCTGTAAGACATGTCGGGTTGCATCTGGTCAATAGGGAATTTGTCCGTCAATAAAAATTCAACAATTTGCCAAAATTAGCAAGGTAATATTTTTGAGGAAAAAATAATACTTTTAAGCAAAGAAGTAAAACTTTAATTAGAAACGTATAATACTTTTGATAAGAAAAAATGACACACTTTGTTAAATATGATGCTGAATATGATAGAAATGGACAATGACTCCAGAATAATAAATATTGTAAAGAAAAATTATATAAGGAATATTTTTACGATACAAAGTAATACTCTTCAAGTAAAAAAACGATACTTTTCAAATAAACATTACATACTTCTAAATGGATTAGCAAGTAATAACACTTTAGTAAAAAGTATTACTTTTCAAATCAAAAGTAATAGTTTTAAAGGAAATAATATGTAGTTTTAAAAGATGTAGTAAGTAATTCTTTTCGAGTAAAAGATGATACTTTACAAGTAAATATTAATACTTTTAAAGAGATTAGTAATTAATAATTTTTAAGTAAAAGTTATACTTTTAAGTAAAAAAGTAATATTTTTAGAGTAAAAGATGATACTTTACAAGTAAATATTAATACTTTTAAAGATATTAATAAGTAATAATTTTTAAATAAAAGTATTACTTTTCAAGTAAAAAGTAATAGTTTAAAAGAAAATAATATATAAATTTTAAATGATGTAGCAAATAATCATTTACAATAGAAAGTAATACTTTTTGAGTAAAAAAATGATACTTTACAAATAAACATCAATACTTCTAAAAGGGATTAGTAAGTACTAATTTTTAAGTAAAAAGTATAGCTTTTCAAGTAAAAAGTAATAGTTTTAAATGAAATATCACATTATAAAAGATGTAGTAAGTAATACTTGTCTAGTAAAAATTAATATCTTTTGAACACAAATTAATACATTATTTTTTGAGTAAAAGGAATAGAAAGTAATATTTTTAAAGTAAAAAGTAACAATTTTAAAGTAAAGAGTAAATATTTTAAAAACTTCTAAATTGTATAGATCTCATGATAAATATTTTAATTTATATACTTAATATGAAACAAAATGACTTTTTTAGAACATTAAATTACTTTTCATATAAAATATAAAAGGAGCTTATTGTTAGCTTTTGGCCACATGGCATGTTTTTTATTGTTAAAGGAATTAAAAGAAATATAAAGACAACAAATATGCTACATGTAGATAATAGGGATGCCCAGATGTGGGCCAAAAACTTTTTTTTCCATTAATTGTTTTTTGGTAATTGTAACGCTAAAAAATAAGAAAAAGTGGGAAGGAGGAAATAGGAATGGTGCAATCGCACAAGAGCCCATGGTTGATGGGCATTCCGTACCACAAGCACACAAATTACAAATTTGCCACCGTTTTATTTTTCCAATTGCCATAGTGGACTTGGGTATAGATCCGTCTCACGGATTTAGATCACTGTGAGACCGTCTCATACAAGTCTTTGTCCAAGATGAATGATAAATATATTAAGAATAATATAAGTATCTATATAAAGATAACATTAAAAAAGATCCCATTGAAATAAAAATCATACAAATTCTAAATTCGTTGAACAATTTATACGGACAAAGATAGTTGACAAAATTAAAAATTATTTTTTTATATCTAACAACATTTGGCGGTATAAGGACATAATATTTGGTGTAAAACAAGGGACAACACCCAAACCCAAATTCTAATTTTTAGTATATTTATTATTTACATCGCAATACAAGGAATACATCTCCTTAATTTTTCAAATACTTCAAATGTTACAAAATTTTTAGTTGAATGATAAGTTTCGTAGTATTTAAATGGAAGCGAGTTAAATTAACTAACAAAGCATAAAGAAAATATAAAGAAATACATAAGAATTTTGAGGAAAAAATATATTGTGTAGTTGGAAATTAAGATCTCGTTTGTCTTAATTCTAGAACAATACTGAGTTATTATACCATTGACAAACTCAGTTCCTCTGTCTGATCTTATTTTGATAATGGTTTGGCTTTTCTCATTTTGAATCCTCTTCATCAGCTGTGGTAGTTTCTGTAGAGTTTCTTTCTTCTTACACATGAATATTGTCCATGTATATCTTGAGTAGTCATCTACTACCACCAAGGTGTATTTCTTCCCACTTATGCTAGCTGGTTCAACTGGACCAAATAGATCCATATGTAGCAAATGCAATATTCTTGTTGAAGGTGGGCATGCCTTTTCTTTGAATGATGATTTGATTTGTTTTCCTTCGACATCGTCACATATACTCTCCTTCTTGTATCTCGAGTCCGGAAGTCCTTCCACAAGATTACTTCGGCAATCTTGTTAATTGTTTTGAAATTCAGGTGACTCGACTTCTTGTGCCCACACCAACTTGATTCAAATTGTGCTCTTTACCAACAGAGTCTTTGGGTGTTGCAGTTGATCAATCCACGACATATATGTTCTTTTGTCTGCATCCTTGCAACACAACTTCATTTGATTCAGTATCCTTGATTTGGCATATACCCGTGTTAAATCCAACATTATAACCCTTGTCACAGAGTTGGCTGATGCTCAGCAAGTTGAAGTTGAGTCCTTCAACATATGCAACATCTGAGATTTCTAATCCATTTTTCTTGATGGATCCAATGCCTCTTATTTCTCCTGGAACTTCATTTCCTCCAAATATGACTTTTGCTCCTTTGACTTCCTTGAATTTTGACAGATTTTTCTTGTTTCCTGTCATGTAATGTGCCGGAAATGCCACTATCCATGTACCAGGTTCCTTGGCACTCACTTTGTTCCTTGAGCACTGCAATTAAGGAAATTAAGATTTAGGTACCCATACTTGTCCGGTCTGAGGGGTTAGTATTGTAAGATGATCCAACCAGCCTATAGCCAAATGATTTGACTCTAAGGGGTTGCCATCTATCAGTGCCATAATCATAATTAATTTTGGCAAATTGCTTGTGGATTCTAGGTTCATACAGCTGTCTCTTTTGTCTGTATGCCTGTATGTGTGTTTTAGCAATTGCCTTCTTCGGATAGTTGTGATATCTCTGAGTGTAGTGCCTAGGCGCATATGTGTGCTGATGAAAGCTCTTATACCTTTGGAATGGCCTTTGCTGAGTTCTAGGCCTTTGCCATTTGGGCTTATATTCCATAGGTCTATCTTTGATAGTTCACATCATTCCAATCAGCCTGGCTTGGATATTTTCTACCATTCCCATCATATGTGTTTCTTTTATAGAACTTCTGGGGTTTTTGGTAGCTCTGTTTCTTCTTTACAGAGTATTTCCTATTTGGAGTTTGCTGAGGAACTCGGCTGAATTTCTTCTCAGTTGTCCTCTCAACGCACTTAACTGGTTGTTTTCCTTTTCCTTTATAACCAAGGCCAGTTTGCTTGTGATTGTGCTTTGGATTAAATATGTGTGCACCATTTGGAGTTTTGGATTTTTGAGATACTTCATTGCTTGAAGATACTTTTTCCAAAATCACTTTTGGAGCTTGACATAGCACAGAGGAACTAAATCCTAAGCCTGTCTTGTCTCCACATTCTCTTTGACTCATAATAAGATCATCCAATGATTTAGATGCCTTAGTGAATGAGGCAATCACATTTTTGAGGTCATTTTCCCTCTTTTCTATAGCAGCTATTTCTGCTATTAGCTTTGCATTTTCAGTCTTTAAACTTTCATTCTCATCAGCTATTTGACTTAGAGTACTCGGCTCCTTAGTCACCGTGAGTTTTGGCTCTTGAGTAGTTTGTTTTCCTCATTTAGTAGTGTGTGTGAGGATTTAATGTGTTCAAAATCTTTCATCATTTTGCCTAATGAATCATAAAGATCGAGTGGGTGATGAAGTGTGTGTGTCACGATCACTATCACTAGAATCGAGTTTGATGAGTTAGAGTGTACCTCATCTTCTTGGTCGAGGTTGATCTTGTTCCTTGGCCATCAAACAGATCGGGGGCTTCTTCTTCGTAGAGTCACTTGAGTAGTCACTTCACTACTCTCTGAATCAGCTATGTCTCTTGACTTAGCTGTTTCAGCAGTCTCTGCAGCCAACATTGCCTTTTTCTTTTCTTGTCTTCTTTCTCTGAAGACCTTTCTTTCTTCTTCATTCCTGTATTTGTTGACTACAGGATATGGGCAATCAATGGCATAGTGACCTGGTTGCCTACGGTTCCAAAGATAGATATTCAACCTTTTGATCGCTCTTTCCATTCTTGGATTGTCGCCCTTTGACATTCAGCTTTTTGATGATCTGTTCTCTTGGTTGGCCTATCTTCCCTTGACTTGGAGGGAGCTGAGTGTCTTCTGGAGGATTCACCCTTGTCTCTCTTGTAGTTCGTATTGAAGAACTTGTTGAACCTTTTAACCATCAGGGCTATTTCCTCTGGGTTAATGACTTCTTTGACCTCAGCTCTCTTGCCATCCTTAACAATTAAAGCAGTTGTTTTGGGTACTTCTGTCTCTTCCTGGTCTTTTCTTCTCAGCTCAAATTCGTAGGCTTTGAGATCTGAGAATAGCTCATGGTTGGATGTCTTCGATAGGTCCATGGAATGTCTTAGTGCCATGACCTTCATTTCCCATTCAGCTGGGAGACTTTTTAGGATCTTCATACACATTTCCTTCTGTGTATATTCCTTTCCAAGTGCAGATAGCTCGTTGGTAATTTCTGTGAACCGAGCATCCAGTTGATCCAGGTTCTCTCCTGCGATCATTTTGAAATTTTCAAATTTCTGACACAGCCACTGATAATTTATTTTCCTTGATTTGCTCTGAGCCTTCACAAATCAATGTTAGCTTGTCCCAGATTTCTTTAGCCGTTTTGCATGATTTGACTTTATTGAACATGGCTTTGTCCAAGGTTTTGTAAAGGATGTCCTTGGCCACATTGTCCAGGTTGTATCTTTTTCTGTCATCATTTGTCCATTCAGTTCTTGGATTTTCAACCATAGCTGGTCAAGGAGCAACATCCTCTTCACCTTCAGCTGCAGCTCTTCTTACAGTTGTGTTCACTTTTAAAATTTGCAGTGGCCCATCCTCTATCACTATCCACATCTCATCATGTAATGCTGATAGATGAGCCTGCATACGAATTTTCCAATCATCAAATTCTTCAATTGTGAACATAGGGATGCGTGTCAAATTTGCTTCCATGATAATAACTTTTAATGATAAAAGGAGTTTTGAAAACTTAAGTACTAAAACAGACTTTGAAAAATTTGGAGATCTAGTTCAAGAACCGGCACGGAAGGCTCAATGAACCAACCGCTCTGATACCACTTGTAGGTCCCAAGGGGTGTGAGTGTAAGGTTTAGAAGGGGGGGTTGAATAAACCTTACCAACTTTTCGATTTAGTCCTTTTTAAAGTTCAGAGTTGATACTACACAGTTGTGTCCGTGGTGGATGAGCCAATTTAGTTAATCAAGAGAGTTAGTCACTCAACGACTCGACCGAGCCGTTGATAGAATGTCTCAAATTTGTTAAGACAATTAGCTCAACTGCAGTTTTGTTTTCATCGGAAGACTTAACACCCTTAAATTTGGTTTAGTTATGATTTAATGCTTGGTTTTAGTACTTAGAGATTATCAAGTGGATAGCAAATTTATCAGCAGAGTTAAACAAATAAGATGCAGGAATTAAAGTGCTGAAATGTAAATGACACGATAAGATTTTATAGAGGTTCGAAGATGGGGTAATTCTTCTACTCCTCTCTTCTCCAACTCCTGGAGGAATCCACAAGGTATTGATCGCAAGATACGAGTGGTAACAGTCCCGGATACAAGTCTTGATCACACAAATGACTTGATCCTTTGGGACTCGGTCTGAGATGCCTTGGTCACTCACCGGCTTCTCGTGCGACTCGGCTTTCTTCACAGGGCAGCTGCCTTGCTACTACAGCTCACTTGCTCAAGCTCTTTGGATTTGATCACGAAGCCCTCCAAAACTTGAGACTGGTTCGACCTTGAACCTTTCTACAATCCTCCGTGGAATGTAGACCCCTTTTCTTCAAAAGTTTCCTCTTCAACTGATTGAAGTTATCTTTCCTTCACAGGTGAGTGTTGGATTGATTTTCTTCGTAGTGTAGGCTTGAGGATTAATCTTGAATGATTTTTGAGAATATTTTGATTACAGTTCAGATGTTAGCTTGAATGTTCGTGGTTCGGGTAATCAAGGTATTTTTCTCAGAGTCATTCCTCAGCCTTTTATAGTGATCTTAAAAAATCTATCCATTGAAGAGATATGCTTATTTTTTAAAGTCACTTGAGGTCGTTGGCTTGTCTTGTTGCAGTCCTTGAAATTGCCACTTCCTCGTATGAATTGTTCTTGACTTTTTCGAGTTCGACACGGTGTAGTGCTTCCCATTGGTTTATTCCTCTTGCACGCTTCGGGACCGAGCACTTCGAGAAAGGTAGCATGGAGATATTACTTGATTAAGTAATTCTCTTGATTTACTCAGGCAAATGATCTCTTTCGATTATCTCGACTTGACGCATTTCCTTGCTTTCCCCAGGTGACTTAGAGTCGACTTCCAATCATGGATGACTCTTCATCACTTGACTAGAGACTTGGCTATCTTGAGTTGACTTGACGATGCTTTACTCAGCTACATCTCGTTGCACCTTGATCGAGTTCCCGTCTTCTCTTCTTTGCCAAACTCAAATTGTCTCGCAGTGAGTCTTCCTTCTAGTCTCCATTGTCTTCTTGCATGTTTAGGCATAGGCGACTTAACTCGGCTTGACCAGCCCCTTTTATTACAATGCGATTTACAACAAAAATGGGGTGCCAACTTCCTATTCTAAGTTTTACATGGCATTCATCAAAATCTAAACAATAAATTTCCCAACATTTGGCTCTTCTTGAACTTCTATTGTTGGCTCGACGGTCTCGTCTCATTTTCTTCAAAATCCGGAAAGAAATTGAAGTTGTTTTGGGAGCCAAAATCCCAATTTGATTCTTCATCAAACTCTACATCACGACTTATCACAAGCTTCTTAGTATTTGGATTATATAACTTATAACCTTTAGAGTTTGAGTCACACCCGATGAAGATGAATGCCTCGCTTTTGTCATCAAGCTTACTTCTTCTCTCGTCAGGTACGTGTGCATATGCTTTGCTTCCGAATACTTTTAGATGAGAGATACATGGTTTTCTTCCACTCCAAGCTTCTTGTGGTGTTTTTCCCCACACACTTTTGGTTGGTGAGCGATTTGACAGGTACACCGCACACGCCACTGCTTCAGCCCAAAACTCCTTTGGCAGCTTTTTGCTTTTGAGCATGCACCTTGCCATTTCAAGAATTGTTATATTCTTTCTCTCAGCTACGCCATTTTGCTGGGGGGATCTTGGGACTGTCAATGGACGCCGGATTCCGTTTGCTTCGCAAAATTATTGGAACTCCTTATATGTGAATTCTCCTCCTTGATCTGATCTCATTGCTTTGATTTTGTGTCCACTTTCGTTTTCCATCATAGCTTTGAACTTTTTGAATGCTTTGAATACTTCGGACTTCTGTTTCAAAAAATATACCCAAGTCTTTCTAGAGAAATCATCAATAAAGAGGAGGAAATAATTGTTTTTACCGAGAGAACTTAGCTTGATTGGTCCACAAACATCACTGTGTATGAGCTCCAGTGGCTTCTGTGATCTCGAGCTTAATTCCTTTGGAAAACTCTTTTTGAATTGTTTTTCCAATAGACATCCTTCGCATAGTTGATCGGGATGATTGATGGAAGGTAATCCTCTCACCATTTCTTTCTTTGATAGTAATTCTAATCCGCCAAAATTTAAGTGCCCAAGTCGTAGATGCCAAAGCCAAGATGTATCTTTGTAGCAAGCTTTGAGACATTTTGCTATATCATTCTCGATATTTAATAAGAACATTCTGTTTCTAGATATTGGCACTTTAGTGATTAAATTATTTCTATCATCTCTTATAGAAAGACTACGATCCTTCATGTGAATGTCATAGCCTTTCTCTAAGAGTTGTCCCAAACTCAAGATATTACTTTTCATATTTGGAACGTAATAGACATTAGAAATAAATTGATGACTTCCATTCTCCAAGCGGATTAGAATTTTACCTTTTCCTTTGACCTAACTTTAGACTCAACTCCAAAAGAAACATTGCCACTCACCGATTCATCAAGCTCCACAAACATGCTTCTTCTTCCACACATATGGTTGGTTGCACCAAGATGTCGAGGTACCAAGTGTTGTCTGGTCTTCCATCACCGCCCTTGTATGCTAGTAACAAAATTGGCATCTTCTTCGCTTTTATTTTCCACATAGTGGGCCTTTTCTTCAACCTTGGTTTTGGGAGCTCTACACTCGGAAGCATAATTTCCAAATTTTTGACAATTATAACACTTTGTTTGTGATTTTTCATACCTCATTCTAGGATTGCTTCTCTCACGTCCACTGATTGGGTATTCTCTTCTATCTTCATTATTGTTGAAACCTCCTCGTGCACTTCCACGACCACGACCTCGTCCCTTGGACACGACCTCTTCCATGTTGACCTCATTCATTGCCCATGCTTTCTTCTTTATCCTTCACTTGCATTTTAAAAAGTTGTTCTACAATATATTGCTTTTTTATGTTTTTCTTCATATGCTTGTAATGACCCCAATAATTGATCAATAGTCATCTCCTCCAAATTTTTGTTTCCTCAATTATTACGGCAATGTGTGTCAAGGATCAAGAACAAACACCTAACCATCATGTTAGTTATGATAGTTAAAGTTAGTTAAGTTAGTTACATTCTATACCATAGATCACATATTGTAAATAGATGGTGATAATGAAAGTTCATCTTCTTCAATTCTTTTGTGAAATTCGAATAGTATTCTTTAATTCTTGATTCATCATTTCAACATGGTATCGCTTTAGGGTAAAATTTCATCACCACCACCGCGCACAATTTCGCCAAGATCTTCTCTCATTTTCTATCAAGATTTCTTGTTGCTCTTTGTTCGATCAAGATTTCTTATTGATCTTCAATGGCTTCAATCAAGACACGATCAATACTACGAGCATCGCCTTCTTCCAATCCTGGCGATGATTTTACATCACCTTATTTCCTTCATCCAAGTGATAATCCCGGTGCCGTAATTGTTTACGAACAATTCAATGGTGAGAACTATGTTTCTTGGAGCCGCTCAGTCTTGATGGCCCTTAATGTGAAGAATAAAACAGGTAGGTTTTGTTGATGGTTCAATTCATGTTCCTCCTAGTTCTTCCTTGATTTTATTTTCTTGTTGGCACCGTGCAAACAATTTAGTGTTATCTTGGATACTAAACTCTATATCAAAGGACATTCTAGATGAACTGTGAATTTAAATAAGTCCTATATTAAATTTTATTTCAGAAAATTAAATAGAATTATGTGCAATAGTGTGGCGATTCAAGTAAAGAGGAATGCTAAAATATTGCGAGATTGTTTTCATCTCGTTTACTTAACATGAAAGTCGATCATTTTTCTTGGCTCGAACATTGTCCCTTCCGCTTTCCCTTGTTATATTTATTTTTTATTTCAATTTAGTGACAACTGGTCTTCAATTGTTATACATCCTTACTCTTGTCAATTAAAATTTTGTTAAAGGAAATATACATTGACACCTGTTTTTCTTAGTCTGAACTGCACCTCTGATGAACAACCATTTCCTTCAATTTTTGGTGTCTGGTTTTTTGATAATTTGCGCAACTAGAGCATGGTCAATTCTTCTAAACAATTATTCTATACAATCACATTGTTATTTGTGAAAACAAAATGCATTTTCTTGGGTAATTTCATATCACGATTTGCGAGTATAAGGCTCAATGAGAAACTACACTTCATTTCACACTACTAAGATGTCGAAATGACACTCAAGAAAATCTACATTTTACAACAAATTATTTATTTTTGGTTCATTGTCCGACTCGTAGTCCGTCTCGGATGATGATTATGATTCTCATTCTCATATGAGGATGTTTACATTCCAAAGTTTAAATATCATTGTGGTCGATTGTTCCCAATAAATGGCGGTGATGGGATACTAGCCCCGACCCTCCCCTTTTAATTTTTTTTTTTACCTCGATTTCTTTAAGAAATTAAAAAATAAATAAAAATTAAGTTATGGTTTATATGTTTTTTTGAGTTTTCCATCCAAATAACATTTTGTATATATTCCATAGCTCTTAAACCATCTTTTCTTCTACTTTGTTTTTCTTGTAATGATATGTTTTGAAACTTTGTTTGATCCTTTTATTATTTGAACTGATAATTTAGTTCAATAATTTAAAAAATTTGCACATTCAACCTAATTTGGCGGAAACTAAGCCCGAACATACAATAAACCAAGACTTTTCTTTTCAATGATCATAAATCATTTTGTAACCAAATTGCATTTTAGGGTGTTGTAAAATACATCTATGTTTCTTCTTTTCATAGTCAATAACAATTATGTAATTATTTATATAATTGTAATTTGCTTATATTATGTATATAATTATTTTTTCAAATTATATTTTTATGTTTTCTTTTTTGAGAAAAAGCAGAATTTTATTTTACTTCAAGAGAATTCAGTCCCTGACTATTATCCTTGGGTAATTTCGTCAGACTATGAGCAAGAACATTTTGGCGCCGTGGAAGATGATTCGATTCCTGACGATAAAAAATCACAAAGATAGGTGCTGCGGATATCACCACAAATTGGCCTTTCAAAGGAGGACATATCATTAACATTGGAGGTTCCTTTAAAAACAGCTAAACAATCACCCTGAAAGAGATTGCACTTCCACATTATTTTGGTATTAATGAACACTTCATTTGGTCAGAATGAAAATATTGTGTACAGGATTTTTGTGTTTGATTTTGCCTTTTGAAGTATGTGTATCTGTTTTATTTTTTCTCCTTGCGTACCTTGGAAGAGTATGCACATGAGCCACTTAATTTGTTAGCTAGGTTGAGCATGTGATGTTATCTAAGTTGTTCTTGTTGGCCAATCATCTTTTGTTAATTTGATACTGTACTTGATCTCTATGCTCAAATGAGATGTATTCTTTCTTTGTTGTTTCCATTTGAATTATTGTTCCGTAAATGAATTTTCGATGACCCTGCTGTTTTTAATTGTTACGATTGCTATTCTCCTCCAAGGCCTATAAATAGAAGCTTCTTTCAGTCTCTATTTGGCAAAGAAAGACGTAGAAGTCAGCTATTTTCCAAACTGTTTTTCCACTTACATGTAGTGCAAACATGTCTGCAGGCAGAAAAAATGGGTGCCGAGTTCATGGATGTGGAGACTCTGAAAAAGTTGAACAAAAACAAGAAATTGGTGAAGTAAGTTGGCAAAGAAGTATCACGCTTTCTTAGACCTGGTCTAAACAAAGAGGTTCATAAGGGTCTAAACAATACTAAATATATATGTAATGAGAGAGTAACGGTTGCGATTGGATATCAGAAAATCTCATTTTCGTTCGTATATCTGAAAATATTTTTTCGTCAGAATACAACTACTTGTGAATTTTTTTAGAATACATTATTCACCTAGTTTCACTTTTTTGTTCCGCCAATCACTTCTACTTATTATTAAAAAAAACCAATCGAATCACTAATTATTGTTATTGCTTATCACTTACACATTTTTAACTACTGATCATATATCATGATTTGTCCAATTTTCAACATACACTCGGCAAAGATCAAATCACATTTTGGAAGGGAAAGATACTGTAAGCAATAACTACGGTCAAGTTTAGATGTTGAGTATCAAACTCGTAAAAGGGTTGTTTACTGTTGCAATTTTTTTATCCCCAAATGATTATTATTAAGTTTGTTAGTAAATAATATGGATATCTATGCTGCTAATATTCAAAAAACTTTTCACTAATAATAAAAATCATACAAGTTCTAAATTATTTGAACCATTCATAGAGACGATGATAATAAAACTTGAAGAAAAAAAAATTGGAAATCTATTATATTTCTTGAGATTCAATTATGAAAAAAACTACTCGAAAAGTTGAGATATATATTAGATGATTGATAAAAATTGTGGTGCAATATTATTAAATATTATCATGTTATAATATAACTGGAATATTCTAGTGTGGTTGGCGGGAGGTGATTAATTAGTTGCAAAATCCATAGAATATAGGTTGTTACATGCCAAATACTACTACTAATAATAATAAATATAAAAAAGACTAATTCATCCTTTCTCCAAAAATATATAAAAAGCCCCACCAATTTGTTCCATATCCGAGGACCAAAGCCAAAATTTAGAAGGCCACCTTACTCCCCACGGCCACCGCACGACGACAGACCAAAAATATAAATGATTCTTGATCCTTAACAGAGTCTATACATGTATTATGTTATGAATTCTTAATTATTATTAAATTTCGAAAAGAAATTCAACCTTAAAAGTATGCATATCATCTCGCAATTAATTTTTTTCTGCTTTGTTGATTCTATAGAATATAGTTTTAAATTATGCTCAAATGTCATTCTTCTCCGAGTTTTGATCTTTATCAATAACTCAATACTTGTGATTTTTTTAAAGAAAAATTTGAGTAACCTCCTAAAAAGGGCCACATTACATGTTGCAAAATACTTTATTGCCAAATGATTATTGATAAGATTTTAGAAAAATTAACACATATATCTATACAATTAACACACAATTCTTTGAACCATGCATAGAGAGGAGGATAGTAGATAAAGTTAAAAGAATAAATTTGAATAGCTTTTGGCACGTTGAAGGGCAAGATCATTGGTGTATACCATAGGACAACAACTAAATACTAACAAATGTTTCACTATCAAGATATAATTTTGTTTAAACCAACAACCCCAAGCATGTTATCTACAGAAAACAATTGTAGTTGACAAATTATTATATGGTAAGTACTTAATTTGAAAACAATATATGTGTATAATATATAAGTAAACAATATTCCTTGAGCATATTATTGTAGCCAACATTTGGTTACAAAACAAATCATTCAAATAAAATAACTTTTTTAAAAAGGGCATACTGTACATTGCAAATTAATTTATCCCCAAATGATGATTAATAAATATTTAAATAAAAACGTAAATATCTATATATAGATAACATTCAAACTGATTCTATTGAAATAAAAATCAGACAAGTTCTAAATTCTTTGAATAATTTATATGGATGATGATAATTGACAAAATTAAGTGAATAATATTTTTTTATATATATAACCGACATTTGACAGGTAGAAGGACACGATGTTTGGTGTATAAACTCGTCTTGAATCTAGTTGAAGTTTTTCCATACACAAAACACAATAATAATAATAATAATAATAAGAAAATAATATTTTAGGTCGCTAAATGTACAAAACCCTAATTCATCCTTTCCCCAAAAAAACATATAAGAAGCCCCACCAATTTGTTCCATGTCCAACGACCAAGGCCAAAATTCAGAAGGCCACCCTACTCCCCCTGGCCAAAATTCGAAAGATCACCCTACTCCCCCTGGCCACCACACAACGGGTCACAAAATATATAATTCTTGATCCTTACCAGAGCTGATACATGTATTATGTTCTGAATTCTCAATTATTATTAAATATGAAAAAAATTTCAACCTTAAAACAAAATTCATATCATCCCGCAATTAATTTTTTTCTGGCTTTGTTGATTCTATTGAATATAGTTTTACATTGAGCTCAAATGTCATTCTAGTCTATCTTATTTAAATTTATCAATGACTCAATATAGTGTTTTTGTGTTTGAAAAACAATTGAGTAACCTCCTTGAAAAGGGTATATAACATGTTGCAAATTCTTTATTGCCAAATGATTATTGATAAGAATTTAGTAAAAATAATATATATATATATACAATTAATATTAAAAAAATATTCCTCTAATAATGAAAATTATACAATTCTTTGAACCATGCATGGAGAGGAAGATATTAGTTAAAGTTAAAGGAATAAATTGGAATAGCTTTTGGCAGATTGAAGGGGCAAGATCATTGGTGTATACCATAGGACAACAACTAAATAATAACAAATGTATCACTATCAGTATATATTTTTATTTAAACCAACAACCCCAAGCATATTATCTACAAAAAATAAATGTAGTTGACAAATTATTATTTAATTAAAGAGAACATGGTAAGTACTTAATTTGAAAATAATACATGTTTATAATATATAAGTAAACAATATTCCTTGAGCATATTCTTGTAGACAAAATTTGGT
Organism: Rehmannia glutinosa; assembly: GCA_016081115.2. Lineage (NCBI taxonomy): Eukaryota > Viridiplantae > Streptophyta > Magnoliopsida > Lamiales > Orobanchaceae > Rehmannia > Rehmannia glutinosa. The sequence continues at coordinate 68,804,245 of CM071930.1, read as the reverse complement.
TACAAAAAATAATTCAAATAAAAAACTTTTTTAAAAGGGTCATACTATAAGTTGCAAATTAATTTATCCCCAAACGATGATTGATAAATATTTAAAGAAAAACGTAAGTATCTATATATAGATAACATTCAAAATGATTCTATTGGAATAAAAATCATACAAGTTCTAAATTATTTGAACAATTTATACGGATGATGATAATTGACAAAATGAAAGACTGTGTATAAACTCGTCCTAAATAAAAATCATACAAGTTCTAATAATTTTTTAATATATAAACGACATTTGACAGTAGAAAGACGTGTATAAACTCGTCTGAATCTAGTTGAAGTCTTTTCATACTTAAAACACAACAACAACAACAACAACAACAATAATAATAATAATAATAATATTATTATTATTATTATTATTATTATTATTATTATTTTAGGTCGCTAAATGTACAAAACCAAATTCATTTTTTCTCCAAAAAATATATGAGAAGCCCCACCAATTTGTTCCATGTCCGACGACCAAGACCAAAATTCCGATGGCCACCCTACTACCCTTGGCGGCACAACAACGGTCAAAAAATATATAATTCTTGATCCTTACCAGAGTTGATACATGTATTATGTTCTGAATTATCAATTATTATTAAATGTCCAAACAAAATCAACCTTAAAACAAAATACATATCATCCCCCAATTAATTTTTTTCTGGCTTTGTTGATTCTATAGAATATAGTTTTATATTGAGCTCAAATGTCATTCTAGTCTATTTTTTTTATCTTTATCAATGACTCAATATAGTGATTTTTGTTTTTATAAAAATAATTAGTAACCTCCTTGAAAAGGGCCATATGACATGTTGCAAAAAATTTTATTGCCAAATGGTTATTGATAAGAATTTAATAAAATAATATATATCTATACAATTAACATTAAAAAAATATTCCACTAATAATGAAAATTATACAATTTTTTGAACCATGCATAGAGAGGAGGATATTAGATAAAGTTAAAAGAATAAATTTGAATAGCTTTTGGCAGGTTGAAGGGGCAAAAGTTATTGGTGTACACCATAGGACAATAACTAAATAATAACAAATGTATCACTATCAAGATATATAATTTTGTTTTCAACAACCCCAAGTATATTATCTTAAAGGAGACTATTGTAGTTGACCAATTAATATTTAATTAAAAAGAATATGGTAGGCACTTTGGAAAATAATATATGAATTTAATATATAAGTAAATAATATTCGTTGATCATATTCTTATAGACAACAATAGGTACAAAAAACCATTCGAATAAAATAAATTTTTTAAAAGGGTCATACTATAAGTTGAAAATTTATTTATCCCCCAGATGATGATTGATAAATATTTAAAGAAAAATGTATGTATTTATATATAGATAACACTCAAAACGATTCTATTGAAATAAAAATCATACAAGTTCCAAATTCTTTGAACAATTTATACGGATAATGATAGTTGACAAAATTAAATGAATAATGTTTTTGTATATATAAACGACATTTGATAGGTAGAAGGACACGATGTTTGGTGTATAAACTCGTCCTGAATCTAGTTCAAGTATTTTCATACTTTGAACACAATAATTCAAAATCATTTCAATGAAAAACTTAAATAATCATAATATATTTTTATATTTACACAAAAATCTAATAAGTGTATATTCAATGCTAGAAATATTGGTCACGAGATTGTAATGCAACCCATGTTGGGAAGTTTATCAAGAATAATTTTTAAACGAAGACCTTTTCTGATGAAATTCAATGTTGTCGAAACTATCCTATATTTGAGTCTCATTAACCCAGAGAAAATATTCAGAATCATATTTTTTTATTTTTATATAGTTAGAATGAAATTCCTCCGCACAATATTTATATTTACGGTATATCTTTCTAAATTTCTGTTTTTATTCATTTTTAATTATCTTTTGTGGTTTTTAGAGGGACAAATATGAGCGTTCATTATTCAATGTTTTTCCCCATTAGGCATAACTTCCATTAGGATAATAGTTTCGAAATTAGTATATTATTATTTTATGTATTATATCAGTATGTTATACAATATATGACATCTCAATGACATATCCACCGCAAGGATGCCTAAGATTCCATTATTACAATCCCACAAAGTTTAGATGTTGAGTTACCAAGAAAAGAAATCACGTACCAAACTCGCAAAAAGTTCATCATGCTAGTTGAATTGTTGTTACCCCCAAGTGATTACTGATACGTTTTTTATAACATAATATAAATATCTTTATATATAGATAATATTTTAAAAATATACCATTAAAATATAAATCATTTAAGTTATTATTCTTTGAGCCATTCATACCAACAATAGCATCGGACAAAGTTAAAGGAATAAAATTGTTATTTTTAAATAGCTTTTGGCAGGTTGAAGTGACATGATAATTGGTGTACACCATAAGACAACCAATAAATAAGAACAAATGTATTATTATCATAATATTTTCTTTTTAAAACAACAACTCCCAAGTATATTATTCACAAGAGACAGTGATAGTTGACAAATAATTATTTAACTAAAATAAGAACTTTGTAAAAACGTATATATGTAAGTAAAGTAAACAATAATCCTTATGTATATTTTTGTAAATAATTATTTGATAAAAATGAATATCGATAAGTACATTGAACAAATGTCAAATGTGTGTGTATATAGATTAGATCTTCTTTAACAAACAATCCTCAAGCATATTCTTGTGGACAATTGTAGTGGACAAATAACTGTTCAATTAAAATGATTGAAGGAATAAAGTTTGCAATATGTATTATGATCCATTTGCAAGTATATTCATTTCTAGAAATACCAGAAATGGGATTAGTTATAATTTGGTGCCAAATTATTAGATTTAGTCCAGTAATTTTGCACAATGGAAATTAAATAATACAACGATATTAACGTGGTTTGAATTAACTAATCCCACTCCACGAGGCCACACACAGAGAAAAATAATTCCACTAATAATAAATGTTACAAAGTACAACAATTGGACTCAAACAATTATAGACTCCCTCTTTGAACTGTCACCATTCTTGAACTCGTCTTACGTTCGCTGAAATTATTTTTATGGTAATACGCTTAGATGAACTCCATCCACCAATAGATTCCTCCAAACAATATATTGTCTTCTTCCAAAGGTTCACCTTTTTGCTCCGAAGAAAGTATCTGTGTATCGATAAAAACAACCTTAGAATGTTATTATCAATAATAATACTCAAGCTTTTCTTGAAGAAAACTCGCATTAATAACTTTCTGGAAAAATAACAAAAAGCATCCGAACCTTTTTCTTGTGTATATCAAAGCGTCTGTACTCACTATCTCTTCTAAAAGGCGTAAAAATATATAACATGTAAAGTTCCCAGTCCTATAAAAATAAGAACTCCCAGGCTGATACATCTATTAGTTTGGACAAGTTTTCAAGATGGATGATAATTATATTAACACGTGTAATAAAAGGAATTCTAAACTATCCCAAATACTCAAGAAAAATGTCTCCAACAAAATAAGAATTCTTTAATTACTTGGCCTCTTCACAAGAAACTTGATGTCCACGTCCAGGATATCTTCATCGAAAGATATCTCTACACCTTTGACAAAATATGTCAATTACTAAAGTCTAAAATAATAGAGTTAAGAAGATTGAAAATTAAACAATATGAGAGTGTTTTTCCTAAAAAATTGAGAATGAAGAACTTTCTAGAAAACATTTAATGTTATCAAAGCTATCTGGTATTTGAGTTCTAATTAACCTAGGAAAAATATTCGATATCATAATTTCATTATTTATATACAGTTACGTGCAACTCCACTGTACAATATTTGTATTTGTGGTGTATTCTTTTTTTTTTATTTCTTCAATTTTTTTTTCTTTTTTCATTTCATTTATTGTTTTGAGTTGGAAATATATTCTTTTATCATTCACTTTTTTGTTTTGGCCCAACCAACATGCCTTCTATTACGATATCAATTGACTAAATTAGTATACATTATTAAAACAAATCATATCTTTGTGCATGATTACATCTTGTTAATATTATATTAATTAGTACAAATTAATTAGTATTCATGTGACCAATAAATTTCATCTATAAATATGGCACATACTTCATTGAATCAAGTACTCAAACACATAAAAAGTAAACATAATCTTGAAAGAAGATGGGGAGAACTATTCAATCATCCACAGTTAACAAGTTGGGTTTCTTCGTTCTACTTTTGCTTGGTAACTAATCTTTCATTCTCTCGACACAAACACATGTTTGTGTATATTTAATTGATTTTTAGTCAGAAAAACATGATAAAACACACACAGACATAAATATATATATATATATACATATATATATGATGTTGTACATTCGTTGCAGCGGTTGCAGTGGTAGAAGCTGCAGGAACGACGTCGGCAATAATGTCGCCAAGAAAGCTACTCCAAGTCGCATGTGAAGATGTTGCTTGTACCGAGACACCGCTTTGCCATCTTTGAGGTTGCGATTCTTTGCGAAGTTGATCATGGACATTGTCACCTGGATTGATAACTTATCAATCCATATTGTGTATTAATAAGCATTCACATGTACTATTGTTATTGCTGATATACTATTTTAATAAGTACAACTTAATCATAAGTTGTAAGTTTGTGAATGCAGAGCATGAATCATATGTAATGCTTTTTTTTTAAGTTATCGTAATTGTTCTGTGTGGAAGCAATGGAATATGTCTCCTTTGTCAAAATCCGTTTAATATGATGAAATTGTCATTTGCATAACAAAATACATGTATCATATGGCACACACATATCCTTCATTTTTTGTTCACAAATATATTGTACTCTACTCTGCAAAACCTGAAGAAAAAATATTGTAATTAAATTATATTTCTAGAGAATCAATTATTAAAATATTTACTCCAAAAGTTAGATTTATATTAGATGATTGATAAATATTGTTGTGCAATATTATTAAATTTTATGATGTTGTAATATACCTGGAATATTCTAGTGTGGTTGGCTGAAGGTGGTTAATTAGTTGCAAAATTCTTAGAATAGAGGTTATTAGATGGGAAAAAAAACAATAATAACTTAGGTCACTAAATGTACAAAAGACTATTTTCTCCTTTCTCCAAAAAACATATGAGAAGCCCCACCAGTTTGCTCCATGTCCAAGGAGCAAGGCCAAAATTCAGAAAATCACTCTATTCTACTAGGCCACCATATAAAGGGTTAAAATATATGATTATTGATCCTTACCTGAGTTGATATGAGTATTATGTTATGAATTCTTAATAATTATTGAATTTTAAAAAAAATTCCAACCTTAAAAAAATTCATGTCATCTCGCAATTTAATTTTTTTGGCTTTGTTGATACTTAGAATATAAGTTTAAAGTGAGCCCAAATGTCATTCTAATCTGGTTTTTTATCTTTATCAATGACTTAATGGAGTGTTTTTTTTTTTAAAAAAAATGGTAACTATCCATACCTTATACATGCTTTACTATTTTTCATTTAATTACTCTGTATATATGTCTAAGTGAAGAGACATAACTAACTCTTGCTAAAAAACAAGATTGAACAAGAGAGCATGAAACTATTGCCCTATGAATTTATTAAACTTGATCTTGACATAGTTCTCATAGGAAAAATTAAGTATTAAATAACACCTTTTCTAACAGTCTCGGTATGAGGGTGATATCTTTCTTTAATTGTATACTCTTAATTGTATAACTTTCAACAAAAAATTTAACGTATATTTCTGAATATTTCTTTTCTTGATGTTTTTGTCGGGAGTTAAATGATGTTTTCTAGCAAGAAAACAAGATGAGAAAAATGATATTATGATCGATGGATGTAACAAATATAACTTATGATTGGAAATAGTCGAAACAATAAACAATTCCCATCAAAAAATAAAAAAAAAGTCTAATTCTTTCGCATATTCTTGTTGGTGTTGATAGTTGACAAAATAAAATGCATAAACTAAATCTTGATATATATAATGGTTTTTGCTAAGTTCAAGAGAAAAATCTAAATAATGACAACAAATAAAATTATATCCTTATAGACAATGATAGTTGACAAAAAAATATTTTATACGAAGTATTATTGATAAGTCATTTGAAAAGAATGTATATATTTACATAGGAATGATTTTGGTTTTAGTTCATAAACTATACTATGTTTTCACTTTTGGTACCCGACTTTCAGGGAAAATCATTTTTAGTACCCGAAATTTTACTTTTTAATCAGTTTCGTCATATTTCGTATCATGAGTGATTAATAACTAAAACATGGGGTGCCAAAACAGATGATGAAAAAGTAAAATATGGGGCCCTGAAATTGACTATTGTTTGATGAAATGTAGCAAAAGTGAATAAAAGATAAATATCGGGTACCAAAATAGATACGACCTGAATGTGGGGTACCTAAAGTGAAAATAGTGCATAGTTTAGGTACTAAAATCAAAACATTTCTATATACATATAAGTTTTGTTTAAAAAACAATGTCAATCATATTCTTGTACATAACGATTGTTGATTCATAGGTACTTTGAAAAAAATGAATATATGAAAGTTTCAAGAATGGCCAAGCATATTTATTTTAACCCAAACTTTACATGATTTTTCACTTTCCCTTCACGTGTTGCGCACATGATTACGTCTCGCATGGTATACTCCATCTTAGGAGGCCTAAGATGTATTTTTATAATCCCAAAAAGTTTAGATGTTGAGTTTCCTAGAAAGAAATTGAGTAACAAACTCAAAAAGGCCTAAGGTGTACACTATAGGACAACAGCCAAATAAGAACAAATGTATCATAATCGATATATATATATATATATATATGTGTGTGTGTGTGTGTGTGTGTTTAAACCAACAACCCCAAGCATATTGTCTACATGAGACAATGATATTTGACAAATTATTTTTTATTTAATAAGAATATGATAAGTACTTTGGACATAATATATATAAGTAAGCAATATTCCTTAAGCATATTCTTGTAGTCAATAATAGTTCACAAATTAATATTTGAATAAAATAATTTTTTGAAAGGGTCATAATAGATGTTGCAAATTAATTTATCCCCACAAGATGATGAAAGGGTCTCTTGTGAGACCGTCTCACGGTCAAAACCCGTGAGACGGAGCCCTAATACCCAAATCCAAACCCAAATCAAAAAAGAAAAAAAAAGTTAAAATGTGTTCGCCCTTCCCACCATATCACCCTTCCCACCGTCTTCACAAATATGTATATACAATCGTTTGCCCTTACTCGCTATATCCCATCTCCTACAATTTATAGGTTGGTTCTTTTAACAAAAAGCACAAAGAAATATAGATTGCCAGGGAAAAAGAAAATAGAGATAATGGGAAGTCATTCCTTCTATTTTTTCAGCTTTCGATCCTTTTTCAAGGTAGTCTCCAACACCCCAAAATCGCCTCTCTCACCACCACTTGCTCGGTGTAAACATCCTTGAATGAAATGATTCTGGCCCGAGAACGATCCAGCTCCAAAAGTGGTTCAAAACTCTATCGCGGTTGGTTCGAAATGAGTGGGGCCGGAGAAATATTAAAGTTGGTTCAAAACTCATTAATGGAGATTTTTATTTTTCTATGTAAACTTTTTTTAAGATTTGAAACTCGAGATTTCAAGATTTAGAACTGAATTTTTTTGAAACTATTTTAAGAAAAAGTAAGAAAAAAAGATAGTTCTAAACCACTTATGAAAAATATTAAATGTTATATTGAAAAATATTACTTGGTGAACTAAAACGTATTACATTTTAGATGAAAAGTATTACAAGTTTAAGTGAAAAATATTAATAGGTTAAAGTATTGTAATTGAACTGTAAAATATTACATTTTTAAGTGAAAAAGTATTACGCGTTGAACTAAAAAGTATTACTTATTTGTAGAAAAATATACATATTTGATAAAAGTATGACTTATTCATCAAAATAATGTCAGTTTTGTTATTTTAAAAACGTATACTTTTCAGGTTAAAAGAGATACTTTTTGAGAAAAAATTAATACTTTTTAATTATCATCACACTCATTGTTTAGCCTAATATTTACGAAAATGTCACCGTTCTTTTATATTTGCATAAATGCCACCTGTTTGATATGAGTTGGGTCATGGGTAATGGAGGATCCGCCTTAAAAGTGTTTGTCATATGGAGAATATCACTTGAGACCATATCACGGATCTCTATCTGTAAGACATGTCGGGTTGCATCCGTCAATAGGGAATTTGTCCGTCAATAAAAATTCAACAATTTGCCAAAATTAGCAAGCTAATATTTTTGAGGAAAAAATAATACTTTTGAGCAAAGAAGTAAAACTTTAATTAGAAACGTATAATACTTTTGATAAGAAAAAATGACACACTTTGTTAAATATGATGCTGAATATGATAGAAATGGACAATGACTCCCGAGAATAATAAATATTGAAAAAAAATTATATAAGGAATATTTTTACGATACAAAGTAATACTCTTCAAGTAAAAAAACGATACTTTTCAAATAAACATTACATACTTCTAAATGGATTAGCAAGTAATAACACTTTAGTAAAAAGTATTACTTTTCAAATCAAAAGTAATAGTTTTAAAGGAAATAATATGTAGTTTTAAAAGATGTAGTAAGTAATTCTTTTCGAGTAAAAGATGATACTTTACAAGTAAATATTAATACTATGAAGCCCTCGATTTTTATTCAATAATGTATTTGTTCCACGTATCGTCCTTGTATTCTTTTTGACTATTTTACCGCGTCGCCTTTGACGGTGAATATTAATGATAAATATATTTCGCATTTAATTTCTTTTCTTTTTATTTGTTACTTGTGATCATAAGCATTTATTACTTCTACTTCGCATTCATGATCACTCGATCGATCATCATTATTAATATTTGTGTACTCATTAGTCACCTTAGAATTCTAAGAGACTATTTATTTTAGAGGTTTAAACCTTATAGAATTAAGAATTCGATTTAGATTAAGTGATCATGAGACTTATAAGTGATCAAGGAAATCACTAATTATTTTGGAGATTGATATTATTCACCTATTATCATCAATTTTGGGACATAAAAACAAAATTTGGAATTACCACAAATACCCTTAGGTGGACGGTCATGATGTATATTTGGTGTAGATATATCTCCCAACTCTTGTACATGTACACTTTGTGTATTCATCTTGTGTATTTTTACACCATTAATTCAAATCTTATACACAATATCTTATACACCAATTCTTTATTATAAACTTACCCAACATGTTGGAGGCTTCCCAACATTCCATGCCAACATCCTCCTCAATCCCTTCAATTTCATCCTCCCATGCAAGACCACACTTTGACCAATGCCTTTGTCCCCATGCTAGAGACAAGTTGGAAGACATAGAATTTGACCAAAAAAATTTGTCTCCTCCCCCTCTCCACCTCAATTTTCATCCATAACACCTTGAGGATCAAAACATTTGATCAAAATATCATTTTCATCCAACACATTCATAATTCAAGCATTTTCTCCAACTTCTCTCTAAAATCTCCAACATCTCTCTAAGTATATCTTCATCCACTCCTTCATATCTTCAAGAACACTTCTTCATATCTTCAAATCTTCAAACACCGTATCTTCAAATCTTCAAACACCATTCCTTCACATCTTCAAATCTTCAAACACCATATCTTCAAATCTTCAAACACCATTCCTTCACATGTTCAAACCTTCAAACAACATATCTTCATATCTTCAAATCTTCAAACACCATATCTTCAAATCTTCAAACACCATCCCTTCACATCTTCAAATCTTCAAACACCATATCTTCAAATCTTCAAACACCATTCCTTCACATCTTCAAACCTTCAAACAACATATCTTCATATCTTCAAATCTTCAAACACAATTCCTTCACATCTTCAAACATCCTTCACAACTTCAAAAACATCTTATTCATATCATCAAACACTTCTTCTTTCTTCAAACAACTAAACAAAAAACAAACATTCTTTCTACTCAAATCATAAAATTCGAACCATCACTACCAAGGTAAGGAAAATGTCTTTTTCAATCCATTTTTGATATCACCTAACTCATCTCTTTCACCTTCTAATTTAAGTTTGATTTTTGATTTTGAGGTATACCTAGAAGACCTTTGAAGTTGTTAAGAGATTTGTCATCTTGAAAAAAATTGTGAAGAAGTTGGACTATAAGGTAAGAAATGGAATTTTTGGTACCTTTTCTTCTTCTCTTTTTATTTTCCAAACTTTGACACCCATTTTCATTTTTGGAGTTTTAGGGGCTGACTTTGGAAGTTAACATTAAGGGTGACCAAAATCTTGCACTTGGAAGCCATTACTAGTCACACTTTATTCACTACACAAGGTAAGTGTAGTAATTCCAATTTTCTCACTATCTTCCTCTCCCCCTTAAATTTTAACCACATTCTTCTAACTCCTATATTTTTTTTATATTCCTTGACTTAGGGGCTGACCTAAGTCACTCCTTCATCGAGAGAGATTTATTTCATTTTTCCCAACAAACCGCACTTTAAGGTGGGTGGAAAAATCCTTTCAACTTCTAGGTGTTTTAATTCATAAAAATGCATGTAGTATTTTGTTATTGAGCATTTGAGATATATATTATGTATTGCATGCTATTTTCTTGTATCAAGTTGGAAAAATTTCTCAAGTGTTGCTCAAAATGCGATTTACCGAAAATTAGGACATACATGTACACTTTATTGTCATATTTGATAAATTCTTGTATGAGATGGATATGTATGTTTATGACTCTTGAAATCTATGTTTTGAATGACCTATAACCTGGACAAGTCGAGCATAATTGATTAAATTTCGTTTTTTGGACTTAAAATGCAAAAATGGAAAGTTGGTGGACTTAATTGCAAGAAAATAAAACTTAAGGGACCCCTCTGTAATTTTCGATTTTTGGGACTGAACTCAGGTTCAAAAATTATGTTTTGACATTTTAATAAAGTTTTAAGAATTTTTAGATAAATAAAATCAACCCTTAAAAGCCCAAGGACTAGATTGTAAAATTTGAGAAGTTTAAGGGCTATTTTGCAAATTTCGAAACTGTACCAGACCCTAATTTTAAAATTTGAAATTTTAACTCTTAAGGGACTGGAAATAACATATTTTAAGTGTATTCCAAAAATCCAAGTGTTTAGAGCTTGGAAAGTAATTTTATAAAACTTGAGGGACCAAATTGTAAAAGATTAAACTTGAGGACCCAAATGAAATTTCCAGGACTTATACAGCCCATGTACCTGGAAATACTAATTTACCTATAACATAATTATATTTTGGACCCAAGGTTCAAATTTCATAACAATTGGACCCCTAAAAGCCTTAAAGGTAATTATTTCAAAATGGGGCAAAAATGAGATTTTCAAAAGTTGAGGGACCTATACTTATGACGTTTTAAAACTGTTTTTGTCCCAATATCCCACTAACCTTAATGACATTCTCCAACTGGAATCACATTAGAAGCCCTTCCGATTTGTGAGTCCCGATTATTTTAAACTTAGGGCCCGAAATGACAATTTTTAACAAATTTGGGGCCAATGTGAGAATTTTATAAAAACTTGACCTCAAAACTTTAAAAACCTGAGTCTCTGAACAATTTAGTGAATTTAGGAACTGACCTCATAATTTTTCAAGGTCGGGACATTTATTTATTTAACTTTTAACCACAAAAGTATTGGTTTTGACAAAACGGGGCTAATTGTAAATTTTATTTTTTTTTATAAGGACCTAACTCAAATTATTTTTATTTTTCTAAACAGCCCTGGACCCTCTGACTTCAATTCTTAAGTAAAATATTTTAATTTCTCAAAAACCCCTTGACTTATCGGACCACCTTGACCGATTAATACCCGATCGCAGGCGACTTCCTCGTCTTGCGATTTGAATCTATAATGGGACTTATGTTCCACCTAATCGTTCAAGATATCGAAGATTGCTTATCCTCCCGATAATCATCTTCATCCAAATAACTCCACCAACGCCATAATTACCTTACGCAAATTTTTCAAAACTTTTCATGAACTCGCTTCCGAATCAATAATACTCGATTGCATGGTTGACTACATGAACTTGTGTTTACTTTCCTGCGCTGAGTCAACTTGGTGTGTCGAGCTCACAATCGGAATGGATACGTCGGGGATGGAACCGGCAGCTCGGCCGCTATTCCACTCTTCCCCCATCGTCCCTAATCCCGCAACCGAGGGACGGAGTTTGTCCAAGGGAAGCGGGTCGTAGTAGTACTTGAGGTATAATCATGATTATGACAAATCCGAGCCTTGCTAGCTCCATTGTGGATTTTGTCTTTGCCTATGGAGCGATAAGGTGACAGGTCTTGACCATCTTGCTCGGGGAGTTACAAGGAAGAACGAAGGAATCGCTGTCGATCCACACGATTCTCGAGTTAATCGGACCCGTTTGGTTGGCGCTACAAATCCGTGCATGCAAATCGCTACTTGTATTGCATAGGTTGGCGCTACAAATCCGTGCGCGCAACCGCTTACTTGCCTTGCATTGGATTGGCGTTACAAATCCGTCGCAATCCTCTTTTTTTGCTTGGACCATAGTGCCCTTGACCATGAATCTGTTTTCTTAATCAGTATAAGTATATTACTTAAATATATTTATCACGACGCTTGTGGACTGTGTGTGAAATCATGCATCATCTCTCACGCGTTTTCATACAACTAAATTTCTCGCATTAACTATTTATATCGCCACACTTGCACACGATCACCCCATCCACTGAGATTTCTCGTCTCATTCCCTCCTATTTTCTAACCTTTAGATGAAGAGTTCGCCAAGACATCGAACCTCTCTGCAGATTGAATCCCTATCAGTGATGTGGAGCAACATTTCCTTTTACTTTTATTTGTTGTTGGACTCCTTCATTTTATTTCTGTTTGGACTGTAAGTTAATTCAGATAATCTTTTGGGTTGTATTCGGATACCGCCAGACTTTAAGAAGTAATTTGTACTCGTGTTTATTTTAATTCCGCTGCATTAGACTCTATTTCACTTGGAGTTTGGTATCTTTGGTTTAGACGGTTGATTTATTTCTGTTTAAGTGATTGATCGTTGTCGCGTCACGTTTGGGGCGTGACAGTTATGGTATCAGAGCTCGGCTTGTAAGATGGAAACTTACACCGAGCTGACCCAGGATAGGACCCTCGGACTGTGTTGGGTAGTACCGCGACCTGACCAATTAAGTGTGAAATCGATTTTAATAATGGCATATAACCGTATTACTGATGTTTATGTTAAGTCAGAATTTATACTTGGAGAACCATAGTCGTACTTGATTTGACTTAGTTGACTCTTGACTAACTTTCCTTAGTCATTCTTTTCTTGTTCTTCCTTATCTTTTCCTTACATTCGTCTAATCCGCCTTAGTTTTGTTTGACCAGGATAGGTTCCTCTGCCTTGGATTGGGTACCACTACTAGGTGACCTAAGTTGAATCTTGGATGAATATTTGAACTCTTTTGGGCTGTTATAGTGTTAAGATATCCGAATATTCCTCTATTTGGACATTAGGTGATTTAGAAAATCCGTGATTTAGAGATTATAATGCCTGGTATGGTGAGACTCGAAGAAAATGAGGATATCTCTTGAGAAGTATATGATTTGGATGTGATATATTATGGGATCTAGACACCTAATGATATTACATTGGGAAAATGATAGTAGGGGAATCACTAAGTATATTGATCAATGATAATACCCTTGTGTTATTCATTCTCAAGTACCTGCACAAGCTTAAGTAAGGGAATTTGACTTGTGGTTTAGGTATCACGGATAAGATACATTAAGGATGTGACTATTATACGATCTCGACTAGATGTTACCACTAAATATCCCATCCCGAGGATAGACGAACTATTTGATCAACTTCAAGGAGCGACGGTTTACTTGAAGTTTGATTTACAATAAGGATATTATAAACTGAAGATCCGTGAAAAAGACGTTTCCAAAACGGCATTTCAGACCAGATATGGACACTACAAGTTTGTAGTGATGCCTTTCGGTCTGACAAACGCACCAGCAGCGTTTATGGATCCGAGGCATCGAGTTTTTCAACCTTATTTAGATCAATTCGTAGTGATATTCATTGATGACATACTCGTATACTCTAAGTCTAGATAAGAGCATGAACGTCATCTGAAAATTGTTTTGGAGACACTACAGGAGCACAAGTGTATGCCAAATTCAAAAGTGCGAATTTTGGCTTAGTGAAGTCGCATTCTTGGGACACATAGTATCCAAGACCTTTGGGATCGCCGTAGATCCTTGAAGGTACAGACAGGTGGTTGAATGGAAACAACCCGAGTCGTCAGAACGAGATCAAGTTTCTTAGGACTAGTTGGATATTATCGAAGATTTGTCCAGGATTTCTCCAAGATAGCCGGACCATTCACTCGACTAACTCGAAACAAGTCAAGTTTGAGTGGAATGACAAGTGTGAGGCTAGTTTCCAAGAGTCAAGAAACGACTTACTACGACTCGATCTTAGCCCTTCCAAAGGGAACAAAAAACTTTGTCGTCTGGTGACGCATCAAAGGAAGGATCGGGCAATACTCATGCAAGAAGGAAAGGTCATTGCTTACGCATCACGGAAACTCAAGCCGTATGAAGCCAATTACCCAACGCATGACTTGGAATTGGCGCAATAGTGTTCGCTTTAAAGAAATGGAGACACTATCTCTACGAGCAACATTCACGGTTTACACGGATCATAAGAGCCTAAAGTATCTATTCTCTCGAAGGAACTCAATTTGAGGCAACGGAGATGGATGGAGTTAATAGAAGATTATCACTTTTATATTCAATACCATCCCTGAAAGCAAACGTAGTAGGCCGACGCCTTGAGCAGAAGGTGAGTTTAGCTAGACTAATGATTCGAGAGTGGAGATCATTAGAAGAATTGAGCACTTGGAATCCGATGAGAACCAAGATTTCGAATTTCATGCGCTAATATTTCATTAAACCCGATCTACTCGAACGAGATCAAAGTAACACAGGGGATTGGCGTGCAACTTCAAAAACTAAAAGAGAAGATACTCAAAGGAGAAAGATCGGAATTCTCGACAGGAAGATGGGATCATCGATTTGAATAGAATTTGTGTACAGAGTGATGAGCAACTTAGGAACAGAATCCTTTCAGAAGCACACCGTTCGAAATACACTATACATCCTGGAGGAAACAAGATGTATAAGGACTTGAAACAGAATCATTGGTGGGTAAACATGAAGAACCAGGTAGCAGAGTTCGTTGCGAGATGTTTGACTTGTCAACGAATAAAAGCAGAACACCAACGACCCTCTGGTTTATTGCAACCATTGAGAATTCCGGAGTGGAAGTGGGAACACATAACGATGGACTTCGTGATGGATCTACCAAGGACCAGACGAGGTGATGATGCTATATGGGTAGTCATAGACCGACTCACGAAATTTGCACACTTCTTACCTATGAAGAAAACTGACAGCTTGCAGAAACTTGCGCAGATTTATGTCCGAGAGATCATTCGATTGCATGGAGTGCTAGCCAACATAGTGTCAGACAGAGACTCGAGATTTGTCTCCTGATTCTGGAAATGCTTTCACGAGGAATTGGGAACCTCGCTAAGTTTCAGCACAACAACACATCCCCAAATTGATGGCCAGTCTGAGCAAACGATTCAAACCCCGGAAGACATGCTGCGAGCATGCACGTTGGATTTACAAGGAAGTTGGGATTCACACTTACCATTGGCCGAGTTCGCCTATAATAACAGCTATCAGGCCACAATTGGGATGGTACCCTACGAAGCCTTGTATGGGCGAAAGTGTAGATCCCCACTACACTGGGAGATTGATAACCAATGGACTCCAAAAGAGAAACAAAAGTCGCCATCGATTCCAAAGGTCGACTTGGTTCAGGAGGCCATGGAGAAGGTCAAGTTGATCAAGGAACGGATCCGCATAGCTCAGAGCCGCAAAAAAAAAAGTTACGCGGACAAGAGGAGAAAGGACTTGGAATTTGAAGCTGGAGATGAAGTATTTCTCAGACTCTTGCCACGAAAGGGATTGATCAATCCAAAGAAAGGAGGCAAATTGAGTCCGAGATATATTGGGCCTTACAAAATTTTGCAGAGGATCGGAAAATTGGGCTACAAACTAGGGTTACCGGCACAGTATGCGGGAATGCACGATGTGTTCCATGTATTGAGATTTAATAAGTATCAACCAGATCCTGAGCACATCATCACTCGTGATGCTCCTCCTCTAATGGACAATTTATCTTACACCGAGGAACCAATCAGAATCATTGACCAGCAGGTACGTCAATTGCGTAACAGAGAGATTCCAATGGTTAAAGTTGTATGGCGGCACCACGACCGAGACGAAGACGCAACATGGGAAATGGAAGAAGACATGAGGAATCAATATCCAGAGTTGTTCTGAAGAGAATTTGGGGACCAAATTCTTTTAAGGATGGGAGAATGTGAAGCCCTCGATTTTTATTCAATAATGTATTTGTTCCACGTATCGTCCTTGTATTCTTTTGACTATTTTACCGCGTCGCTTCGACGGGTGATATTAATGATAAATATATTTCGCATTTAATTTCTTTTCTTTTTATTTGTTACTTGTGATCATAAGCATTTATTACTTCAACTTCGCATTCATGATCACTCGATCGATCATCATTATTAATATTTGTGTACTCATTAGTCACCTTAGAATTCTAAGAGACTATTTATTTTAGAGGTTTAAACCTTATAGAATTAAGAATTCGATTTAGATTAAGTGATCATGAGACTTATAAGTGATCAAGGAAATCACTAATTATTTTGGAGATTGATATTATTCACCTATTATCATCAATTTTGGGACATAAAAACAAAATTTGGAATTACCACAAATACCCTTAGGTGGACGGTCATGATGTATATTTGGTGTAGATATATCTCCCAACTCTTGTACATGTACACTTTGTGTATTCATCTTGTGTATTTTTACACCATTAATTCAAATCTTATACACAATATCTTATACACCAATTCTTTAATATAAACATACCCAACATGTTGGAGGCTTCCCAACATTCCATGCCAACATCCTCCTCAATCCCTTCAATTTCATCCTCCCATGCAAGACCACACTTTGACCAATGCCTTTGTCCCCATGCTAGAGACAAGTTGGAAGACATAGAATTTGACCAAAAAAATTTGTCTCCTCCCCCTCTCCACCTCAATTTTCATCCATAACACCTTGAGGATCAAAAACATTTGATCAAAATATCATTTTCATCCAACACATTCATAATTCAAGCATTTTCTCCAACTTCTCTCTAAAATCTCCAACATCTCTCTAAGTATATCTTCATCCACTCCTTCATATCTTCAAGAACACTTCTTCATATCTTCAAATCTTCAAACACCATTCCTTCACATCTTCAAATCTTCAAACACCATATCTTCAAATCTTCAAACACCATTCCTTCACATCTTCAAATCTTCAAACACCATATCTTCAAATCTTCAAACACCATTCCTTCACATGTTCAAACCTTCAAACAACATATTTTCATATCTTCAAATCTTCAAACACCATATCTTCAAATCTTCAAACACCATCCATTCACATCTTCCAATCTTCAAACACCATATCTTCAAATCTTCAAACACCATTCCTTCACATCTTCAAACCTTCAAACAACATATCTTCATATCTTTAAATCTTCAAACACAATTCCTTCACATCTTCAAACATCCTTCACAACTTCAAAAACATCTTCTTCATATCATCAAACACTTCTTCTTTCTTCAAACAACTAAACAAAAAACAAACATTCTTTCTACTCAAATCATAAAATTCGAACCATCACTACCAAGGTAAGGAAAATGTCTTTTTCAATCCATTTTTGATATCACCTAACTCATCTCTTTCACCTTCTAATTTAAGTTTGATTTTTGATTTTGAGGTATACCTAGAAGACCTTTGAAGTTGTTAAGAGACTTGTCATCTTGAAGAAAATTGTGAAGAAGTTGGACTATAAGGTAAGAAATGGAATTTTTGGTACCTTTTCTTCTTCTTTTTATTTTCCAAACTTTGACACTCCATTTTCATTTTTGGAGTTTTAGGGGCTGACTTTGGAAGTTAACATTAAGGGTGACCAAAATCTTGCACTTGGAAGCCATTACTAGTCACACTTTATTCACTACACAAGGTAAGTGTAGTAATTCCAATTTTCTCACTATCTTCCTCTCCCCCTTAAATTTTAACCACATTCTTCTAACTCCTATATTTTTTTATATTCCTTGACTTAGGGGCTGACCTAAGTCACTCCTTCATCGAGAGATTTATTTCATTTTTCCCAACAAACCGCACTTTAAGGTGGGTGGAAAAATCCTTTCAACTTCTAGGTGTTTTAATTCATAAAAATGCATGTAGTATTTTGTTATTGAGCATTTGAGATATATATTATGTATTGCATGCTATTTTCTTGTATCAAGTTGGAAAAATTTCTCAAGTGTTGCTCAAAATGCGATTTACCGAAAATTAGGACATACATGTACACTTTATTGTCATATTTGATAAATTCTTGTATGAGATGGATATGTATGTTTATGACTCTTGAAATCTATGTTTTGAATGACCTATAACCTGGACAAGTCGAGCATAATTGATTAAATTTTGTTTTTTGGACTTAAAATGCAAAAATGGAAAGTTGGTGGACTTAATTGCAAGAAAATAAAACTTAAGGGACCCCTCTGTAATTTTCGATTTTTGGGACTGAACTCAGGTTCAAAAATTATGTTTTGACATTTTAATAAAGTTTTAAGAATTTTTAGATAAATAAAATCAACCCTTAAAAGCCCAAGGACTAGATTGTAAAATTTGAGAAGTTTAAGGGCTATTTTGCAAATTTCGAAACTGTACCAGACCCTAATTTTAAAATTTGAAATTTTAACTCTTAAGGGACTGGAAATAACATATTTTAAGTGTATTCCAAAAATCCAAGTGTTTAGAGCTTGGAAAGTAATTTTATAAAACTTGAGGGACCAAATTGTAAAAGATTAAACTTGAGGACCCAAATGAAATTTCCAGGACTTATACAGCCCATGTACCTGGAAATACTAATTTACCTATAACATAATTATATTTTGGACCCAAGGTTCAAATTTCATAACAATTGGACCCCTAAAAGCCTTAAAGGCAATTATTTCAAAATGGGGCAAAAATGAGATTTTCAAAAGTTGAGGGACCTATACTTATGACGTTTTAAAACTGTTTTTGTCCCAATATCCCACTAACCTTAATGACATTCTCCAACTGGAATCACATTAGAAGCCCTTCCGGTTTGTGAGTCCCGATTATTTTAAACTTAGGGCCCGAAATGACAATTTTTAACAAATTTGGGGCCAATGTGAGAATTTTATAAAAACTCGACCTCAAAACTTTAAAAACCTGAATCTCTGAACAATTTAGAGAATTTAGGAACTGACCTCATAATTTTTCAAGGTCGGGACATTTATTTATTTAACTTTTAACCCCAAAAGTATTGGTTTTGACAAAACGGGGCTAATTGTAAATTTTTTTTTTTTTTTTATAAGGACCTAACTCAAATTATTTTTATTTTTCTAAACAGCCCTGGACCCTCTGACTTCAATTCTTAAGTAAAATATTTTAATTTCTCAAAAACCCCTTGACTTATCGGACCACCTTTACCGATTAATACCCGATCGCAGGCGACTTCCTCGTCTTGCGATTTGAATCTATAATGGAACTTATGTTCCACCTAATCGTTCAAGATATCGAAGATTGCTTATCCTCCCGATAATCATCTTCATCCAAATAACTCCACCAACGCCATAATTACCTTACGCAAATTTTTCAAAACTTTTCATGAACTAACTTCCCGAATCAATAATACTCATTGCACCTGTTGACTACATGAACTTGTGTTTACTTTCTGCTGAGTCAACTTGGTGTGTCGAGCTCACAATCGGAATGGATACGTCGGGGATGGAACCGGCAGCTCGGCTACTATTCCACTCTTCCGCCCCATCGTCCCTAATCCATGGCGAGGGACGGAGTTTGTCCAAGGGAAGCGGGTCGTAGTACTTGAGGTATAATCATGATTATGACAAATCCGAGCCTTGCTAGCTCCACTTTGTGGATTTTGTCTTTGCCTATGGAGCGATAAGGTGACGGTCTTGGACCATCTTGCTCGGGGAGTTACAAGGAAGAACGAAGGAATCGCTGTCCCGATCCACACGATTCGAGTTAATCGGACCCGTTTGGTTGGCGCTACAAATCCGTGCACGCAAATCGCTACTTGTATTGCATAGGTTGGCGCTACAAATCCGTGCGCAACCGCTTACTTGCCTGCATTGGATTGGCGTTACAAATCCGTACGCAATCCTCTTGTTTGCTTGGACCATAGTGCCCGCTTGACCATGAATCGCTTTTCTTAATCGTATAAGTATATTACTTAAATATATTTATCACGACGCTTGTGGATGTGTGAAATCATGCATCATCTCTCACGCGTTTTCATACAACTAAATTTCTCGCATTAACTATTTATATCGCCACACTTGCACACGATCACCCCATCCACTGAGATTTCTGTCTCATTCCCTCCTATTTTCTAACCTTTAGATGAAGAGTTCGCTGAAGACATCGAACCTACTGCAGATTGAATCCCTATCAGTGATGTGGAGCAACATTTCCTTTTACTTTTATTTGTTGTTGGACTCCTTCATTTTATTTGTTTGGGTTTGTAAGTTAATTCGGATAATCTTTTGGGTTGTATTCGGATACCGCCAGACTTTAAGAAGTAATTTGTACTCGTGTTTATTTTAATTCCGCTGCATTAGACTCTATTTCACTTGGAGTTTGGTATCTTTGGTTTAGACGGTTGATTTATTTCTGTTTAAGTGATTGATCGTTGTCGCGTCACGTTTGGGGCGTGACAAATACTTTTAAAGAGATTAGTAATTAATAATTTTTAAGTAAAAGTTATACTTTTAAGTAAAAAAGTAATATTTTTAGAGTAAAATATGATACTTTACAAGTAAATATTAATATTTTTAAAGATATTAATAAGTAATAATTTTTAAATAAAAGTATTACTTTTCAAGTAAAAAGTAATAGTTTAAAAGATAGAAAGTAATACTTTTTGAGTAAAAAAATGATACTTTACAAATAAACATCAATACTTCTAAAAGGGATTAGTAAGTACTAATTTTTAAGTAAAAAGTATAGCTTTTCAAGTAAAAAGTAATAGTTTTAAATGAAATATCACATTATAAAAGATGTAGTAAGTAATACTTGTCTAGTAAAAATTAATATCTTTTGAACACAAATTAATACATTATTTTTTGAGTAAAAGGAATAGAAAGTAATATTTTTAAAGTAAAAAGTAACAATTTTAAAGTAAATAGTAAATATTTTAAAAAATTCTAAATTGTATAGATCTCGTGATAAATATTTTAATTTATATACTTAATATGAAACAAAATGACTTTTTTTAGAACATTAAATTACTTTTCATATAAAATATAAAAGGAGCTTATTGTTAGCTTTTGGCCACATGGCTGTTTTATTGTTAAAGGAATTAAAAGAAATATAAAGACAACAAATATGCTACATGTAGATAATAGGGATGCCCAGATGTGGGCCAAAACTGTTTTTTTTTTTCCATTAATTGTTTTTTGGTAATTATAACGCTAAAAAAATAAGAAAAAATGGGAAGGGAGGAAATAGGAATGGTGCAATCTGCACAAGAGCCCATGGTTGACTGGGCATTCCGTACCACAAGCACATAAATTACAAATTTGCCACCGTTTTATTTTTCCAATTGCCATAGTGAACTTGGGTATAGATCCGTCTCACGGATTTAGATCCGTAAGACCGTCTCATACAAGTCTTTGTCCAAGATGAATGATAAATATATTAAGAATAATATAAGTATCTATATAAAGATAACATTAAAAAAGATCCCATTGAAATAAAAATCATACAAATTCTAAATTCGTTGAACAATTTATACGGACAAAGATAGTTGACAAAATTAAAAATTATTTTTTTATATCTAACAACATTTGGCGGTATAAGGACATAATATTTGGTGTAAAACAAGGGACAACACCCAAACCCAAATTCTAATTTTTAGTATATTTATTATTTACTGCAATACAAGGAATACATCTCCTTAATTTTTCAAATACTTCAAATGTTACAAAATTTTTAGTTGAATGATAAGTTTCATAGTATTTAAATGGAAGCGAGTGAAATTAACTAACAAAGCATAAAGAAAATATAAAGAAATACATAAGAATTTTGAGGAAAAAATATATTGTGTAGTTGGAAATTAAGATCTCGTTTGTCTTAATTCTAGAACAAATAGTTTAATTTTTGGATATCTGAAACTCCATAAATAAACTTATTTTATCCATTTTCATCGTAATAACAATTTATTTATATTTTCAAGAAGTATTCTAAATCTCATACCTACAAGTAATTAACTTATTTGCATGTATCTCTCAAACTCATCTTGAAATATAGTTCAAAAATTTTCATGACGTAAGCAACAACTATGGTGAAGTTTAGATGTTCAGTATCAAACTCGTAAAAGGGTCGTTTACTGTTGCAATTTTGTTTTATCCCCAAATGATTATTGATAAGTATGTTAGTAAATAATATTGATATCTATACTGCTAATATTCAAAAATAAATTCCACTAATAATAAAAAATCATACAAGTTCTAAATTCTTTGAACCATTCATAGAGATGATGGTAATAAAACTTGAAGAAATCAATTATATTTCTTGAGATTCAATTATGAAAAATCTACTCAAAACGTTGAGATATATATTAGATGATTGATAAAAATTGTGGTGCAATATTATTAAATATTATAATGTTATAATATGACTGGAATATTCTAGTGTGATTGGCGGGAAGTGATTAATTAGATGCAAAATCCATAGAATATAAGTTGTGAGATGCCAAATAAAATAATAATAATGATAATAATAATAATAATAATAATAATAATAATAATAATAATAATAATAATAATAATAATAATAATAATTTAGGTCGCTAAATATACAAAAGACTAATTCATCCTTTCTCCAAAAAACATATGATAATCCGCACTAATTTATTCCATGTCCGAGGACCAAGACCAAAATTCAGAAGGCCACCCTACTCCCCCTAGCCACCACACGACGGGCCAAAAAGATATATGATTCATGATCCTTACCAGAGTTGATACATGCATTATGTTCTAAATTCTTAATTATTATTAAATTTCAAAAAAAAAAAAAATCAACCTTAAAAAAATTCATATCATCCATAATCAATTGTTTTTAACTCTGTTGATTCTATAGAATATAGTTTTACATTACGCTCAAATGTCATTCTCGTCTAGTTTTTGAGCTTTATACATAACACAACACAGTGATTTTGTTTTTTAAAAAATTGATAACCTCCTAAAAATGGCCATATTACATATTGCAAAATTCTTTATTGCCAAATGATTATTGATAAGTTTTTAGGAAAATTAATTATATATATATATATATATATATATATATACAATTAACATACAATTTTTTGAACCATGCATAGAGAGGAGGATAGTAGATAAAGTTAAAGGAATAAATTTTAATAGCTTTTGGCAGGTTGAAAGGGCAAGATGATTGGTGTGCACCATAGGACAACAACTAAAATAATAACAAATGTATCACTATCAGTATATAATTTTGTTTAAACCAACAACCCCATGCATATTATCTACACGAAATAATTGTAGTTGACAAATTATTATTTAATTAAAAAGAATATGGTAAGTACTTAATTTAAAAATAATATATGTATATAATATATAAGTAAATAATATTCCTTGTGCATATTCTTGTAGACAACATTTGGTTACAAAAAATCATTCAAATAAAATAACTTTTTTAAAAGAGTCATATTATAAGTTGCATATTAATTTACCCCCAGATGATGATTGATAAATATTTTAAGAAAAATATAAGTATATATATATAGATAACATTCAAAATGATTCTATTGAAATAAAAATCATACAAGTTCTAAATTCTTTGAACAATTTGTACGGATGATGATTGTTCACAAAATTAAGAGAATAATGTTTTTTTATATATAAACGACATTTGACAGGTAGAAGGACACGATGTTTGGTGTATAAACTCATCCTAAATCTAGTTGAAGTCTTTTCATACTTAAAACACAATAATAATAATAATAATAATAATAATAATAATAATAATAATAATAATAATTTAGGTCGCTAATGTACAAAACCCTAATTCATCCTTTCTCCAAAAAACATATGAGAAGCCTCACCAATTTGTTCCATGTCCGACGACCAAGGCCAAAATTCAGAAGGCCACCTCACTCCCTCTAGCCATCACACGACGGATCGAAAAATATATGATTCTTGATCCTTACCATAGTTGATACATGTATTATGTTCTGAATTCTTAATTATTATTAAATTTAAAAAAAGAAATTCAACCTTAAAACAAAATGCATATCATACCGCAATTAATTTTTTCCTGGCTTTGTTGATTTTATAGAATATGGTTTTACATTAAGCTCAAACGTCATTCTAAAAAAGATTTTTTTTTTACCTTTATCAATGACTCAATATAGTGATTTTTGTTCATAAAAAAAAAATAGTAACCTCCTTGAAAAGGGCCATATGACATGTTGCAAAATTATTTATTGCCAAATGATTATTGATAAGTTTCTAGTAAAAATAATATATATATATATATATCAATATAATTAACATTAAAAACATATTCCACTAATAATGAAAATCATACAATTCTTTGAACCATGCATGGAGAGGATGATATTAGATAAAGTTAAAGGAATAAATTTGAATAGCTTTTGGCAGGCAATGTTTTTAAAATCGAACCGGACAAATAATTGGGTCATTGGGTCACTGGTTCGACCGGTTGAATCGTTTTAAAAAAACCAGTTGACCCAAATATATATATATATATATATATATATATATATATATATATATTTTTGCACACACATGTAAAGAGTAAATATAAGTACAAATGTAACAATACCAACAATGCAAATGAAAACAAAAACTAAATTAATAAAGTGGATATTCAAAATGAATGGAAGATTTTTTTTTTTTTTTTGGAGTTTTTGTAGAATATTGCTAACAATGTCAATGAATAGATGGCTTATTATGGAATTTTAAATACGATGGATTGTGTTTCTACTTTTTAGAGTCCTAGATTTAGTAATTTACTAGTCATGAAATATGCAATTACCTATTTTATTATCTTTCCCTTCAAATTTTTTAATAAACAAATAAAGTTTATCTAATCCAAAAAAAAAGAAGGGTCAAAGCGGTTCACCAGTTTCCGGTTTTAAGCCAGTTTTTACCCGGTGGCATCGATTTTTTAGCCACCCTAGATAAATAACCGGACCAGGACTCGAGACCGATTCGGTTAAACCTGGCCGAACCACCGGTCGGTCAAATTTTAAAAACATTGTTGGCAGATTGATATGGCAAGATAATTGGTGTACACCATAGGACAACAACTAAATAATAACAAATGTATCACTATCAGTATATAATTTTGTTTAAATCAACAACCCCAAGTATATTATCTTACAGGAGACAATTGAAGTTGACAAATTATTATTTAATTAAAAAAATATGTTAAGTACTTTGAAAAATAATATATGTATATAATATATAAGTAAACAATATTCCTTGAGCATATTCTTACTTAACAATAGGTTACAAAAAATAATTCAAACAAAATAATTTTTTTTTAAAAGGGTCATACTATAAGTTGCAAATTAATTTATCCCCAGATGATGATTGATAAATATTTAAAGAAAAATATAAGTATCAATACATAGATAAACGATTCTATTGAAATAAAAATCATACAAGTTCAAAATTCTTTGAACAATTTATACGGATTATGATAGTTGACAAAATTAAAAGAATAATTTGTTTTTCATATATAAACGACATTTGACAGGTAGAAGGATACGATGTTTGGTGTATAAACTCATCATGAATCTAGTTCAAGTCTTTTTATACTTAAAACACAATAATTCAAAATCATTTCAATTGAAGACATAAATAATCGTAATATATTTTTATCTTTACACAAAAATCTAATAAATGTATATTCAATGCTAGAAATATTGGTCATGAGATTGAAATGCAAACCAAATTGGGAAGTTTAACAAGAAAAATTTTAAAACAAAGAACTTTTGTGAAGAAATTTAATGTTGTCAAAACAATCCTATATTTGAGTCTCATTAACCCAGAGAAAATATTCAAATCATAATTTTGTTATTTTTATATAGTTTAAGTGACATGATGATTGATATACACCATAAGACAACCACTAAATAAGAACTAATGTATTATTATCAATATATGTAATATTCTCTTTTTAAAACAACAACCCCAAGTATATTATTCGCAAGAGACAGTGATAGTTGACAAATAATTATTTAACTACAATAATTTCTGATATTCATTTGGACAATGGCAGTGGACAAATAACTGTTTAATTAAAATGATTGAAGAAATAAAGTTTGAAATATGTTTAATCATCCATTTGCAAGTATGTTCATTGCTAGAAATCATGTTATCAAAGCTATTCCACTGTATAATATTTGTATTTGTGGTCTACTCTTTCTTTTTATATTTCTTCAATTTTTTATTTTTTCATTTCATTTTTTGTTTTGAGTTGGAAATATATGCTTTTGTCATTCACATTTTTGTTTTGCCCAACCAACATGCCTTCGATTAGGATATCAGTTGACTAAATTAGTATAAATTATTAAAACAAAATCATATCTTTGTGCATGATTACACCTTGTTAATATTATAATAATTAGTACAAATTAATTAATATTCATGTGACCAATAAAATAGAAATAATTGAAAGTAAATTTCATCTATAAATATGGCACATACTTCATTGAATCAAGTACTCAAACACATAAAGAGTAAACTTAATTTCGAAAGAAGATGGGGAGAACTATTCAATCATCCACAGTTAACAAGTTGGGTTTCTTCGTTCTATTTTTGCTTGGTAACTCATCTCTCCTTCTCTCTATCACACAGACACAAACACATGTTTGAATATATTTAATTTATTTGTAATCAGAAAAATATGATAAAATACACACACACACACACGATATATATATATATATATATATATGATGTTGTACACTAAATTCGTTAAGATTCGCGATGTGGTAAAAGTCTGCGAACGACGTCAGCAATATTGTCGCCAAGAAAGCTACTCCAAGTCGTATGTGAAGATGTTGCTTGTACCGAGGACATCGTTTGCCATGCTGTAGGCTGCGGCTACTGCGAAGTTGATCATGGACATTGTCACCTGGATTGATAACTTATCAATCCATATTGTGTAATAATAAGCATTCACATGTACTAATGTTATTATTGATAGACTATTTTAATAAGTACAACTTAATCATAAGTTGTACATTTGTGAATGCAGAGCATGAATCATATGTAATGCTCTTTTTTTTTAAGTTGTTGTAAGTGTTCTGTGTGGAAGCAATGAAATATGTCTCTTCTGTCAAAATTCGTTTAATATGATGAAATTATCATTTGCATAACAAAATACATGCATCATATGGGACACACATATCCTGCATTTTTTGTTCACAAATATATAGTACTCTACTCTGCAAAACCTGAAGAAACAATATTGTAAAAATTATATTTCTAGAGATTCAATTATTAAAACATTTACTTGAAAAGTTTAGATATATATTAGATGATTGATAAATATTGTTGTGCATTATTATTAAATTTTATCATGTTGTAATATACCTGGAATATTCTAGTGTGGTTGGCTGGAGGTAGGGGTGTTAATTAGGTCCATCGGGTCGGGTTCGGGTTTGGTTTCGGGTCGATTTCGGGTTATGCTCAAAATGCATCAAAACATAAGTAAAAAAATAAAACAACTACGTTTTAGACAAATTGGTAACTTCGTGTCGGGTTCGTGTTAGTCGTGTTCGGGTTCGGGTCGTGTTCGGGTTTCTCTCAGTAACTTCAGGTCGGGTTCGTCTCGGGTCAGGGATTGACACCCCTAGCTGGAGGTGGTTAATTAGTTGCAAAATTCTTATAATAGAGGTTATTAGATGGGAAAAAACAATAATAACTTAGGTCACTAAATGTACAAAAGACTATTTTTTTCTTTCTCCAAAAAACATATGAGAAACCCCACCAATTTGCTCCATGTCCAAGGAGCAAGACCAAAATTCAGAAAGTTACTCTATTATACTAGACCAGCATATAGCTGGTTAAAATATATGATTCTTGATCCTTACTTGAGTTGATATGAGTATTATGTTATGAATTCTTAATAAATATTGAATTAAAAAAAAAATTCCAACCTTAAAAAAAATTCACGTCATCTCGCAATTTAATTTTTTTGGCTTTGTTGATATTTAGAATATAAGTTTAAAGTGAGCCAAATTGTCATTCTAATCTGGTTTTTTATCTTTATCAATGACTTGATGGGGAGTTTTTTTTTTTAAAAAAATGGTAACTATCCATACCTTATACATGCTTTATTATTTTTCATTTAATTATTCTGTATATATGTCGAAGTGAAGAGAATGTATTTATTTACATAGGAATGATTTTGGTTTTAGTTCATGAACTATACTATTTTTTTACTTTTGGTACCCGACTTTTAGGGAAAATCATTTTTAGTACCCGAAATTTTACTTTTTAATCAGTTTCGCCATACTCCGTATCATGAGTGATTAATAACTAAAACATGGGGTACCAAAATTGATAATGAAAAAGTAAAATATTGGGCACCAAAATTGACAATTGTTTGATGAAATGTAGCAAAAGTGAATAAAAAATAAATATGGGGTACCAAAATTGATACGACCTGAATGTTGGATACCAAAAGTGAAAATAGTGCATAGTTTAGGTACTAAAATCAAAAAGATTCTGTATACATATATGTTTTGTTTAAAAAAAATGTCATGCATATTCTTCTACATAACGATTGTTGATTCATAAGTACTTTGAAAAAAATGAATATATGAAAGTTTCACGAATGGCCAAACATATTTATTTTAATCCAAACTTTACATGATTTTTCACTTTCCTTCACGTGTTGCACACATGATAGCGTCTCGACAATATACTCCATCGTAGGAGGCCTAACATGTATTTTTACAATCCCAAAAAGTTTAGATGTTGAGTTTCCTAGAAAAAAATTGAGTAACAAACTCAAAAAGGGCCATATTACATGTTGCAAAATTCATTATCGCCAAATGATTGATGTGAAGTCCCGATCTTTCCGAACATGTAATTGATTTTTTTTGTCGTTTATGTATTGATCGACTATTTTACTGCGTCACTTTGACGGGTAATTATTAATAATATATATATTTTGAATTTTATTTCATTTTATTTATTACGTGTGATCATGATCATTTATTAATTCTATTTCACATTTATGATCACTTGATTGATCATTATTACTATTTTTGTATTTATTAGTGTTGGGAAATCATTTTATATATTTTGATGAATGTCATGTAAAACTTAGAATAGGAAGTTGGCACCCCATTTTTATTGTAAACTGCATTGTAATAGATAGGGTTGGTCAAGCTGAGTTAAGTCAGCTATGCCTAAACATGCAAGAAGACAACTGGAGACTAGAAGGAAGACTCACGCAAGACATCCCGAGTATGGCAAAGAAGAGAAGACGGGAACTAGGTCAAGGTGCGGATGAGATCTGGTGAGTAAAGTATCGATCAAAGTCAACTCAAGACCAAGTCTCAAGGTTGAAGTGACAAAGAGTCATCAAATGATTGGAAGGCGACTCGAAGCCACCTGGGGATGTGAAGAAAATGTAGTCAAGTCAAGACAATCGAAAGAGATCCGTTGCACGTAAATCAAGAGAATTACTTAAACAAGTAATACCTCCATACTACCTTTCTTGAAGTGCTCGATCCCGAAGCGTGCAAAAGAATAAACCAATGGGAAACATTGCACCATGTCGAACCCCTGAAAAGTCAAGATCAATTCATACGAGGAAGTGGCAATTCCAAGGATCGCAACAAGACAAGCCAACGACCACAAGTGACTTTAAAAATAAGCATATCTTTTCAACGGGCGATTTTTGAAAGATCACTATAAAAGGCCGAGGAATAACTCGAGAGAAGGTTACAACCACGAACATTTCAAGCAAACATTTGAACTGTAACCTAAAATATTCTCAAATTATTCAAGATTAATCCTCAAGCCTACATTACGAAGAAAATCAATCTAACACTCACCTGTGACGGAAAGATAACTTCAATCAGTTGAAGAGGAAATTTTTGAAGAATCAAGGGGTCTACATTCCACGGAGGATTGTAGGAAGGTTCAAGGTCGAACCGTCTCAAGTTTTTGGAGGGCTTCGTGATCAAATCCAAGAAGCTTGAGCAAGTGGGATGTAGTAGCAAGGCAAGCCCTGCCTGAAGAAGAGTCGAGTCGTCACGAGAAGCCGGTTGCGTGACCAAGACATCTCGGGCCCCGAGTCCCAAAGGATCAAGTTAGTCAGTGTGATCAAGACTTGTATCCGGACTGTACCACTCTGTATCTTGATCAATACTTAGTGGATTCCTCCAGGAGTTGGAGAAGAGAGGAGTAGAAGAATTACCCCATCTTCGAACCTCTATAAAAACTTCTCGTGTCATTTACATTTCAAAGACTTTAATTCCTCGCATCTTATTTATTTAACTCTCTGATAAATTTGCCATCCAATGATAATCAATCGTGCTAAAACCAAGTATTAAAACAAACTTAACCAAATTCAAGGGTGTTAAGTCTTCCGCTGAAAACAAATCACAATCGAGTTAAGTCTTTAGTCAAAACAATGAGTTATTTTATCAACAAATTTCGATCAGTGCATTGAGTGACTAACTCGCTAATTAACTAACTTAGTCATCCATCGAGGACACAAATGTGAAGTACTAACTCTGATTACTTAAAAGGACTAATTTGAAAAGTTGGTAAGGTTTATTCAACCCCCTTCTAAACCTTACACTCACACCCCTTG
Organism: Rehmannia glutinosa; assembly: GCA_016081115.2. Taxonomy (NCBI): domain Eukaryota; kingdom Viridiplantae; phylum Streptophyta; class Magnoliopsida; order Lamiales; family Orobanchaceae; genus Rehmannia; species Rehmannia glutinosa. The sequence continues at coordinate 68,772,996 of CM071930.1, read as the reverse complement.
GGACCTACAAGTGGTATCGGAGCGGTTGGTTCATTGAGCCTTCCGCACTGGTTACTGAACTAGATCTCCAAATTTTTCAAAGTCTGTTTTAGCACTTAAGTTTTCAAAACTCCTTTTACTATCAAAAGTTATTATCATGGAAGCAAATTTGACACGCATCCCTATGTTCACAACTGAAGAATTTGATGATTGGAAAATTCGTATGCGGGCTAATCTATCAAAGATTACATGATGAGATGTGGATAGTGATAGAGGATGGGCCACCGCAAATTTTAAAAGTGAACACAATTGTAAGGAGAGAGCTGCAAATGAAGGTGAAGAGGATGTTGCTCCCAGGACCAACTATGGTTGAAAAACCAAGAGTCAATGGACAAATGATGACGAGAAAAAGATATAACCTGGACAATGTGGCCAAGGACATTCTTTACAAAACCTTGGACAAAGCCATGTTCAATAAAGTCAAATCATGCAAAACGGCTAAAGAAATCTGGGACAAGCTAACATTGATTTGTGAAGGCTCAGAGCAAATCAAGGAAAATAAATTATCAGTGGTTGTACAGAAATTTGAAAATTTCAAAATGATCGCAGAGAGACCTTGGATCAACCGGATGCTCGGTTCACACGAAATTACCAACGAGCTATCTCGCACTTGGAAAAGAATATACACGAAAGAAATGTGTATGAAGATCCTAAAAAGTCTCCCAGCTGAATGGGAAATGAAGGTCATGGCACTAAGACATTCCATGGACCTATCGAAGACATCCAACCATGAGCTATTCTCAGATCTCAAAGCCTACGAATTTGAGCTGAGAAGAAAAGACCAGGAAGAGACAGATGTACCCAAAACAGCTGCTCTAATTGTTAAGGATGGCAAGAGAGCTGAGGTCAAAGATGTAACGCCCCCTTACGAACGCTACAAGACTCGTTAACTTTAAACTTCTTTAAAATAGGTTTTAGAAAAATTACACAATATAAAACTGAAATTTTTTTTTTTCTCGCAGTGTATTAAAATCGACCATTATATCATAAAAACACAAATCATCACGAGAAAATTGAAAATGTCACAAACCAAGAGTTTGAATTCGAAAATAGCGAAAGCATACAATTTGAAAAGAGGTTTTCAATCAATCTTAAAATAAAACATAGCGGAAGCATAAAATTGAAAATAAGTTTCATAATTTGACATCATAAAATATAATGTCTTTCTTGGCGTAATTCCGTTTCCAATCCCACATCGTTGCACATACGCTTCTCATATACTTCAACTTAAGTCATCCTCATTACATTCCTATCTGCAACATGATGTAACTTTTATAAGCATTAAGCTTAGTAAGCACATCTGAATTCTCACAAAAACATTTTTGAAAGTATGAGCATTTATCATGAAAACATAAATATGAGCATGATCATTTTAAATAACTTTTGCATCTCTTTCTATGCATAAATAAAAAACATGCATATTTATTTTATCTTTATGGGCCCAAGCGTTACACTATTAACATCATTAGCGCGCCGTCACGAAAGGAAAGGGGTACAAATCCCAAACCAAACGTAACAAGTCCACCTTGCGGGACAAGTCCACCTAGCGGGACAAGTCCACCTAGCGGGACAAACATCATCATTGGGTGTGTAACGCTTCTATTACGTGATACATACATATACATTCATGAAAAGCTCATCAACAATTTGTATAGAATGCCATAAATGCCTTTCATAGAGAATGCTCGAATATAAGATGTTGAAATCAGTGTAACTTATAAAAAGAACATTTCATAAACTTATATATATCATGTTGCAGGTGAGAATGTACTTACATGACTTATTTACTTACTAAACATTTTACTTAAGGGTGATGAACGTCTTGATCACGGTGTGCTCGCCTTCTTGGAATGTTCATGTCAAATATTTTCATGAGAAACACATACAATTAATATAGACATTAAAAATTATTTATATATATTTATAAGATTTCATAAATGATCTAAATAAGGTTCATAAAACTTCATTAGTACATGATCAAGCCTAATTCTCTAAAACTGGAAATTCTGACCTATACTTACTTAAAAATATTAATCTGATAATATAAATATCTAATCCATGTAAAACTTAGAAACATGATACCTAACATCCTAATAGAGTGTCACAAATTTTTTCTCTATGAAATAAATGTAAAAGACATGATTTTCAAATTTTGTAAATGAATACAATAGTGCAGGCATCTTATATTCTAATCTGGGCATACTGTATAGAACGATTTTTAACTCACAACCTAGATACCGTATAGAGATAAAACTTTGCAGAATTATAAATAACCCATAATGACATGTCCCAGAGTTTTCTTAAGTTAAATGAACATCCATTTATAGTGAAAAATGATTATTCAAAACGGATCCTAAAAACTGTCAGGATTTCATACACTGTGAACATATTAGATTATAAATTTCATATCCTCCAAACCGGGATAGATAAAATTCCAATAAAATTACTGGATACTAATAATTCATATAGGAATGACATATCCAACATTTAGCTATAAATAAAATCATATCCATGCTACACATGCTTCGCAAGTTTGAGATTATACAAGTTTTCAGATTCGTGAATGAATGTCCAATGGTAAAAGAAAATTCGTTAATAGATCATCAATAACTACAAGGATCTGGAAATTTAACCTAGCATATATGACATTTAGCTAAGTATTTCTAAAATATAAATGTACTCAAGAAGCAATAATTTGCATATCATAATATTTCACCAATTAAATCCGAATTTGGAAATACATACCTTATTTCTTACAAGATTTTGTATAAGCAAAGTGGTTCACTCAATAGATCCTTTGATGCAACTTTGTTGAAACTACTTGTATGATTACTTCTTGTGTAGATATATGTTATGCACCATTGAATTCAAGGTAAATTGTATGAAGAAGTAAAAACACACTTTGGTGAAGAGTTTGATTTGATTCTTTGAAAGGTCTCATGTAGAGATTTTTGAGGAAACTATTTAGAATGAAGGAACTTATTGACTCTCTAAATTTTTCAGATCCACACACCTCTTATTCATATATGTAACTTTGTATTCTCAGCAAAATAACTAGATACAAGTCTCATCTATTAAAGTATTAAAAAAAAAGAAGTCCCTACATCTTCACATGATAGTTGTTAGCCATGTTCCAATTTATAAAATAAAGACCTTACTTTTCTTGCTTTCTTCATTGTGATTTAATCATGGAGAATATACCTTAACTTTTGTGGTTCAAATAGGGAACAACCATGATACTTTACTTGCTTTATACAAATCATAACAACCACACCAATATGATATAGTAAACTGTCACAAAATTTTCTGGTTTGGCAAGCTTTAGCATTTGGACCATAACTCTCACTTTACATATTCAAATAAGGTAATTCTTCTTCCTATAGACACCTAAGACATGTATCTACATTATCATGTTTAAAAATACCAGATAGGAAACTTATTTAATGGGTAAAATACGTTGGCAAAGTGGCAAATGCTGTTGTGCAGTTTTTTCAGCTTTTCAGTTTTGGCATGCCTTAGTGTTTGGGCCATATCTCATAATTTACATATTCAAATAAGGTGATTCTTGTTCCTATAGACACCTAAGACATGTATATAAATTAAAATGTTCAAAAATCCCAAATAAGAAACTTATGTTATGGTAAAAATACGTTTGCAAAGTTGCACATGTTGCTGTCAAGTTTTACAGATTTTCAGTTTTGGCATGTTTGAGTGTTTTGAGTATATCTCATACATTACATATTCAAATAAGGTAATTCTTGTTCCTATAGATACTTAAGACATGTACTTAAAATACCATGTTCATAAATTCCAAATAATCACCTTAAGTAAGAAGGGAAAATGTTCACAAAATTGCATCTAAAACACCATATCATCAAGTCCATATATTACATATGAGTTTGAAGTGCATGAAAGTAATTCATTTAATCACTCTTGATTAACATAATAATTGTCAATATAATATGTAATTTCTCATATATACACACATCACATCATAGTATTATATATATATATATAACTCATGTTCCATATATACCGTCATAATTCTTTTGACATGAACTTCCGAGCACACCGATCCCACGTTATTCACCTGTTATAACACTAGATGAATCATTAGTGTTAAATATACCAACATTCATTATGATTAATAAAATTATATAATCATTAAAGAAAAATGTGGGCATTACAAAAGAAGTCATTGACCCAGAGGAAATAGCCCTGATGGTTAAAAGGTTCAACAAGTTCTTCAATAAGAACTACAAGAGAGGCAAGGGCGAATCCTCCAGAAGACACTCGCTCCCTCCAAGTTAAGGGAAGATAGGCCAACCAAGAGAACAGCATCAAAAAGTGAATATCAAAGGGTGACAATCCAAGAATGGAAAGAGTCGATCAAAAGGTTGAAAATCTATCTTTGAACTATGAAACCAGGTCACTATGCCATTGATTGCCAATATCTTGTAGTCAACAAATACAGGAATGAAAAAGAAAGAAAGGTCTTGAGAGAAAGAAGACAAGAAAAGAAAAAGGCAATGTTGGTGCGCAGAGATCACGAGAGAAAATGCCAAGTCAAGAGACACACGGTGATTCAGAGAGTAGTGAAGTCACTACTCAAGTGACTCACGAAGAAGAAGCCTTGATCTGTTTGATGGCCAAGAAGCAAGACCAACCTCCGACCAAGAAGATGAGGTACACTCTAACTCATCACACTCGAGTTCTAGTGATAGTGACTGTGACACACACACTTCATCACCCACTGATCTTTATGATTAATTAGGCAAAATGATGAAAGATTTTGAACACATTAAATCCTCACACACACTACTAAATGAGGAAAACAAGCCTACTCAAGAGTTAAAACTCACAAATGACTAAGGAGAGCCGAGTACTCTAAGTCAAATAGGCGATGAGAATGAAAGTTTAAAGACTCGAAAATGCTAAAGCTAATAGCGAGAATAGCTGCTATAGAAAAGAGGGAAAATGACCTCAAAAATGTGATTGCCTCATTCACTAAGGCATCTAAATCATTGGATGATCTTATTATGAGTCAAAGAGAATGTGGAGACAAGACAGGCTTAGGATTTAGTTCCTCTGTGCTATGTCAAGCTCCAAAAGTGATTTTGGAAAAAGTATCTTCAAGCAATGAAGTATCTCAAAAATCCAAAACTCCAAATGGTGCACACATATTTAATCCAAAGCACAATCACAAGCAAACTGGCCTTGGTTATAAAGGAAAAGGAAAACAGCCAGTTAAGTGCGTTGAGAGGACAACTGAGAAGAAATTCAGCCGAGTTCCTCAGCAAACTCCAAACAGGAAATACTCTGTAAAGAAGAAACAGAGCTACCAAAAACCCCAGAAGTTCTATAAAAGAAATACATATGAAGGGAATGGTGTAAAACAACCAAGCCAAGCTGATTGGAATAATGTGAACTATCAGCAAAGACCTATGGAATATAAGCCCAAATGGCAAAGGCCTAGAACTCAGCAAAGGCCATTCCAAAGGTATAAGAGCTTTCATCAGCACACATATGCACCTAGGCACTACACTCAGAGACATCACAACTACCTAAAGAGGGCAATTGCTAAAACACCTACACAAACATACAGACAAAAGAGACAGCTGTATGAACCTAGAACCCCCAAGAAATTTGCTAAAGTTAATTATGATTATGGCACTGATAGATGGCAATCTCTTAGAGTCAAATCAATTGGCTATAGGTTGGTTGGATCATCTCACAATACTAACCCCTCAGGACCCAGACAAGTATGGGTACCTAAAATTTAATTTCCTTGATTGCAGGTTCAAGGAACAGCTGAGTGCTAAGGAACCTGGTACATGGATAGTGTCTGTTCCAGACACATGACAGGAAACAAGAAAAATCTGTCAAAATTCAAGGAAGTCAGAGGTGCAAAAGTCATATTTGGAGGAAATGAAGCTCCAGGAGAAATAAGAGGCATTGGATCCATCAAGAAAAATGGATTAGAAATCACAGATGTTGCATATGTTGAAGGACTCAACTTCAACTTGCTAAGCATCAGCCAACTCTGTGACAAGGGTTATAATGTTGAATTTAACATGGGTATATGCCAAATCAAGGATAATGAATCAAATGAAGTTGTGTTGCAAGGATGCAGACAAAAGAACATGTATGTCGTGGATTGGTCAACTGCAACACCAAGCACCTGTCTATTAGCAAAGAGCACAATTTGAGTCAAGTCAAGTTTGTGTGGGCACAAGAAGCTAAGTCACCTGAATTTCAAAACGATTAACAAGCTTGCGAGAAGCAATCTTGTGGAAGGACTTCCAGACTCAGTATACAAGAAGGAGAGTATATGTGACGCATGTCAGAAGGGAAAACAAATCAAATCATCATTCAAAGAAAAGACATGTCCATCTTCAACAAGAATATTGCATCTGCTACATATGGATCTATTTGGTCCAGTTGAACTAGCTAGCATAGGTGGGAAGAAATACACCTTGGTAGTAGTAGATGACTACTCAAGATATACATGGACAATATTCATGTGTAAGAAGAAAAGAAACTCTACGAAAACTACCACAATCGATGAAGAGGATTCAAAATGAGAAAAGTCAAACCATTATCAAAATAAGATTAGACGGAGGAGGAACCGAGTTTGTCAATGGAATAATAACTCATATTGTATTGAAAATGGTATTGGTCATGAATTATCTGCACAAGGACTCCACAAACAAATGAGAATGGAGTTGCGAGAAAGAAGAATAGAACTCTCAAAGAAGCGGCAAGGACCATGTTAGGTCAAGCAGGGGTTACCTAAAAGATTTTAGGTCAAGCAATAAACACAAAGATGCTACACTCAAAATAGATGCATGATAAACAGGCGGTGACAAAGACTCCCTATGAGATTTGGACAGGGGAAAAAACCAAATGTTGCATATTTTAGAATATTTGGATGTAAATGCTTCATCCATAACAATGGCAAAGATAATTTGAAGGCTTTTGATGCTAAAGTCGATGAAGGTATCTTCTTGGGATACTCAAATGAAAGCAAAGCCTCACAGTACTCAACAAGAGGACTATGGTTATAGAGGAATCCATTCATGTGGTGTTTGATGAGCCAAATGTAAATGGAGAAGACATTGAAGAGTCATCGATAAGTTTGAATCAACCAACCATGCGAAAGAGTCCCTATCTTTGAACCTGGAAGTCGGAATTATAAACCCGGATGAAGATGAGATAGGCGAGTCTCAAAAACAATTTGGAAAATCTGCGCTAAGTGATGACGAGAGAGCTGATCAAAGCAACATAGCCGCAAGATGATCAAATCCGGCTAACTTACTCCAACCTCGATGTAAGATGGTGAGAGACCATCTACGAACTAGTCATTGGAGATATAAGAGAAGGTGTCAAAACAAGATCCACAACTCAACAAGAAGCTATGTTCACATGCTTAATCTCACAAATAGAGCCTAAAGATGTGTCACAAGCATTGAATGACACACATTGGATTCAAGCTATGCAAGAAGAGCTGAATCAGTTTGAAAGAAATAAAGTATGGGAATTAGTTCAAAGACCCACCCATCAAAATGTTATTGGCTCTAAATGGGTGTTCAGAAACAAGATGAACGAGGAAGGTTCTGTGATAAGAAACAAAGCAAGATTAGTAGCCAAAGGATATTGCCAAGAAGAAGGGCTAGATTTTGATGAAACATTTGCCCCTGTAGCAAGATTGGAAGCTATAAGGATGTTTCTTGCCTATGCAGCTCACAAGAATTTTATTGTATATCAAATGGATGTAAAGAGTGCATTCCTTAATGGTTTATTGGAAGAAGAAGTATATGTTGAATAACCTCCAGGATTTGAGCAGAAGACTCTTGGAGATAAGGTATACAAACTCAAGAAAGCTCTATATGGATTGAAACAGGCACCCAGAGCATGGTATGATACTTTGTCACAATTCCTGACTGAGAACGGATTCACAAAAGGCAAAGTGGATAGAACACTCTTCAGAATTCAAGATGCGAAGAGTATATTGCTTGTTCAAATATATGTGGATGACATTATTTTTGGATCCACAAACAAAGAGCTGTGTGATAAATTTTCAAACCTCATGCAAAGCAAATTCGAAATGAGCATGATGGGAGAGTCGACATTCTTCCTTGGACTCCAAGTGAAACAAACAAGAAGGATGGAACCTTCATAAGTCAAATAAAATACACGGAGATTTAATGAAGAAATTTGGCATGGAAGAGAAGTCTTCTGTGAAAATACCAATGAATACATCACCAAAATGGACATGGATGCGGATGGCAAGCCTCAGATCAAACAAGATCTGAGCACTTATTCGATCATTGCTTTATCTCACAAAAGCGGGCCATATATCACCTTTCTTTGTAGGTGTATGTGCAAGATTTCAATCTGCTCCAAAAGAAAGCCATATGATGCGACCAAGAGGATCTTGAGATATTTGAAAGGAAGCCAAGAAGTTGGCTTATGGTATCCAAAGGAAGGTGGATTCAAGCTAATTGGCTATTCGGACTCGACTATCTTTGGATGTAGAGTTGACGGAAAGAGCACCTCGGGCACATGTCAAATGCTTGGAAACAAAGCTAATTTCTGGTTTAGCAAAAAGCAAAATTCAATAGCCACCTCTACAAATGAAGCAGAATACATAGTCATGGCAAAATTGTTGTGCCCAAGTCCTATGGATGAGACAAAGAAAGAGACTATGAAGTTGAAGAAAAGGAAATTCCAATCATGTGTGATAACACAAGTGCAATTGCAATCACTCAAAATCTGTGTTGCACTCAAGAACAAAGCATATCGATGTCGATATCACTTCATAAGAGATCATGTTGAAAAGAAGGACATCACCTTGGAATATATTTCAATGATAAACAATGGTGACATATTCACAAAACCATTATGTGAGTCAAGATTTGAAGAACTCAAGCATGAGTTAGGGTTAATTAAGGCGAAATGACACTCGAGAAGACTCAAAGAAAAGAAATGCAACACGAAAAAGGAAAAAGAGCTGAACTCTCAAATCAGCTAAGTGAAATAGCCGTATCGGAAAGACAACCGTACCGAGTTAGCTGACAGCCGAGTCACTAGGAAAACTGTGAGAAGAAGAGTTAAATTAGCTAAGGGATAAGCTGAGTCATTTATGAGCAAAGTGATAAAAACGCAGTAGTTTTTACTAAACGGGAATATTTTTAAGAATGACGTCAGCATAATTATGACGTGTACAGGCAAAAGCTGCACACCAAGCTTATGATTGGATATAAATGCTACCGCATTAAATACGAGACATTAAATGCTAATCGGCGTGCAAAATCTAAGCCGTTGATTTCGATCACATTTCAAGAACCACCCGCACATCCTTTCATGAACCATACTTAAACCATTTTCGTCCGTCTCTCTCACACATTACCAAAAAACTATTCATTTCTCTCTCTCAAAAGCAAAGGCAAAAACTCTCTCTCAAAACCCTATCAATCTTCAAATCACCTTCTAAGTTTCGTTCGGTGAAATACTGAAAAATGACATCTACTCATGATTTTGTCAAGCTAGGAAAACAAATCCACACCGGGTCTACTGTGGATTTCGAGGGTATGGTCAAACAAGGGTCCGATGAAGCTCTCGTAAAGAAGATTGCTGATAAACTAGAAACGTCTGGGCTAAAACCATTTCTGACAATGGAGTTTCCGATGACCTATGTGGAAGAGGTCGCACAGTTCTACGTGAACGCTGAGATTCACGATGAGGGGATCAAATCCTCTGTTCACGGGAAGGAGTTCATCATTACTGCCAAGGATTTGGCAGAACACTGCTCGTTACCGACGGAAGGAACACCAGAAATCAATGAAGCTGATGTTAACTTGGCTGCTACTTGGAAGGAAGTAGCCAAGACCGACTGTGCTGAAAAGATAGTCTACATAGCTAACAAGAGGATGCTGAAGGAGGACTACCACAAATTGTTGGACATCGTTACCAAATGCATAGACATCAAATTTGGCAGCTTTGACCAACTGTCCAAAGCAAAATTGATCGTAATGGCTGCGATAATTGAAGAAAAGAAAGTGAACTCGGCTGAGTTTGTCTCAGCAGACTCGCGAACGTTGAGAACAAATCCTTCAAGGAGGGCGGAACGTTTGGAGGTTCCCTAGGATACATCCGTGATTGGCCGGTGATGGAGGTAAAAGGAGTCCCTCTTCGACATGGAAAGGCGTTCCATGTAAACAAGAGGATGTTCGAGATCAAACCTCTCTCGGCGCACGAAGAGAGCCTACGCTAAGAGAGCGATCACGAGTGAGGGGGAATCACCGACCACTGAAGATACAACTGTCTCCTCTCTACCAAAGAAGAAGGCTGCCCCTGCAGCTGCTAAGAGAACTGCTGCCCCTGCAGTAAAGAAAAACAAATATGCTCCTGCCCCTGCAGCCGAGTCACCTACCCCCGCCGTGTCTCGTGTCTCCCCCCTGCAGCCGCAGAGAAGGAATCCCAAATACCTTCTCCTATCGTCAAGAAAAGGAGAACTGATAAGCCAAGAAGGCCAGCTCCTCGAAGAAAACAACAAAGACCGCCCCCGCCGCCCAAGACTCAGAAGAAACTCTATCCGAACCAGAAATCATTCTGGTACAAACAAGGAGAAGAAGAAGGATTTTCAAGCGTTACGAGCTTGAGAAACCGGCTGAGTCACCACTCACCGAAAAAGATACCCGAGACTGCTGGAGAAGTGGAGTCTCCAAATGATTGATGAAATCGCCCAAGTCTGCGAGGCCGATCAGCAGAGACAACTCGATGACCCAAATTGTAGAAAGAATAGGTGAGAACAAGGCACACCGAGACAACCAAATCACTGTTAACAGGTTGTCTCTCCACCTATAACAGAGGCTCACTGAAGGTGTCGGCGGCGAAATCTGCTAACCTTAATACCTGAAATGAGGGCCAAGAAGAGGATGGTGAAGACGATGTAATCATGCACTCTCCATTGTATCCGACATCCAAAATCGCATCATGAGAGTGGAGAAAATGGAAGCCGAGCCTATCCAGAGTGCATTTTGAAAATCCGAGTTCATTCTTTGAGGAAGAAGAACTCTTGATTTCTTGAGGTGGACACACAGTCTTTGCAAGCCCTTGACGAGGATAATTGCATAAATATACTAGAAATTCGAAAAGAAAATGAACGGTCTAAAAACAGCTAAGACGCAGAGGCACGTGAGAAGGCCAAAGATCATCGCCCTCTCACCGGCACCCGAACAACATACACATCCTCACTTTGACGTCCTATCGAAAAGTGATGAGGATCTGGACCTGTTCTTTGCCGCCACGAAGAGTTGCAAATGCAAAGAAGCAATGCAAGAATCCGAGAATCCTTCATGAGCAAAGAATGATGGAGGGACCAGGAGAGTCCTCCAAAACACAAACCGAAATAGACCCAATGGGAGTGGTGCGAAGATATTGTCACCGTTGTTCGCCACCACTTCCCACTCACTCGGAAGAAGGAATTAAGGAACGCGCAATGAAACGGGATAGTGGGGACCCCAGTCGAGCCAACCCCTAATGAAGGTGTCTTACCACCGTCCCAACGGCTGAACACTCGGTGGAAACAAATGAGTCCGAGACGAGTGACCCCATTCCAAGTCTCTCACCGGTGGTGTGCCGATTGAGGGGGAAACTCCCTCCACCGCAGCAAGGTCGGAGGATCTGCAACTGACTCCACAATGAATCTAGGAGGCGAAGTGGAGAAGGAACAAACACAAAGTACACATCAAGTTGTCATCAACGAGGCTCGAGGCAGATTGAGACTGTCTCACCGTGAGTGCCAACCGCTCAAGGCTAATGACGCTGCCGATGCGATCGAGGCACGAGAAGGAACAACCCGGGAGTTAACACTATGGGCGACGAAAGTGCAATCCATGGAGTTGAGACTCCAATGGATGCCACCGTAGAAGACCCTAAGACAAATGACACTGCGAAAGGGATGTCCAAGCCTCGTTGCGATTGAGATCTGCGGGAGATAATGAAGGCCAACGGGAGGTTGAGACTTCCCGGGGTACAAAAGTCAAGTCAAGAGAACATCCCTCCTGCTATCATTGATCCATCGAAAAAGGAGATAAGTGCGCTTCACGATTCCCAGGATAATCCTGATGTAACCATTCAGGATCGGAAGGAGACGATGAAGCCGAGTCATCCCCTCGTGGATCGATCCAAAAGACTCACCGAGGATGTTCCAACCACGAGTAAGTCGACCTCAAGACTACTCGTCAAACTTTCAACTTTGATGATGAGCCACCCAAGGAAATCTCATCATCGTCCGATGACACTTCGATAAGGCCGAGGACCAATCAACTCACTTGGAAAAACCAAATTGAGACCGACGAAGCTATTGAGACAAATGAGGCTCGGCAAAAGTCGGGTCAACTTCACAACAGACCCTAAAAACAGAGTCCACTCGTGGCAGCTCCCCAAACTGCAGAGTTCGACTCCACAAGGAACTTCACGAGCACCACTCATCATTGAACAAATCCCGATTCCCCATGATGATCCCTTTGTAGAATCCTTTCCTTCTCTCTCGGAGGTACCCGACCTCCCGAAGAGTCGAAAAAGAGATCTCGAGCGCTTCCACGACTGATCCTGTCATTCCATCGATATACCATCGTTCCGGCTAACTATGATTTTGACGCCGCTTGGCCGTCACCAAACAGAGGGAACAACTGAAGTTCGGGAGGTGTTCAAAGCATTATCTCTGAAATTGAACGGATGGAGAGGCACCAGGCCTCGATGGACATGAGATTGGATAACAGATGCCAACCTTATCTGACTTGAGAGGCATAATAGTCGAATCCGGGAGTGGTGGCAACAACAAAGAAACAATGCGTGTGGAACAAGCTAGATATTTCGAACATTGTTCAACAAGTTGTTGGTCTAGCGGTGAGAATGCTTGATGCAAAGACAAAATTGAAAGAATACATTGAGCACATGCATGAATCTCACACTTTAAGATAAAGCTCTGCGTGAGCAAAATAATAATGAGCTCTGCGTATGGAAGAAAACATGGATCGAAAATTCAGCCTTCTCATGGCCGAGATGAAGTTGATTAAAGTCAATCCAACGCTACTCGCTCCGAGTTTCGCGCAAAGATACTCCGGCAGACTCGAAGCGAGAACTCGGCTATCGCCAGACTCGACTTCTGCTTGCTAGTGTGTTTCGGGGTTCCTCTCTCCTTTGATGATGCCAAAAGGGGGAAGAGGAATACCTAAAAGCACCGAAGGGATCGAAGTTGAGAAGGAGGAGCAAATTGTGAAGGCAAAGACAAATTGAGGAAGTATTAAAAGAAAAGAAAGGGAAGTTTGTTGAGAGGGAAGGATCGAAAAATGTGACCTTGATGATTGCTAAAACCCCCAACAAAGTCTTGTCACAAATGATATTATCAAAGAAACTCTCGATGACTCGCCACTCCAACACTCTTTGTACCAATGGTGAAAAGAGAAAGACAGTTGAAGCGAGGGATGGAGGAAGTGGAAGGAAGGATGAATGCCCGAGTTATGGATATTTTGAAACAACATGGAGGCATTCCAAAGAGACAGAGACACTTATGCCATCTCGGATGCCGAATCGAGCCAAGATCGCTTGATGAATTTAAAACGCTCGCATCCAAGGATACTTCGCAAACATGTTCATGGCTCAAGCACAGGACTTATCTTGGGAAAAGGGTCTCACACTATGTGAAGAAGCCGACAGACGCGACTCTCGGCGATCCTCTGCTGGTCACTCCGCCGGTCACTCACCGGGAAGAAGAAGACCCCAGACAATACACGCCCGAGGGTAGAGGAAGAAGCGTGGCGGAGGAAGAGGTTTGAGACCTAGATCTCTGCCCAAAAACATTGAGTACATAGATCCAAGCAAGAAATGAGGAATCTCTTTGGTTTTGACGAAGTAGCCAATCTGCAAGTGGCTAAGAAGAATGCTGAGTATGTGAAAAGAATTGAAGAAGAAAATAAAAGACAAACTCAGCTATGGGAGGAGAGACAAGAGAGACTAAGAAGAGATGAAGCTGCCCGGAAGGCGTAGGAGATGAAAGAAGGAGGAAGCGAAGGAGATGAAGTGTTGATGTCCACCCCTTCATGTATTTTACTATGTAAATACATTTTATGTAAGTCTTTTGTATAATATATAAAATAGTACAAACTCTATACTTGTGTAAACATAGGACAACATGGTTAGCTTAAGCCCCGGTTAAACTCTGATACATTTGTGTTGGTTTAAGCTCTGATACACTCTGTAAACAGCTATGTAAAGAACAAGGATGTTATGATCAATAAAAGATCGATTCTAAACATACATTCAGTGGTTCTAGATTTGTCTGTATGTATCTTTGCTGTTAAATAATTGTATGGATGTTTTAAGTTTTGGCATCATCAAAAAGGGGGAAATTGTTGGGAAATCATTTTATAGATTTTGATGAATGCCATGTAAAACTTAGAATAGGAAGTTGGCACCCCATTTTTGTTGTAAACTGCATTGTAATAGATAGGGCTGGTCAAGCTGAGTTAAGTCACTATGCCTAAACATGCAAGAAGACAACTGGAGACTAGAAGGAAGACTCATTGCAAGACAAATTGAGTATGGCAAAGAAGAGAAGACGGAACTCGATCAAGGTGCAAATAAGATGCAACAGTAAAGTATCGATCAAAGTCAACTCAAGACAGCCAACTCTCAAGGTTGAAGTGACGAAGAGTCATCAAATGATTGGAAGTGACTCAAGTCACCTGGGGATGTGAAGAAAATGTAGTCAAGTCAAGACAATCAAAGAGATCCGTTGCATAAATCAAGAGAATTACTTAAACAAGTAATACCTCCATACTACCTTTCTTGAAGTGCTCGATCCCGAAGCGTGCAAAAGGAATAAACCAATGGGAAGCAACTCGCACCATGTCGAACTCAAAAGTCAAGAACAATTCATACGAGGAAGTGGCAATTCCAAGGATCGCAACAAGACAAGCCAACGACCACAAGTGACTTTCAAAAATAAGCTTATCTCTTCCACTGGAAGATTTTTGAAAGATCACTATAAAAGGCTGAGGAATAACTCTAAGAGAAGGTTACCTGAACCACGAACATTTCAAGCAAACATTTGAATCAGTAACCTAAAATATTCTCAAATCATTCAAGATTAATCCTCAAGCCTACATTACGAAGAAAATCAATCCAACACTCACCGTGAAAAGATAACTTCAATCAGTTGAAGAGGAAATTTTTGAAGAATCAAGGGGTCTACATTCCACGGAGGATTGTAGGAAGGTTCAAGGTCGAACCAGTCTCAAGTTTTTGGAGGGCTTCATGATCAAATCCAAGAAGCTTGAGCAAGTGGGTCTTTGTAGTAGCAAGGCAAAATGCCCTGTGAAGAAGGCCGAGTCGTGAGAAGCCAGGTGCGTGACCAAGGCATCTCGGATCGAGTCCCAAAGGATCAAGTCACCGTGTGATCAAGACTTGTATCCGGACTGTTACCACTCAGTATCTTGATCAATACTTAGTGGATTCCTCCAGAGTTGGAGAAGAGAGGAGTAGAAGAATTACCCCATCTTCGAACCTCTATAAAAACTTATCGTGTCATTTACATTTCAAACTTTAATTCCTCGCATCTTATTTATTTAACTCTCTGTGATAAATTTGCCATCCAATTGATAATCAATGCGTGCTAAAAACCAAGTATTAAAACAAACTTAACCAAATTCAAGGGTGTTAAGTCTTCCTGAAAACAAATCACAATCGAGTTAAGTCTTTAGTCAAAACAGTGAGTTATTTTATCAACAACTCGAGTCCCAGTGTGAGTGACTAACTCTGTTGTTTAACTAACTTAGTTGTCCATCAAGGACACAGCTGTGAAGTACTAACTCTGATTACTTAAAAGGACTAATTTAAAAAGTTGGTAAGGTTTATTCAACCCCCCCTCTAAACCTTACACTCACACCTCTTGGGACCTACAATTAGTCACCTTAGAATTTTAAGAGACTATTTATTTTAGAGACTTTTACCTTATAGAATTAAGAATTTGATTTAGTATAAGTGATCATGAGACTTATAAGTGATCAAGGAAATCACTAATTATTTTGGAGATTGATATATTTCATCTATTATCATCAAATTTGGGAGAAAAAACAATATATGGAATTACCATAATACACCCTATAGCGGACGACCATAGTGATGATTTTTGGAGTAGAAATATCATCCAACTCTTATACATGTACACCTTATGTAGTCATCTTGTGTATAATTACACCATTCATTCAAACATTATACACATCATCTTGTACATCAATTCTTTAATACTATTTTTCCCAACATTCCTTCTCTTCCCATACCTTGCCCATACCTTTGACCACCCTTTTGTCTCCATGCAAGAGACAATTTGCAAGACACAAAATCAATCAAAAAATTTCTCCCCTTGTCTACCATGGTGGACGGCCATTTTGGCAAAAAATGAACAAATTTTGTTCATTTCATCCAACACATTCTAACTTTCAAGCTTTTTCTCCAACTTCTCTCTAACCTCTCTCTAAAAATCATTCATATCTTCAAATCTTCAAACACAAAATCATTCACATCTTCAAACCTTCAAACACCAACTCGTCACATCTTCAAATCTTCAAACATAAGTTCTTCATATCTTCAAGTACCACTTCTTCACATCTTCAAATATTCAAACACAAGTCCTTCACATGTTCAAACCCATCTTCATATCTTCAAGAACGTCTTCTTCCTAACATCAAACATACTTTCTTTCTTCAAACATCTAAACCAAAACAAACAATCTTTCCACTTAAACACCAAAAATTCGAACACCCCTATCTCAAGGCAAGAAATTTCACTCCTCAATTCAACTTGAAATCTTACTACTCATCACCTTCTCCTTTTAATTTAAGTTTATATTTTGGATTTTGAGGTACTTAGGAGACCACTTGGAGACATGCATGCATGGTGGTGAAATTAGAAGACTTGAAGAATAATTAGTAGAGAAAATTGGACTACAAGGTAAGAATTGGACACTAGAACCTTCTTTCTTCTTCTTTGTTCTTCTTTCTATTTTTTTCAAATTTTGACACCCCTTTTTAATTTTTGAGAAATAGGGGCTGACCTTAGGTTATTTTGGAGTTGAACCAAAATTTCCAAATTTGAAGCTTCAACTAGTTTCAAATCACCTACTACACAAGGTAATGTGTAGTCTTTCCAATTTTCTTATCTCCTTCTTTTTCTACTTAATTTTTCTCCCATTTTTCTAACTCCAATTTTTTGATATTTCTTGACCTAGGGGCTGACCTAAGTGACCTCATCCAAAGTTGTGAAATTTTCCCTTTTTATTTCACAACTTTCCAATTTAAGGTGGGTGGAAAAACTCTTTTAAACTTCTAGGTGCTTTTATTAAAATGCATGTAGAATTTTGATCATGAGCCCTTAAGATATATAATCTATGTATTGCATGTCAGTTTTATGTATCAAATCATGAAAATTCTCAAGCGTTGCTAAAAATTGCTATTTATTGAATTTTAGGTGCATGCATGTACAATTTAATGTTCTATTTGATGAATTCTTGTATGAATTGGACATGCATGTGTATGATCTTTGAAATCCATGTTTTGGATAACTTATAACCTGGACAAGTCGAGCATAATTGTTTAAATTTCAATTTTGGACTTAAAAATGCAAAAACAGAATATTGGTGGACTAAATTGCAAGAAAATGAAAGTTAAAGGACCCCTCTACAAATTTCGAATTTTGGGAATGTACTCAGGTTCAATAATGACTTTTAGACATTTTAATAAAGTTTTAAGTGTTTTAAGATAAATAAAATCAACCTTTAAAAGCCCAAGGACTAGATTGTAAAATTTTAAAAGTTTAAGGGCTACTTTGCAAATTTTGAAACTGTACCAGACCTTAATTTTAAATTTTGAAATTTTCACTCTTAAGGTACTGGGAATGACATATTTTAAATGTATTCCAAAAATCCAAGTGTTTAGGGCTTGGAAAGTAATGTTTCTAAAATTGAGGGACTAAAGTGTAAAAGACTAAACTTGAGGACCCAAATGAAATTTCCAGGACTTATGCAGCCCATGCACCTGGAAATACTAATTTAACTGTAACTTAATCATATTTTGGACCCAAGGTTTAAATTTCATAACAATTGGACCCAAGGTTTAAATTTCATAACAATTGGACCCCTAAAAGCCTTAAAGGCAATTATTTCAAAATGGGACAAAAATGAGATTTTCAAAAGTTAAAGGACCTACACTTATTTCTTTTAAAAACTGCTTTTGTTCCAATATCCTACTAACCATAGTGATATTTTTCAACTGGAATCACATTAAAAACCCTTCCGGTTTGTGAGTTCCAATTATTTTAAACTAAGGGCCCGAATGACAATTTTTACAAATTTAGGGCCAATGTGAGAATTTTATAAAAATTCGACCTCAAAACTTTAAAAACCTGAATCTCTGGATAGTTTGGAGAATTTATGAACTGACCTCATAATTGTTCAAGGTCGGGATATTTATTTATTCAATTTTTAACCCCAAAAGTTTTGGTTTTTACAAAACGGGGCTAAATTGTAATTTTTCTTTTATAAAGGACCTAACTCAAATTATTTTCTCTTTTACTAAAATAGCCCTGGACCCTCTGACTTGGAGATTTAATTAAAGTATCTTATTTTCTCAAAAACCCTTGACTTATCGGACCGATCCAACCGATTAATACCCGATCGCGGGGCGACTTCCTCGTCTTGCGGTTTTGAATCTATAACGGACTTATGTTCCACCTAATCTTTCAAGATATCGAAGATTGCTTATCCTTCCGATAATCATCTTCATCCAATTAACTCCACCAACGCCATATTGCTACTCGTGAATTTTCAAAAAATTTCCTGAACTGCTTCCCTGAATCAATAATACTCGACTGCCTTGTTGACTGCCTGTACTTGTATTTACTTTCCTACCTGAGTCAACTTGGTGTGTCGAGCTCACATTAGAATGGATACGTCGGGGGATGATGGAACCGGCAGCTCGGCTGCTATTCCACTCTTCCGCCCCATCGTCCTAATCCCGCAATCGAGGGACAGAGGTCCAAGGGAAGCGGGTCGTAGTACTTGAAGTATAATCATGATTATGACAAATCCGAGCCTTGCAAGCTCCACTTGTGGATTTTGTCTTTGCCTATGGAGCGATAAGGTGATAGGTCTTGACCATCTTGCCGGGAGTTACAAGGAAGAACGAAAGAATCATTGCTCGATCCACATAATTCCGGAGTTATCGGACCCGTTGGTTGGCGCTACAAATCCGTACGCAACCGCTACTTGTTTTGCATTGGTTGGCGCTACAAATCCGTACGCAACCATTATTTGTCTTGCATGGGATTGGCGTTACATTCCGTACGCAATCCTACCTGTCTCGCCTGAATCACATAGTACCTATGTGAACACGAACTATTTTCTTGAACTGTATAAGTATATTACTTAAATATATTTATCACGACGCTTGTGGACTGTGTGTGAATTCATGCATCATACTCACGCATTTTCATATAACTATTTTCTCGCATTAACTATATATCACCACACTTGCACATGATCACCCCATCCACTGAGATTTATGTCTCATCCCCACCTATTTTCTAACCTTTAGATGAGGACTTTGTTGAAGATGCTGAACCGACTACGGATTGAGCCCTTGTACTCCGCTTGTTGGATTTACTATCTTTTGTTGTTGATGTCGTGGACTTGTTACTATTATTTGTTGTTGGACTTACTACTACTTGTTGTTGTTGGACTCTTTTCTTGTGTTTGTTGTTGGACTCTTGTATTTTCTTTCATTCCGGTTTGTAACTGAAGGGCGTAGGACCCTTTGACTTTTAAGTTGTTATTTTTAGATCATATCGGGGATGTAATTTGGATTATGGATATTGTGGACTGTAAGTTGTAACGTGTTTCTCTATTCCGCTGCTATTTAGACTCTGTTCCATTGGGTTTTGATGATACTCATCTAGAATGTTTGGTTTACTTGTATTTAAGTTGTGGATCGTCGTCGCGTCCCATTTGGGGCGTGACAGTTAGAGTGGTATCAGAGCTCGGCTAGTAAGATGGAAACTTACACCGAGCTGACGCAGGATAGGACCCTCGGTCTGTGTTTTGGGTAGTACCGCGACTTGACCAATTAAGTGTGAAATCGATTTCAAATTGGCATAGAACCGTCTTATTGATGTTTAAACTAAGTTAGAACGCATATTTTGAGGTTGCATAGTCATACTTGTCTTGACTTAGTTGATTCTTGACTGACTTTCTTTATTCATTCTTTCCTTATTCTCTTCTTATCTTTCCTCTACCTTTGGTGATCCGCCTTAGTTTTGTTTGGTCGGGGATGGAGCCGCGCCACCTTCTTGGTGGGATGTTTTTCATGCCCGTGCTTTGAGCGGGAGTACTACCGGCACCGATGATTCACCGGCACCGGAGAGTGATCAAGCGACCTCGAGCTATCCGAGAGCGCCCGGCGTAATGGGACTGACACGGCGCTTGGCAAGGAGCCAAGATGAAAAGAGCGAGTTGACCACTATCATTAAGGACCGCAACAACACCATACGAGTGCGGGAGGATCGAATCTGAGAATATCTAGGAGCGCTGGATAATGTGCGAGAGAAAATGAAGAGGGCAAGTGACGGCCGCCGAAATGGGAGATTGACGCCCGCCTATCTCGCGACACCGTTGAGCACTTGGAGAGACCCTCATCAAGCGATGATGGATGATAGAGGACCTTACACGTGCCCTAGCTCGAGAGACGCCGCTCGGAGGCTGCTCTGGCGGCTAATGCACAACCATTGCCACCACCCGAGGTGGAGCCCGTGCCGATCTTTGAGGAGGACCCGAGGAAGACCCTGAGGAGGATCCCGAGGAGGATCGATTGAGGTCGGAGCCCGAGGCATTTAAGGCTGCTTCCACTTGATGATGCACAGGATTCGAGCGGTGGTTGGATTTCATTGATTGGCCGAGGTCGAGGCGCCACCTCGGCCGACCAGGCCCCGATTATGGACATAGTGCGATTGACGATGATGGTGATCTCACCGATTAGTTAGCTTGATTGTCGATTGTACTTTCGTTGTTGTAGATGCTTATTCCAGATGTTGTACCTTACTTTCTATTGTATTAGATTGATTGTATTTTGGTTACGATGTTTCTTTGACTCGGTGTTACTATTGTTGTTCTATGGGTGTATTCAAGTTTTACATTAATGGATATGCCTTTTGCTATTTATTCAGTCTTGTGTTTGTTGTTACTTTCCCTACGATATAACTTGCTTTACGCAAATAATTATGGTATCATTTACTCGTGGATCGCAACTAACACTTCAAGATCTGAGAATGGCCGAACATCGTGGACGTGGGAGACCTCGCCGCGTTCCCGAGGGGATGACGACGTACCCGTGGACCGGTACCCCACCGCCTCATCCACCATCTGCCGCAGGAGACAACTTGATCGCGCAGGCCCTACAACAAATACTGATTTTCATGAGGCAACAAGCGAGCCTCAACATCGTGCCCCGAACCCGCTAGAGAGGCGAACGATCGCACGTTGGAGCAATTTCTAAGGTTCGACCCACCGGCTTTCTTAGGAGAGCCGATGATTTAAAGCGAAAGAATGGATAGAGAAATTGGAGAATATCTTCAATGCTCTCCAATATTCAGATGAGCGAAAAGTCACACACGCAAAGATTTTAATGCAGAATCGGCCGCTAGAGACTCGCTGGTGAAGGGAGTTGAAAGAAGGTGGGAACAGGACCGGGTAGCTGACATGGGGAAATTTCTTGGCCGAGTTCAATGAATAGTACATTCCACAGGTTGTGAAAGAGGAGCGCCGGGATGAATTCCACAGATTGAGGCGGGGAACATGACCGTAGCTCGATGAGTCTGAATTTCATTGATTGTCCAAATATGCTCGGGAACAATCGATCAAGAGGATAAGCTTTACAAGTTCACTCGAGGATTGAAACTAGAACTTCATAAACAATTGTTGATTGTTGAATTGACAACCTACTCGGCCAGCGGTAAAAGCGACTCTCCGCATTGAGTCGGGATCAACCGTATTGGACGATTCAACAGCGTAGGCCATCGAATAGTCTTAAGAGGGCAATGTGGGGACGATCATCTAAATAGCCTGCTAAGTTTGAAGGACCATTAATAAGACAGATAAGGGAAAATGACCAAGATCAAGGAAAGCCGGGTCAAGTGTGTGCACATTGCCAGAAACCGGGATATACTGCCAATGACTGTTGGCGTAAACAAGGAAGGTGTTTACGCTGTGGTAGTAATCAGCACCAGCTGAAAGATTGCCCGAAGTACGATGACCAAACCAAACAGACACAGCCGCAGAAGCCGGGAAATGGCCAGGGTAATCGGGCAAGGATGCCTACTCGAGCATTTGCACTAGCCGGATAGGAGGCTCCGGAGGCAACAGACGTGGTGGAAGGTACGCTTCTAGTATCTAACCACTACGCTAAAATATTGTTCGACCCTGGATCAACACATTCATTTGTTGCACCGCATTTTGTACACAAACTGCATGCATGCATGGAACATATGCCTATATGTCTAGAAGTGTCAACTCCTATGGGCGCAAGTCAGATAACATATATTATCTATAATGCATGCGAAGTTAAGATTGGTGAGATAAATTTTCCTGCCGATTTGATCTTATTACCTATATCCGAATACGACGTGATATTGGGAATGAACTGGTTGTCCGCACACCATGCACAAATGGACTGCCATAACAAGTCCATTAAGCTATGTGAACCCGGAAAACCCGAAGTGGAAATTTCAGGAAGGGCACGAGTTAAGATTGCCCCAATCATTTCAGCAATGAAAGCAAGGAAGCGATCACTAGAGGGGCTCGAGGATACTTGGTGTTTGTAATTAACAAACCCACGGTTGAGACACAAATTAACCAAGTACCTATAGTATCAGAATATACGGATGTATTTCCACAAGGACTCACCAATGTCCCTCCAGATAGGGAAGTCGAGTTCACCATCGAGGTGTTACCAGGGACTGCCCCGATTTCTAGGACACCGTATAGAATGGCTCCTCTTGAATTGCAAGAGTTGAAGACGCATTTACAGAAACTGATTGATGTGGGATTTATCCACCCGAGTACGTCTCCGTGGGGAGCACCTGTGCCTTTTGTCAAAAAGAAGGATGGCACATTAAGACTATGTATAGATTATCGTGGTCTTAACAGCGTGACCGTCAAGAACAAATATCCCCTCCCGAGGATAGACGAACTATTTGATCAACTTCAAGGAGCGACGGTGTACTCGAAGTTTGATTTACAACAAGGATATTACCAACTGAAGATCCGCGAAGAAGACATTTCCAAAACTGCATTTCAAACCCGATATGGACACTACGAGTTTGTAGTGATGCCTTTCGGTCTGACGAATGCACCAGCAGCATTTATGGATCTGATGCATTGAGTCTTTCAACCTTATTTGGATCAATTCGTAGTGATATTCATTGATGACATACTCGTATACTCTAAGTCTAGAGAAGAGCACGAACGTCATCTGAAAATTGTTTTGGAGACACTACGAGAGCATAAGTTGTATGCCAAATTCAGCAAGTGCGAATTTTGGCTAAGTGAAGTCGCGTTCTTGGGACACATAGTATCCGGCACCGGGATTGCAGTAGATCCTTCGAAGGTACAGACAGTGGTTGAATGGGAACAACCCGAGTCTGTAACGGAGATCAGGAGTTTCTTAGGACTAGCTGGGTATTATCGAAGATTTATCCAAGATTTCTCCAAGGTAGCCGGACCACTCACTCGACTAACCCAGAAGCAAGTCAAGTTTGAGTGGAATGACAAATGCGAGGCGAGTTTCCAAGAGCTGAAGAAACGACTTACTACAGCTCCAGTCTTAGCCCTTCCAAAGGGGACCGAAAACTTCGTCGTCTATAGTGATCCATCAAAGGAAGGACTAGGAGCGGTGCTCATGCAGGAAGGAAAAGTTATCGCTTATGCATCACGAAAGCTCAAGTCGTATGAAGCCAATTATCCAACGCATGACTTGGAATTGGCAACGATAGTGTTCGCGTTAAAGAAATGGAGACACTATCTCTACGGAGCAACATTCACGGTTTTCACGGATCATAAGAGCTTGAAGTATCTATTCTCCCGAAAAAGACCTCAATCCGAGGCAACGGAGAGATGGATGGAGTTGATTGAGGACTATCACTTTGATATTCAATACCATCCCTGGGAAAGCTAATGTCGTAGCGAGGCGCTTTAAGCGTAAAGGCGAGCTTAGCCAGGCTTATGATTCAAGAGTGGAATCATTAGATGAACTGAGCAATTGTAATGTCGACGAAGAACCAATACTCGATTTCATGTGCTAACATTTTGGTTAAACCCGATCTCTTGAATGAGATCAAAGAAGCACAAGGGAAAGATGCACATCTTAAAAATCGAAGGAGAAGATACTTAAAGGAGAGAGATCGAATTCTCGGTACACAAGATGGAGTTATAAGATTTCGGAATCGAGTTTGTGTACCGAGTGATGAACAGTTAGGAATAAAATCCTAGTAGAGGCACACCGTTCAAAATACACTATACATCCTGGAGGAAACAAGATGTATAAGGATTTGAAACGGTTATTGGTGGGTAAACATGAAGAACTAGGTAGCGAGTTCGTTGCGAGATGTTTAACTTGTCAACGAGTAAAAGCAAAACACCAACGACCATCCGGTTTACTACAACCATTGAGAATTCCCAGTGGAAATGGGAACACATAAGATGGACTTCGTGATGGATCTACCAAGGACCGAGAGGAGGCCATGATGCTATTTGGGTAGTTGTAGATCGACTCACGAAATCGCACACTTTTTACCCATCAAGAAAATTGATAGCTTGTAGAAACTTGCCTGATTTAATATCCAGAAATCATTCGACCGCATGGAGTACCAGTCGACATAGTATCCAACAGAGACCCAAGGTTTGTCTCCAGATTTTGGAAGTGCTTGCACAAGGAATTGGGTACCTCGCTAAGTTTCAACACAACAAAGACATCCACAAACCGATGGATATCGAGCGAACAATTCAAACCTTTAAGATATGATGCGATCCTCACATTGGATTTCCAATGAAGTTGGGATTCACACTTACCATTAGCCGAGTTTGCCTACAATAACGATTATCGAGGCCACGATTGGGATGGCACCCTACGAGGCATTATATGGCGAAAATGTAGATCCCCACTACACTAGGAGATTGATGACCAATGGACTCCAAAAGAGAAACGAAAGTCGCCCTCGATTCCAAAAGTCGACTTAGTTCAGGAGGCCATGGAGAAGGTCAAGCTGATCAAGGAGCGGATTCGCACAGCTCAGAGCCGCCAAAAGAGTTACGCGGACAAGAGAAGAAAGGATTTGGAATTTGAAGTCGGAGATGAAGTATTTCTCAGACTCTCACCACGGAAAGGATTAATCAATCAGAAGAAAGGAGGCCAGTTGAGTCCGAGATATGTTGGACCTTACAAAATTTTACGAGGATCGGGAAGTTAGCTTACCGACTCAAGTTACCAGCACCATATGCGGGAATGCACGATGTATTCCATGTATCGAGATTGAAGAAGTATCAACCAGATCCCGAACACATCATCACTCGTGATACTCCTCCTCTAATGGAAAATCTATCCTACACCGAGAGGCCGATCCGGATCATTGATCAGCAGATATGACAGTTGCGTAATAGAGAAATTCCAATGGTTAAAGTGGTGTGGAAGAACCACAACCGAGATGAAGATGCAACGTGGGAGATGGAACAAGACATGAGGAATCAATATCCGAACTATTAAAGAGAATTTGGGGACCAAATTCTTTTAAGGAGGCGAGGATGTGAAGCCCCGATCTTTCCAAACATGTAATTGATTCTTTTTGTCGTTTATGTATTGATCGACTATTTTATCAAATCACTTTGATGGGTAATTATTAATAATATATATATTTTGATTTTATTTCATTTTATTTATTACTTGTGATCATGATCATTTATTAATTCTATTTCACATTTATGATCACTTGATTGATCATTATTACTATTTTTGTATTTATTAGTCACCTTAGAATTTTCAGAGACTATTTATTTTAGAGACTTTTACCTTATAGAATTAAGAATTTGATTTAGTATAAGTGATCATGAGACTTATAAGTGATCAAGGAAATCACTAATTATTTTGGAGATTGATATATTTCATCTATTATCATCAAATTTGGGACAAAAAACAATATATGGAATTACCATAATACCCCCTATAGTGGACGGCCATAGTGATGATTTTTGGAGTAGAAATATCATCCAAATCTTGTACATGTACACCTTATGTAGTCATCTTGTGTATAATTATACCATTAATTCAAACATTATACACATCATCTTATACATCAATTCTTTAATACTATTTTTCCCAACATTCCTTCTCTTCTCATACCTTGCCCATACCTTTGACCACCATTTTGTCTCCATGCAAGAGACAATTTGCAAGTCACAAAATTAATCAAAAAATTTCTCCCCCTCTCTACCATGGTGGACGGCCATTTTGGCAAAAAAATGAACAAATTTTGTTCATTTCATCCAACACATTCTAACTTTCAAGCCTTTTCTCCAACTTCTCTCTAACCTCTCTCTAAAAATCATTCACATCTTCAAATCTTCAAACACAAAATCATTCACATCTTCAAACCTTCAAACACCAACTCTTCACATCTTCAAATCTTCAAACATAAGTTCTTCATATCTTCAAGTACCACTTCTTCACATCTTCAAATATTCAAACACAAGTCCTTCACATCTTCAAACCCATCTTCATATCTTCAAGAACATCTTCTTCCTAACATCAAACATACTTTCTTTCTTCAAACATCTAAACCAAAACAAACAATCTTTCCACTTAAACACCAAAAATTCGAACACCCCTATCTCAAGGTAAGAAATTTCACTCCTCAATTCAACTTAAAATCTTACTACTCATCACCTTCTCCTTTTAATTTAAATTTATATTTTAGATTTTGAGGTACTTAGAAGACCACTTGGAGATATGCATGCATGGTGGTGAAATTAGAAGACTTGAAGAATAATTAGTAGAAAAATTGGACTACAAGGTAAGAATTGGACACTAGAACCCTTCTTTCTTCTTCTTTCTATTTTTTTCAAATTTTAACACCCCTTTTTCATTTTTGAGAAATAGGGGCTGACCTTAGGTGATTTTGGAGTTGAACCAAAATTTCCCAATTTGAAGCTTCAACTAGTTTCAAATCACCTACTACACAAGGTAAAGTGTAGTCTTTCCAATTTTCTTATCTCCTTCTTTTTCTCCTTAATTTTCTCCCATTTTTATAACTCCAATTTTTTGATATTTCTTGACTTAGGGGCTGACCTAAGTGACCTCATCAAAGTTGTGAAATTTTCCCTTTTATTTCACAACTTTCCAATTTAAGGTGGGTGGAAAAACTCTTTCAAACTTCTAGGTGCTTTTATTAAAATGCATGTAGAATTTTGATCATGAGCCCTTGAGATATATAATCTATGTATTGCATGTCAATTTTATGTCTCAAATCATGAAAATTCTCAAGAGTTGCTCAAAATTGCTATTTATTGAATTTTAGGTGCATGCATGTACAATTTAATGTTCTATTTGATGAATTCTTGTATGAATTGGACATGCATGTGTATGATCTTTGAAATCCATGTTTTGGGTGACTTATAACCTGGACAAGTCGAGAATAATTGATTAAATTTCAATTTTGGACTTAAAAATGCAAAAACATAATATTGGTGGACTAAATTGCAAGAAAATGAAAGTTAAATGACCCCTCTGCAAATTTCGAATTTTGGGAATGTACTCAGGTTAAAAATGACTTTTAGACATTTTAATAAAGTTTTAAGAGTTTTAAGATAAATAAAATCAACCTTTAAAAGCCCAAGGACTAGATTGTAAAATTTTAAAAGTTTAAGGGCTACTTTGCAAATTTTGAAACTGTACCAGACCTTAATTTTAAAATTTGAAATTTTCACTCTTAAGGTACTGGGAATGACATATTTTAAATGTATTCCAAAAATCCAGTGTTTAGGGCTTGGAAAGTAATTTTCTAAAATTGAGGGACTAAAGTGTAAAAGACTAAACTTGAGGACCCAAATGAAATTTCCAGGACTTATGCAGCCCATGCACCTGTAAATACTAACTTAACTGTAACTTAATTATATTTTGGACCCAAGGTTCAAATTTCATAACAATTGGACCCTAAAAGCCTTAAAGGCAATTATTTCAAAATGGGACAAAAATGAGATTTTCAAAAGTTAAAGGACCTACACTTATTTCTTTTAAAACTTCTTTTGTCCCAATATCCTACTAACCTTAGTGATATTTTCCAACTAGAATCACATTAAAAACCCTTCCCTTTTGTAAGTTCCAATTATTTTAAACTAAGGGCCCGAAATGACATTTTTACAAATTTGGGGCCAATGTGAGAATTTTATAAAAATTCGACCTCTAAACTTTAAAAATCTGAATCTATGGACAGTTTGGAGAATTTAGGAACTGACCTCATAATTTTTCAAGGTCGGGATATTTATTTATTCAATTTTTAACACCAAAAGTTTTGGTTTTTACAAAACGGGCTAAATTGTAATTTTTCTTTTATAAAGGACCTATCTCAAATTATTTTCTCTTTTACTAAAATAGCCCAGGACCCTCTGACTTGGAGATTTAATTAAGGTATATTATTTTCTCAAAAACCCTTGACTTATCGGACCGATCCGATCGATTAATACCCGATCGCGGGCGACTTCCTCGTTTTGCGGTTTTGAATCTATAACGGGACTTATGTTCCACCTAATCTTTCAAGATATCGAAGATTGCTTATCCTTCCGATAATCATCTTCATCCAATTAACTCCACCAACGCCATATTGCTACTCGTGAATTTTCAAAAATTTCTTGAATCGCTTCCCGAATCAATAATACTCATTGCTGGTTGATCATACTTGTATTTACTTTCTGCATGAGTCAACTTGGTGCATCGAGCTCACAAATCGAATGGATACGTTGGGGAAGGAACCGGCAGCTCACTGCTATTCCACTCTTCCTACCGCATCGTCCCTAATCCCGCAACGAGGGACGGAGTGTCCAGGAAGGGGTTGTAGTACTTGAGGTATAATCATGATTATGACAAATTCGAGCCTTGCAAGCTCCACTGTGGATTTTGTCTTTGCCTATGGATTGATAAGGTGACAGTGTTGGACCATCTTGCCCGGGAGTTACAAGGAAGAATGAAGGAATCGCTTTGTCGATCCACATAATTCGGAGTTATCGGACCGTTGGTTGGCGCTACAAATCCGTGCGCAAACCGCTACTTGTTCTGCATTGGTTGGCGCTACAAATCCGTACGCAACCATTATTTGTCTTGCATGGGATTGGCATTACATTCCGTACGCAATCCTACCTGTCTCTCCTGAATCACATAGTGCCTGTGTGACCACGAACTGTTTTCTTGAACTGTATAAGTATATTACTTAAATATATTTGTCACAACACTTGTGGACTGTGTGTGAATTCATGCATCATACTCACGCGTTTTCATATAACTATTTTCTCGCATTAACTATATATCGCCACACTTGCACACGATCACCCCATCCACTGAGATTTCTGTCTCATCCCCACCTGTTTTCTAACCTTTAGATGAGGACTTCGTTGAAGATGCTGAACCGACTACGGATTGAGCCATTGTACTCCGTTTGTTGGATTTACTATCTTTTGTTGTTGATGTCGCTGGACTTGTTACTATTATTTGATGTTGGACTTACTACTACTTGTTGTTGTTGGACTCTTTTCTTGTGTTTGTTGTTGGACTCTTGTATTTCCTTTCATTCCGGTTTGTAACTGAAGGGCGTAGGACCCTTTGACTTTTAAGTTGTTATTTTTAGATCATATCGGGGATGTAATTTGGATTATGGATATTGTGGATCGTAAGTTGTAACGTGTTTCTTTATTTCCCACTATTTAAACTATGTTCCATTGGGTTTTGATGATACTCGTCTAGAATATTTGGTTTACTCGTATTTAAGTTGTGGATCATCATCGCGTTCCATTTGGGGCGTGACAATTATTGATAAGTTTTAGTGAAAAATGTAGATATCTATACAATAGCATTAAAAATATTCGACTAATAACAAAAATCATACAAGTTCTTAATTCTTTGAACCATTCGTAGGGACGAGGCTAGTAGACAAAGTTAAAGCAATAATGTTTTACTATTTAAAAAGCTTTTGGCAGGTTGAAGGGGCAAGATGATTGATGTACACCATATGACAAAAACCAAATAAGAACAAACGTATCATTATCGTTATATATATATATATATATATATATGTGTGTGTGTGTGTGTGTGTGTGTGTGTGTTTAAACCAACAACCCCAAGCATATTGTCTACATGAGAAATGATAGTTGACAAATTATTGTTTATTTAAAAAAAATATGATAAGTACTTTGGACATAATATATATAAGTAAGCAATATTCCTTAAGCATATTCTTGTAGTCAATAATAGGTCACAAATAAATATTTGAATAAAATAATTTTTAAAAAGGTCATACTAGATGTTGCAAATTAATTTATCCCCACAAGATGAATGATAAATATATTCACAAAAACTTCTGTCAGACCGTCTAACGGGTCTGACTTGTTAGACGGATCTGACCCGCGGACTCGGTGGCATTTCCGTAATAATAGCAGTGGTGTTTTAGTAGTTTTCAGAGACCACCGGTATTAACAGTCCTTCTGAAAAGTATTAGTCATCCTTTTAAAAAGTATTAGCAGTTCTTCTGAAATGTATTAGTAGTTCCCTGAAGTGTATTTAGTATTTCTCCTAAATATACTCCCGAAATATATTAGCAGTCCCTCAAAAAAGTATTAGTAGTTTCTCGAAAAAGTAGTAGTAGTCCCTGAAAAGTATTTTAGTAGTTCCCATGAATATAATTAAATTTTTCACCCGAAATGTATTAACAAATTTTCATACGAAAAGTATTAGCCGTCCTTCTAAAAAGTATTAGCAGTTCTTCTGAAATGTATTAGTAGTTCTATGAAGAATTTTTTAGTATTTCTCTTGAATATATTCCCGAAATGTATTAATAGTCCCTCAAAAAAGTATTAGTAGTTCCTCGAAAAAGTATTAGTAGTTCCCTGGAGAGGTATTTTAGTAGTTTCTCTTAATACTTTTAAATAGATTAGTAATTAATAATTTTTAAGTAAAAGTAATACTTTTTAAGTAAAAAAGTAATATTTTTCGAGTAAAAGATGATACTTTACAAGTAAATATTAATACTTTTAAAGATATTAATAAGTAATAATTTTTAAATAAAATTATTACTTTTCATGTAAAAATTAATAGTTTTAAAGAAAATAATATATAAATTTTAAATGATGTAGCAAATAATCTTTTACAATAGAAAGTAATACTTTTTGGGTAAAAAAATGATACTTTTCAAATAAACATCAATACTTCTAAAAGGGATTAGTAAGTACTAATTTTTAAGTAAAAACTATAGCTTTTCAAGTAAAAAGTAATAGTTTTAAATGAAATATCA
Source organism: Rehmannia glutinosa (assembly GCA_016081115.2). Classification (NCBI taxonomy): domain Eukaryota; kingdom Viridiplantae; phylum Streptophyta; class Magnoliopsida; order Lamiales; family Orobanchaceae; genus Rehmannia; species Rehmannia glutinosa. The sequence goes on along the minus strand of CM071930.1, from coordinate 68,741,301 downwards.
CATTTTAAAAGATGTAGTAAGTAATACTTGTCTAGTAAAAATTAATATCTTTTGAACACAAAGTAATACATTATTTTTTGAGTAAAAGGAATAGAAAGTAATATTTTTAAAGTAAAAAGCAACAATTTTAAAGTAAATAGTAAATATTTTAAAAAATTTTAAATTGTATATAGATCTCGTGATAAATATTTTAATTTATATATTTAATATGAAAAAAATGACTATTTTTAGAACATTAAATTATTTTTCATATAAATATAAAAAGAGCTTATTATTAGCTTTTGGCTACATGGTTGTTTTATTGTTAAAGGAATTAAAAGAAATATAAAGACAACCAATATACTACATGTAGATAATAGGGATGCCCAGATGTGGGCCAAAACTGTTTTTTGTTCAATTCATATTTTTTTTTTTTGGTAATTGTAACGCTAAAAAAAATAAGAAAAAGTGGGAAGGGAGGAAATAGGAATGGTGCAATCTGCACAAGAGTCCATGGTTGACTGGGCATTCCGTACCACAAGCACACAAATTACAAATTTCCCACCGTTTTATTTTTCCAATTGCCATAGTGGACTTGGGTATAGATTCGTCTTACGGATTTAGATCGGTGAGACCGTCTCATACAAGTCTTTGTCCAAAATGAATGATAAATATATTAAGAATAATATAAGTATCTATATATAGATAACATTCAAAAGATCCCATTGAAATAAATATCATACAAATTCTAAATTCGTTGAACAATTTATACGGACAAAGATAGTTGACAAAATTAAAAAATATTTTTTTTATATATAACAACATTTGGAAGGTATAAGGACATAATATTTGCTGTAAAACAAGGGACAACACCCAAACCCAAATTCTAATTTTTAGTATATTTATTATTTACGGCAATACAAGGAATACATCTCTTTAATTTTTCAAATACTTCAAAAGTTATAAAAATTTTAGTTGAATGATAAGTTTCGTAGTATTTAAATGGAAGCGAGTGAAATTAACTAACAAAGCATAAAGAAAATTTAAAGAAATACATAAGAATTTTGGAAAAAAAAAATATATTGTGTAGCTGGAAATTAAGATCTCGTTTGTCTTAATTGTTGAACAAATAGTTTAATATTTGGATATCTGAAACTCCATAATAAACTTATTTTATCCATTTTCATCGTAATAATAATTTATTTATATTTTCAAGAAGTATTCTAAATCTCATACCTACATGCATGTATCTCATACTTGGTTACGTAGATGACCTACGCGATATACATAGTCGGCTAAGGGCTCACCCATACGCATAGTGGCAGTCAGATAGTCACCGTAAATTCTCTGTGGATTCATCTGAGTATATGAAAGTTTTATCAGTCTATCTAAAAGTCAACTAATTGTCAGTCATATTTCGAGAACTAAGTTCATGAAGCATCAAATGATCTAAGTTCAAAGTTCTTTCAATTGTGAAGTTCTTAAAAGCATCACTAGGTTTTCAATATTTGTTGTACTAGTTCTCATAAAATTCTTGTAAAGTTCCTCTAAAGTTCATCATAGTTCATAATCGTTCTTGTTCCTCAAACAAGTTCATTTCATAAAATTTCATTGAAATAAAATACAAGAATATCAAAGCATTTTACTAAATCATACCTCGGAGCGAGTGTAGGTTCTGCTAACGTGGTCGTCCTTCCCAATTTTCAGTAATCAAGTTCTTAAAATAAAATAAAGTTTTAAAGAAAAAAAATCATTTATAGTCTACAGAAACGTAGACCCTCTCTGATACCACTTGTAACGCCCCGAACCCATTTCGATTAGGAACGTCACTGTGGTACACTTGAGAATTTATAAATAATTTGCGGAAGCATAAATAGAATACTTTAATTACTAAAATGTGGGCTTAAAAAAATTTCTTAATATAAACTTGAAAGTTTATCAAAACTAATAAGGTTTATAAGAGTTACGCATTATTAAAATACTTATTATAAAAGCTTTAAGGTTTGCTTCATCAAAACGTAAGTACTTAAATTATTCGGGAAATACAGAACGACGCCACGCAGACAGTCTCTACACCTTAGCTCCAGGCTCGTCATCATTATCTGAAATGTAATAAAACATTTGAAGGCGTGAGCTGTGAAACTCAGTGGGAAACGTAAGCAGTTACACTATATAAGTCAAACAGTCAAAAATGCTCTAAAATTATTTTCTGACACCGAGGGGTCATCCCCCACCCGTTGGCAGCATATATTTGGCTCTCGGCCATTTCTGACACCGAAGGGTCATCCCCCATCCGTTGGCAGCATACATATAGCCCGTAGGAAAATTTCAGCAATTAAGGAAAGTCGACAAAAATAGTATAACAAGACAACATGCTTACAAAATCGAAGTTTACCCACCTTTGAAGTTTACATGTAACGCCCCCAAACTTTATAAGTAACTTAATTAAATAAGAAAGCTATTTAAAAGCACGTGAATAAGACATAAAAATAAGCGATACTATTTATTAATAAAACAAAAAAAAAAATCCAACACTCTTCATTGCGCTAATCTAATTTTATAAAATGTAGTCTAATTATAAAAGTTTGCGTCCAAATAAACAAAGTATTCAACTAAAATCTTTGTCCTCCAAAAATAAAACACTAACTATTAATAATAACATAAATTTGTTAATAAAATAAGATTTTCCTAAAATTTCAAATTAAATAAAAATCATTGATTTTGCATCCACCGCCTCCAATCATCGCTCGGGCTCCTTAACCTGAAAAGTATTAATAAATATGGGATGAGCTTTCAACTCGCTCCGTGGGGACACGTTTTTAAGATTAAATACAACAATATGCATAATCATAAATATTCAACATGTAATTTACTCGTATTTTTACTCGATCGCCACACTCTTATAGTACCGCGGGTACTCCCCGAGGATACATTTGATCCCGGACCTTCTTACGACCGACTAACATGATTTACTCTGTTCCACATTGCACAAATCAATGTAATCTTATCGGGTTTCATGATTAAGATATTTTTCAGATTTTTCCAGGATGACACGTCATTTTTAAGAAAATCGAATTTTAGTCGAAATAAGATTTTATAAATTAAGGGTTCGATTAATTGGAAATTTTATGAAAAATGAGTCGTTAGACGATTATATGAATTAGGTGATTAATTAAGGATTAATTGAATTTATGTTGACTTTCATTTTTAAGTTGACTTTTGACTCTAAATTGATTTTGACTTTATGTTGACCACTGACTTTGACTTTGACTTTGACTTTTGACTTTGGTCAACTATTATTTTAAAGCTCTTTAAATGGGTACCAACACCCGACTATGGGATTTTTGACTTTAAGAACGTCTTGAGACGTACTTAGCTCATTAGACTAAGTTATTTGATGAACTTTACTTTGTCCTTTGTCATTTAAGTTGAAAGGATTAACTGTGTTAGGTGCGGCGCAATCAGATAACGGACTCATTCGAACAAATACATCACTAGATATCTGTAAACTTCAAAGATGGGTAAACTTCTGATTTTGTAAGTATGTTGTACTGTTATACTATGTCTGTCAACTTTCTATAATCGCTAAAATGGCCGAGAGCCACTTTTTATCTGTTGTCAACGTTAGGGGAGACCTTTGGTGCGAGAAATGGTCGAGTGCCATATATCTGTTGCCAACGTTTGGGGGAGACCCATCGGTGTCAGAAAATAAACTTTATTGCATTATGACTGTTTGACTTATATAGTGTAACTGCTTACGTTTCCCACTGAGTTTCACAGCTCACGCCCTCAAAAGTTTCAATACATTTCAGATAATGATGATGAGCCTGGAGCTGAGGCGTAGGGACTGTCTGCGTGGGCGTTGTTCTGATATTCCCAGAATAATTTAAGTACCTTTGTTTTGATGAAGCAAACTTTAAAGCTTTTATAATAAGTATTTTAATAATGCGTAACTCTTATTATCCTTATTAGTTTTTGATAACTTTCAATTTTATATTAAGAAATTTTTAAGCCCACATATTAGTAATTAAAGTATTCTATTTATGCTTCCGCAAATTAATTATAAATTCTCAAGTGTACCACAGTGACGTTCCTAATTGAAATGGGTTCGGGGCGTTACATATACTGCTAATATTAAAAAAAAATTCCACTAATTATAAAAATCATACAAGTTCTAAATTCTTTGAACCATTCATAGAGATGATGGTAATAAAACTTGAAGAAATCAATTATATTTCTTGAGATTCAATTATGAAAAAATCTACTCAAAACGTTGAGATATATATTAGATGATTGATAAAAATTGTGGTGCAATATTATTAAATATTATAATGTTTTAATATGATTGGAATATTCTAGTGTGGTTGGCGGGAGGTGATTAATTAGATGACAAATCTATAGAATAGAGGTTGTTAGATGCCAAATATTAATAATAATAATACTAATAATAATAATAATGATGATAATAATAATAATAATAATAATAATAATAATAATAATAATAATTTAGGTCGCTAAATATACAAAAGACTAATTCATCCTTTCTCCAAAAAACATATGATAATCCCCACCAATTTATTCCATGTTCGAGGACCAAGATCAAAATTGAGAAGGCCACCCTACTCCCCTAGCCACCACATGACGGGCCAAAAGATATATGCGAAGCCCCAATTTTCCGAGATTATAATTGATCATTATTGTCGTTTATACTTTTGATCGACTATTTTACCGCGTCATTTTGACGGGTAATTATTAATAATATATATATTTTGTATTTTATTTCATTTCATTTATTACTTGTGATCATGATCCTTATTAATTCTATTTTGCATTTATGATCACTTGATTGATCATTATTACTATTTTTGTGTTTATTAGTCACCTTAGAATTTTAAGAGACTATTTATTTTAGAGACTTTTACCTTATAGAATTAAGATTTAGATTAAGTGATCATGAGACTTATAAGTGATCAAGGAAATCACTAATTATTTTGGAGATTGATATATTTCATCTATTATCATCAAATTTGGGACAAAAATTTTTTTTTGGAATTACCATAATGCCCTCATAGTGGACGGCCAACATGGGAATTTTGGAGTAAAAATATCATCCAACTCTTATACACCTACACCTTATATTAGTCATCTTGTGTATAATTATACCATTAATTCAAACATTATACACATCATCTATTACATTACTTCTTTAATATTATTTTTGCCAACATGTTGGAAGTCTTCCAACATTCCATTCAAACCATGTCTTGCCCATACCTTTGACCTTCAAATTGTCTCCCATGCAAGAGGCAAAATGCAAGACACAAAATTGAACAAAAATTCCTCTCTCTCCTCTCACTTGGACGGCCATTAGGCCATTTTGTGCCAAAAAATTCATTTTATTTTTATCACCAACACATTCAAGCATTGCAAATTTCTCCTCCTTCTCTCTAAAATCTTCCTACTTCTCTCTACTCTTTCTTCTTACTTCTTCTTCAACACTTAGAAAATTTTCAAGATTTTTCCCCTATTTCTTCCAAAAAATCGAACACCCCCCCCGCTTCACAAGGTATGAAATTTTGTTCTCTAATTCATCTTGATATCCTCTAGCTACCTCCATTCACCTCTTAACTTAAGTTTGAATTTGATTTGGAGGTACATTTAGAAGACTTTGAAGATTAGATCTTGACATTATTTTTGAAGAAGGACTTCAACTTGAAGAAGAACTAGTAGAGGAATTTGGACTACAAGATAAAATTGTGTACTAGACCCCTTCTTTCATCTTCTTTCTATTTTTTTCAAATTTTAACACCCCTTTTTCATTTTTGAGAAATAGGGGCTGACCTTAGAAGATTTTGGAGTTGAACCAAAATTTCCAATTTTAAAGCTTCAACTAGTCTCCAAACACCTACTACACAAGGTAAAGTGTAGTCCTTCTCATTTCCTTATTTCCTTCTTTTTCTCCTTAATTTTTCTCATTTTTCTAACTTCAAATTTTTGATATTTCTTGACTTAGGGGCTGACCTAAGAAGCCTCATCCAAAAATTGTGAAATTTATCCTTTTATTTCACAATTTCCAATTTTAAGGTGGGTGGAAAAATATTTTCCAACTATTAGGTGTTTTATCAAAATGCATGTAGAAAATTTGATCATGAGCCTTGAGATATATATAATCTATGTATTCCATGTAAATTTTATGTATCAAGTCATGAAAATTCTCAAGAGTTGCTCAAATTTGCTCTTTATTGAATTTTAGGTGCATGCATGTGCAATTTAATGTTTTAATTTTGGATGCCTTATAACCTGAAAAAGTCTAGCATAATTGATTAAATTTCAATTTTGGACTTAAAAATGTAAAAATAGAAAGTTGGTGGACTAAATTGCAAGAAAATGAAAGTTAAAGGACCCCTCTGCAAATTTCGAAAATTGGGACTGTACTCAGGTTCAAAAATGACTTTTGGAAATTTTAATAAAGTTTTAAGAGTTTTACGATAAGTAAAACCAACCTTTAAAAGCCCAAGGACTAGATTATAAAATTTTGAAAGTTTAGGGCTACTTTGCAATTTTTAAAACTGCACCAGACCTAAACTTTAAAATTTGAAATTTTTACTCTTAAGGTACTGGGAATTACATATTTTAAAAGTATTCCAAAAATCCAAGTGGTTAGGGCTTGGAAAGCAATTTTACTAAAATTGAGGGACTAATGTGTAAAATACTAAACTTGAGGACCCAAATGAAATTTCTAGGACTTTTGCAGCCCATGGACCCAAGGTTCAAATTTCATAACAATTGGACCCCTAAAAGCCTTAAAGGCAATTATTTCAAAATGGGACAAAAATGATATTTTCAAAAGTTAAAGGACCTACACTTATTTCTTTTAAACACTGCTTTTGTCTCAATATCCCACTAACGTTAGTGACATTTCCGACTGGAATCACAATAAAAGCCCTTCCGGTTTGTGAGTTCCGATTATTTTAAACTTAAGGTCCGAATTGCAATTTTTGCAAATTTGGGGCCAATGTGAGAATTTTATAAAAACTCGACCTCAAAACTTTAAAAACCTGAATCTCTGAACAATTTAAAGAATTTAGGAACTGACATCATAATTTTTCAAGGTCGGGATATTTATTTATTCAATTTTTAACCCCAAAAGTGTTGGTTTTTACAAAACGGGGCTAAATTACAATTTTTCTTTTATAAAGGACCTAACTCAAATTATTTTTGCTTATACTAAAATAGCCCTGGACCCTCTGACTTGGATATTTAATTAAAGTATTTTACTTTCCCAAAAACCCTTGACTTATCGGATCAATTTGACCGATTAATACCGTTGGAGCTATGAGCGACTTCCTTGCGATTTTGAATCTATAACGGGACTTATGTTCCACCTAATATTTCAAAATATCGAAGATTTCTTATCCTTCCGATGATCATCTTCATCCAAATACTCCACCAATGCCAAAATTGCCCTCGCGTTATTTCAAAAAAATTCTGAAGCTGCCGCTTCCCGAATCAATAATACTCGACTACCTGGTTATCACTGAACTTGTATTTACTTTCCCCTGAGTCAACTTGGTGTGTCGAGCTCACGATCCGGAGTTTGTGGGTCGTAGTACTTGAGGTATAATCATGATTATGACAGATCCGAGCCTTGCAAACTCCACTTTGATTTTGTCTTTACCTATGGAGCGATAAGGTGACGGTCTTGGACCATCCTCGCCCGGGAGTTACAAGGAAGAACGAATGAATCGATGTCCGATCCACACGATTCCGGAGTTATCGGACCCATTTGGTTGGCGCTACAAATCCGTGCGCAACCGCTTACTTGTTTTGCATTGGTTGGCGCTATAAATCCGTATGCAACCATTAATTGCCTTGCATGGGATTGGCGTTACATTTCCGTACGCAATCCTACTGTCTTTGAATCACATAGTGCATGTGTGACCATGAATGTTTTCTCGAACTGTATAAGTATATTACTTAAATATATTTATCACGACGCTTGTGGACGTGTGTGAATTCATGCATCATACTCACGCGTTTTCATATAAGCTGTTTTCGCATTAATCGCGTATATTGCGCCACACTTGCACACGATCACCCCATCCATTTTAGATTTGTCTCATCCCCACCTATTTTCTAACTTTAGATGAGGACTTCGTTGAAGATGTTGAACCGACCTCGAATTGAGCCTTGTACTCCGCTTGTTGGATTTACTACTTTTTCTTGTCGTTGTTGGACTCTTTTCTTGTGTTGTTGTTGGAATCTTGTATTTCTTTCCATTCCGTTTGTAAATCAAGGGCGTAGGACCCTTTGACTTTAAGTTGTTATTTGGTTGATTTTTCGGGTATGTAATTTGGATTATGGATTGTGGACTTTGTAAGTTGTATTTGTACTTGTTATTTATTTCATTTCTATTTAGACTTTGTTGCATTGAGTTCTCGTTGATATTTGTCTAGACTGTTTGGTTATTGTATTTAAGTTGTGGATTGTCGTCGCGTTCCGTTTGGGGAGTGACAGTTAGAATATATGATTCTTGATCCTTACCGAGTTGATACATGTATTATGTTCAAAATTCTAAATTATTATTAAATTTCAAAAAACAATCAACCTTAAAAAAATTCATATCATCTCGCAATCAATTGTTTTTGGCTTTGTTGATTCTATAGAATATAGTTTTACATTACGCTCAAATGTCATTTTCGTCTAGTTTTTAAGCTTTATACATAACTCAATAAAGTGATTTTGTTTTTAAAAAATTGAGTAACCTCCTAAAAAGGGCCATATTACATATTGCAAAATTATTTATTGCCAAATGATTATTGATAAGTTTTTAGGAAAATTAATATATATATATACATATATCTATACAATTAACATACAATTCTTTGAACCATGAATATAGAGGAGGATAGTAGATAAAGTTAAAGGAATAAATTTGAATAGCTTTTGGCGGGTTGAAAGGGCAAGATGATTGGTGTGCACCATAGGATAACAACTAAAATAATAACAAATGTATCACTATCGTATATAATTTTGTTTAAACCAACAACCCCATGCATATTGTCTACACGAAACAATTGTAGTTAAATTATTATTTAATTAAAAAGAATATGGTAAGTACTTAATTTAAAAATAATATATGTATATAATATATAAGTAAATAATATTCCTTGTGCATATTCTTGTAGACAACATCCGTTACAAAAATCATTCAAATAAAATAACTTTTTAAAAGGGTCATATTATAAGTTGCTGATTAATTAACCCTAGATGATTATTGATAAATATTTTAAGAAAAATGTAAGTATCTATATATAGATAACATTCAAAATGATTCTATTGAAATAAAAATCATACAAGTTCTAAATTCTTTGAACAATTTGTACGGATCTTGATTGTTCACAAAATTAAGAGAATAATGTTTTTTTTTATATATAAACGACATTTGACAGGTAGAAGGACACGATGTTTGGTGTATAAACTCGTCCTGAATCTAGTTGAAGTCTTTTCATACTTAAAACACAATAATAATAATAATTATAATAATAATAATAATAATTATTTAGGTCGCTAAATGTACAAAACCATAATTCATCCTTTCTCCAAAAAACATATGAGAAGCCTCACTAATTTGTTCCATGTTCGGCGACCATGGCAAAAATTCAGAAGGCCACCTTACTCCCCCTGGCCATCACACGACGGGTCGAAAAATATATGATTTTTTATCCTTACCATAGTTGATACATGTATTATGTTCTGAATTCTTAATTATTATTAAATTTCAAAAAAGAAATTCAACCTTAAAACAAAATTCATATCATACCGTAATTAATTTTTTTCTCGCTTTGTTGATTTTATAGAATATAGTCTTACATTAAGCTCAAACGCCATTCTATGATTTTTGTTTATAAAAAAAAATTAGTAACCTCCTTGAAAAGGGCCATATGACATGTTGCAAAATTATTTATTGCCAAATGATTATTGATAAGTTTTTAGTAATAATATATATATATATATATATATATATCAATATAATTAACATTAAAAATACATTCCACTAATAATGAAAATCATACAATTCTTTGAACCATGCATGGAGAGGAGGATATTAGATAAAGTTAAAAGAATAAATTTGAATAGCTTTTGGCAGGCAATGTTTTTAAAATTGGACCGGACATCTAACTGGACAAATAATGTGAGACCCCGAATTTTAACGTGAGATTCAGTGTTATGTAGTGATTATTTATTCGGCCATGTAGCACAAACCTATTATTAATGAAACTCGACTCTATTTTTATTTATTTCTTCCAACGTCAATTACGCATTTCATATTTTTAGAGCTTAGCAATTTTATATTCTTCCTCTAGTATTAATACTTGATCGAATGACTACTACTTTAGGAATATTAGACCTCCAACAATTTAGGAGTACATTCCAATCCTTATCCTAATATTTCATCTTATTCTATAATTCACCCCAACCAATTTCCCAATCAATTTTTTTTTTAAAAAAAAATATTTTTTTTATATTTTTAAAAAATTTCGAAAATTACCATAAATGGGGAGGTTGTTTCATATTCTTTTCTAGACCTACAATTATATATGTATATATATATTTACATATATATATTATTATTTTTTATTTCAACTTTTGGTCACATGCTTAAAGGATGGACAAACTTTTCTTTCCACCAAATTCTAATAAATAAAAATACCAACACCATGATTATTATTCCCTCCAACTTTTGGCTCCTTGTCTTAGGGGAATCAATCATTTTTGTTATTTTTTTCTTTATCTACCAATATTATTCATTTCATAATTATCAAAAAAACACAAGACTTGCTTCCATTTTCCTCTCTAAAGGATCAAATTCTTCAAGCATAAGGTAAGAATATCTTGATTTCTCCCAACTCTATTATTAAGGTGAGAAAATTCTTGAAGAATTAGAGACCTAGATTTGACTACAAGCTTGAAGAGGAAATTCAAGATTACATATTATTAAGGTGAGAAAATTATGGTTTTAATATTTTTCTCTTAACAACATGAAGAATTAATTTTTGACTCAAGAATATAAATTTTTGGAGTTTAGGGGCTGACCTACATCATCTCAAGTGGAGGTTAGAGGCTTGAAGGAAAATTTCCATTTTTGAGACTACTTGAAGATATTAAGGTGAGTAGTAACCATTTGGTACTAGTATATTTTCTTTAGACTTGAGACTTTAATTTTAACACCAAAATATGGTTTGGATACCATTTAGGGGCTGATCTTCAAGAGTTTGAGTCAAGAAGTTGATTCAAGGAAGAAGACCACATTTTAGATCAACCCGAGAAACTACTACGAGGTGGGTGGAAAAATTCTTTCAACTTCTAGGTGTTTTAAATTGAAAATATGCATGTAGTATTTTGTTATTGAGCACTTGAGATATATATTATGTATTGCATGCTATTTTCTTGTATCAAGTTGGAAAAATTCTCAAGTGTTGCTCAAAAATGTGATTTATCGAAAAATAGGGCATACATGCACATTTTATTGTTATACTTGATGAAACTTTGTATGAGAAGGATATGTATGTGTATGACTCTTGAAATCTATGTTTTGAATGATTTATAACCTGGACAAGTCGAGCATAATTGATTAAATTTCAATTTTTGGACTTAAAATGCAAAAATGGAAAGTTGGTGGACTTAATTGCAAGAAAATAAAACTTAAGGGACCCCTCTGTAATTTTCAATTTTTGGGACTTAACTCAGGTTCAAAAATTATGTTTTGACATTTTACTAAAGTTTTAAGAGTTTTTAGATAAATAAAATCAACCCTTAAAAGCCCAAGGACTAGATTGTAAAATTTGAGAAGTTTAAGGGCTATTTTGCAAATTTCGAAACTGTACCAGACCCTAATTTTAAAATTTGAAATTTTAACTCTTAAGGGACTGGAAATAACATATTTTAAGTGTATTCCAAATATCCAAGTGTTTAGAGCTTGGAAAGTAATTTTATAAAACTTGAGGGACCAAATTGTAAAAGATTTAACTTGATGACCCAAATGAAATTTCCAGGACTTATGCAGCCCATGCACCTGGAAATACTAATTTACATATAACATAATTATATTTTAGACCCAAGGTTCAAATTTCATAACAATTGGACCCCTAAAAGCCTTAAGGCAATTATTTCAAAATGGGACAAAAATGAGATTTTCAAAAGTTAAGGGACCTATACTTATGACGTTTTAAAACTGTTTTTGTTCCAATATCCCACTAACCTTAGTGACATTTTCCAACTGGAATCACATTAAAAGCCCTTCCGGTTTGTGAGTTCCGATTATTTTAAACTTAGGGCCCGAAATGACAATTTTAACAAATTTGGGGCCAATGTGAGAATTTTATAAAAACTCGACCTCAAAACTTTAAAAACCTGAATCTCTGAACAATTTAGAGAATTTAGGAACTGACCTCATAATTTTTCAAGGTCGGGACATTTATTTATTTAACTTTTAACCCAAAAGTATTGGTTTTTACAAAGCGGGGCTAATTGTAAATTTTATTTTTATAAGGACCTAACTCAAATTATTTTCTTTTAAAGAAACAGCCCTGGACCCTCTTACTTTAATATTTAATTAAAATATTTTATTTTCTTAAAAATCCCTTGACTTATCGGATCGTCTTGACCGATTAATAACCGATCGCGGGGCGACTTCCTCGTCTCGCGATTTCGAATCTATAACGGACCTATGTTTCTCCTAATCCTTAAGATATCGAAGACTACTTATCCTCCCGATAATTATCTTCATCCCAATAACTCCACTAACGCCAAAACTATTTTGTGCAAAATTTGAGAACTTTCATGAACTCTGCTTCCCGAATCAATAATACTCATTGCACTGGTTGACTACCCGAATGTGTACTTAATTTCTGCTGAGTCAACTTGGTGTGTCGAGCTCACGATCGGAATGGATACGTCGGGGATGGAACCGGGCAGCTCGGCTGCTATTCCTCTCTCCGCCCCATCATCCTAATCCCGCAACGAGGGACGGAGTTTGTCCAAGGGGAAGCGGGTCATAGTACTTGAGGTATAATCATGATTATGACGAATCCGAGCCTTGCTAGCTCCAACGTGGATTTTGTCTTTGCCTACGGGCGATAAGGTGGCGGTCTTTGACCATCATGAACGGGAGTTACAAGGAAGAACAAAGGAATCATTGCGATCCACACGATTCGGAGTTGAACGGAATGGGTTGGCGCTACATATCGACGCAACCACTAATTGTCTTGTATAGGATTGGCGCTACACATCGGTATGCAATCCCCATGTCTTGCTTGAACCATAATGCGTGACCACGAATCGCTTTTTCTTAAAGCTGTATAAGTATATTACTTAATATATTTATCACGACGCTTGTGGACTATGTGTGAACACATGCATCATACCTCACGCGTTTTCATACAACCGTTTTCTCGCATTAACTATTTATATCGCCACACTTGCACACGATCACCCCATCCACCGAGATTTCTCTCATTTCCACTGTTTTCTAACCTTTAGATGAAGAGTTCGTTGAAGACATCGAACCTCCGCAGATTGAATCCCTATCACTAATGAGGAGCGACATTTCCTTTTACTTTTATTTGTTGTTGGACTCCTTTATTTTATTTCATTTGGGTGACCGTAAGTTAATTGAGATAATCTTTTGGGTTGTATTCGGATACCGCCGAGACTTTAAGATGTAATTTGTACTTGTGTTTATTTTAATTCCATTGTATTAGACTCTATTTTACTTGGAGTTTTGTATCTTTGGTTTAGACTGTTGATTTATTTCTGTTTAAGTGATTGATCGTTGTCGCGTCACGTTTGGGCGTGGCGTTATGGTATCGAGCTCGGCTAGTAAGATGGAAACTTACACCGAGCCGACCCAGATAGGACCCTGACGGGTGTGTTGGGTAGTACCGTGACTTGACTAATTAAGTTGTGAAATCGATTTCAAAAATGGCATAGAACCATATTATTGATGTTTAGGTTAAGCTAAAATTTATACTTGGAGAATCCATAGTCATACTTGATTTGACTTAGGCGACTTTTGACTGACTTTCCTTAGTCATTTTTTCTTGTTCTCCTTATCTTTCCTTACATCCATCTAATCCGCCTCGGTTTTGTTTGACAGATGGAGCCGCACTGAACCTGGTGGGGCGTAATAGAAGCTCGTTTTGAACGGGATCACTATAAGGCCTTAGAGCTTCATTGCGCCATGCATTCATACGGGCCGACTCTGAGCTTACCAGGCACGACAATGCACTCGTGAACTAGGACACCTCCGACAAAGAGTCAAGAAGAGAAAAATAACCTTACTCTCCTCGTTAAGGACGCGAGGACACCATCCGCGCTCGCGAGGACCAAATTCAGTTGATCCAGGAACGCCTGGATAATACTCGCGAGAAGATGGAACGTGCCAAGGAAGGTCGCACGAAGTGGAGAATGGAGGCGCACATGTCAAGAGACACCATAGGACGCCATGAGGAGACCATCAACAAACAAATGCAAGGTGATCGAGGAACTCACGCATGCCTTAACCCAGCGGGATGCGGCTCTGGAGGCTGCCTTAGCAGCTAATGCGCCACCGTTGCCACCGCCCGAGGCGGAACCAATGCCCGACCTCGAGGCCGATAATGAAGAGGATCCCGAGGAGGATCCTGAAGAAGACCAAGAGAGGATCCCGATGAGGATCCAATGGAAGATGAAGAGCCCGAGGCACTTGAAGCCGCCCCACTCGATGATGCTCCGGGACTAGAACAATGGCTAGATTTTGCCAATCGGCTAATCTTTGAGTGCTACCTCGGCCCGATCAAGTTCGGTTCGACGAGGCCGCTAGTGATGATGACGGCGACCTCACTGAATAGATAGCTTTTGTGATAGATAGTATCAGGCGCATATTACCTTCCTGATGTATTTTGCATTCCGTTGTACCTTGAATCTAGAATATCTTCGATTACGTATTTAAGTTGTATGAACTCATTCGAATGTATTCAATTTTCACATTAATGGATATATCTTTTCTACTTATTCTATGTCTTGTGTACCTATGTTGCTCTCCTTGCGGTATAACTTGTTTTACGCGAATATTTATTGGAATCATTCATTTTTGTATTGTAGCTAAACTCCAGTTCATGGCCGAAACCGTGGACGCGGAGACCACCGTATACCCCAAAGGAACAATGATGCGCAAAGGGATCGGGCACCCTCCCCGAATTGCCACCATCTCTCCGCCAATCGCAGGAGATAACCTAATCTGCAATAGCCTTGCAACATATATTGGTTTTTATGAGGCAACAAGCGAGCCTCGTCGGCCCAACCATGAACTCCGCTCGAGAGAGGCGAATGACCGCACCTTGGAGCGGTTTCTACGATCGACCCCGCGACTTTCTTAGGGGAACCGGATGACATGAAAGCGAGAAGAATGGATCGAGAAAATAGAGAATATCTTCAATGCTCTCCAATACTCGGGAGAACAAAAGGTTACGCTCGCCGTGTTCCGACTAGAATCACCGCCGAGATTGGTGGAGAGCAGGTTGAGAAAGTGGGAACAGGATCAAATAGATAGGACATGGGAAAATTTCTGGCTGAATTCAATGAGCAATACATACCCCAAGTCGTGAAGGAGGCACGCCGGGATGAATTCCATAAGTTGAGACAGGGGAACATGTCGTGGCCCAATATGAGTCTGAATTCCATCGGTTATCCAAATATGCCCGGGAACAATCGGCCGAGAAGAGGACAAATTGTATAAGTTCACACGGGACCAAGCCGAACTCGAAAACAACTTTTGATTTTGAAACAACAACATACTCGGCCCAGATAAAAAGCGACTCTCCGCATTGAGTCGGGACTTAACCGTATTGGTCGATTCAAATTTGAATAGGCCATCAAACATCTCAAAAGGACAGCGGTGGGACAACCATCAAGGCCACCTTTTAAAATTCAAAAGGGGCGATTGTTAAGACATAAAAAGGAAAGGACCGTCTGAGTAAAAACCGGGCCAAGTATGTACACATTGCCAAAAACCGGACACCGTCAATGATTGTTGGCGCAAACAGGGGAGATGTTTGCTATGTGGCAGTAATCAGCATCAACTGAAGGATTGCCCAAGGTACGGGGATCGCACGAAACAAGTGCTGCCTACAAAGCCGGGTAATGGCCAGGGTAACCGGGCAAGGATGCCTGCTCGAGCATTTGCACTAGCCGGACATGAGGCTCCGGGAGGCAACGGACGTGGTGGAAGGTACGCTTCTAGTATCTAGCCATTACGCTAAAGTACTATTTGACCCTGGATCAACGCATTCATTTGTCGCACCACAGTTTGTACACAAATTGCATGCATGCATGGAACATATGCCTATAGGTTTAGAAGTATCCACTCCTATGGGCGCAAGCGAATATAACCGATACTATCTATAATGCATGCGAAGTTAAAATTGATGAGATAAATTTCCTGGCCGATTTGATCTTCTTTGCCTATATCGAATACGACATTATATTGGGAATGAATCGTTTCTCGCACACCATGCACAAATGGACTGCCATCGCAAGTCCATTAAACCATGTGAACCCGATAAGCCCGAAGTGGAAATTTTGGGAAGAGCACGAGTTAAGATCGCCCCAATCATTTCAGCAATGAAAGCGGGGAATGCGATCACTAGAGGGCACAAGGGTACTTGGCGTTTGTAATTAACAAACCTAAGGTTGAGACACAAATTAATCAAGTACCTATAATATCGGAATATACGGATGTATTTCCACAAGAACTCACCACCTGTCCCTCCGGATAGGGAAGTTGAGTTCACCATCGAGTATTACCATGAACCGCCCCGATCGCGGGCGCCGTATAGAATGGCTCATGTTGAGTTGCAAGAGTTGAAGACTCAATTACAAAAGCCGATGGATGTGGGATTTATCCGACCGAGCACGTCTCCATGGGGAGCACCGTCTCGTTTTTGTCAAAAAGAAAGATGGCACATTAAGATCGTGTTTTAGACTATCGCGGACTTAACGGCGCGTGACCATCAAGAACAAATATCCCCTCCCGAGGATAGACGCAATCACTGTTTGATCAACTTCAAGGAGCGCGATGTACTAGAAGTTTGATTTACAACAAGGATATTATCGATTAAAGATCCATGAAGGGGCGTTTCCAAAACAAACATTTCGGACCGGATATGGACACTACGAGTTTGTAGTGATGCCTTTCGATCGACAAATGCACCAAAGCCGGCGTTATGGATCTAATGCATCGAGTCTTTCAACCTTATTTGGATCAATTCGTAGTGATATTCATTGATGACATACTCGTATACTCCAAGTCTAAAGAGGAGCATGAGCGTCATCGAAAATTGTTTTAGAGACACTACGAGAGCACAAGGCGTATGCCAAATTCACAAGTGCGAATTTTGGCTTAGTGAAGTCGTATTCTTGGGACACATAGTATCCGTGACTTTGGGATCGCCGTAGATCCTTGAAAATCTGATGGTGGTTGAATGGAAACAACCCGAGTCATGAACGAGATTAGAAGTTTCTTAGGACTAGCTGGATATTATCGAAGATTTATCCAAGATTTCTCCAAGATAATGGACCACTCACTCGACTAACCCGAAGAAAGCAAGTCAAGTTTGAGTGGAATGACAAGTGTGAGGCTAGTTTCAAGAGTCAAGAAACGACTTACTACGGCTCGATCTTAGCCCTTCCAAAGGGAACAAAAAACTTTGTCGTCTACGATGACGCATCAAATGAAGGACTAGGAGAAGTACTCATGCAAGAAGGAAAGGTCATTCCTTACGCATCACGAAAACTCAAGCCGTATGAAGCCAATTACCCAACGCATGACTTGGAATTGGCGGCAATAGTGTTCGCGTTAAAGAAATGGAGGCACTATCTCTACGGAGCAACATTCACGTTTTACGGATCATAAGAGCCTAAAGTATCTATTCTCTCGAGAAGGAACTCAATTTGAGGCAACGGAGATGGATGGAGTTAATAGAAGATTATCACTTTGATATTCAATACCATCCCTGGAAAGCTAACGTAGTAGCCGACGCCTTAAGCGAGAAAGGCGAGTTTAGCTAGACTAATGATTCGAGAGTGGAGATCATTAGAAGAATTGAGCACTTGGAATCCGATGAGAAAGCGATTACTCGAATTTCATGTGCTAATATTTGATTAAACCCGATCTATTGAACGAGATCAAAGTAACACGAGGATTGACATGCAACTTCAAAAACTAAAAGAGAAGATACTCAAAGGAGAGAGATCAGAATTTTCGATGCGGAAGATGGGATCATCAGATTTTGGAATAGAATTTGTGTACCGGGGTGATGAGCAACTTAGGAACAGAATCCTCTCGAAGCACACCGTTCGAAATACACTATACATCCGGAGGAAACAAGATGTATAAGGACTTGAAACAACATTACTTGGTGGGCAAACATGAAGAACCAGGTAGCGAGTTCGTTGCGAGATTCTTGACTTGTCAACGAGTAAAAGCCGAACACCAACGACCATCCGGTTTATTACAACCGTTGAGAATTCCCGAGTGGAAATGAGAACACATAACGATGGACTTCGTGACGGATCTACCAAGGACTAGACGAGGAGATGATGCTATATGGGTAGTCGTGAGACCGACTCGCGAAATCGCACACTTCCTACCCATGAAGAAAACCGAAGCGACTTACGAAAACTTGCTTGCAGATTTATATCCGAGAGATCATTCAATCGCATGGAGTGCCGGTCGACATAGTGTCGAGGCAGAGACCCGAGATTTGTCTCCGGTTAAAATGCTTACATGAGGAATTGGGTACCTCGCTAAGTTTCAAAGACAAAGACATCCACAAACGATGGCGGTCGGAGCGAACAATTCAAACCCTGGAAGACATCTGCGAGCATGCACGTTGGACTTCAAGGAAGTTGGGATTCGTACTTACCATTGGCCGAGTTACGCCTATAATAACACTATCGTGGCCACAATTGGGATGGCACCTACGAAGCCTTGCGGGCGAAAGTGTAGATCTCCACTACACTCGGGAGATTGATGACCAATGGACTCCAAAGAGAAACGAAAGTCACCCTCGATTCCAAAGGTCGACTAAGTTCGGAGGCCATGGAGAAGGTCAAGTTGATTAAGGAACGGATCCGCACGACTCGGAGCCGCCAAAAGAGTTACGTAGACAAGAGGAGAAAGGACTTGGAATTTGAAGCCGGAGATGAAGTATTCCTCGAAGTGTCTCCACGGAAAGGATTGATCAATCCAAAGAAAGGAGGCAAGTTGAGTCCGAGATATGTTGGACCTTATAAGATTTTGCGGAGGATCGGAAGTTAGCCTACCGACTTGAGTTACCTGCAGACAAAGATGCGCTGAATGCACGATGTATTCCATGTATCCAGTTGAAAAGGTATCAACCAGATCCTCGAGCACATCATCACTCGTGATGCTCCTCCTCTAATGGAAAATTTATCTTACACCGAAAACCAATCGGAATCATTGACCAGGCCAGTGCGTAAGTTGCGTAAGAGAGATTCCAATGGTTAAAGTTGTATGGCGAGAATCACAACCGAGACGAGGACGCAACGTGGGAGATGGAAGAAGACATGAGGAATCAATATCGAGAATTGTTCTAAAGAGAATTTGGGGACCAAATTCTTTTAAGGAGGGGTGAATGTGAGACCCCGAATTTTAACGTGAGATTCGGTGTTATGTAGTGATTATTTATTCGGCCATTTAGCACAAACCCATTATTAATGAAACTCGACTCTATTTTTATTTATTTCTTCCAACGTCAATTACGCATTTCGTATTTTTAGAGCTTAGCAATTTTATATTCTTCCTCTAGTATTAATACTTGATCGAATGACTACTACTTTAGGAATATTAGACCTCCAACAATTTAGGAGTACATTCCAATCCTTATCCTAATATTTCATCTTATTCTATAATTCATCCCAACCAATTTCCCAATCAATTTTTTTTAAAAAAAAAAAAAATTATATTTTTAAAAAATTTCGAAAATTACCATAAATGGGGAGGTTGTTTCATATTCTTTTCAAGACCTACAATTATATATGTATATATATATATTTACATATATATATTATTTTTTTTTTTTCAACTTTTGGTCACATGCTTAAAGGATGGACAAACTTTTCTTTCCACCAAATTCTAATAAATAAAAATACCAACACCATGATTATTATTCCCTCCAACTTTTGGCTCCTTGTCTTAGGGGAATCAATCATTTTTGTTATTTTTGTTCTTTATCTACCAATATTATTCATTTCATAATTATCATAAAAACACAAGATTGCTTCCATTTTCCTCTCTAAAGGATCAAATTCTTCAAGCATAAGGTAAGAATATCTTCATTTCTCCCAACTCTATTTTTCTTCTCCCATCCTCAACCCTATACCTTCACCATCTAATAATGTTGAATCCTTCTTGTTGAGGTACTCCTAGAGAAAATTCTTGAAGAATTAGAGACCTAGATTTGACTACAAGCTTGAAGAGGAAATTCAAGATTACATATTATTAAGGTGAGAAAATTATGGTTTTAATATTTTCTCTTGACAACATGAAGAATTAATTTTTGACTCAAGAATATAAATTTTTGGAGTTTAGGGGCTGACCTACATCATCTCAAGTGGAGGTTAGAGGCTTGAAGGAAAATTTCCATTTTGAGACTACTTGAAGATATTAAGGTGAGTAGTAACCATTTGGTACTAGTATATTTTCTTTAGACTTGAGACTTTAATTTTAACACTAAAATATGGTTTGGATACCATTTAGGGGCTGATCTTCAAGAGTTTGAGTCAAGAAGTTGATTCAAGGAAGAAGACCACATTTTAGATCAACCCGAGAAACTACGAGGTGGGTGGAAAAATTCTTTCAACTTCTAGGTGTTTTAAATTGAAAATATGCGTGTAGTATTTTGTTATTGAGCACTTGAGATATATATTATGTATTGCATGCTATTTTCTTGTATCAAGTTGGAGAAATTCTCAAGTGTTGCTAAAAATGTGATTTATCGAAAAATAGGGCATACATGCACATTTTATTGTTATACTTGATGAAACTTTGTATGAGAAGGATATGTATGTGTATGACTCTTGAAATCTATGTTTTGAATGATTTATAACCTGAACAAGTCGAGCATAATTGATTAAATTTCAATTTTTGGACTTAAAATGAAAAAATGGAAAGTTGGTGGACTTAATTGCAAGAAAATAAAACTTAAGGGACCCCTCTGTAATTTTCGATTTTTGGGACTGAAATCAGGTTCAAAAGTTATGTTTTGACATTTTACTAAAGTTTTAAGAGTTTTTAGATAAATAAAATCAACCCTTAAAAGCCCAAGGACTAGATTGTAAAATTTGAGAAGTTTAAGGGCTATTTTGCAAATTTCGAAACTGTACCAGACCTAATTTTAAAATTTGAAATTTTAACTCTTAAGGGACTGGAAATAACCTATTTTAAGTGTATTCCAAAAATCCAAGTGTTTAGAGCTTGGAAAGTAATTTTATAAAACTTGAGGGACCAAATTGTAAAAGATTTAACTTGAGGACCCAAATGAAATTTCCAGGACTTATGCAGCCCATGCACCTGGAAATACTAATTTACCTATAACATAATTATATTTTGGACCCAAGGTTCAAATTTCATAACAATTGGACCCCTAAAAGCCTTAAAGGCAATTATTTCAAAATGGGACAAAAATGAGATTTTCAAAGGTTAAGGGACCTATACTTATGACGTTTTAAAACTGTTTTTTTCCAATATCCCACTAACCTTAGTGACATTTTCCAACTGGAATCACATTAAAATCCCTTCCGGTTTGTGAGTTCCGATTATTTTAAACTTAGGGCCGAAATGACAATTTTAACAAATTTGGGGCCAATGTGAGAATTTTATAAAAACTCGACCTCAAAACTTTAAAAACCTGAATCTATGAACAATTTAGAGGATTTGGGAACTGACCTCATAATTTTTCAAGGTCGGGACATTTATTTATTTAACTTTTAACCCCAAAAGTATTAGATTTTACAAAGCGGGGCTAATTGTAAATTTTATTTTTATAAGGACCTAACTCAAATTATTTTCTTTTAAGGAAACAGCCCTGGACCCTCTTACTTTAATATTTAATTAAAATATTTTATTTTCTTAAAAATCCCTTGACTTATCGGATGGTCTTGACCGATTAATAACCGATCGCGGGCGACTTCCCCCGTCTCGCGATTTCGAATCTATATCGAAGACTACTTATCCTCCCGATAATTATCTTCATCCTAATAACTCCACCAACGCCAAAACTATTTTGTGCAAAATTTGAGAACTTTCATGAATGCTTCCCGAATCAATAATACTCATTGCCGGTTGACTACGAACGTGTACTTAATTTCTGCTGAGTCAACTTGGTGTGTCGAGCTCACAATCGAGAATGGATACGTCGGGGATGGAACAAGGCAGCTCGGCTGCTATTCCACTCTCGGCCCCATCGTCCTAATCCCGCAATCGAGGGACGGAGTTTGTCGAGGGAAGCGGGTCGTAGTACTTGAGGTATAATCATGATTATGGCGAATCCGAGCACTTGCTAGCTCAACGTGGATTTTGTCTTTGCCTACGGGAGCGATAAGGTGACAGTCTTTGACCATCATGAACGGGGAGTTATAAGGAAGAACAAAGGAATCATTTGTCGATCCACACGATTCCGGAGTTGAGCGAACGGTTGGCGCTACATATCGAAGACACAACCACTAATTGTCTTGTATAGGATTGGCGCTACACATCGGTATATGCAATCCCCATGTCTTGCTTGAACCATAATGCTGCGTGACCACGAACTGTTTTCTTAAATCGTATAAGTATATTACTTAATATATTTATCACGACGCTTGTGGACTATGTGTGAACACATGCATCATATCTCACGCGTTTTCATACAACCATTTTCTCGCATTAACTATTTATATCGCCACACTTGCACACGATCACCCCATCCATCGAGATTTACTGTCTCATTCCCTCCTGTTTTCTAACCTTTAGATGAAGAGTTCGCTGAAGACATCGAACCTCTGCGCAGATTGAATCCCTATTAGTAATGAGGAGCGACATTTCCTTTTACTTTTATTTGTTGTTGGACTCCTTCATTTTATTTACATTTGGTACTGTAAGTTAATTGAGATAATCTTTTGGGTTGTATTCGGATACCGCTTGGACTTTAAGATGTAATTTGTACTCGTGTTTATTTTAATTCATTTGCATTAAACTCTATTTTACTTGGAGTTTTGTATCCTTGGTTTAGGCTTGTTGATTTATTTGTTTAAGTGATTGATCGTTGTCGCGTCACGTTTGGGTCGTGACAAATAATTGAGTCATCTTTGTTGCATCACGCCCCAAACGCGACGCGACGGCGATCAATCACTTAAACGGAAAATAAATCAACGATCTAAAACCCATAATCTGAAACTTCAAGTGAAAAGAGTCTAATGCAAATGGAATTAAAATAAACACAAATAAAAATTACATCTTAAGGTCCGGCGATATCCGAATACAACCTAATAGATTATCTGAATTTAACTTACGATCAAAAAAATAAAATGAAGAAGTCCAATCAACAATAAAAGTAAAAGGAATGTCTTTCCACATCAATGGTAGGAATTCAATGCTGTAGTAAGTTCGGCGTCTTCAATGTACTCTTCATCTAAAGGTTAGAAAATGAGGAGTGAGACATAAATCTCATGGATAGGTGATCGTGTGCAAGTGTGGCGATATATATAGTTAATGCGAGAAAACATTTGTATGAAAATGCGTGAGGTATGATGCTTGATTTCACACATAGCCCCGAAAGATCGTGATAAATATATATTAAGTAATATATTTATACAATTTAAGAAAATAGTTCGTGGTTACACATGCACGATGATTCAAGCAAGACAAAGGATTGCGTCGATGTGTAGCGCCAATCCCATGCAAGACAATTAGTGGTTACATCTTGATATGTAGTACCAACCATGCATTACAAGTAATGCGGTTTGCGTCGATGTGTAGCGCCAACCAAGCGTTCGATTAACTCGAAATCATGTGGATCGAGCGATTTCCTTCGTTCTTCCTTGTAACTCCCGGTCATGATGGTCCAAGACCACCTTATCGCTCCATAGGCAAAGACAAAATCCACGTTGAGCTAGCAAGGCTGGATTCGTCATAATCATGATTATACCTCAAATACTTCGACCGACTTCCTCGGACAAACTCCGTCCCTCGCCATGGATTAGACGATAGGCGGAGAGTGGAATAGCGTCGAGCTGCCTTGCGGCGTATCCATTCGGCTATGAGCTCGACACACCAAGTTGACTTAAGCAGAAATTAAATACACGTTTAGGTAGTCAACCAGCAATGAAAGTATATTGATTTGGGAAGCGATTCATGGAAAGTTTTGAAAATCGCGAGTGGTAATTATGGCGTTGGTAGAGCTATTTGGATGATGTTAGGAAATTTATTGTTTAGATTTTGATGAATGCCATGTAAAACTTAGAATAGGAAGTTGGCACCCCATTCTTGTTGTAAAATGCATTGTAATAAATAGAATTTGGTCAAGGTTTGAGTTAAGTCGGCTACGCCCAAACATGCAAGAGGACAACCGGAGACTAGAAGGAAGACTCATTGCGAGACAGTGAGTATGGCAAAGAAGAGTAGACGGGAACTCTCTTTGAAGAAGCGGTGAGATGCAATCGAGTGGAGTATCGGTCAAGTCAACTCAAGAAAAGCCAAGTCTCAAGTTGAAGTGACGGAAAGAGTCATCCAATGATTGGAAGCTGACTCTAAGTCACCTGGGAAAGCAAAGAAATGCGATCAAGTCAAGATAATCAAAAAGATCCGTTGCACGAGAAATCAAGAGAATTACTTAAACAAGTAATATCTCCATACCACCTTTCTCTCGAGTGCTCGGTCGAGGAAGCGTGCAAGAGGAATGAACCAATGGGAAGCACTACACCGTGTCGAACTCGAAAAGGTAAAAAAAACAATTCATACGAGGTAATGCCAATTCCAAGGATCGCAACAAGACAAGCCAACGACGCAAGTGACTTTCAAAAATAAGCCTATCTCTTCAACGGACAAATTTTTGAAAGATCACTATAAAAGGTTGAGAAATGATTTTGAGAAGGGTTACGGACGGAACCAAAAATGTTCAAGCAATTATTAGAACTGCGAAACCCTGAAATATTCTCAATCCTCAAGCCTACACTACGAAGAACATCAATCCAACACTCACTGTGAAGGAAAGATAACTTCAATCGGTTGAAGAGGAAAATACTTGAAAAATCAAGGGGTCTACATTCCACGAAGGATTGTAGGAAGGTTCAAGGTCGAACCAAGTCTTAAGCTTTTGGAGGGCTTCGTGATCAAATCCAAAGAGCTTGAGCAAGTGGGCTGTAGTAGCAAGGCAAATTGCCTGTGAAGAAGGCTGAGTCGTCGAGAAGCCGGTGAGTGATCAAGGCGTCTCGGGAGGCCGAGTCCCAAAGGATCAAGTCACCGTGTGATCAAGACTTGTATCTGGGACCACTTACCACTTTGTATCTTGATCAATACCTAGTGGATTCCTCCGGGGAGTTGGAGAAGAGAGGAGTAGAAGAATTACCCCATCTTCGAACCTCTATAAAAATTTCATTGTGTCATTTACATTTCAAAGACTTTAATTCCTGCATCTTAATTGTTTAAATCTGTTTGATAAATTTGCTATCCACTTGATAATTTCTAAGTACTAAACCAAGCACTAAATCCTTGTTTAACCAAACTTAAGGGTGTTAAGTCTTCCAATGAAAACAAACCACAGTTGAGTTAATTTAGACCCAACAACTGAGTTATTCCATCAACAAACTCGGTTGAGTCCGTTGAGAGACTAACTCTACCGATTAACTAAATTGGTCATCCCACCTAGGACACGGTGTGTGTAGTATCAACTCGAATATTTAAAAGGACTAAATCGAAAATTTGGTAAGGTTTATTCAACCCCCTTCTAAACCATACACTTACACCCCTTGGGACCTACAAGTGGTATCGGAGCGGTTGGTTCATTGAACCCTCCGCACCGCCTTTGGTTTCTTGAACTAGATCTCCAAACTTTTCAAAGTGTGCTTTAGTACTTAAACTCTCAAAACTCTTTTTATCATTAAAAGTTATTATCATGGAAGCAAATTTGACACGCATGCCTATGTTCACTATTGAAGAATTTGATGATTGGAAAATTCGTATGCGAGGCTCATCTATCGGCATTACATGATGAGATGTGGATAGTGATAGAGGATGGGCCACTTTGCAAATCTTAAAGGTGAACACAAGCTGTAAGAAGAGCTGCGGTGAAGGAGAAAAGGATGTTGCTCCCGGACCCATGGTTGAAAAACCAAGAAGCTGAATGGACAAATGATGACGAGAAAAAGATACAACCTGGACAATGTAGCCAAGGACATCCTTTACAAAACCTTGGACAAAGCCATGTTCAATAAAGTCAAATCATGCAAAACGGCTAAAGAAATGCGGGACAAGCTAACATTGATTTGTGAAGGCTCGGAAACAAATCAAAGAAAACAAATTATCGGTGGTCGTGTCAAAATTTGAGAACTTCAAAATGATCTCGGGAGAAAACCTGGATCAATCTGGATGCTCGATTCACGAAATCACCAACGAGTTATCTCACTTGGAAAGAAATATACAAAGAAAGAAATGTGTATGAAAATCCTAAAAGTCTTCCAAATTGAATGGGAAATGAAGGTCATGGCACTAAGACATACCATGGACCTATCAAAGACATCCAACCATGAACTATTCTCGGACCTCAAAGCCTACGAGTTTGAGTGAGAAGAAAAGACCAGGAAGAGACAATGTACCCAAAACAAGCTGCTCTAATTGTTAAAGATGGGAAGAGAGTCGAGGTCAAAGAAGTCATTGATCGAGAAAAATAGCCCGATGGTTAAAAGGTTCAACAAGTTCTTCAATAAGAACTACAAGAGAGGAAAGGGCGAATCTTCCGAAGACACTCGGCTCCCTCCAAATCAAGGGAAGATAGACCAACCAAGAGAACAGATCATCAAAAAGTCAATATCAAAGGGTTGACAATCCAAGAATGGAAAGAGCTGATCAAAAGGCTGAATATCTATCTTTGAACAAGACAACCAGTCACTATGCCATTGATTTGCTCATATCCTGTAGTTAACAAATACGGGAATGAAGAAGAAAGAAAGGTCTTGAGAGAAAGAAGACAAAGAAAAGAAAAAAAGGCAATGATGGGCTGCGGAGAGACTAAAAACAGCCAAGTCAAGAGACAGTGATTCGAGAGAGCGATGAAGTGACTACTCAAGTGACTCGAAGAAGAAGCCCGATCCGCAATGGCCAAGGAACAAGATCAACGACCAAGAAGATGAGGTACACTCCAACTCATCAAGCTCGTAGTCTAGTGATAGTAGTGACACACACACACTTCATCACCCACTTTGATCTTTATGATTCATTAGGCAAAATGATGAAAGATTTTGAACACATTAAATCCTCACACACACTACTAAATGAGGAAAACGATCTACTCAAAAGCCAAATCTCACTTTCGACTAAGGAGTTGGGTACTCTAAGTCAAATAGGATGAGAATGAAAGTTTAAAAATTTAAAAATGCTAAGTTAATAGCGAGAAATAGTTGCCATAGAAAAGAGGGAGAATGACCTCAAAAATGTTATTGCCTCATTCACTAAGGCATCTAAATCATTAGATGATCTTATTATGAGTCAAAGAGAATGTGGAGACAAGACATGCTTAGGATTTAACTCCTCTTTGATATGTCAAGCTTCGAGTAATTTTGGAAAAAGGATCTTCAAGCAATGAAGAGTCTAAAAATTCCAAAACTCTAAATGTTGCACACACATTCACTCCAAAGCACAATTACAAGCAAATTGGCCTTGGTTATAAAGGAAAAGGAAAACAGCCCGTTGAGTGCGGCTGAAAGAAAGGGCAGTGAGAAGAGATTCACCGAGCTCCTCGGCAAACTCCAAACAAAAAATACTCTGTAAAGAAGAAGCGAGCTACCAAAAACCCTAGAAAATCCATAAAAGAAATACATATGATGGGAATGGTAGAAAATATCCAAGCCAAGTGATTGGAATAATGTAAACTATCGGCATAGACTTATGGAATATAAGCCCAAATGGCAAAGGCCTAGAACTCAAGCAAAGGCCATTCCAAAAGTATAAGAGCTTTCATCACACATATGCACCTAGGCACTACACTTAGAGACACCACAATTACCCAAAGAAGGCGATTGCTAAAACTTATACACAGGCATACGAGACAAAAGAGACAAACTTTTTATGAACCTAGAATCCCCAAGCAATTTGCGAGGATTAATTATGATTATGGCACGATAGATGGCAACCCCTTAGAGTCAAATCATTTGGCTATAAGTTGGTTGGATCATCTTACAATTCTAACCCCTCGGGACCCGGATAAGTATGGGTACCTAAAACTTAATTTCCTTGATTGCGGGTTCAAGGAACAGTGAGTGCGAAGGAACCTGGTATATGGATAGTGGTCTTTCCGGACATATGACAGAAATAAGAAAAATCTGTCAAAATTCAAGGAAGTTAAAGGAGCAAAAGTCATATTTGGAGGAAATGAAGCTCGGGTGAAATAAGAGGCATTGGATCCGTCAAGAGGAACGGATTAGAAATCACGATATTGCATATGTCGAAGGATTCAACTTCAACTTGCTAAGCATAAGTCAACTCGTGACAAGGGCTATAATGTTGGATTCAACATGGGTGTATGCCAAATCAAGGATATTGAATCGAATGAAGTTGTGTTGCAAGGATGCGGACAAAAGAACATGTATGTAGTAGATTGGTCAACCGCTACACACAAAGACTGTCTATTAGCAAAGAAAGCACAATCAATCAAGTTGGGCAATGTGGCACAAAAAGTAGTCACCCGAATTTCAAAACGATTAACAAGCTTGCGAGTAGTCTTGTGGAAGGACTTCCGGACTCAGTATACAAGAAGAAGAGTATATGTGATGCATGTCAGAAGGGAAAACAAATCAAATCTTCATTCAAAGAAAAGACATGTTCATCTTCAACAAGAATATTGCATCTGCTACATATGGATCTATTTGGCCCAATGGAACCAAATGACATAAGTGGAAAGAAATACACCTTGGTGGTAGTAGATGACTACTCAAGATATACATGGACAATATTCATGTGTAAGAAGAAAGAAACTCTCGAAAACTACCACAAAATGATGAAGAGGATTCAAAACGAGAAGAGCCAAACCATTATCAAAATAAGATCGAGACGGGAGAGGAACCGAGTTTGTCAATGGAATAATAACTCGATATTGTATTGAAAATGGTATTGGTCATGAACTATCGCCAGCAAGGACTCCACAAGAATGGAGTTGCGAGAAAGAAGGAACGAGAACTCTCAAAGAAGCGAGCAAGGACCATGTTAGGTGACGGGGTTACCAAAAAGATTTTGGGCTGAAGCAATCAACACGACTTGCTACACTCAAAACAGGATGTATGATAAACAGGCGGTGACAAAGACTCCTATGAGATTTGGGTGGAAGAAAACCAAATGTTGCATATTTGAAATATTTGGATGTAAATGCTTCATCCACAACAATGGCAAAGACAATCTAAAGGCTTTCGATGCTAAAGGCGATGAAGGTATCTTCTTGGGATACTCACCAAAAGCAAAGCTCTGATACTCAACAAAAGGACTATGGTTGCGAAGAATCCATTCATGTGGTATTCGATGAGCCAAATGTAAATGGAGAAGACATTGAAGAGTCACCGATAAGGAATCATCCAACCATCTGAAAGAGTCCTATCTTTGAAGTTGAAGGCGGAATTATAAACTCGAGAAGAAGATGAGATAGGTGAATCTCAAAAACAGTGGAAAATTTGCGGCTAAGTGATTACGAGAGAGCTGAACACAACAACACAGTGCAAAATGATGAATCCAGCTAACTTACTCCAACTTTGATGTAAGATGGTGAGAGACCATCCACGAACTTGTCAATGGAGATATAAGAGAAGGTGTCAAAACAAGATCGAACTCAACAAGCCATGTTCACATGCTTTATCTCGCAAAATAGAGCCCAAAGATGTGTTACAAGCATTGGACGACACACATTGGATTCAAGCTATGCAAGAAGAGTGAATCGTTTGAAAGAAATAAAGTATGGGAATTAGTTCGAGACCCACGCATCAAAGTGTTATTGGTACTAAATGGGTGTTCGAAACAAGATGAACGAGGAAGGTTCTATGGTAAGAAACAAGGCAAGACTAGTAGCCAAAGGATATTGCCAAGAAGAAGGAATAGATTTTGATGAAACATTTGCTCTGTAGCAAGATTGGAAGCTATAAGGATGTTTCTTGCCTATGCGACTCACAAGAATTTCATTGTATATCGAGATGGATGTAAAAAGTGCATTCCTAAATGGTTTATTGGAAGAAGAAGTATATGTTGAACAACCTCCGAGGATTTGAGCGAGAAGACTCTTGGAGATAAGGTATACAAACTCAAGAAAGCCTTGTATGGATTGAAACAGGCACCCAGAGCATGGTATGATACTTTGTCACAATTCCTAACTGAAAATGGATTCACAAAAGGAAAAGTAGATAGAACACTTTTTAAATTCAAGACAAAAAGAGTATACCGCTTGTTCAAATATATGTGGATGACATCATTTTTGGATCCACAAACAAAGAGTGTGTGAAAAATTTTCAAACCTCATGCAAAGTAAATTTGAAATGAGCATGATGGGAGAGCTAACATTCTTCCTTGGACTCCAAGTGAAACAAGCGAAGGATGGAACCTTCATAAGTCAAACAAAATACACGAGAGACTTAATGAAGAAATTTGGTATGGAGGAGAAGTCTTACGTGAAAATACCAATGAATACATCGATCAAAATGGACATGGATGCGGATGGCAAGCACATAGATCAAACAAGATCTGAGCACTTATTGGATCATTGTTCTATCTTACGGCAAGCGGGCGGACTTCACCTTTCTTTGTAGGTGTATGTGCAAGATTTAAATCTGCTCCAAAAGAGAGCCATATAATGACAAAGAAATAAGAGAATATTGAGATACTTGAAAGGAAGCCAAGAAGTTGGCTTATGGTATCCAAAGGAAGGTGGATTCAACCTAATTGGCTATTCGGACTCGACTATCTTTGGATGCGAGTTGATGAAAAAAAGCACCTCGAGGCACATGTCAAATGCTAGGAAACAGGCTGATTTCTGGTTTAGCAAGAAGCAAAATTCAATAGCCACCTCTACGGTGAAAGCGAGAATACATAGGCTGCGGGCAAATCAAGTAGTGCCCAAGTCCTATGGATGAGGCAATGACTAAGAGACTATGAAGTTGAGGAAAAAGAAATTCCAATCATGTGTGATAACACAAGTGCAATTGCAATCACTCAAAATCTGTGTTGCACTCAAGAACAAAGCATATCGATGTCGATATCACTTCATAAGAGATCATGTTGAAAAGAAGGACATCATCTTGGAATATATCTCAACCGATAAACAATTGGTGACATCTTCACAAAACCATTATGTGAGTCAAGATTTGAAGAACTCAAACATGAGTTAGGGTTAATTGAGTTGGTGACACTCGGAAGAATCAAAGAAAAGAAATGGAACACTAAAAGGAAAAAGAGCTTTGAACTCACAAATTAGCTAAGTAAATCACCGTATTGGAAAGACAACTATACCAAGTCATTTGTTAGGTTGAGTCACTAAGAAGAAGCTGTGAGAAGAAGAGTTAAATCGGCTAAGGGATAAGGTTTGAGTCACTTATGAGCAAAGTGACAAAAACGTGGTCGTTTTACTACGCGGGAATGTTTTTAAGAATGACGTCGACATAATGATGATGTGTACGGACATAAAGTCGCACACCAAGCTTATGATTGGATATAAATCTTTGCCGCATTAAATACGAGACATTAAATGCTAAATAGGCGTGCAAAATCTAAACCGTTGATTTCGATCACATTTCAAAAACTACCCGCACGTCCTTTCATAAACCATACTTAAACCATTTTCGTCCATTTCTCTCACACACTACCAAAACCTGTTCATTTCTCTCTCTCGAAGCAAAGGCAAAAATCTTCTCAAAACCCTATCTATCTTCAAATCAATCTCTAAGTTTTCTTGATAAAATCTGAAAAATGGCACCAACCTATGATTTTGTCAAGTTAGGAAAGCAAATCCACACCGGGTCTCTTGTGGATTTCGGCGGCATGGTGAAACAGGGGTCCGATGACACCCTAGTGAAGAAAATCGAGAAATTGGAAACGTCACTGGGCTGAAATCGTTTACGATCTTTGGAATATCCGATGACCTATGTGGAGGAGGTCGCACGATTCTACGTGAATGCTGAGATTCACGATGAAGGGATAAAGTCATCTGTTCACGGAAAGCGGCTCACAATCTCTGCCAAGGATTTGGTGAACAACGCTCACTACCAACGGAAGGAGCATCGAGAAATTAGCGAAGGCGATGTAAACCTGGCTGCTTTGCTTGGAAGGAAATAGCCAAGCCGGACTATCTTGATAAAATAATTTACACAAAAACAAGAGATCGCTGGAAGGAGGATTATCACAAGGTCATTGGACATAGTTGCCAAATGCATTGACATCAAATTTGGCGGCTTTGACCAATCACAAAAGCAAAGTTGATTGTGATGGCGGCGATCATTGAAGAAAGGAAAATAAAGCTGGGTGAGTTTGTCTACAAAGACAGACTATACGAGAATGTAGGGAACAAATCCTTCAAGGAAGATGGCACATTTGGAGGATCCCTAGGATATGGCCAGTGATTGGCGGATGATGGAGGTGAAAGGAGTCCCTCTTGGACATGGAAAGGCGTTCCATGTTAACAAGAAGATGTTCGAGATCAAACCTCTCAGCGCACGAGAAAAGAGCCTACGCTAAGAGAGGCGACACGAATGAGGGGAATCACCACCACTGAAGATACAAATGTTTCCTCTCCACCAAAAAGAAGAAAAGCTGCCCCTGCACTGCTAAGAAGATCTGCTCTGCGGCAAAGAAAGTCAAACTGCTCTCCCGCCCTGCGGCATAGTCACCTGCCCCTACAGCCGTGTCTCCCGCCCCAAAGGCAGGCAGCGGTCGAGAAGGACTCTTAAATACCTTCCCGATTGTCAAAAAGAGGAGAACGATAAGCCAAGATGGCTAGCTCCTCGAGAAAAACACTAGCACGCCCCCGCCCCAGCCAAGACTCGAAAGAAAGCGTCTCTCAACCGAAAATCCCTCCGGTACAAACTAGAAGACGAAGAAGAATCATCAAGCGCTCCGAGCTTGAAAAACCGGGCCGAGTCACCCACTCACCTGGAACAAATACGGAAACTATTTGAAGCGATCGAGTCCCCCGAGATGTAATTGATGAAACAGCTAAGTCTGCTGAAGCGTCAGCAGAGGCAACCAAGAAATAAGCGTAGTCCGCGCAATGAGACACAAGAAAAAGCCGATAGAGCGTGATAGTTATGTGATGATCCTATCTCCACCTTACCCGGACATCCAAAATCGTCTGCGTGAGTGGAGAAATGGAAATTAAGTAAATCAAGGAACAGTTCCAACGGCCCGAGTTTATAGAAGAAGAAGAGGAACTGTTAAACTTCATTGGCTAACCACTTTGTGATCCCAGATTTGGATGAAGACAAGCTGCATAGATATCCTGCAGATCTTCAAGGACAAGGAGAAGGAAAGACAGGCGAGGGAAGCGAGGCACATGAGAAGGCCAAGCATCCGCCCTATCTCCGCACCCGAGAACACACACACATCCTCTCATTGATGTCTTATCGGATGATGAGGATCGAACTATCTTTGCCCGAAGAGTTGCAAATGCAGCAAGCATTGCACGAATCGAGAATCCTTCACGAGCAAAGATTGATGGAGGGACCAGGAGAGTCCTCGAACATAGCCGAAATTGATCCAATGGGAATGGTTCAGCAAAAATCGCCACTGTTGTTCTGCCACCACTTCCCCAACTCACTCGGAAGAAGGCCATAAGGGAAATGGCGATGAAAACCGGGATAGTGGGGACCCCGATCGAGCCAACCCCTATTGAAGGTGTTTTACCACCCGCCCCAATGGCTGAACACTCAATAGAAATAGCCGGAGTCCGGAGACGAGTGACCCCATTCCAAGTCACTCAGTGGTGCGCCCGGTGGGAAACTCCTCCACTGCGGCAAGGTCGGAGAATGTTGCGAGATGACTCAACAACGAATCCGGGAGGCGAAGTAGAGGAAGTACAAACACTAAACGAACAGACAAGTTGTCATCAACGGAAGCTCGGAGCGATTGAGACTGTTTTTGGTGAGGTGCCAATCGCTCGAAGGCTAATGACGCTTGATGCGATCGAGGCACGAGGAAGGAACGACCGGGAGTTAACACTGCTGGCGGTGAAAGTGAAATCCATGGGGTTGAGACTCCAATGGATGCCACCACGAAAGACCCTAAGACAACCGACACTATCGAAAGGGAGGTCCAAGGCCTCGCTGCATCGAGACTCGAGGAGGTAATGAAGGCCCATAGGAGGTTGAGACTTCCTGGGGTAAAGAAGGCTCGAAGTAGAGAACATCTCTCCCGCTATCATCGACCCATCCGAAAAGGAGATAAGCGCGCTTCATGATTCCCAGGATAATCTGATGTAACCTTTCGGGATCGGAAAGCGGACGAAAGAAGGCGAGTCATTCCCCGTGATGACTCCAAAAGACTCAAATTGTGGATGTTCCCAACACGAGCAAGTCGATCCCAAGACTACTCGTCAAACCTTTAATTTTGATGATGAGCCACCAATGAAAATCTCATCATCATCCGATGACGCTTGATAAGGCCGAGGACCGATCTACTCAATTGGAGAAACCAATCGAGACCAACGAAGGCTTCGGAGGCAGTGAGGCTCGGCAAGGCGGGTCGACTTCACAAAGGACCCCAACCGAGACGAGTCCATGCGCGAGCTCCCAAGGCTGCAGCGAGTTCGACTCAAAAAGGAACTTCACGCGCACCTCTCATCATTAAACAAATACCGGTTGGCGTGATGATTCCTTTATAGAATCTTTTCCTTTCTCTCTGGAGGTACTAGGACCTCCACTGAAGAGTCGAGAACGAGCTTGCACGCTTCCATAGACCAGCTCTGTTATTCCATCGGTACCATTGTTCGGTGATTATGACTTTGATTTGCATGGCCATCACCGCAATTTAATCGGAAGAATCGGTGAAGTCCGCCAAGTGTTCAAGGCATTATTTGCTGAGATTGAACGGATGGAGAGGCATCGGCCTCTATGGACATGCGGCGGACAACAGAGATGCCAATCTTCTTGCTAACTTAAGAGGCATAACAATCGGGATCGGGAATGGTGGCAATGAAGAAGAAACAATGCGTGTGGAACAAGTTAGATACTTCAGGACACTGCTCAACAAGCTGCTGGTATGGAGAGTCGAGAATGCTTTGATGCAAAACGAAGTTGAGAGAACACATTGAGCACATGCATGAAGCTCACACTTTCGCGAGATAAAGGCTGCTGCGTGAGCAACAATAAGAGTGATCTACGACGTTTGGAAGAAAACATGAATAGAAAATTCAGCCTTCTCATGGCCGAGATGAAGCTAATTTGTGAGTCCAATGCTTTACTCGATCCGAATTTCGTGTTGCATACTCCGCAGCGACTCGAGACGAACTTCGACTATCGCCAGAGCTCGACTTCACCGCTTGCGATATGTTTCGAGCGTTCCTCTCTCCTTTGATGATGCCAAAAAGGGGAAGAGGAATACCTTAAAGCACGAAAGAGATCCGAAGCGAAAAAAGAGGATCACTTGCGAAGGAAAGAAAAATTGAGGAAGCGGCTAACAAACAAAAGAGAGGAAAATCTGTTGAGGGGAAGGATCGAAAGATGTGACCTTGATGATTGCACAAACCCCCAACAAGGTCTTGTCACACGGTGACATTATCGATAGCAAACTCCTGTGACTCTGCCACTCCAACACTCTTGCTATATATATGGTGAAAAGAGAAAGACAATTGAAGCGAGGGGATGGAGGAAGTGGAAGGAAGAATGGATGCCGGGTTATGAACATCCCGAAACAACATGGAGGCATTCCGGTGAGACGAGAGACACTTATGTCATCTTAGATGTCGGAGACAGAGCCACGATCGAGTTGATGAATTTAAAACGCTCGCATCCGAAGGATACTTTGCAAATATGTCTATGGCTCAAGCTTGGACTTATCTTGGGAAAAGGGTCTAACGTTATGTGAAGAAGGCGACGAGCGTGAGACTACCGCGATCACTCTGCTGGTCACTCACTCATTGAAGAAGAAGACCCCAAAGACAATACACGCCCGGGGTAGAGGAAGAATCGAGTGGTGGAGGAAGAGGTTTGAGGACCTGGGCCTCTCGCCAAAACATTGAATACGTAGATCCAGGCAAGTGGCTAAATAGCAAATAGCAAATTTGCAAGTGGCTAAAAGTAATCTTGAGTATGCGAAAAGAATAGAAGAAGAAAACAAGAGACAAACTCAATATGGGAGGAAAGACAAGAGAGATTAAGAAGAGATGAAGCTGCCATGAAGGCATATGAAAAGAAGAAGAAGCGGTGACGATGAGAAAAAGAGAAGAAGAAGCGAGAAGATCTTGAACAAGATGAAAAGAAGGAGACAATGAAGGAGATGAAGTGTTGTTGTCCACCCTTCATGTATTTTATGATGTAAATACATACTATGTAAGTTTTCTACGCAATAAAGCTATAAATTCTTTATTTTACGTGTGTAGACAAATGTTTGCTCGATACACCTTGTAAACAGTTGTGTAAAAGAACAAGAATGTTATGATCAATAAAAAGATTGATTCTACGCATACATTCTATGTGAATACACTATCTGTATGTATCTTTGCTATTTGCATTTTTGAATGGTTTAAGTTTTGGCATCATCAAAAAGGGGGAAATTGTTAGGAAATTTATTGTTTAGATTTTGATGAATGCCATGTAAAACTTAGAATAGGAAGTTGGCACCCCATTCTTGTTGTAAAATGCATTGTAATAAATAGGGCTGGTCAAGGTTTGAGTTAAGTCGGCCTACGCCCAAACATGCAAGAGGACAACTGGAGACTAGAAGGAAGACTCACATTGCTTGAGACAAAATGAGTATGGCAAAGAAGAGTAGACGGAACTCTCTTGAAGAAGCGGTGAGATGCGGTGAGTGGAGTATCGATCAAGTCAACTAAAGAAAAGCCAAGTCTCAAGTTGAACGACAAGAAGAGTCATCCAATGATTGGAAGCTGACTCTAAGTCACCTGGTAAAGCAAAGAAATGCGGTCAAGTCGAGATAATCGAAAAGATCCGTTGCACGAGAAATCAAGAGAATTACTTAAACAAGTAATATCTCCATACCACCTTTCTCTAAGTGCTCGGTCCCAGAGCGTGCAAGAGGAATGAACCAATGGGAAGCACTACACCGTGTCGAACTCTGAAAAGGTAAAAAAAAAAAAAAACAATTCATACGAGGAAATGGCAATTCCAAGGATCGCAACAAGACAAACCAACGATCGCAAGTGACTTTCAAAAATAAGCTATCTCTTCAACGGGCAAATTTTTGAAAGATCACTATAAAAGGCTGAGAAATGATTTTGAGAAGGGTTACGGACCAGAACCAAAAACGTTCAAGCAATTATTAGAACTGGAAACCTGAAATATTCTCAATCCTCAAGCCTACACTACGAAGAACATCAATCCAACACTCACCGTGAAGGAAAGATAACTTCAATCGGTTGAAGAGGAAAACATTGAAAAATCAAGGGGTCTACATTCCACGAAGGATTGTAGGAAGGTTCAAGGTCGAACCAAGTCTTAAGCTTTTGGAGGGCTTCGTGATCAAATCCAAAGAGCTTGAGCAAGTGGTCAGAGTAGCAAGGCAAAGCCCGCCCTCTGTGAAGAAGGCGAGTCGTTTGAAGCCACCGAGTGATCAAGGCATCTCGATCGAGTCCCAAAGGATCAAGTCACCAGTGTGATCAAGACTTGTATCCGGGATTACCACTTTGTATACCGATCAATACCTAGTGGATTCCTCCAGAGTTGGAGAAGAGAGGAGTAGAAGAATTACCCCATCTTCGAACCTCTATAAAAATTTCATTGTGTCATTTACATTTCAAAGACTTTAATTCCTGCATCTTAATTGTTTAAATCAACGATAAATTTGCTATCCACTTGATAATTTCTAAGTACTAAACCAAGCACTAAATCCTTGTTTAACCAAACTTAAGGGTGTTAAGTCTTCCTAAAAAACAAACCACGATTTGAGTTAATTTAGACCCAACAACAAGCGTTATTCCATCAACGGCTCGATTGAGTCCGTTGAGAGACTAACTCTCTGATTAACAAAATTGGTCATCCCACCTAGGACACAAATGGTGTGTAGTATCAACTCGAATATTTAAAAGGACTAAATCGAAAATTTGGTAAGGTTTATTCAACCCCCTTCTAAACCTTACACTTACACCCCTTGGGACCTACGGATGAAGATGATTATCGGGAGGATAAGCAATCTTCGGTATCTTGAAAGATTAGGTGGAACATAAGTCCCGTTATAGATTCAAAATCGCAAGACGAGGAAGTCGCCCAGCGATCGGGTATTAACTCGGCCAAGACGATCCGATAAGACAAGGAATTTTTGAGAAAATAAAACATTTGTAATTCATTATTAAAGTCAGAGAGTCCAGGGCTGTTTCTTTAAAAGAAAAAAATAATTTGAGTTAGGTCCTTGTTAAAAGAAAATTTACAATTAGGCCCGTTTTGTAAAAATCACTACTTTTGGGGTTAAAAGTTAAATAAATAAATGTCCCGACCTTGAATAATTATGAGGTCAGTTCCTAAATTCTGTAAAATGTCCAGAGATTCAGGTTTTTAAAGTTTGGAGGTCGAGTTTTTATAAAATTCTCACATTGGCCCCAAATTTGTTAAAATTGTCATTTCGGTCCCTAAGTTTAAAATAATTGGAACTCACAAACCAGAAGGGCTTTTAATGTGATTCTGGTTGCAAAATGTCACTAAGGTCAGTGGGATATTGGGACAAAAGCAGTTTTTAAAAGAAGCAAGTATAGGTCCCTTAATTTTTGAAAATCTCATTTTTGTCCCATTTTGAAATAATTGCCTTTAAGGCTTTTAGGGGTCCAATGGTTATGAAATTTGAACCTTGGGTCCAAGATATAATTATGTTATAGTTAAATTAGTATTTCCAGGTGCATGGACTGCATAAGTCCTGGAAATTGTAATTTTGGTCCTCAAGTTTAATCTTTTACAATTTGGTCCCTTAATTTTTATAAAATTACTTTCCAAGCTCTAAAACTTGGATTTTTGGAATACACTTAAAATATGTTATTTCCAGTCCCTTAAGAGTTAAAATTTCAAATTTTAAAATTAGGGTCTGGTACAGTTTCGAAAATTACAATATAGCCCTTAAACTTCTAAAATTTTACAATCTAGTCCTTGGGCTTTTAAGGGTTGATTTTATTTATCTAAAAACTCTTAAAACTTTATTAAAATGTCAAAACATAACTTTTGAACCTGATTTCAGTCCCAAAAATCAAAAATTACAGAGGGGTACCTTAAGTTTTATTTTCTTGCAATTAAGTCCACCAACTTTCCATTTTTGCATTTTAAGTCCAAAAATTGAAATTTAATCAATTATGCTCGACTTTTACAGGTTATAAATCATTCAAAACATAGATTTCAAGAATCATACACATACATAGCCTTCTCATACAAAATTTCATCAAGTATAACAATAAAGTGTACATGTATGCCCCGTTTTCCGAAAAATCGCATTTTTGAGCAACACTTGAGAATTTTCCAACTTGATACAAGAAAATAGCATGCAATACATAATATATATCTCAAGTGCTCAAAATCAAAATACTACATGTATTTTTAAGTAAAACACCTAGAAGTTGAAAGGATTTTTCCACCCACCTTAAAGATTGATTTGTTGGTGAAAAATGGACTAAATCACTCTTGATGAAGAAGTGACTTAGGTCAGCCCCTAAGTCAAGGAATATCAAAAAAATATAGGAGTTAGAAAAATGAGGTTAAAAATTTAAGGAAAGAAGAAAGAGGTGAAGAATATTGGTAAAACTACACTTACCTTGTGTAGTAGATGAAATGAGACTAGTAGAGGTCTCAAATTGGGTCTCTTTGCTCACTCTTAAAACAACTCTTAAGGTCAGTCCCTAAAAGTCCAAAAATGAAAATGGAGTATCAAAATTTTGGAAAATAGAAGAGAAGAAGAAAATGTACTAAAAATCCCATTTCTTACCTTCTAGTCCAAATTCCTTCACAATTTCTTGAGGTCTAGTCAAGATGGTTCCAAGTCTCTATTATCTTCAAGTTGTCTTCTAAGTGTACCTCAAACCAAAAATCAAAATTAGGTTAAGAAGTGAAGAGGATGAGCTAGAAATATCAAAATGGATTGAGAAATTAGGTTAAGAAAATTCCTTACATTGTAGTAGTGATAGTTTCGAAAATAAAGAAGTAAGAAAAGTTCTTGTGTTTTTGTTAAGTGTTTGAAGAAAGAAGAAAGTGTTTGAGGATATGAAGAAATTATTCTTCAAGATATGAAGAAAGTGTGTTGAAGATATGAAGAAGTGTTTGAAGATATGAGGGAGGTGTGTTTGAAGATATAAAGAAATGTTTAAAGATATGAAGAAGGTTTGAAGATATGAAGAAATTTGTAGAGAGAAGTAGGAGAATGTTTAGAGAGAAGGGAGAGGATTTTTTGTAAGTCCAAGCGGCTACGATAATCTAGAGGGGGGTGAATAGATTATCTCCATCTTTTCGATTATGCCCTCTTTTTCGAATCAAATACGCCAAAACAATAATAAAGGTGCGGGAAGTAAACAACACGCGTCGATTTATAGAGGTTCAACCCACCTAGGGCCTAATCCTCTACCACCCCAGTATCTCCGGGATGGATTTCAAAAAGAAAATAGATTTTATTAATTACCAAAACTAATACAACATCTTACAACATCACCTTGTAGAGCACCACACTCTTCTTCAACACCACCTTCCAGATTACCACAATCTCTCTTGAAGATTACCACAATCTCCAACGCCACCTTGTGAAGATTACCACAATATTCAACCTTGAAGAATACCAAATTCTTCAATTCATACGAGGAAATGGCAATTCCAAGGATCGCAACAAGACAAGCCAACGACGCAAGTGACTTTCAAAAATAAGCCTATCTCTTCAACGGGCAAATTTTTGAAAGATCACTATAAAAGGCCGAGGAGTTTATTTGAGAAAAAGAGGACACAAGTTCTGAGACCAACCAAAAACGTTCAAGCAATTATTAGAAAATCAAACATTCTCAATCCTCAAGCCTACACTACGAAGAACATCAATCCAACACTCACCTGTGAAGGAAAGATAACTTCAATCAGTTGAAGAGGAAAATCTTGAAAAAATCAAGGGGTCTACATTCCACGAAGGATTGTAGGAAGGTTCAAGTCGAACCAAGTCTTAAGCTTTTGGAGGGCTTCGTGATCAAATCCAAAGAGCTTGAGCAAGTGAGTAGTAGCAAAGCGCAAACGCCTGTGAAGAAGAAGGCGAGTCGTCGAGAAGCCGAGTGATCAAGGCGTCTCAGACTGAATCCCAAAGGATCAAGTCACCAGTGATCAAGACTTGTATCGGACTGTTACCACTTTGTATCGATCAATACCTAGTGGATTCCTGCAGGAGTTGGAGAAGAGAGGAGTAGAAGAATTACCCCATCTTCGAACCTCTATAAAAATTTCATTGTGTCATTTACATTTCAACACTTTAATTCCCGCATCTTAACTGTTTAAATCTGATAAATTTGCTATCCACTTGATAATTCATAAGTACTAAACCAAGCACTAAATCCTAGCTTAATAAAA
Organism: Rehmannia glutinosa; assembly: GCA_016081115.2. Lineage (NCBI taxonomy): Eukaryota > Viridiplantae > Streptophyta > Magnoliopsida > Lamiales > Orobanchaceae > Rehmannia > Rehmannia glutinosa. The sequence continues at coordinate 68,699,307 of CM071930.1, read as the reverse complement.
CTTAAGGGTGTTAAGTCTTCCGCTGAAAACAAAACCACGAAAGTTAATTTAGACCCAACAAATTTGAGTTATTCCATCAACAGTCGGTTGAGTCCATGAGAGACTAACTCTCTTGATTAACTAAATTGGTCATCCATCAAGACACAACGAGTGTAGTATTAACTCTGAATATTTAAAAGGACTAAATCGAAAATTTGGTAAGGTTTATTCAACCCCCTTCTAAACCTTACACTTACACCTCTTGGGACCTACACGAAGATATATAAATCCTACACAATTCTTAGAACAAGTCTTGCACACAAGAATAATTGTAATAGTGTAGGCTAGAGCAATAATATATGTGACAAGTATGCTTATGCCATAAAAATCCATAAGAGATGATAAAACACTATAGTTTAAACAAATGCACAAGAACATGCAAGGTCTTCCTTTTTAAAAAGAATTTTAGGAACACACAAATATATTGAAGACCTTAATTTTAAAAATAAATTTTTGAAAACTCATTTTGAAAAATTAGGCACAATTACGAACATGCATAATAACAAAATAAAATGCATATTTAAATGAGGAGATACGGTTTACCAATTACGCCATTTCCATGGGCTTATGTCTTTCCGTTGTTGATGGTATCTTCCCCTTTGAAAATCATCTTGTAGATGATGACTTCTCCAATTTCTCCATTTCCAAGGATTATGTCCTTCCCATTGTTGATAATGCCTTTCTCTTGGAAATTCATTTTGGTGATGTCTTCTCCTTTGATTAAATGAGATGGTCATTTGATGTCTTTTTGGCGGTATGTATTTTTCTCGATTATTATTCCGCGGGTACCTAATATGACATTATTTTGTGGTACCCTCAAGTGTTTGGGTCCTTTGGAATTAGCTTTGAGACTTTTAGGTCTCCAATAATAATTTGAGCTATTTCTAGCCCGACAAGTATTAACCGTGTGACCCGTTTTACCACAATAAAAACAAGTAGTAATTTTGGGACCATAATGACCAACATGCATAGAGACTTGATTTCTTTTCATATAATTAACAACACTAAGCTTATGATCAAGTCCTTGTTTCAATTTATAACAACTATGAACATCAATAATATCGGTCATTTTATCGGAACTCAAGTTGGATTTTGATAAATCATTTTTCATGCAATCAATATCCTCAACAAGAGTACTATTTTCTTTTTCAAGGTTTCTAACCTTGTCAAGTGTGGTGGTGTGATCACATGAAAGTGATTCATAAGAGGAAAATAAATTATCCTTATCAATTTTCAAAATATTGAATTCCTTTTTCAAATTTTTGTATTTAACAAGTAAGCTTTGGAATTCATTTTGAAGATCATCAAAATCATTTTGCAAATCACTATAATCATTTTGTAAAGAATTATCATAAGAAGTGGAGGGTTTTGAACTTACCTCGTTTTCTTCTTCGAAGCCCATAAGACATCGTTCGTTTTCATCGACATCGGAAGTTGTAGGAAGCTCATCCCATGTTGGGTTTGTATCCATTTGAGAAGTAGATGCTTTTGAGAGGCTCATTTCATTTGCATATACTTCTTCTAATTTTCTCCATACTTCATGTGCCGATTTAATTCCTACAATAAGATTGTATTCCAAAATGGTAAGTGAACAATACAAAATATTAAGAGCTTTACCATTTAAGGAGATGATTTTCTTTTCTTCATCATTGAGCTCTTTGAGGCCTTTGTGTGGTGTGTTCATCATTGGAATGGATTCTTCATTTACGACCGTGTTCCAAATATCGAACCCGCAACCTTGTAGATAGCATTCCATTCTTTCTTTCCAAAATGTAAAATTTTTGGAATCGAATAGTAGTGGTTTGGTGGTAGAGGTGCGGTAAGGTGGACTTCATTCGTAGCCGATGATCGTTCCTCTTTACTCGCAATGTGGAATGAGCTTGCCAAAGAGTTTGGCTCTGATACCACTTGTAAGTCCAAGCGGCTACGATAATCTAGAGGGGGGGTGAATAGATTATCTCCATCTTTTCGATTATGCCCTCTTTTTCGAATCAAATATGCCAAAACAATAATAAAGGTGCGGGAAGTAAACAACAAGCATCGATTTATAGAGGTTCAACCCACCTAGGGCCTAATCCTCTACCACCCCAAAGATCTCCGGATGGATTTCAAAAAAAAAAAAAGATTTTATTAATTACCACAATTAATACAACATCTTACAACATCACCTTGAAGAGCACCACACTCTTCTTCAACACCACCTTTGATATTACCACAATCTCTCTTGAAGATTACCACAATCTCCAACGCCACCTTGTGAAGATTACCACAATCTTCAACCTTGAAGAATACCAAATTCTTCAATACCTCAAGAGCACCACACACTTGAAACACCTATCACCTAGATCACCCAAGTGTATTCTTTCCACAAGAATACTCACAAGGATGTCTTGTGTTGAATGATGACAAAAATCAAGATTACTACTCAATAATGAATATTACAATTTGAGTGCAAGTGTAATCAAGAAATAAAGCCTAGACCTCAAGATGTGAAAGTGAAATACTTAGGCTATAAATACAACAAGAGTGTTGAATATGAAAGCTTGGAAATTTGCAGATTTCTTGTTGTGTATTTGCTTGTGTTGTATTGTCTTGTGTCTTCAATTCATCCTCTATTTATAGGAGAGTTTTCACCAACATAGGCTCCCAACATAGGCTCCTTCTTCTCCACTTTTGTCTACAAAACGAGGATCACAAGATGTAGAAATATTGTACAAAATTGAAAAGCAAATCTTGCTGTCAAGGCGTTCAACGGTACAAATTTTGCTGTCAAAAGATTGCACAGTGCGACCGGTCGCTCTGTATAAGATTTCGAACGTTTGAATGAAAATAGTGCGATCCAGGTAGGGGTTGCAGGGGGGTGCGACCGGTCAAGGTGGGGTGCGACCGGCCGCCCTAGGGTGCGACCGGTCGGCCTCACACTTGACCGGTCACCCTCCCCTTTTTTTCACGCTGCACTGGTTTTGTTTCATTCATTAATGCGTTCTTGAGTACCGTTCGACCTTCCTTCGGCCAATCGGTCGACCTCCAAATTGAAATGTTGTCCGATTTTTTATCAAAAATAAACTTCAAAAAATACTCCAAAAATTAGTAAAAACATTTTAAATCACTTGGAGTATTTGGACAACATTTATAAACATAGTAAACTCATTTAAACAAAACCATCAAAAGTGTTGTCCATTTTTATCGAATAATAAACTCTAAGAAATACTCCAAAAATTAGTAAAAACATTTTAAATCATTTAGGAGTATTTGGACAACATTTATAAACATTGTTTTGGTATACAAACTCATTTAAACAAAACCATCAAAAGTGTTGTCCATTTTTATCGAAAAATAAATTCTAAGAAATACTCCAAAAATTAGCAAAAACATTTTAAATCATTTAGGAGTATTTGGACAACATTTATTAACATTGTTTTGGTATAAAAACTCATTTAAACATAATCATTAAAATTTTGATAAAAACATTTATCTAACAAACTCCCCTTTTTGATGATTACAAACCAAAACAATTTTAGGAAGTCGATTTTAAAACAAAACAATTTTATCCGGTCTAAAAACATCAATCCATCACAAGCAACATTTATCATAAGCAACATCACAAGGATAGGAGCAAAGATTTTTCAAAATCATTTTTGCACAAGCTCCCCTATTAATATGCATATTAAGAACAAGTATAAAAGCAACCAACTAAAAGCTAAAAGCTTAGCTTTTACAACTTATGCTTGAATTTCATGAGCTTATAAGCTCTCCCTGTCACAAGACATCATTAGTCAAACATAAAAGTCCACAATATATCAAATGGACTAAGTAATTTGGCTTTTAAGAGCCATAGCTTGTAGCTTTTCTTGCAAGCTTATTTGCAAGCATATTTCCGCTTCTTTGAGCGTTTATGCGTTTTCTTATTTCTCCCCCTTTGGAATCATCAAAAAGAATGTTAGCACGATATAAACATCATACAATTATATCAAAGTGCGCAACTTAATCGATTTATCGGCATATTGATCATTGAAGCTTAAATTCCAAATATTAAGGAGAAGTCAATCATGTTATTTGCAAAAGCTTATTTGATTGACAAAATATGATCTCTATAAACTTAGAAGACTTTTCAAATCGAGAGAATCATGTAGGTGATGAATTTTTCATTGAAACATTTTGTCGAACACTTGGCGTGCGTCGAATAAAACAAGAGAAATATAACGCCTTTGTAATTCGTTTAAGCCAAACAAATTCATCACCATTTGCAATACAACAATATTCATCCATCAACAATCATCATATACAACATATTAATACAAGAATTTCATCAAAGTAGCAAGATATAAGCACATTCTCAAGGGTTCAACCCAATTGAGATAAAAAAAGAAAATTCTTACCATTTAATGGGTAAAGATGAGCAATGATGATGATAATCGAGCCTCATGAGGTCCAAAATATAACATGTATGCAATAAAATAAATTTGAAGTGAAATTTGTGTGCAAAGTGCGAAGGGACGAAAAATGAAAACAAACGACCAAAATGACAAATCTTTGAGAACAAAAACATTTTTAACCAAAATTTTGCTGTGGTCGACCGGTTGGGGGCATGGGCGACCGGTCGATGTCATGGGCGACTGGTCGACCTTGCCCCAGTCAGACCAGTTTTTCATTCTGTTTTCCAAAATTCGAGGTTTGAACCAAAAATCCGATTTTTCGCCCTTAGTTTTAAAAACGTGCAAAATGCAAACGTAGATCTCATTTTATATACATTATGTCATAATCAAGCTCGAAATGAGGTAAAATACTCGGCGGATAAAAAAACAAATGTCCGCGAGTTATCTTTGAGATGGAATATAACGCCTTTGTAATTCGTTTAAGACAAAACAAATTCATCACCATTTGCAATACAACAATATTCATCCATCAACAATCATCATATACAACATATTAATACAAGAATTTCATCAAAGTAGCAAGATATAAGTACATTCTCAAGGGTTCAACCCAATTGAGATAAAAAAGAGAAATTCTTACCATTTAATCGGTAAAGATGAGCAATGATGATGATAATCGAGCCTCATGAGGTCCAAAATATAAAATGTATGCAATAAAATAAATTTGAAGTGAAATTTGTGTGCAAAGTGCGAAGGGGACGAAAAATGAACACAAACGACCAAAATGACAAATGCTTTGAGAACAAACATTTTTAACCAAAATTTTGTTGTGGTCGACGGTTGGGGGCATGGGCGACGGCGTCATGGGCGACCGGTCGACCTTGCCCCGACAAAATTTTTCATTTTGTTTTCCAAAATCCGAGGTTTGAACCAAAAATCCAATTTTTCGCCCTTAAGTTTTAAAAACGTGCAAACGCAAATGCAAACGTAGACCTCATTTAATATACATTATGTCCTAATCAAGCTCGAAATGAGGTAAAATACTCGGCGGTTAAAAAAACAAATGTCCGCGAGTTATCTTTGAGACGGAATTAAGCACATCTCAAATTTTTTGCTTAAGAAACGCAATCCCTTAGAATATATCGAATCTCAAATATATATAGTTCGATTATAATGAACCATATTTTGAAAAATTATTATCACCGACTTGTTATCCCGAAAAATATGAACGTTGTAAACTTTGGGTATACAAGTCATAAGAAGAAAGGCCTTACAAATATTTGAAAATTTCTTTTAACGGCACTTTAATGAGATTCGTTGGAATAGTTTTAAAATTCGAGCATATAGACATAAGGCATAGAAAATGTCGAGTCTAAAGAAATAAGAAAAGTTAGTGAACATACCTCGAATATGTTTGTCAATCAATATGTCTTCCTCAACCTTTGTCAAACTTTACATTGGTAGCCATAGAGGTTGAGATGATTCTTCCTTCTTCAATGCCTAACTTCTTCAAAATGTACTTTTGTATACTTTGATTGTGAATTACAACCACTTTCTTGGCATTGTTTAACTTGAAGTTCAATGAAGAAATTTTAGCTCCCCATCATGATCATCTTAAGTTCACCTTGCATCAACTTAGAAAATAACTTGCACAATAATTCATTAGTAACACCATAAATGATATCATAAATTTGTACAAGTAAATATTCTTGCCCTTTTTCAAAAACAAAGAGAATAGTATAAACTTTACCTCTTGTAAAACCATTTAGCAAAAATAGCTAAGTCTGTCATACCATACATGGGTACTTGTTTTAAACCATACAAGGCCTTTTATAAAAATCATTTGGCCTAGAAATATTTTAAATCCCGGAGGTTGTTTTATATAGACTTCTTCTTGAATAAAACCATTTAGAAAATTGGATATAACATACATTTGGTAAAGCTTGAAATTTTCTTAAAACAAGAATGGGCAAGTAAAAAGCAAATAGATTCTAAACGTGCTATGAGTGCAAATGTTACATCAAAATCAATACATTCTTCTTGACAATACCTTTTGAGTTACTAACCTCCTCTTGGTCATTGAGCTTGTTCCAAGATATAAAAAATTTCCGCAAAATCTTAATCAAGATATGTTGCACAAGAGCATAGTAATATCGAATAATAGAGACATAATAACAAGTAACACATACTATGCTTTCAAACAAATTATCACGAGTTTCATAAAACATGTAAGTTCAAATAAGCTTATAGGAAGCTATATAAGGTCTCTTTTGAAATTTGAAAAATTCAAGAGCATATAGTTGAGACCTCATTTAAAAGAAGCATTTGAACAATAGTTTTGACAAGAATGAATATAAGCAATCAAATGCATAATTTTTGAGATACGGATGAAAATCAAATGTTTTTATCAAAACAAATTATAATCCTTTATAAAACTCGGATAAAACAAGCTTTATCGAATAGTGCCTTTCAAAAATCGAAAAATCCTTTTAATGGCATTTGTATGAGATACTTTGAAATATCTTGAAAAATAAGCACATAGACATATGGCAAAAATTATATCGAGTCTAAGAGATGAATAACAATGGTGAGCGTACCTCGATAGTTTATGTTTCTCTTGTCAAATAATGAGTGGATAACCATTGACGAAGATATATAAATCCTACACAATTCTTAGAACAAGTCTTGCACACAAGAATAATTGTAATAGTCTAGGCTAGAGCAATAATATATGTGACAAGTATGCTTATGCCATAAAAATCCATAAGAGATGATAAAACACTATAGTTTAAACAAATGCACAAGAACATGCAAGGTCCTCCTTGTTTAAAAAGAATTTTAGGAACAGACAAATATATTGAAGACCTTAATTTTAAAAATAAATTTTTGAAAACTCATTTTGAAAAATTAGGCACAATTACGAACATGCATAATAACAAAATAAAATGCATATTTAAATGAGGAGATACGGTTTACCAATTCGCCATTTACATGGGTTATGTCTTTCCCGTTGTTGATGGTATCTTCCCTTTGAAAATCATCTTGTAGATGATGACTTCTCCAATTTCTCCATTTCCAAGGATTATGTCCTTCCCATTGTTGATAATGTCTTTCTCTTGAAATTCATTTTGGTGATGTCTTCTCATTTGATTAAATGAGATGGTCATTTGATGTCTTCTTGGCGGTATGTATTTTCCTCGATTATTATTCCACCGTAGTACCTAATATGACATTATTTTGTGGTACCCTCAAGTGTTTGGGTCCTTTGGAATTAGCTTTGAGACTTTTAGGTCTCCAATAATAATTAGAGCTATTTCTAGCCCGACAAGTATTAACCGTGTGACCCATTTTACCACAATAAAAACAAGTAGTAATTTTAGGAGCATAATGACCAACATACAATATGATTGTACTCCAAAATGGTAAGTGAACAATACAAAATATTAAGAGCTTTACCATTTAAGGAGATGATTTTCTTTTCTTCATCATTGAGCTCTTTGAGGCCTTTGTGTGGTGTGTTCATCATTGGAATGGATTCTTCATTTACGACCGTGTTCCAAATATCGAACCCGCAACATTGTAGATAGCATTCCATTCTTTCTTTCCAAAATGTAAAATTTTTGGAATCGAATAGTGGTGGTTTGGTGGTAGAGGCGCTGGTAAGGTGGACTTCATTCGTAGCCGATGATCGTTCCTCTTTACTCGCAATGTGGAATGAGCTTGCCAAAGAGTTTGGCTCTGATACCACTTGTAAGTCCAAGAGGCTACGATAATCTAGAGGGGGGGTGAATAGATTATCTCCATCTTTTCGATTATTCCCTCTTTTTCGAATCAACTATGCCAAAACAATAATAAAGGTGCGGGAAGTAAACAACAAGCGTCGATTTATAGAGGTTCAACCCACCTAGGGCCTAATCCTCTACCACCCCAAAGATCTCCGGGATGGATTTCAAAAAGAAAAAGATTTTATTAATTACCAAAATTAATACAATATCTTACAACATCACCTTGAAGAGCACCACACTCTTCTTCAACACCACCTTTGATATTACCACAATCTCTCTTGAAGATTACCACAATCTCCAACGCCACCTTGTAAAGATTACCACAATCTTCAACCTTGAAGAATACCAAATTCTTCAATACCTCAAGAGCACCACACTCTTGAAACACCTATCACCTAGATCACCCAAGTGTATTCTTTCCACAAGAATACTCACAAGGATGTCTTGTGTTGAATGATGACAAAAATCAAGATTACAACTCAATAATGAATATTACAATTTGAGTGCAAGTGTAATCAAGAAATAAAGCCTAGACCTCAAGATGTGAAAGTGAAATACTTAGGGCTATAAATACAACAAGAGTGTTGAATATGAAAGCTTGGAAATTTGCGATTTCTTGTTGTGTATTTGCTTGTGTTGTATTGTCTTGTGTCTTCAATCCATCCTCTATTTATAGGAGAGTTTTCACCAACATAGGCTCCTTCTTCTTCACTTTTGTCTACAAAAAGAGGATCACAAGATGTAGAAATATTGTATAAAATTGAAAAGCAAATCTTGCTATCAAGGCGTTCAACGGTACAAATTTTCTTTGTCAAAAAGATTGCACAGTCACGACAAGTCGCTCTGTATAAGATTTCGAACGTTTGAATGAAAATAGTGCGATCCGGTAGGGGTTGCGGGGGGCGCGACCGGTCAAGGTGGGGTGCGACCGCCGCCCTAGGTGCGACCGGTCGGCCTCACCCTTGACCGGTCACCCTCCCCTTTTTTTTTCACTGCACTGGTTGGTTTTACTGTTTCATTCTGCGTTCTTCAGTACCTTCGACGATTGGCGACCTCCAAATTGAAATGTTGTCAGATTTTAATCAAAAATAAACTTCAAAAAATACTCCAAAAAATTAGTAAAAACATTTTAAATCACTTGGGAGTATTTGGACAACATTTATAAACATAGTAAACTCATTTAAACAAAACCATCAAAAGTGTTGTCCATTTTTATCGAATAATAAACTCTAAGAAATACTCCAAAAATTAGTAAAAACATTTTAAATCATTTAGGAGTATTTGGACAACATTTATAAACATTGTTTTGGTATAAAAACTCATTTAAACAAAACCATCAAAAGTGTTGTCCATTTTTATCGAAAAATAAATTCTAAGAAATACTCCAAAAATTAGCAAAAACATTTTAAATCATTTAGGAGTATTTGGACAACATTTATTAACATTGTTTTGGTATAAAAACTCATTTAAACACAATCAAAAATTTTGATAAAAACATTTATCTAACAAACTCCCCTTTTTGATGATTACAAACCAAAACAATTTTAGGAAGTCGATTTTAAAACAAAACAATTTTATCCGGTCTAAAAACATCAATCCATCACAAGCAACATTTATCATAAGCAACATCACAAGGATAGGAGCAAAGATTTTTCAAAATCATTTTTGCACAAGCTCCCCTATCAATATGCATATCAAGAACAAGTATAAAAGCAACCAACTAAAAGCTAAAAGCTTAGCTTTTACAACTTAAGCTTGAATTTCATGAGCTTATAAGCTCTCCCCTGTCACAAGACATTATTAGTCAAACATAAAAGTCCACAATACATCAAATGGACTAAGTAATTTGGCTTTTAAGAGCCATAGCTTGTAGTTTTCTTGCAAGCTTATTTGCAAGCCTATTTCCGCTTCTTTGAGCGTTTATGAGTTTTTCCTATTTCTCCCCCTTGGAATCATCAAAAGAATGTTAGCACGATATAAACATCATACAATTATATCAAAGTGCGCAACTTAATCGATTTATCGGCATATTGATCATTGAAGCTTAAATTCCAAATATTAAGGAGAAGTCAATCATGTTATTTGCAAAAGCTTATTTGATTGACAAAATATGATCTCTATAAACTTAGAAGACTTTTCAAATCGAGAGAATCATGTAGGTGATGAATTTTTCATTGAAATATTTTGTCGAACACTTGGCGTCGTCGAATAAAACAAGAGAAATATAACGCCTTTGTAATTCGTTTAAGCCAAACAAATTCATCACCATTTGCAATACAAAATATTCATCCATCAACAATCATCATATACAACATATTAATACAAGAATTTCATCAAAGTAGCAAGATATAAGCACATTCTCAAGGGTTCAACCCAATTGAGATAAAAAAGAGAAATTCTTACCATTTAATGGGTAAAGATGAGCAATGATGATGATAATCGAGCCTCATGAGGTCCAAAATATAAAATGTATGCAATAAAATAAATTTGAAGTGAAATTTGTGTGCAAAGTGCGAAGGGGAAAAAATGAAAACAAACGACCAAAATGACAAATCCGAGAACAAAAACATTTTTAACCAAAATTTTGCTTGTGTCGACGGTTGGGGGCATGGGCGGCCGATCGACGTCATGGGCAATCGGTCGACCTTGCCCTGATCAAACCAGTTTTTCATTCTGTTTTCCAAAATTCGAGGTTTGAACCAAAAATCCGATTTTTCGCCCTTATGTTTTAAAAAACGTGCAAAATGCAAACGTAGACCTCATTTTATATACATTATGTCATAATCAAGCTCGAAATGAGGTAAAATACTCAAGGCGGTTAAAAAAACAAATGTCCGCGAGTTATCTTTGAGACGGAATATAACGCCTTTGTAATTCGTTTAAGACAAAACAAATTCATCACCATTTGCAATACAACAATATTCATCCATCAACAATCATCATATACAACATATTAATACAAGAATTTCATCAAAGTAGCAAGATATAAGTACATTCTCAAGGGTTCAACCCAATTGAGATAAAAAAGAGAAATTCTTACCATTTAATCGGTAAAGATGAGCAATGATGATGATAATCGAGCCTCATGAGGTCCAAAATATAAAATGTATGCAATAAAATAAATTTGAAGTGAAATTTGTGTGCAAAGTGCGAAGGGGACGAAAAATGAACACAAACGACCAAAATGACAAATGCTGAGAACAGAAACATTTTTAACCAAAATTTTGTTGTGGTCGACCGGTTGGGGGCATGGGCGACCGGTCGACGTCATGGGCGACCGGTCGACCTTGCCCCAGTCAAACCAGTTTTTCATTTTGTTTTCCAAAATCCGAGGTTTGAACCAAAAATCCGATTTTTCGCCCTTAAGTTTTAAAAACGTGCAAAATGCAAACGTAGACCTCATTTAATATACATTATGTCCTAATCAAGCTCGAAATGAGGTAAAATACTCGGCGGTTAAAAAAACAAATGTCCGCGAGTTATCTTTGAGACGGAATTAAGCACATCTCAAATTTTTTGCTTAAGAAACGCAATCCCTTAGAATATATCGAATCTCAAATATATATAGTTCGATTATAATGAACCATATTTTGAAAAATTATTATCACCGGACTTGTTATCCCGAAAAATATGAACGTTGTAAACTTTGGATATACAAGTCATAAGAAGAAAGGCCTTACAAATATTTGAAAATTTCTTTTAACGGCACTTTAATGAGATTCGTTGGAATAGTTTTAAAATTCGAGCATATAGACATAAGGCATAGAAAATGTCCAGTCTAATGAAATAAGAAAAGTTAGTGAACATACCTCGAATATGTTTGTCAATCAATATGTCTTCCTCAACCTTTGTCAAACTTTACATTGGTAGCCATAGAGGTTAAGATGATTCTTCCTTCTTCAATGCCTAACTTCTTCAAAATGTACTTTTGTATACTTTGATTGTGAATTACAACCACTTTCTTGGCATTGTTTAACTTGAAGTTCAATGAAGAAATTTTAGCTCCCCCATCATGATCATCTTAAGTTCACCTTGCATCAACATAGAAAATAACTTGCACAATAATTCATTAGTAACACCATAAATGATATCATAAATTTGTACAAGTAAACATTCTTGCCCTTTTTCAAAAACAAGAGAATAGTATAAAATTTACCTCTTGTAAAACCATTTAGCAAAAATAGCTAAGTCTATCATACCATACATGGGTACTTGTTTTAAACCATACAAGGCCTTTTATAAAAATCATTTGGCCTAGAAATATTTTAAATCCCGGAGGTTGTTTTATATAGACTTCTTCTTGAATAAAACCATTTAGAAAATTGGATATAACATCCATTTGGTAAAGCTTGAAATTTTCTTAAAACAAGAATGGGCAAGTAAAAAGCAAATAGATTCTAAACGTGCTATGAGTGCAAATGTTACATCAAAATCAATACATTCTTCTTGACAATACCTTTTGAGTTACTAACCTCCTCTTGGTCATTGAGCTTGTTCCAAGATATAAAAAAATTTCCGCAAAATCTTAATCAAGATATGTTGCACAAGAGCATAGTAATATCGAATAATAGAGACATAATAACAAGTAACACATACTATGCTTTCAAACAAATTATCACGAGTTTCATAAAACATGTAAGTTCAAATAAGCTTATAGGAAGCTATATAAGGTCTCTTTTGAAATTTGAAAAATTCAAGAGCATATAGTTGAGACCTCATTTAAAAGAAGCATTTGAACAATAGTTTTGACAAGAATGAATATAAGCAATCAAATGCATAATTTTTGAGATACGGATGAAAATCAAATGTTTTTATCAAAACAAATTATAATCCTTTATAAAACTCGGATAAAACAAGCTTTATCGAATAGTGCCTTTCAAAAATCGAAAAATCCTTTTAATGGCATTTGTATGAGATACTTTGAAATATCTTGAAAAATAAGCACATAGACATATGGCAAAAATTATATCGAGTCTAAGAGATGAATAACAATGGTGAGCGTACCTCGATAGTTTATGTTTCTCTTGTCAAATAATGAGTGGATAACCATTGACGAAGATATATAAATCCTACACAATTCTTAGAACAAGTCTTGCACACAAGAATAATTGTAATAGTGTAGGCTAGAGCAATAATATATGTGACAAGTATGCTTATGCCATAAAAATCCATAAGAGATGATAAAACACTATAGTTTAAACAAATGCACAAGAACATGCAAGGTCCTCCTTTTTTAAAAAGAATTTTAGGAACACACAAATATATTGAAGACCTTAATTTTAAAAATAAATTTTTGAAAACTCATTTTGAAAAATTAGGCACAATTACGAACATGCATAATAACAAAATAAAATACATATTTAAATGAGGAGATACGGTTTACCAATTACGCCATTTCCATGGGTTATGTCTTTCCCGTTGTTGATGGTATCTTCCCCTTTGAAAATCATCTTGTAGATGATGACTTCTCCAATTTCTCCATTTCCAAGGATTATGTCCTTCCCATTGTTGATAATGCCTTTCTCTTGGAAATTCATTTTGGTGATGTCTTCTCCTTTGATTAAATGAGATGGTCATTTGATGTCTTCTTGGCGGTATGTATTTTCCTCGATTATTATTCCGCCGGGTACCTAATATGACATTATTTTGTGGTACCCTCAAGTGTTTGGGTCCTTTGGAATTAGCTTTGAGACTTTTAGGTCTCCAATAATAATTAGAGCTATTTCTAGCCCGACAAGTATTAACCGTGTGACCCGTTTTACCACAATAAAAACAAGTAGTAATTTTAGGAGCATAATGACCAACATACATAGAGACTTGATTTCTTTTCATATAATTAACAACACTAGGCTTATGATCAAGTCCTTGTTTCAATTTATCACAACTATGAACATCAATAATATCGGTCATTTTATCCGAACTCAAGTTGGATTTTGATAAATCATTTTTCATGCAATTAATATCCTCAACAAGAGTACTATTTTGTTTTTCAAGGTTTCCAACCTTGTCAAGTGTGGTGGTGTGATCACATGAAAGTGATTCATAAGAGGAAAATAAATTATCCTTATCAATTTTCAAAATATTGAATTCCTTTTTCAAATTTTTGTATTTAACAAGTAAGCTTTGGAATTCATTTTGAAGATCATCAAAATCATTTTGCAAATCACTATAATCATTTTGTAAAGCATTATCATAAGAAGTGGAGTGTTTTGAACTTACCTCGTTTTCTTCTTCGAAGCCCATAAGACATCGTTCGTTTTCATCGACATCGGAAGTTGTAGGAAGCTCATCCCATGTTGGGTTTGTATCCATTTGAGAAGTAGATGCTTTTGAGTGGCTCCTTTCATTTGCATATACTTCTTCTAATTTTCTCCATACTTCATGTGCCGATTTATTTCCTACAATATGATTGTATTCCAAAATGGTAAGTGAACAATACAAAATATTAAGAGCTTTATCATTTAAGGAGATGATTTTCTTTTCTTCATCATTGAGCTCTTTGAGACCTTTGTGTGGTGTGTTCATCATTGGAATGGATTCTTCATTTACGACCGTGTTCCAAATATCGAACCCGCAACCTTGTAGATAGCATTCCATTCTTTCTTTCCAAAATGTAAAATTTTTGGAATCGAATAGTGGTGGTTTGGTGGTAGAGGCGCCGGTAAGGTGAACTTCATTCGTAGCCGATGATCGTTCCTCTTTACTCGCAATGTGGAACGAGCTTGCCAAAGAGTTTGGCTCGATACCACTTGTAAGTCAAGCGGCTACGATAATCTAGAGGGTAGGTGAATAGATTATCTCCATCTTTTCAATTATGCCCTCTTTTTCAAATCAAAATGCCAAAACAATAATAAAGGTGCGGGAAGTAAACAACACGCGTCGATTTATAGAGGTTCAACCCACCTAGGGCCTAATCCTCTACCACCCCAAAGATCTCGGGATGGATTTCAAAAATAAAAAGATTTTATTAATTACCACAATTAATACAACATCTTACAACATCACCTTGAAGAGCACCACACTCTTCTTCAACACCACCTTTGATATTACCACAATCTCTCTTGAAGATTACCACAATCTCCAACGCCACCTTGTGAAGATTACCACAATCTTCAACCTTGAAGAATACCAAATTCTTCAATACCTCAAGAGCACCACACTCTTGAAACACCTATCACCTAGATCACCCAAGTGTATTCTTTCCACAAGAATACTCACAAGGATGTCTTGTGTTGAATGATGACAAAAATCAAGATTACAACTCAATAATGAATATTACAATTTGAGTGCAAGTGTAATCAAGAAATAAAGCCTAGACCTCAAGATGTGAAAGTGAAATACTTAGGCTATAAATACAACAAGAGTGTTGAATATGAAAGCTTGGAAATTTGCGATTTCTTGTTGTGTATTTGCTTGTGTTGTATTGTCTTGTGTCTTCAATTCATCCTCCATTTATAGGAGAGTTTTCACCAACATAGGCTCCCAACATAGGCTCCTTCTTCTTCACTTTTTCTACAAAAAGAGGATCACAAGATGTAGAAATATTGTACAAAATTGAAAAGCAAATCTTGCTTTGTCAAGGCGTTTAACGGTACAAATTTTGTTTGTTAAAAGATTGCACAAAGCGACGTGCGCTGTATAAGATTTCGAACGTTTGAATGAAAATAGTGCGATCCAGTACGGGTTGCGGGGGTGCGACCGGTCAAGGTGGGGTGCGACGGTCGCCTGGGTGCGACCGGTCGCCTTTAGGGTGCGACACGGCCTTGACCCTTGACCGGTCACCCTCCCTCTTTTTTTTTCACGCTGCACTGGTTTCTATTTTATTATGTGCGTTCTTGAGTGCCGTTCGACCTTACATTCGACCGTCCGACCTCCAAATTGAAATGTTGTCCGATTTTTATCAAAAATAAACTTCAAGAAATACTCCAAACAATTAGTAAAAATATTTTAAATCACTTGGGAGTATTTGGACAACATTTATAAACATATTAAACTCATTTAAACAAAACCATCAAAAGTGTTGTCCATTTTTATCGAATAATAAACTCTAAGAAATACTCCAAAAATTAGTAAAAACATTTTAAATCATTTAGGAGTATTTGGACAACATTTATAAACATTGTTTTTTGGTATAAAAACTCATTTAAACAAAACCATCAAAAGTGTTGTCCATTTTTATCGAAAAATAAATTCTAATAAATACTCCAAAAATTAGCAAAAACATTTTGAATCATTTAGGAGTATTTGGACAACATTTATTAACATTGTTTTGGTATAAAAACTCATTTAAACATAATCATTAAAATTTTGATAAAAACATGTATCTAACAAACCCCCCTTTTTGATGATTACAAACCAAAACAATTTTAGGAAGTCGATTTTAAAACTAAACAATTTTATCCGGTCTAAAAACATCAATCCATCACAAGCAACATTTATCATAAGCAAAGATCACAAGGATAGGAGCAAAGATTTTTCAAAATCATTTTTGCACAAGCTCCCCCTATCAATATGCATATCAAGAACAAGTATAAAAGCAACCAACTAAAAGCTAAAAGCTTAGCTTTTACAACTTATGCTTGAATTTCATGAGCTTATAAGCTCTCCTGTCACAAGACATCATTAGTCAAGCATAAAAGTCCACAATACATCAAATGGACTAAGTAATTTGGCTTTTAAGAGCCATAGCTAGTAGCTTTTCTTGCAAGCTTATTTGCAAGCCTATTTCCGCTTCTTTGAGCGTTTATGCGTTTTCCTGTTTCTCCCCCTTTGGAATCATCAAAAAGAATGTTAGCACGATAAAAACATCATACAATTATATCAAAGTGCGCAACTTAATCGATTTATCGGCATATTGATCATTGAAGCTTAAATTCCAAATAATAAGGAGAAGTCAATCATGTGATTTGCAAAAGCTTATTTGATTGACAAAATATGATCTCTATAAACTTAGAAGACTTTTCAAATCGAGAGAATCATGTAGGTGATGAATTTTTCATCGAAACATTTTGTCGAACACTTGGCGTGCGTCGAATAAAACATGAGAAATATAACGCCTTTGTAATTCGTTTAAGCCAAAAATATTCATCACCATTTGCAATACAACAATATTCATCCATCGACAATCATCATATACAACATATTAATACAAGAATTTCATCAAAGTAGCAAGATATAAGCACATTCTCAAGGGTTCAACCCAATTGAGATAAAAAAAAAGAGAAATTCTTACCATTTAATCGGTAAAGATGAGCAATGATGATGATAATCGAGCCTCATGAGGTCCAAAATATAAAATGTATGCAATAAAATAAATTTGAAGTGAAATTTGTGTGCAAAGTGCGAAGGGGACGAAAAATGAACACAAACGACCAAAATGACAAATGCTGAGAACAAAAACATTTTTAACCAAAATTTTGCTTTGTGGTCGACCCAGGTTGGGGGCATGGGCGACCGATCGGCGTCATGGGCAATCGGTCGACCTTGCCCCCGATCAACCGTTTTTCATTCTATTTTCCATAATCCGAGGTTTGAACCAAAAATCCGATTTTTCGCCCTTAAGTTTTAAAAACGTGCAAAATGCAAACGTAGACCTCATTTAATATACATTATGTCATAATCAAGCTTGAAATGAGGTAAAATACTCGGCGGTTAAAAAAACAAATGTCCGCGAGTTATCTTTGAGACGGAATTAAGCACATCTCAAATTTTTTGCTCAAGAAACGCAATCCCTTAGAATATATCGAATCTCAAATATATATAGTTCGATTATAATGAACCATATTTTGAAAAATTATTATCACCAGACTTGTTATCCCGAAAAATTTGAACGTTGTAAATTTTGGATATACAAGTCATAAGAAGTGCCTTACAAATATTTGAAAATTTCTTTTAACGGCACTTTAATGAGATTCGTTGGAATAGTTATAAAATTCGAGCATATAGACATAAGGCATAGAAAATGTCGAGTCTAAAGAAATAAGAAAAGTTAGTGAACATACCTCGAATATGTTTGTCAATCAATATGTCTTCCTCAACCTTTGTCAAACTTTACATTGGTAGCCATAGAGGTTGAGATGATTCTTCCTTCTTCAATGCCTAACTTCTTCAAAAGGTACTTTTGTATACTTTGATTGTGAATTACAACCACTTTCTTGGCATTGTTTAACTTGAAGTTCAATGAAGAAATTTTAGCTCCCCCATCATGATCATCTTAAGTTCACCTTGCATCAACTTAGAAAATAACTTGCACAATAATTCATTAGTAACACCATAAATGATATCATAAATTTGTACAAGTAAACATTCTTGCCCTTTTTCAAAAACAAAAGAGAATAATATAAACTTTACCTCTTGTAAAACCATTTAGCAAAAATAGCTAAGTCTATCATACCATACATGGGGTACTTGTTTTAAACCATACAAGGCCTTTTATAACAATCATTTGGCCTAGAAAAATTTTAAATCCCGGAGGTTGTTTTATATAAACTTCTTCTTGAATAAAACCATTTAGAAAATTGGATATAACATCCATTTGGTAAAGCTTGAAATTTTCTTAAAACAAGAATGGGCAAGTAAAAAGCAAATAGCTTCTAAACGTCTATGAGTGCAAATGTTAAAATCAATACATTCTTCTGACAATACCTTTTGAGTTACTAACCTCCTCTTGGTCATTGAGCTTGTTCCAAGATATAAAAAATTTCCGCAAAATCTTAATCATGATATGTTGCACAAGAGCATAGTAATATCGAATAATAGAGACATAATAACAAGTAACACATACTATGCTTTCAAACAAATTATCACGAGTTTCATAAAACATATAAGTTCAAATAAGCTTATAGGAAGCTATATAAGGTCTCTTTTGAAATTTGAAAAATTCAAGAGCATATAGTTGAGACCTCATTTAAAAGAAGCATTTGAACAATAGTTTTGACAATAATGAATATAAGCAATCAAATGCATAATTTTTGAGATAGAGATGAAAATCAAATGTTTTTATCAAAACAAATTATAATCCTTTATAAAACTCGGATAAAACAAGCTTTATCGAATAGTGCCTTTCAAAAATCGAAAAATCCTTTTAATGGCATTTGTATGAGATACTTTGAAATATCTTGAAAAATAAGCACATAGACATATGGCAAAAATTATATCGAGTCTAAGAGATGAATAACAATGGTGAGCGTACCTCGATAGTTTATGTTTCTCTTGTCAAATAATGAGTGGATAACCATTGACGAAGATATATAAATCCTACACAATTTTTAGAACAAGTCTTGCACACAAGAATAATTGTAATAGTGTAGGCTAGAGCAATAATATATGTGACAAGTATGCTTATGCCATAAAAATCCATAAAAGATGATAAAACACTATAGTTTAAACAAATGCACAAGAACATGCAAGGTCCTCCTTTTTTAAATAGAATTTTAGAACAGACAAATATATTGAAGACCTTAATTTTTAAAAATAAATTTTTGAAAACTCATTTTTAAAAATTAGGCACAATTACGAACATGCATAATAACAAAATAATATGTGTATTTAAATGAGGAGATACGGTTTACCAATTACGCCATTTCCATGGGTTATGTCTTTCCCGTTGTTGATGGTATCTTCCCTTTTGAAAATCATCTTGTAGATGATGACTTCTCCAATTTCTCCATTTCCAAGGATTATGTCCTTCCCATTGTTGATAATGCCTTTCTCTTGGAAATTCATTTTGGTGATGTCTTCTCCTTTGATTAAATGAGATGGTCATTTGATGTCTTCTTGGCGGTATGTATTTTCCTCGATTATTATTCCGTCGGGTACCTAATATGACATTATTTTGTGGTACCCTCAAGTGTTTGGGTCCTTTGGAATTAGCTTTGAGACTTTTAGGTCTCCAATAATAATTAGAGCTATTTCTAGCCCGACAAGTATTAACCGTGTGACCCGTTTTACCACAATAAAAACAAGTAGTAATTTTGGGAGCATAATGACTAACATGCATAGAGACTTTATTTCTTTTCACATAATTAACAACACTAGACTTATGATCAAGTCCTTGTTTCAATTTATCACAACTATGAACATCAATAAGATCGGTCATTTTATCTAACTCAAGTTGGATTTTGATAAATCATTTTTCATGCAATTAATATCCTCAACAAGAGTACTATTTTCTTTTTCAAGGTTTCTAACCTTGTCAAGTGTGGTGGTGTGATCACATGAAAGTGATTCATAAGAGGAAAATAAATTATCCTTATCAATTTTCAAAATATTGAATTCCTTTTTCAAATTTTTGTATTTAACAAGTAAGCTTTGGAATTCATTTTGAAGTTCATCAAAATTATTTTGCAAATCACTATAATCATTTTGTAAAGCATTATCGTAAGAAGTGGAGGGTTTTGAACTTACCTCATTTTCTTCTTCAAGCCCATAAGACATCGTTCGTTTTCATTGACATCGGAAGTTGTAGGAAGCTCATCCCATGTCAGTTTGTATCCATTTGAGAAGTAGATGCTTTTGAGTGGCTCCTTTCATTTGCATATACTTCTTCTAATTTTCTCCATACTTCATGTGCCGATTTAATTCCTACAATATGATTGTATTCCAAAATGGTAAGTGAACAATACAAAATATTAAGAGCTTTATCATTTAAGGAGATGATTTTCTTTTCTTCATCATTGAGCTCTTTGAGGCCTTTGTGTGGTGTGTTTATCATTGGAATGGATTCTTCATTTACGACCGTGTTCCAAATATCGAACCCTCAACCTTGTAGATAGCATTCCATTCTTTCTTTCCACAATGTAAAATTTTTGGAATCGAATAGTGGTGGCTTGGTGGTAGAGGCGCCGGTAAGGTGGACTTCATTTGTAGCCGATGATCGTTCCTCTTTACTCGCAATGTGGAATGAGCTTGTCAAAGAGTTTGCTCGATACCACTTGTAAGTCCAAGCGGCTACGATAATCTAGAGGGGGTGAATAGATTATCTCCATATTTTCGATTATCCCCTTTTTTCGAATCAAATATGCCAAAACAATAATAAAGGTGCGGGAAGTAAACAACAAGCATCGATTTATAGAGGTTCAACCCACCTAGGGCCTAATCCTCTACCACCCCAAAGATCTCCGGGATGGATTTCAAAAAAAAAAAAGATTTTATTAATTACCACAATTAATACAACATCTTACAACATCACCTTGAAGAGCACCACACTCTTCTTCAACACCACCTTTGAGATTACCACAATCTCTCTTGAAGATTACCACAATCTCCAACGCCACCTTGTGAAGATTACCACAATCTTCAACCTTGAAGAATACCAAATTCTTCAATACCTCAAGAGCACCACACTCTTGAAACACCTATCACCTAGATCACCCAAGTGTATTCTTTCCACAAGAATACTCACAAGGATGTCTTGTGTTGAATGATGACAAAAATCAAGATTACAACTCAATAATGAATATTACAATTTGAGTGCAAGTGTAATCAAGAAATAAAGCCTAGACCTCAAGATGTGAAAGTGAAATACTTAGGCTATAAATACAACAAGAGTGTTGAATATGAAAGCTTGGAAATTTGCAGATTTCTTGTTGTGTATTTGCTTGTGTTGTATTGTCTTGTGTCTTCAATTCATCCTCTATTTATAGGAGAGTCTTCACCAACATAGGCTCCCAACATAGGCTCCTTCTTCTTCACTTTTGTCTACAAAAAGAGGATCACAAGATGTAGAAATATTGTACAAAATTGAAAAGCAAATCTTGCTGTCAAGGAGTTCAACGGTACAAATTTTGCTGTCAAAAGATTGCACAGCGCGACCGGTCGCTCTGTATAAGATTTTGAACGTTTGAATGAAAATAGTATGATCCAGGTAGGGGTTGCAGGGGGGTGCGACCGGTCAAGGTGGGGTGCGACGTGTCGCCTTAGGGTGCGACCGGTCGGCCTCACCCTTGACTGGTCACCCTCCCCCTTTTTTTTCGCTGCACTGGTTTGTTTCATTCTCATGCGTTCTTCGTGCATCGTTCGACCTTCCGTTCGACCAAGTCGACCTCCAAATTGAAATGTTGTCCGATTTTTATCAAAAATAAACTTCAAGAAATACTCCAAAAAGTTAGTAAAAACATTTTAAATCACTTGGGAGTATTTGGACAACATTTATAAACATAGTAAACTCATTTAAACGAAACTATCAAAAGTGTTATCCATTTTTATCGAATAATAAACTCTAAGAAATACTCCAATAATTAGTAAAAACATTTTAAATCATTTAGGAGTATTTGGACAACATTTATAAACATTGTTTTGGTATAAAAACTCATTTAAACAAAACCATCAAAAGTGTTGTCCATTTTTATCGAAAAATAAATTCTAAGAAATACTCCAAAAATTAGCGAAAACATTTTAAATCATTTAGGAGTATTTGGACAACATTTATTAACATTGTTTTGGTATAAAAACTCATTTAAATATAATCATCAAAATCTTGATAAAAATATTTATCTAACATTTTTTGCTTGGGAGGTTAATGATACTTAATGGGAATAATTAGGGGTTTATGGTAAAAAAACAATAACTAGCTTTCTTTATTAGGGACATGAAGCCAAAAGCTAGGTTTTGGAGGAAATTTAAAATTCATTTGTTTGACTAAGGGGTTAGTGGGATTTGTAGGATGATTTTTAGTTGTAGGCTTGGAAGACATAAAATAAAATAGAAATGAAATTATGAAAATTTTATCTATTTTTTTGTCCAATAATAATTTTGTTGGGAGATACAAAATGATAAAATTGTGATAGAAGAAAAATTGAGTTATTTTCCCCATTTAAAGTGGTAATTTCAAAATTAGGGACAAAAAGAAAAAAAAAAAAATATTTGGTTTCTTTTCTTTATAAAATTGAGTGGAAAAAAATAAAATGTATATATATCCATAATTAAATATTTAAAAATTTAAAATAAATATGTGAAATAAGAAATGTGTAATCGAAAAATAAATTGGAAGTTGGTTGGGATGAATTATAGAATAAGATGAAATATATGGATAAGGATCGAAATGTACTCCTAAATTTCGAGGGTCTAATATTTGTGAAGTCGTAGTCATTCGATCAAGCATTAATACTAGAGGAGAATATAAAATTGCTAAGCTCCAAAAATGCGAAATGCGTAATTAACGTTGGAAGAAATAAATAAAAGTAGAGTCGCGTTTCATTAATAATAGGTTTGTGATACATAGCCGAATAAATAATCACTACATAACACAGTATCTCGCGTTGTTAAAATTCGGGGCCTCACATTCACCCCTCAAAAGAATTTGGTCCCCAAATTCTCTTTAGAACAACTCTGGATATTGATTCCTCATGTATTCTTCCATCTTCCACATTGCGTCTTCGTCTCGGTTGTGGTTTCGCCATACCACTTTAACCATCGAAATCTCTCTATTACGCAATCGCTAACGATGTCTTGGTCAATGATCCAGATTGGTTTCGATGTAGGATAAATTTTCCATCGTAGGAGGAGTATCTTGGGTGATGATACGCTCGGGATCTGGTTGATACTTCTTTAACCTCGATCGTGGAATACATCGTGCATTCTCGCATCTTGTGCTAGTAACTCGAGTCGGTAGGCTAACTTCCCGATCCTCTGCAAAATTTGTAAGGTCCAATATATCTCGGACTTAGCTTGCATCCCTTCTTTGGATTGATCAATCCTTTCCGTGGCAAATCCGAGAAATACTTTATCTCCTACTTCAAATTCCAAGTCCTTTCTCCTCTTGTCCGCGTAACTCATTGGCGGCTCGAGTATCGGATCCGTTCCTTGATCAACTTGACCTTCTCTATGGCCTCCGAACTAAGTCAACCTTTGGAATCGATGGTGACTTTGGTTTCTCTTTTTGGAGTCCATTGGTCATCAATCTCCCAATGTAGTGGGGATCTACACTTCCCGTCCATACAAGGCTTCATAGGGTGCCATCCCAATTGTGGTCGATAGATGTTATTATAGGCGAACTCGGCCAATGGTAAGTGTGAATCCCAACTTCCTTGGAAGTCTAACGTGCATGCTCGCAAAGATGTCTTCCGGGTTTGAATCGTTCGCTCGATCGCCCATCGCTTTGTGGATATCTTCTTTGTCTTGAAACTTAGCGAGGTACCCAATTCCTCATGTAAGCATTTCCAACTGAGACAAACCTCGGGTCTCTGTCGACACTATGTCGACCGGCACTCCATGCGGTCGAATGATCTCTGGATATAAATCTGCGCAAGTTTACGCAAGCCGGTTTTCTTCATGGGTAAGAAGTGTGCAGATTTCGTGAGTCAGTCTACGACTACCCATATGGCATCATCGCCTCGTCTGGTCCTTGGTAGATATGTCACGAAATCCATCGTTATGTGTTCCCATTTCTACTCTGGAATTCTCAACTGTTGTAATAAACCAGATGGTCGCTGGTGTTCTACTTTTATTCGTTGACAAGTCAAACATCTCGTAACGAACTCTGCTACCTGGTTCTTCATGTTTACACACCAAGAATGTCATTTCAAGTCTTTATACATCTTGTTTCCTCCGGGTGTATAGTGTATTTCGAACGGTGTGCTTCGAGAGAATTCTCGCTCCTAATCGCTCGTCACTTGGTACACAAACTCGATTTCGGAATCTGATGATTCCATCTTCATGTACCGAGAATTCGATCTCTCTCCTTTAAGTATCTTCTCAATCGCTTTTGAAGTTGTACATCCGTCCCATGTCTTTGCTTTGATCTCGTTCGATATATCGGGTTTAACCAATATGTTAGCACATGAAATGTGAGTATTGGTTCTCGTCGGATTTCAAGTGCTCAACTCTTCTAATGTTTTCCACTCTTGAATCATTAGTCTGGCTAAACTCGCCTTTCTGCTCAATGTGACAACTACTATATTAGCTGTTTGATAAATGGTTTTATCTTGATTTTGATGATTTTGTTTTTACACCAAAACAATGTTTTTAAATATTGTCCAAATACTCCTAAATAATTTAAATTGTTTTTTTACTAATTTTCCGGAGTATTTTTTCAAGCTTATTTTAGACAAAAATATTGGACAACACTTTTGATGATTTTGTGTTAATGAGTTTTTACATCAAAACTATGTTTCTAAATGTTGTCTTAATACTCCCGATCGGTCTAAAATGTTTTTACTATTTTTCGGAGTATTTCTTGAAGTTTATTTTCGATATAAAATTGAACAACACTTTTGTTTTGAGGCCAACCGGTCGCCCTATAGGACATCCCGTACCTGAAAGTTGTGAAAAATAGTGAATAAGCTATTTGCTGAAAAAAGGTGGTTGATCGGTCAACAGGGTGGTAGACCGGTATGGTCGACCGGTCGACCAGGGCGTCGACCGGCCGACCGGGCCGTCGACCGGTGTCTGGGAGCAATTTCTGAAACAAAACTTCCTGGACTCACTTTTTGGTTTTGCTCGACCGGCTGGGCATGGGGTCGACCGGTCGAACCCCCGGTCGCCCAGTGTATATGTGTATTCTTATTTTCAAACATCTATTTGTGCGCGACCGGTCATCCTAATGTTTGACAACAAAATTCTAACCGTTGTGCATCAGACAACTTTTCTCTAAATTGTGGGATTGATTTCTAACAGCTATAATCTTGATTTAATTGCAATTGTTTTGTAGAAATCAGTTCCCAAGAGGAGCCTATCAATGATCAATCATCTCCTATAAATAGAGGAAGATTTGAAGCACAACAACAAGAGAGAATACTACAACACAACAAGATACACTCAAGCAAACTTATTTGTTCTTCTTTGTTATAATTCTTGTTGTAATAGCCTAAAGTCTTTCACTTTCACATCTTGAGGTCTAGGTTTATTTCTTGATTACACATGCACTCAAATTTGTATCATTCATTATCGAGTTGTAATCTTGATTTTTTGGGTTATCATTCAACACAAGATATCCTTGTGAGTGTTCTTGTGGTAAGAACACACTTGGATGATCTAGGTGATAGGTGCAAGAAGATTGTGGTGATCTTCTTATTGTGGTGTTAAAGAATTTGGTATTCTTCAAGGTTGAAGATTGTGGTAATCTTCACAAGGTGCCGTTGAGAATTGTAGTAATCTTCAAGGAGATTGTGGTAATTTCAAAGGTGGTGTTGAACAAGAGTGTGGTGCTCTTCAAGGTGTTGTAAGTTGAATTTGTATTAATTGTGGTAATTAATAAAATTCTTTTTCTTTTTCAAAACCAATCCCGGATATACTGCGGTGGTAGTAGATTAGGCCCTAGGTGGGTTGAACTACTATAAATCGACTCGTGTTATTTACATTCCGCACCTTTATTATTGTCTTGGCTTGTTTTGTTCGAAAAAAAGAGCATAATCGAAAAGATGGAGATAATCTATTCACCCCCCTCTACATTATCGTAGCCGCTTGGACTTACAAGTGGTATCAGAGTCAAACTCTTTGGAAAGCTCGTTTCACATCGCGAGTGAAGAGGAACGATCGTCGGCTACGAATGAAGCTCACCTTTCCGGCACCTCCACCACCAAGCCACCTCGATTTGATTCCAAATATTTTGCATTTTGGAAAGAAAGAATGGAATGCTATTTACAAGGTTGCGGGTTTGATATTTGGAACATCGTCATCAATGGAGAATCCATTCCGATGAAAGACACACCATACACCTCCAAAGCTCTCAAGGAGCTCAATGATGAAGAAAAGAAAATCATCTCCTTAAATGGTAAAGCTCTCAATATTTTATATTGTTCACTTACCAATTTGGAATATGATCTTATTGTAGGAATCCGACCGGCTCATGAAGTATGGCAAAAATTAGAAGCCATTCATGAAGTATATGCAAATGATAGGAGCAACTCAAAAGCATCTACTTCTCAAAGGGATACAAGGTCAAATCTAAGGAACAAACCTTTTACAACTTCCAACTATGAAGTAGTTGAACAATGTTTTATGGGCATCGAAGAAGAAAACAAGGTATGTCTCAAGGAGCCCAATGATGAAGAAAAGAAAATCATCTCCTTAAATGGTAAAGCTCTCAATATTTTATATTGTTCACTTACCAATTTGGAATATGATCTTATTGTAGGAATTCGACTGGCTCATGAAGTATGGCAAAAATTAGAATCCATTCATGAAGTATATGCAAATGATAGGATCAACTCAAAAGCATCTACTTCTCAAAGGGATACAAGGTCAAATCTAAGGAACAAACCTTTTACAACTTCCAACTACGAAGTAGTTGAACAATGTTTTATGGGCATCGAAGAAGAAAACGAGGTATGTCTTAAACCCTCTACTTCCCACGATATTGTTATACAAAATGATTATAGTGATTTGCAAAATGATTTTGATGACCTTCAAAATGAATTCCAAAGTTTACTTGTTAAGTACAAAAATTTGAAAAAGGAATTCAATGTTTTGAAAAATGATAAGGATAGTTTATTTACTTATTATGAATCACTATCATGTGCTCACACCACCACACTTGATCGGTTAGAAACCTTGAAAAAGAAAATAGTACTCTTGTTGACAATTTTAATTGCATGAAAAAGGATTTATCTAAATCCAACTTGAGTACCGTTAAAATGACCTATATTGTTGATATTCATAGTTGTGATAAATTGAAACAAGGACTTGATCATAAGCCTAGTGTTGTTAATTATGTGAAAAGAAATCAAGTCCCTATGCATGTTGGTCATTATGCTCCAAAAATTATTACTTGCTTCTATTGTGGTAAAAAGGGTCATACGGTAAATACTTGTCGGGCTAGAAATAGCTCTAATTATTGTTGGAGACCTAAAAATCTCAAAGCTAATCCCAAAGGGCCCAAACACTTGAGGGTACCACAAAACGATGTCATATTAGGTACCCGGCGGAATAAAAATCAAGGAAAATTCATACCGCCTAGAAGACATCAAATGACCATCTCATATGATCAAAGGAGAAGACATCACCACAATGAAATTAAAAGAGAAAGACATTATAAACAATGGGAAGGACATAATCCTTGGAAATGGAGCAATTGGATAAGCCATCATCTACAAGATGATTTTCAAAAGGGAAGATATCATCAACAACGGGAAAGACATAACCCATGGAAATGGCGTAATTGGTAAACCGTATCTTCTCATTGAAATATGCATTTTATTTTGTTATTATGCATGTTTGTAATTGTGTCTAATTTTTCAAAATGAGTTTTCAAAAATTTATTTTTAAAATTAAGATCTTCAATATATTTGTGTGTTCTTAAATTTTTTTAAAAAGAAGACCTTGCATGTTTTTTTTAAAACTCTTGTGTATTTACAATGATTGGTATTTCTCATCTCTTATGGACTTATTATGCATAATATACTTGTTACATACTTTATTGCTTTAGCCTACACTTCTATTGCGATGTTTTGGGCAATATTTGTTTTAAGAATTGTGTAGGACTTATGTATTTTCATCAATGGTTATTTTCTCAAGAGAGGACCATAAACTATCGAGGTACGCTCATTATTGGTATTCATCTTATAAACTCGATATATTTTTTCCATATGCCTATGTGCTTGTTTTTCAAAGTATTTTATACAAGTGCTATTAAGAGGAGTTTTTGATTTTTGAAAGGCATTATTCTATAAAGCTTGTTTTATCCGAGACTTGTAAAGGATTATATTTGTTTTGATAAAACATTTGATTTTTTATCCTCTTCTCAAAATTATGCATTTGATTGCTCATATTCATTCTTGTCAAAACTCTTATTCAAATGCTTCTTTTAAATGAGGTTTCAACTATATGCTCTCGGATTTTCAAATTTCAAAAGAGACCTTATATAGATTTCTATAAGCTTATTTGAACTTACATGGTGATTTGTTTGAAAGCATAGTACGTGCTACTTGTTATTGTATCTCTATCATTCGATATTACTATGTTCTTGTGCAAAGATATCATGTTGAGATTTTGCAGAAATTTTTTGATATTTTGGAACAAGTTTGATGACCAAAGGAAGGTAAGTAGCTCAAAGGCAATGTCAAGAAGAAGTTGATGCAAGGTAAACTTAAGATGATCATGATGGGGGGCTCAAATTTCTTCCTTGGACTTCAAGTAGAAAAATGCCAAGAAGGTGGTCATATTTCATAATCAAAATATACAATAGAACCTTTCAAGAAAGTTCGGTATTGAAGAAGAAAAAGATCATCACAACCTCTATGGCTACCAATGCATAGATTGACAAAGGTTGAGGAGGAATATCGGGTTGTAGAACGCCGAAATTTCGACTACTTGTATAATAGTAAAGTTTGTACATGGATTTGTTTTGTGTGGTATTTTCTTATAATATTATGCTCGGGTACATGCAGACAAACATTTATTTTAGAGTATATATATAGAATATCGCGTATTCCGTCGAAAATCGTTGAAGTCTTGATTAAACTAAGAGACATGTCATATTATATATATATATATATATAAATTAAACAAATACATTAACTTAGTTTATAAGCATGCAAAATGTACACTTGTAAGGGACATAGACTAACCACAACTATACATACGTGTATGCTTAGGAAGAATCAGGTAAGGAACAATCATATATCCATATGTTATACTAGAGTTTTTATATTATTAATTCACAAATATCTAATGCACTAACCGACTTAACTCATACCTATATATATACAAGCATGGACACACAAACTTTTACTTTAGAAGATAAAAAAAACGAAAAACAACAATTCTATCTAATAGACAGGCATTTGAACGACAATAATGAAGAAAGAAAAAGGAATAGAATGGTGAGTGGTTTCCAAGCTTAACTATTTTAATCATTAGTGTTTAGATCTTATAGTATGAATTACTTTCTCATGTGAATTGGTTTTGACTAAAATAATTGATTAGTTGAAGCTTAGTTAAAAGGAAAACCTTACCCAACAGTTTAGTGATGTAGTAAGTTGAATGGGTGTTAAGACTTTAATATACTATAAGTCTTCTTAATTAATATCATGAATATATAGGTAACCTGAATTTCGTACTATCTTTCACATTAGATTGCTTGGTTGCTTTGTGGTATTCCTCTTAGTTGCCCCACCTTTAACTAATGAAATAGGGCCAAGAAATGTTTACCATAGATAGATTAACCTATTAACTTAAATATTATTTCATCCTTTGTTAGTTAATTTCTTTTGTGTGAATGACCTAGCAGCAAATTGGATTGTGTTTTGCCATGTCCTTTACTTGTCTGCGTCATTTTAAATTAGGCTAATTTCTTAAACCCAAATAATTGCGTTAAGTCTCTGATTTGATTTAAATAAATAACTTATAAAAGTAAATTGAATGTATTAACCCAAGAATAAAGTCTGTACGACAATTACAATTAAACTACCACATTGCTTATGAATTGATAAATTTAATTCGGTAGTAGAGTTAATTGGTTAGGCCAGATTACTGTTATTATACCTAAAATATTATTTTCAAAATTGATTCCATGATCTGGAAGAAATATTAATCTAGTTTCCCTAATTGATTTCGTAATTGAATGATATTGTCAATTTGTTCAAGAAAGTTATTTGCTTGTTGCATTACCGCATGTGTCTTGTATATTTGGCAAGTATCGGGCCCAAATGTGGTGTGGATAGGGCTGAGTTCGGCCGGTCAGGCAAGGGTCTGCAGTTTTAAAAGGTTCTACGCTATCCACAACCATATCCCACCGCCTAAAGACGGACTGTTCTAAGGGTTGAAGTGGGTCGTAGGATCGGCATATTCCGAATATGACTTCTCCGGGCTTCATGAGCCCCAAAGTGTGGGAGAGTCGAGCCGTAGTTTGGTGCAATAAGGGGGTAAGGCTTTACGCCAATGCAATAAAGGAGTGATAAGGGAGAACGGGGGTCACTTACCGTTAATGAACGGTTCCCCCCGTTAATGTGACATTTGAATTAATTATGTTACAAATTGATTGAGTGCATGTTGCTATTGAATTGAAAAGATTTCACTTATAAAGATTAACTGAATCTTTCCTAACATTAAACTTTTCTAAAAGGCCACACCGCACACTGCACCCACTTACGGAGGTTTTCCCTCACGTATATATTTTCCTAAAAAATATTTCAAAGTATAATTCAAAGCGACAACAAAGGAGTTGAGGATTCCCGATCTGATTAGCTAGTGCCGAGATAGAAGTATTTTGCTAGAGGTCTCGACGACATCCCTATATATATATATATATATGTACATGACATTTTACACCTATGCCACCAGGATAGGATCCTTGGATAGAAGTTATGATAAGTGTATAACCTGATGACTTTAATATAACGATCTCTCTAACTTTTAAGATGAAAATTTTAGCAATTTGTTTGATTATTTTACTAACCAAGTTATAATGTGTGTTAAGGTATGGCATCAGATCCCGAGTCATCCACTAGAAACTCTGAATTTAGTTCAACCATTAACGATCAGCTGAGATGGGCTCGAGAGAAAATCTTTAGCTTGGAAGACATTGTGTGACTTTTGTTAGAAGATAATGAACATTTGTATCAGAGACGACAGCAAACCGGAAGAGCTCTCCTAAACCAGGAGGTGTCTCAGTACCAATGAAAGGGCAAGCGATTCAACATAGGGACGATCAGATAATTATACTTCAACATCAAGTCGGCAACCTTCAGGAGCAATTGGACCACATGATAGGGTTACGAGATCAGATCCTCCATCAAGCTGATGCGGATCGTGAGGCGTACCAGCATACCCTAGCTAATATACGAGCACAGTATTTTGGTCTAGGAGATGAAATTCCAGGGGTTGCAATAGGACCTAATAACCAGTTAGACCAACCAGCACCTCACAACATTGAACCAGAAGGAGACATTCAAGAGGATCCTGGAGAGGACCCTGCGGACGGAATAGAGATCGAGGAAGGAATGGACGAAGTGGATGAGGATGTACATAGTGATGTAACTAATGAATAGGTCCATAGCGGGATAGGACTTATAAATTTTGTGTACAAATATCGGAGGGTGAAATGTATATATAGTAATTAATGAATAAATAGTAGTACTATCTAGTTGTAGTGTGGTAGGATGTGTGGAATATTGTATATAGCACTACTATCATGAATGTAATCGTCACATTTTGTGTATAAATGATGATTACCTGTGACTATTTGATTTAGTTTAAATGTTGTGTTCTTACATTCTATTTATTAATTATTAATTTTGCAATATAGATGGCCGATAGACGTGGTCGAGGAAGACCCCGATTGAATTGTCAAGATGAACCTCAACGACATTGTGAGCGAACTCCTGGACATGAAGAACCCCAAGCACAGCCACCTGCTACAAGAGAAAACCTAACGGCACAAGCCTTGCAACAAATATTGCTATTTATGCAGCAACAAGCAAATCAGCCCCAACATCTAGACCCCCCTGAGCCAGTATTGGTTGCACATGATAAGATGTTAGAACGATTTTTAAGGTTTGACCCTCCTGAATTTCTAGGCGAGCCGGATGATATCAAGGCCGAGCGTTGGTTAGAGAAAATGGAAAGTATATTCTCAGCGTTACAATATACGGAAGAGCAACAAGTTACCTTGGTTGTCTTTCGCCTGGAAGCCGCCGCTCGCAATTGGTGGAGAACAATAGAAGAAAAATGGAATCGAGAGGGAACACAGAGAACCTGGAATAATTTTGTACGAGAATTCAAGGATCAATACATACCACCAGTGGTTAGAGATGCTAGAAGGGATGAATTTTATCATTTGAAACAGGGAGGTATGACAGTGGCCCAATATGAGTCCGAATTCCATCGTCTGTCTAAATATGTGCCAAGCTTGGTCAATACGGAAGAGGATAAACTATACAAGTTTATACGTGGATTGAAAATGGAGATCCAAGATAGACTATTATCGGTGGAATTAGATTCGTATACTGCTGCAGTTAGAGCAGCAGCTAGAGTTGAAAGTGGTATTAGTCGTCTTGGGTTACAGAAAAGGGCTACCAGCAATTTTAAACCGCCTTCCTTTGATCGATCGACACGCAATCAAAAATTTCAGTGGGTTAGCTATGGAAGTACGAGTGGAAGTAAACAACAAATACGCCCAGAGATACAGGGAAAACCGTGTCCTCATTGTAACAAAACGGGTCATGATCCATCCCAATGTTGGCGGAAACTTGGAAGATGCCTCAAATGTGGAAGCGCTCAACATCAGATAAAAGATTGTCCTATGATGGCACAAACAGGTGACAAGTAGAAAACCATGCAAGGACCGGGAAATAAAAATGATCGTGGGAAAAATGGGCCAAGACTCAGGATACCCGACGCGCGCGTATTTGCACTCGAAGGACAACAACCACCAGGAAGACACGAATGTAGTAGAAGGTGCGATACTCGTGATCTCAAGACCGTGCTAGAGTTTTACTTGATCCAGGATCATCACATTCGTTGGTGGCCCCTCATTATGCACATAAATTGCGTTCACCTATAGAACAATTACCATATTGCCTAGAAGTTTCTACACTCGATGGGCACTAGTCAAAGTGACTCGACTCAATATATAAATCATGTGATGTTGTTATTGGCAAAAACAATTTCCGCTAACTTAGTTTTACCGCCAATCCATGAGTATGACGTCATATTAGGAATGGATTGGTTGTCCCAACATCACGCGCAAAATGGATTGTCGTACCAAAACCGCTGTTAAGTTATGTGAACCTGGAGACCAAGTAGAATTGATAGGAGCAACTCGCGTTATCATAGCCCCAATTATTTCAGAATTAAAACGAGGAAAGCACTTTTCAAGGGAGCTCATGGATATCTTGCCTTTATCATCAATAAGCCGAAAGATAGGAAAAATATAGATGAAATACCTATAGTATCTGAATATCCTACCGTGTTTCCTGAAGAACTTACTTTGCTACCTCCAGAAAGAGAAATTGAATTCACCATCGACGTCTTACCAGGAACATCTCCAATAGCCAAAACTCCATATCGAATGGCCCCGATCGAGTTGCAGGAACTGAAGTCTCAATTGCAAAAATTATTGGATTTAGGATTCGTTCGACCCAGTACATCCCCGTGGGGAGCTCCAGTGTTGTTTGTCAAGAAGAAAGATGGGTCCCTGCGACTATGTATTGACGATCGAGGATTAAATAACGTCACCTTCAAGAACAAGTACCCCCTTCCATGGATAGACGAGCTTTTCGATCAACTCCAAGGTGCCAAGGTGTATTCAAAATTCGATCTACAACAAGGATATTATCAATTAAGAATACGTGAGGAAGACATATCAAAGACAAATGTTCCGGATCAGATATGGTCGAGATGAGTTTGTGGTTATGCCTTTTGGTTTAACTAATGCCCTGCGGCTTTCATGGACCTCATCCATCGAATATTCCATCCTTATCTTGATCAATTTGTGGTTATTTTTATTGATGATATTCTGGTATATTCCAAGACCAAGGAAGAACATAAGCAACATCTAAGAGCGGTCTTGGAAAGGTTACAACAGAATAAACTTTATGCCAAACTTAGCAAATGTGAGTTTTGGTTAGACAGGGTTGCCTTTTTGGGTCATGTAGTGTCAGGTCATGGAATCTCGGAGACCCCTCGAAAGTAGAAACAGTTGTGAATTGGAAAAGACCGGAGAATGTAACATAGATTAGGAGTTTCTTGGGTCTGGCTGGATACTATCGTAGATTTATCAAAGATTTTTCCAAAATAGTCAGTCCATTAACAAGGTTAACTCAGAAGCAAGTTAAATTTGAGTGGGACGATAAATGTGAATTTAGTTTCCAAGAATTGAAGAAACGACTTACACCAAAGACCTATTTTAGCACTTCCCGAAGGAAATGAAAACTTTGTTGTCTCTGATGATGCTTCCAGGGAAGGATTGGGAACCGTATTTATGCGAGAATGGAAAGGTAATCGCGTACGCATCAAGGAAGCTCAAACCTTACGAGATGAAATATCCAACACATGATCTAGAATTAGGCGCTATCGTTTTTGCTTTGAAGAAATGGCGACATTATTTATATGGAGCGTCATTTACGGTTTACACTGATCATAAAAGTCTTAAGTATTTGTTTTCACAAAAGGAATTAAACTTAAGACAAAGGAGATGGATGGAACTTTTAGAAGACTATCATTTTTCCATTCAATATCATCCCGGAAAAGCCAATGTAGTGGCAGATGCTTTGAGTAGAAAAGCAAGTTTGGCCAGACTAATGATCAGAGAGTGGAAAACGTTAGAAGAATTGAGTTTTTGGAATCCTGAAATAACATGTACACATATTTTATGTGCTAACCTGTCAGTAAGACCTACCTTGTTGGAAGAAATAAGGGTGTCACAAGAGAAAGATCTCAAGTTCCAGAAATTAAAAGAGAAAATCGTGCAAGGAGAGAGACCTGAGTTTAATATAGGGAATGATGGAATCATACGTTTTGGAAATCGAGTATGTATACCAAATGACAAAACTTTAAAGAAAGAGATTCTTGCTGAAGCCCATCGCTCGAGGTATACAATTCATCCAGGTGGGAACAAAATGTACAATGACTTGAAGCAACACTACTGGTGGGCAAATATGAAGAATCACGTTGCTGAATATGTTCCAAGGTGTCTAACTTGTCAACAGGTGAAGGTTGAACATCAACGACCTTCTAGGCTCCTACAGCCTCTACCCATACCAGAATGGAAATGGGAATATATAACTATGGATTTCGTTACAGATTTACCTCGAACTAGAAGTAGTCATGATGCAATTTGGGTGATAGTTGATAGGCTTACCAAATCTGCACATTTTATTCCTATTAGGAAGACAGATAGTCTCCATAAACTAGCTCAAATATACATCAACGAGATTGTGAGACTACACGGTATACCTGTTAACATTGTCTCTAATAGAGATCCAAGATTCGCATCCCGATTTTGGAAAAGCCTGCATGAAGCTTTGGGAACCAAGCTAAGCTTTAGCACTGCTGCTCATCCTCAAACCGACGGACAATCAGAGAGGATTATCCAAATACTTGAAGATATGCTGAGAGCATGTGTGTTAGACTTTCAAGGAAACTGGGATTCTCATTTGGCCCTAGCGGAATTCGCGTACAACAACAATTATCAAGCAACAATTGGGATTGCGCCTTATGAAGCTCTATACGGAAGGAAGTGTAGATCACCCGTTCATTGGGAAATTGATGATAAATAGACTCCTAAGAAGAAAAGTATTATGTCGTCACCGTTTCCCAAGCGCGATCTAGTGCAAGAAGCTATCGACAAAGTTCAAACAATCCGAGAACGAATACGTACAGCTCAAAGCCGCCAGAAAAGCTACGCCGATCAAAGAAGAAAGGATCTAGAGTTTGCAACCGGAGACGAAGTATTTCTGCGATTGTCTCCACGAAAGGGTATGATTTATTCCAGGAAAGGTGGGAAATTAGGTCCCAGATACATTGGCCCTTTTAAAATACTAGAAAGAATAGGAACCGTAGCTTATCGTTTAGAGCTTCCGCCAAAACTTGCGAATGCACAACGTCTTGCACGTCTCAAGAGCACATAATCAAGGACAACATTCCTCAAGTAATGGAGAATTTGACATACGAGGAGAAACCGTTGCGAATAATAAATCGCCAAGTTCGAGAGTTGAGAAACAAAAATATTCCCTTGGTTAAAGTAGTGTGGCAAAACCACGATAAGCTAGAAGAAGCCACTTGGGAAACAGAAGAAGATATGCGAAAGCACTACCCGGAACTGTTTTAAGAAGAGAATTTGGAGACCAAATTCTTTTAAGGAGGGAAGGATGTAGAACCCCAAAATTTCGACTACTTGTATAATAGTAAAGTTTGTACATGGATTTGTTTTGTGTGGTATTTTCTTATAATATTATGTTCGGGTACAGACAAACATTTATTTTAGAGTATATATATATAGAATATCGAGTATTCCGTCGGAAATCGTTGAAGTCTTGATTAAACTAAGAGACATGTCATATATATATATATATATATATATATATAAATTAAACAAATACATTAACTTAGTTTATAAGCATGCAAAATGTACACTTGTAAGGGACATAGACTAACCACAACTATACATACGTGTATGCTTAGGAAGAATCAGGTAAGGAACAATCATATATCCATATGTTATACTAGAGTTTTTATATTATTAATTAACAAATGACTAATGCACTAACCGACTTAACTCATACCTATATATATACATGCATGGACACACAAACTTTCACTTTAGAAGATAAAAAAAAACGAAAAACAACAATTCTATCTAATAGACAGGCATTTGAACGGCAACAGTAAAGAAAGAAAAAGGAATAGAATGGTGAGTGGTTTCCAAGCTTAACTATTTTAATCATTAGTGTTTAGATTTAATAGTATGAATTACTTTCTCATGTGAATTGGTTTTGACTAAAATAATTGATTAGTTGAAGCTTAGTTAAAAGGAAAACCTTACCCAACAGTTTAGTGATGTAGTAAGTTGAATGGGTGTTAAGACTTTAATATACTATAAGTCTTCTTAATTAATATCATGAATATATAGGTAACCTGAATTTCGTACTATCTTTCACATTAGATTGCTTGGTTGCTTTGTGGTATTTCTCTTAGTTGCCTCACCTTTATCTAATGAAATAGGGCCAAGAAATGTTTACCATAGATAGATTAACCTATTAACTTAAATATTATTTCATCCTTTGTTAGTTAATTTCTTCTGTGTGAATGACCTAGCAGCAAATTGGATTGTATTTTGCCATGTCCTTTACTTGTCTGCGTCATTTGAAATTAGGCTAATTTCTTAAACCCAAATAATTGCGTTAAGTCTCTGATTTGATTTAAATAAATAACTTATAAAAGTAAATTGAATGTATTAACCCAAGAATAAAGTCTGTACGACAATTACAATTAAACTACTGCCACATTGCTTATGAATTGATAAATTTAATTCGGTAGTAGAGTTAATTGGTTAGGTCAGATTACAGTTATATACCTAAAATATTATTTTCAAAATTGATTCCATGATCTGGAAGAAATATTAATCTAGTTTGCCTAATTGATTTCGTAATTGAATGATATTGTCAATTTGTTCAAGAAAGTTATTTGCTTGTATATTTGGCCATGATCGGGCCCGAATGTGGTGTGGATAGGGCTGAGTTCGGCCGGTCGAGACAAGGGTTTGTGGTCTTAAAAAGTTCTACGCTATCCACAACCAAATCCCACCGCCTAAAGACGGAGTGTTCTAAGGGTTGAAGTGGGTCGTAGGATCGACATATTCCGGAATATGACTTCTCCGGGCTTCGCGAGCCCTAGTGTGGAGAGTTGAGTCGTAGTGTGGTGCAATAAGGGGGTAAGGCTTTACGCCAACGCAATAAAGGAGTGATAAGGGAGAACGGGGTCACTTACCGTTAATGAACGGTTCCCCGTTAATGTGACATTTGAATTAATTGTGTTACATTGATTGAGTGCATGTTGCTATTGAATTGAAAAGATTTCACTTATAAAGATTAACTGAATCTTTCCTAACATTAAACTTTTCTAAAAGGCCACACCTGCACACCTGCACCCACTAACGGAGGTTTTCCCTCACGTATATATTTTTCTAAAAAATATTTCGGGCGATAATTCAAAGCGACAACGAAGGAGTTGAGGGATTCCCGATCCGATTGGCTAGTGCCGATATTTTGCTAGAGGTCTCGACGACATCTATATATATATATATATATATATATGTACATGACTTGTTTTGGCCAGAATAATGATTGTAATAATAGTTGTATTTATAGGAGTTGGAGACTTGGTCAACTTTTCTCCTTTCTTGTAATTTGGCTACGTGGTACGTTTGACTTGTAATAACTATACGAATAATACACTCTTTGTTAATAGATAAAAAATTTTGATTATTATAATATCGTAAGTTTGGGCGTGACACGGGTGATAAACAAATTCGAGGTATGTTTATCTTCGTTTATTACTCTTTTACACTCGACATTTTCTATGCCTTATGTCTATATGCTCGAGTTCAAAAACTATCCCAACGAATCTCATTAAAGTGCCGTCATAAGAAATTTTTCAAATATTTGAAAGACACTTCTTATTATGACTTGTTGTATCCAAAGTTTTAAAACGTTCTTATTTTTCGGGACAACAAGTCCAAAGATAAAATTATAGGGATATTCATATTCAAACTAAACATATTGAGATTCGATATATTTTTCTAAGGGATGGCGTTTCTAAAACGAAAAATTGAGATGTGTTTAAATCCGTCTCAAGGATAACTCGCGGATTTTTTAATCGTTAACCGCCGAGTCTTTTACCTCATTTCGATCTTGATTAAGACATAATGCATATTGAATGAAGTCTATGATTGCATTCTGCACGTTTTTAAAACTTAGGGGCGAAAAATTGGATTTTTGGATAAAATTTCGGATTTTCAAAACAAAACTGAACCAGTGGGCTGCCAGGGCTGGGGTCGCCCATGCCCATGACCGGTCGCCCACTGTGTATTTTTGGTTAAAATCGTCTCTGTTCTCATTTTCTGCCATTTTGTCTCATTTCACTCTATTTTCGTCCCCTTTGCAAATTCCACACACAATTCACTTCAAATATATTTTGTTGCATAAATTACATATTTTGGGGATTATATTGCTCGTTTAACATCATTATTACTCATCCTCACCGATTAAATGGTAAGAATCCTACCTTTTTATCTCAATTGGGTTGAACCCTTGAGAAAATGCCTCTACTTGTTATATTGATGGAATTCTTATATAATTGTGTTGTGAATGATGATTGTTGTTAGATTATATTTGTAAAAATGATTTTGGTGACGAAAAAATTGGCTTGATTACATTTACAAGGGCTTTATATATCTTCTTCAATTTTTGACGCCCGCCAAGTGTTCGATAAAACGTTTCAATGAAAAATTCATCACCTACATGATTCTCTCGATTTCAAAAGTCTTATATATTTATAGAGATCATGTTTTGCAAATCAAATGACTTTTCATAAGCTTCTACAAGTTGTATCATCGACTTTTCCCTCCTATTTGGTTTATAAGCTTCAATGTTCATATAGCTCGATACATTGGTTTAGTTGCGCACTTTGATATGAATATATGATATTTTTATCGTGTTAACATTCTTTTTGATGATTCCAAATGGGGAGAAACAGGTTATAAGCTCATTAGCTCATTGAAGCTAATATAAGCTCGAGAAAGAAGCTATAAGTTGTGGCTATTAAAAGCCATAAGTTGTGAATTCCATTTGTTGTAGTATGGACTCATATTCATGTCTAATGATGTTTTGTTGACAGGGGAGCTTATAAGCTCTTGATACTTAAGCGCAAGTTGTATAAGCGGAACTTTTAGCTTTTGGTTGATTGTTTCTACATTATTCTTGTTGTGCATGTTGATAGGGGGCTTTTCCAAAAATGTTTTTGAAAATCTATTCTCCCATCCTTATGATTATGTTATGTGGAATGTTGTCACCGACAACGGATAGTTCATTTTTAACCGGTAAAATTGTTTTGTTTTCAAAATCGACTTTGGTAAATTGTTTTGGTTTGTAATCATCAAAAAGGGGAGATTGTTTGATAAAGGGTTTTATCTTGATTTTGATGATTTTGTTTTTACACCAAAACAATGTTTTTAAATGTTGTCCAAATACTCCTAAATGATTTAAATTATTTTTTTACTAATTTTCCTGAGTATTTCTTCAAGTTTATTTTAGACAAAACTATTGGACAACACTTGTGATGATTTTGTGTTAATGAGTTTTTACATCAAAACTATGTTTCTAAATGTTGTCCTAATACTCCCGATCGGTCTAAAATGTTTTTACTATTTTTCGAGAATTCTTTCTTGAAGTTTATTTTCGATATAAAAATGGACAACACTTTTGTTTTGAGGCCAACCGGTCGCCCTATAGGGCACCCGTGCACTGAAACTTGTGAAAAATAGTGAATACGCTATTTGCTGAAAAAGGTTGGTTGACCGGTCAACGGGGTGGTAGACTCCGGTATGGTCGACCGGCGACCAGGGCATCGATCGGAGGGCGTCAACCGGTGTCACGGGAGCAATTTAAAACAGAACTTCTGGACTCGTTTTTTGGTTTTGCTCGACCGGCTGGGCATGGGGTCAACCGGTCGAACCCCCATCGACCTCGCCGCCTGTGTATATGTGTATTCTTATTTTCAAACGTCTATTTGTGCGCGGCACGGTCGTCCCAATGTTTGACAAAAAAATTCTAACCGTTGTGCGGCGAGACAACTTTTCCCTAAATTGTGGGATTGATTTCTAACAGCTATAATCTTGATTTTAATTGCAATGTTTTTGTAGAAATCGGTTCCAAAGAGGAGCCTATCAATGATCAATCATCTCCTATAAATAGAAGAAGATTTGAAGCACAACAACAAGAGAGAATACTACAACACAACAAGATACATTCAAGCAAACTTATTTGTTCTTCTTTGTTATAATTCTTGTTGTAATAGCCTAAGGTCTTTCACTTTCACATCTTGAGGTCTAGGCTTATTTCTTGATTACACTTGTACTCAAATTTTGTATCATTCATTATCGAGTTGTAATCTTGAATTTTTGGGTTATCATTCAACACAAGATATCCTTGTGAGTGTTCTTGTGGTAAGAACACACTTGGATGATCTAGGTGATAGGTGCAAGAAGATTGTGGTGATCTTCTTATTGTGGTGTTGAAGAATTTGGTATTCTTCAAGGTTGAAGATTGTGGTAATCTTCACAAGGCAATGCTTGTTGAGGATTGTGGTAATCTTCAAGGAGATTGTGGTAATCTCGAAAGGTGGTGTTGAAGAAGAGTGTGGTGCTCTTCAAGGTGTTGTAAGTTGAATTTGTATTAATTGTGGTAATTAATAAAATTCTTTTTCTTTTTCAAAACCCATCCCGGATATACTGGGGTGGAAGTATGTAATGCCCACATTTTCTTTAATGATTATATAATTTTATTAATCATAATGATTGTTGGTATATTTAATACTAATGATTCAACTAGTGTTATAACAGGTGAAGAACGTGGGACCGGTGTGCTCGGAAGTTCATGTCAAAAGAATTATGACGGTATATATGGAACATGAGTTATATATATATATATATAATACTATGATGTGATGTGTGTATATATGAGAAATTAAATATTATATTGACAATTATTATGCTAATCAAGAGTGATTAAATGAATTATTTTCATGCACTTCAAACTCATATGTAGTATATGGACTTGATGATATGGTGTTTTAGATGCAATTTTGTGAACGTTTTCCCTTCTTTCTTAAGGTGATTATTTGGAATTTATGAACATGGTATTTTAAGTACATGTCTTAAGTATCTATAGGAACAAGAATTACCTTATTTGAATATGTAATGTATGAGATATACTCAAAACACTCAAACATGCCAAAACTGAAAATCTGTAAAACTTGACAGCAACATGTGCAACTTTGCAAACGTATTGTTCCCATAAAATAAGTTTCTTATCTGGGATTTCTGAACATGTTAATTTAGATACATGTCTTAGGTGTCTATAGGAACAAGAATCACCTTATTTGAATATGTAAATTATGAGATATGGCCCAAACACTAAGGCATGTCAAAACTGAAAAGCTGAAAAACTGCACTACAACATTTGCCACTTTGCCAACGTATTTTACACATTAAATAAGTTTCTTATCTGGGATTTTTAAACATGATGATTTAGATACATGTCTTAGGTGTCTATAGGAAGAAGAATTACCTTATTACAATATGTAAAGTGAGAGTTATGGTCCAAACACTAAAGCTTGCCAAACCAGAAAATTCTGTGACAGCTTACTATACTCATGTTGTTGTGGTTGTTATGACTTGTATAAAGAAACTAAAGTGTCATGGTTGTTCCCTCTTTGAACCACAAAAGGTAAGGTATATTCTCCATGATTAAATTACAATGAAGAAAGCAAGAAAAGTAAGGTCTTTATCTTATCAAATGGAACATGACTAACAACTATCATGTGAGGAGGTAGGGACTCTCTTTCAATACTTTAATAGATGGTATTTGTATCTAGTTATTTTGCTGAGAATAGAAGGTTACATATATGAATAAGATGTGTGTTGATCTGAAAATTTTTGAGAGCCAACACTTTTCTTCATTCTAAATAGTTTCCTCAAAAATCTCTACATGAGACCTTTCAAAGAATCAAATCCAACTCTTCATCAAAGTGTGTTTTTACTTCTTCATACTATTTACCTTGAATTCAATGGTGCATAACATATATCTATACAAGAAGTAATCATACAAGTAGTTTCAACAAAGTTGCATCAAAGGATCTATTGAGTGAACCACTTTGCTTATACAAGATCTTGTAAGAAATAAGGTATGTATTTCCAAATTCGGATTTAATTGGTGAAATATTATGATATGCAAATTATTGCTTCTTGAGTACATTTATATTTTAGAAATACTTAGCTAAATGTCACATATGCTAGGTTAAATTTCCAGATCCTTGTAGTTATTGATGATCTATTAACGAATTTTCTTTTACCATTGGAAATTCTTTCATGAATCTGAAAACTTGTATGATCTCAAACTTGCGAAGCATGTGTAGCATGGATATGATTTTATTTATAGCTAAATTTTGGATATGTCATTCCTATATGAATTATTAGTATCCAGTATTTTATTGGAATTTTATCTATCCTGGTTTGGAGGATATAGAATTTATAATCTAATATGTTCACAGTGTATGAAATCCTGACAGTTTTTAGGATCCGTTTTGAATAATTATTTTGAACTATAAATGGATGATCATTTACTTTAGGAAAATTTAGG
Source organism: Rehmannia glutinosa (assembly GCA_016081115.2). Classification (NCBI taxonomy): domain Eukaryota; kingdom Viridiplantae; phylum Streptophyta; class Magnoliopsida; order Lamiales; family Orobanchaceae; genus Rehmannia; species Rehmannia glutinosa. The sequence continues at coordinate 68,655,315 of CM071930.1, read as the reverse complement.
GACATGTATATATGTGTTAGGTATAATTCTGCAAATGTTTAGATTTATACGGTATCTAGGTTGTGAATTAAAAATCGTTCTTTACAGTATGCCCAGACTAGAATATAAGATGCCTGTACAATTGTATTCATGTATAAAATTTGAAAATCATGTTTTTCACATCTATTATATAAAGCAAAAATTTTGATACTCTATTAGGATGTTAAGTATCATATTACTAATTTTTACATGAATTTAATATTTATATTATCAGATTAATAATTTTAAGTATGTATAGGTCAGACTTTCCAGATTTAGAGCATTAGGCTTAATCATGTAATAATGAAGTTTTATGAACATTATTTAGGCGTTACATACCCAATGATGATGTTTGTCCCTCTAGGTGGACTTGTCCCAAAGGTTGACTTGTTACGTTTGGTTTAGGATTAGCTACCCTTTTCCTTTCGTGACGGCGCTAATGATGTTAATGGTGTAACGCTTGGGCTCATAAAGATAAAATGAATATGCATATTTTTATTTATGCATAGAAAGAGATGCAAAAGTTATTTACAATGATCATTCTCATTTTTATGTTTTCATGATAAATGCTCATACTTTGAAAAATTTTGTGAGAATTCAATGTGCTTACTAAGCTTAATGCTTATAAAAGTTACATCATGTTGCATATAGGAATGTAATGAGGATGACTTAAGTTGAAGTATATGAGAAGCGTATGTGCGGCGATGTGGGATTAGAAAGCAGAATTACGCCAAGAAAGACATTATATTTTATGATGTCAAATATGAAACTTATTTTCAATTTTATGCTTCCGCTATGTTTTATTTTAAGATTGATTGAAAACATATTTTCAAATTGTATGCTTTCGCTATTTTCGAATTCAAACTCTTGGTTTGTGACATTTTCAATTTTCTCGTGATGATTTGTGTTTTTATGATATAATGGTCGATTTTAATACACTCGCAAGAAAAAAAAATCAGTTTTATATTGTTTAATTTTTCTAAAAACTGTTTTAAAGAAGTTTAAAGTTAACGAGCCTTGTAGCGTCCATAAGGGGGCGTTACAGTTATGGTATCAGAGCGGGTTCCGTTTCCAATGCACATGGCCATACGCCTACTCCATGTTCTACAAGTGAGTTTTTTTTTCTAAAAAAAAATAGTGCTTGAGATACACTTTCATAACCAAACCTTTATTGTATTAAGAACTCTATAAAGTTTTACCTCTCTCTCTATTAAGATGAACTATGAATGATGATGGAAGAAAAGGCATATGTCGGGGTTGTTCGAATTGGACCTAGAAAGATCATTTCTGTTGATACTAATCTATTCAAATTATTGTCGACCTTCGTAGATGACTATAAAGTTAATAAGGTGAAATTATTGAGTTTGAGCTAAAACTTGCTATGAACCTACACCAACTTCTTCTCAACATCGGGAACATGTAATTGAAGCTCCTTGGGTTCATGCAACAATCGATCCAACCTCTAATAGGTAGATGGAATATTTCGGACCTACAAGCTTTCAAGGATCTCGTGATCCCTTAATCATAGAGCATGGCTAAAGACAATAGAAACGCTCTCAAATTGATGGATTTTATTGAGTGAAGGAATTTTATGTGGGTCGTGTTACTTGACAAAGGAAACCCGAGTGAAGGAATTGAGAAAGCAACAATGTCAATTAAATGACATTAGTGGAGTTTATTAAGGAGTTCAATGAGTAGTCTTTTTTATGAATCTCAAAAGAAAATAATATGATAAGTTTAGTGGCGTTCATCATGGAGACATACGAAGAATAGGTGAGGTGATGATACCTTTACATTATTTGTCGTGAGCCTTAAATGGTTATTGATAAGGAATTCTACATTGATCTCATTGTGTTGAATATGCATGATTTTGGTATTATCTTAGGAATGGAATTTTTAGGCGAAATAGAGTGAAATCGGTGATGTTTCTATCATTTATGACGACCAAGAAGTTATTAACTAGTGGATGCATTAGATGTTACCAATATAGTCGACAAAAGACAAGAAGTGAAGTTGTTGATCAATGAAGTGCAAGTAGTTCGAGAGTTCATCGATGTATTTCCCAAGACTCGCCAGGAATACCACCAGATATACAAATTGAATTTAAAATTTGAACTCGTACTAGGCACAAATCCAATTTCAAAATTACCATATAGAATGGCCCCATCGAGTTAAAAGAATTGCATGCTCAATTAAAAGAATTCACCGACAAAGGTTTCATACGACCAAGTCATTCACCATAGGGCGCTCCAATATTATTTGTCAAGAAGAAAGATGGGTCTATGAGATTATGTATTGACTATTGACTATAGGGAGTTGAATAAAGTGACCATAAAGAATAAATATCCATTACCGAGAGTTGATGATTTGTTTGACCAATTAAATGGGGTATCAATATTTTCAAAAATTGATTTGAGATTTGGTTATCACCATTGAAAATAAGAGAGGAGATATTTCAAAGACAACCTTTAGAAGTAGGTAGGGTCACTACGAATTTATGGTTATGCCTTTTGGTCTTACAAACGCCCTATCAACTTTTATGGATTTGATGAATCAAGTATTCAAGGATTATCTTGATAAGTTTGGTATATTGTTTATTGATGATATCTTTGTATACTCGGAGAGAGTCGAAAAGAACATTATATACACTTGAGTATTGTACTTGAGACATTGAGAGAACATCAATTATATGAAAAGTTTTGCAAATCTGTGGGTTATGGTTAGATGAAGTGTCCTTTTTAGGTCATGTGATATCAAAAAATTGGTGTTAAAATAGATCCGGAAAATAGAGGTTGTTCTAAATTGGAAGCAACCTAAGAATGCAAGTGAAATTAGAAGTTTCTTAGGTTTAGCAGGTTACTATCGAAAGTTTGTGGGGATTTTTCAAAAATAGCATTGCCTCCGACTAACCTAACGCGCATAGGAAAATGTTTGAATGGACTGATTCTTGTGATAGAAGTTTTCAAGAGCTTAATAATAGATTAACTACATCACCAAGATTGACGATTCCCGAAGGAGAAGGATTTTCTATTTACAAATGATGCTTAAAACAAAAATGGGCCTTGTGCGGTTCGATGCAAATGATAAAGTGATTGCTTATGCATCAAGACAATTGAAGGATTATGAAAAGAATTACCCTACTCATGATTTTGAATTGGCAGATGTAGTATTTGCTTTGAAAATATGGAGACATTATTTGTATGGAGTCAGTTGTAAGATTTATACAGACACCATAGCTTGAAATATATCTATACACATAAAGAATTAAACATGAGGCAAAGACGGTGGCTTGAATTAGTTAAGGATTATGATTGTGAAATCCTTTATCATCCAGGCAAAGCAAATAGAGTAGCGGATGCATTAAGTAGAAATCATCAACAAAACGCATGGCGTTGCATGTTATCCCAAAACCTTTACAAAAAGAGGTTATTGAGCTACAACATGAAATAATTTTGAATCGTTTATCAACGACAAACTTGACCCCAGTCATTTTTGAGCATATTCAAGCAGGTCGAGAAAAGTACCAACTTTTATCCAAAATCAAGGAAGAAGTAATGACTAGAAAATGTCCGTATTTTAGTATCTCCAATGATTGAATTTTAAAATTCAAAGGACGACCTCTGTGTACCAAAAGATTGGGAAATGAGAAAATATATTATGTCAGAAGCCTATGAAACTCCATACTCCATACACCCAGGAGCTACAAATATGTATCGGTACCTCAAAAAAAAATTTGGTGGCATGGGATGAAGAAAGATATTGCGAGTTATGTTAACAAGTGTTTGACATATCGGCAAGTAAAGGTGGAACATCAAAAGCTGCAGGCGTACCGCAACTAATTCATATACCAGAATGGAAGTGAGAGGAAATCGCTATGGATTTTATCATTGGGATGCCTAAGACGACTAATGGCTATGATTCCATTTGGGTAATTATCGATCGACTTACCAAGTCAGCTCATTTTCTTCCAGATTAGAATGACATTTTAGATGGACAAGTTAGCGAACTTTACGTCAAAGAGATAGTTTGCTTGCATAGAGTGCCAAAGTCTATAATTTCGGATAGACATAGTATATTTATGTCTCACTTTTGGCAAAGTGTACAACAATCAATGGGTACCAAACTAATGTTTAGCACAACCTTCCATCCACAGACTGATGGACAAACGCGGAATCTAACAAATCGATTCTTGAAGATATGCTTAGGGCATGCACTCTTGATTTTAAAGGAATTGGTGCAAATACTTACCACTCGCCGAGTTTGCTTATAATAACGCTTATCAAGCAACAATCGGTATGGCCCTTTATGAGGCATTGTATGGGAGACGTTGTTGTTCTCAATTCATTGGCATGAGGCTGGTGAGAAGAAATTGATAGAATCGAATATTTCAAGAAGACTCGATTTTGTGCAAGAGACTAGGAAGTCAGTAAAGGTAATCCGAAAAAGAATTGAAATAGCACAACGTAGATAGAAAAGTTACGCGATATTAGGCGTGAGACCGTTAGAATTGTCGGTTGGGGACTTTGTCTTCATTAAGGTTTCACCAATGAAAGGAATTATGAAGTTTGGGAAGAAAGTCCAAGATATGTCGGTCCATATATGATTGTTGAAAGAATTGTAAAAGTTGCTTCTAAACTAGAATTACCTCAAGAGATGACAACAATCCACAATGTTATTCATGTATCAATGCTCAAGAAATATGTTCCATATCCTTCACATGTCCTTACACCACAATTGGTACAAATTGATGAGAGTTTCATTATGGAAAAAAAAACCCATAACAATACTTGATAGAGGTGTTAAGAAATTGAGAAATAAAGAAATTCCTTTAGTCAAAGTATTATGGTCTAACCACAAAGTTGAAGAAGCCATTTGGGAACGTGAAGAAGACATAAGAGCAAAATATCCACATATATTATGAGTTTCGAGACTAAACTCTTATAAGGTGGGAGGATTGTAATGCCCACATTTTCTTTAATGATTATAGAATTTTATTAATCATAATGATTGTTGGTATATTTAATACTAATTATTCAACTAGTGTTATAACCGGTGAAGAACGTGGGACCGGTGTGCTCGGAAGTTCATGTCAAAAGAATTATGACGGTATATATGGAACATGAGTTATATATATATATAATACTATGATGTGATGTGTGTATATATGAGAAATTACATATTATATTGACAATTATTATGCTAATCAAGAGTGATTAAATGAATTACTTTCATGCACTTCAAACTCATATGTAGTATATGGACTTGATGATATGGTGTTTTAGATGCAATTTTGTGAACGTTTTCCCTTCTTCCTTAAGGTGCTTATTTGGAATTTATGAACATGGTATTTAAGTACATGTCTTAAGTATCTATAGGAACAAGAATTACCTCATTTGAATATGTAATGTATGAGATATACTCAAAACACTCAAACATGCCAAAACTGAAAATCTGTAAAACTTGACAGCAACATGTGCAACTTTGCAAACGTATTTTTCCCATAAAATAAGTTTCTTATCTGGGATTTCTGAACATGTTAATTTAGATACATGTCTTAGGTGTCTATAGGAACAAGAATCACCTTATTTGAATATGTAAATTATGAGATATGGCCCAAACACTAAGGCATGTCAAAACTGAAAAGCTGAAAAACTGCACTACAACATTTGCCACTTTGCCAACGTATTTTACACATTAAATAAGTTTCTTATCTGGGATTTTTAAACATGATGATTTAGATACATGTCTTAGGTGTCTATAGGAAGAAGAATTACCTTATTTCAATATGTAAAGTGAGAGTTATGGTCCAAACACTAAAGCTTGCCAAACCAGAAAATTCTGTGACAGCTTACTATACTCATGTTGTTGTGGTTGTTATGACTTGTATAAAGAAACTAAAGTGTCATGGTTGTTCCCTCTTTGAACCACAAAAGGTAAGGTATATTCTCCATGATTAAATTACAATGAAGAAAGCAAGAAAAGTAAGGTCTTTATCTTATCAAATGGAACATGACTAACAACTATCATGTGAGGAGGTAGGGACTCTCTTTCAATACTTTAATAGATGGTATTTGTATCTAGTTATTTTGCTGAGAATAGAAGGTTACATATATGAATAAGATGTGTGTTGATCTGAAAATTTTTGAGAGCCAACACTTTTCTTCATTCTAAATAGTTTCCTCAAAAATCTCTACATGAGACCTTTCAAAGAATCAAATCCAACTCTTCATCAAGTGTGTTTTTACTTCTTCATACTATTTACCTTAAATTCAATGGTGCATAACATATATCTATACAAGAAGTAATCATACAAGTAGTTTCAACAAAGTTGCATAAAAGGATCTATTGAGTGAACCACTTTGCTTATACAAGATCTTGTAAGAAATAAGGTATGTGTTTCCAAATTCGGATTTAATTGGTGAAATGTTATGATATGCAAATTATTGCTTCTTGAGTACATTTATATTTTAGAAATACCACTACAAGAAAAAAGATAATAGACATCGGTTTTTAACCGATGTCAAAAGATGAAAATAACCGATGTTGAAAGCCCTGTTGTTAAAGGGGGATTTTCAACATCGGTTTTAAACCGATGTCAAACAGTGAAACAACATCGTTTAATAAACGATGTTTATTAAGATATATAAGTGATGTCAAAGCCCCTGTTGTTAAAGTGTCAACTATTTAACAACGGTTTCTAACCGATGTTGTTTCCTTTAACAACATCGATTGGTAACATCGGTTTTTAACCGATGTTGATACCTGAAATTATAACGGCTAATAAGCGTTGTAATTTTTGTTTAGTTAGTTATGAAATGACATCGGTTATAAAAGCGATGTCGTAATTAGCATAACTGATGTCGTTTTCACTTTTACACATCACTTTATAACCGATGTTGTTTGTTTTTTTTACTGATTTCATTTCATTGAGCAATATTCTATTTTTTACCCAAAAATCCCTGTAATTAACGACAATAGAACCAACTAAAACAACAAACAATTAACTACAATCGAAATTAAAAAATATAATCTGCATTAAGCCATTCATTGAAAATGTGAACAACGAGTATACGTAAAGGCGAAAATGTGGCTATACAAACGAGTACTTAAAGGGCCTTAATGTTGCAACATCCTCATAGTTCCCAATTTGTCAATTTACATTGCAAATCTTTACTAGTAATGTTTATAAACAAACACAAGGCAACATCATTGACATTAAAAAAAAAGGAGATAAGCTCTTCATATTCATCGCCCCTTGTTGTATTTTTTCTCCAGCAGCTGCAACCTGGTCATCATGACAAAAATGAAAACAGTAAAAAAAAAGCCACTGGTTAGAATTATCTCCATACAGTTAACACAATGAAAGGGGGAATGGTGCGCCGTTGGCAATGGAAAACCATTTGCCTTCTCATATTGGAGCTGATTGACAATGATTATGTGGGATTTTCAAACATTATTCAAGCTAGGTTGACATATTGGGTTGTTAGTTCTTGCCTATTGGAGAAGTATGGGTTTTGGTGGCAATGCCATGTGGCGTGAAGTGGGATTAAACCAAATTGATGTTACTATAATTTATTGCATGCATTGATCAAAATTAATTATATATATACTCCTTTTTAATTATTTTTAAATATTTCAAAATTTATTTGAAAATTATAATTTGAAAAAATAAAGGTTCTCATCATTCGGAGTGTTACGGTAGTGGAGTGAATTATGCTCCTAAAAATTTGTTCATAATCTGTAGAGTAAAATGAACAAGTGAAATTTGAAGATTAACGTGAGATGCTCCATGTAAACGAGTGAAACTAGGATTACTATGTTATAATGCAATGTTCTATGATGAAATATTAGACTACTCGAGCCTTCAAATATGCAAACATGTTCTTTTGCACAGTGAATGAACAGAATGAGAAATACACAAAGAATCAAACAATGGAGGCATTTTCTTTTGTAGGTGAAAAATGATATACTGAGTGATTTGGTGGCTGATTTTGCCTTGTGCAGCCAATGTGTTTGGTTCCACAAACCATAATCATCGTGCTCTTAAGGATCCACTCGGAAGAAATAATAAATAAGAGTAAATAGGGATAATTTCAGTTTTAGTACCTAAACTATACCATGTTTTCACTTGTAATGCCCCACTTCTAGCCATATCAACTTTGGTACCCCATTAATAAACATATTCACGAAACAATAAACCAAACAAATTTAACTATTCACAAACAAAATTCTAGCTAAGTCAAGGGTAGCTTGAATACCTGTTCTACTCAAACATGTGATCTTGTATGCAATTAGCCACTCCAAATGCACTTCATCAATTTGTGCTCGAGTGTATTCACCTTTTTGAACTATGAACACAATCTTATATTAGTAAAATCCAACTATATTAATCTTGCTGGAAAAAAAACAACTATTAATCACTTTGCAAAATTATAAATTACACAATTTTAAACTATTTGAAAACTTCAAATATGAAACTTGTATATTTTACCATTGATCGCAATAGAGCTTTGTTAGTCTTTGAATCATTCATGAAGTATCTCTCTCATGTATCGCAAAGACATAGAAACCACACTTTGCTTTTCATCCGGTTGAATAGGAGCCTATATGAGGAAAAAATTGTTAGTTACTTATACAAATTACAATGAGCAACATATGTTAATCACAAGGACATACCGCGATTATATCACATCGGGGTTGCTTTTTTCCATTCCTTCCTTGCCCACATTAAATAATTTTAAAGCCCTTCAAACATCGAGAAGATCGATTAACCGGTGAAGCAATATTTAATTTATCCACTTGCATGTGAAAAAAACTTACAGTTAACATCTCTCCAAGTATCATCGCGAATGCGGGGCCAATAGGATCCAAAACATATACAATCTCATTATAAGAGGGTCGATCACGTTAAAATCCAATGAAAACTAACACAAATAAATGATTAGTACTTGCAATTAGGCAAGTTAAGAATATGCAATTGAAAGTTATATTGCAACTCTTACTTACCCTATATTACATGGCGCCAAAACTAATTGATTACTTGATGCACCGCACAACCTATTTGCTAAAAAAAGTGCCTGGATTTCGTTAATTGTTGGATATAATTTTTATCTGTTCTTGTTGTCGGACATGCCCTATACCATACGGATCCACAAATAAAAACTTATCCACATATTCTTCCTTCATCTTTTTGTAAAGGTGCCTACAATTTTAAAGAGAAATATGAATTAGTATAGAAAATTATGAAGTATTTGCAACTTATAAAAATAGTAGATAATAATTGAAAGGTTTACCATATGTACACAATTATAGAAAAACACGAAATTGGCTCCAATTCACAAAAGTGAGTGATGTCTGAAATGTCAACATAAATCTCCTTCTCAATGCCAAAGACATCATTATCTAAAGTCATACGTACACTCTTTCCATCAATCACATTCTTGCAACAACAATAGAACATGAACAACTCTCTTGGCATCTTGGACTTGACAACTTTACTATTGTTTTTCCCATCACCAACTTTGATTGTACCAGATTTCTAATTAATGCAAATGTACAGATGTTAGATAGGTGCCAAACAAAAAATACATGTTCAGCATTTAAACAGAAATCTTATATCACAATTACCTCATTTTTCGGTTTTATCAAGTGTGCATGCCAGGCAACATAATTACCTACAAAGATCACCAAGACACGCACACGTCCTAGGGATTTTAATTGGCAAAGGAGCTGATTCATCCATTGCTTCATCGATGGCGATGCACATGCAATTTATCGATAATGGTTCATCATGAAGAAAGTTGACAGTCCATCGACATGGACAATCGCACCAAATGCAAATCTCGTTTGTAGACTCCAATGTCAATGCTACTACAGAGCCCTACAAGATGAATAATCATCGATTAACTACAAAAAAATAATAAAAATCTTTACACAAGAAATACATGTTCATTGTTGTAATTAAATATATACCTCTAAAGCAACTTTTTTGTCAAGAATTACGAAATCGACTTCATCATCATCTTCATCTTTGTTGGATTGATGTCGAAACAATTAGCTTTCTCTTCATCTTTGTTTAAGATCCCTTCTAATTTTTCTAAGCATTCATTTTGCTTTTCTAAGCGTACATTTTTCTCTTCAATACGAGCACCTGTTCAAAATCAATTTCTTAGCATCAACCAAATCTTTTCTTTGCTCACTTCTTAGCCATTGGTCAACTTGCTTCTTCCCAGGAACAAAGTTGAAGTACATAGATGGGGTAACATTCTTTCCAAGACCCTCACCTGTCCGGATGTTCTGGTTTTTCAAGTGCCTTTGTTAGGATGACTTTTTTGCTCCTTCGATTTTCAAACTTACCCTCTTTTTTTAGCTCTATATAATTATCATGTCATGCAATAAATAACAAAACAATGCATTAATACCAACACAACACATTATAACAGCTGTCATAGAGTAATTAAGCAATGAAGGCTAGTTAGTTATCTGATTTTGGTTTTGGTTAATTATCTGATTTTTTTTTTTGGTCCTTGTGGGCGCAAGGTAGTTAGTTTTATCTGAATTTTCTTTCTTTTTCTTTGTTCAATGGTTTTGGTTAATTATCTTCTTCCCATAAATTGCATTACCAATAGGCAGTAGGTTCAAGGTAATATCAATGTGGTAGCAATTATATTACCCTTCTTCTACCCTCAAGTAATTTTATGAATTGATTTGGATCCTCTGTAGTTTCATATGCATCATGCACCATATCTATATGTTCGTCAACACCAAAATCTTTCTTACCTTGCCCACCTTCATCATTGGCATCCATCGACTTCCTTTTTGTAGATCTTTCCCCATGCCATATCCACTTAGTATATGTTTGATCCATACCATTAGAAGTTAAATGCGCCTAATGATGTCAACACTTTTCTTTCTTAAATTACCACATTTTACACAAGGGCAATGTATTGCATTAGGATCACTAGCATTTTTTGCCAAAATGCAAGAATAATTCGACTACATCCTCATACTCACGTGATAACCTATTCTTTGACATCCATTCTTTATCCATCTTAATAATGACCTAAGATCTTAAAAACAATTACAACAACAAACCGGATGAAAATGAAAATGATCAACCACATCAAGAAATATATATCTAAATCAAAAAACATAAAAGATTTCTTAATAATATTTTAGAATATTTTTGGTCATTTTGTTATTACAAGTATATTTTGTTACGGATTTACCCTTATTTACTTTTCCTAAATAGAGGAAATATTGACATATATTTACATATAATTAAGGGGACAATTTGGTAAAATGAGGCCTATGTCATATCAAACACCCACCCACATATCCATCCCACCTATATAGACACCCCCACTGAACATACTTGGCATATCTATTAACCAAGTATAGACTATCGATGCAATTATGCTTTATATTATATAAAATTCGAAGAAACATAGTGGATTAGGGAATTAAAGGACAACAAGGTTGAAGAATAATTACATGAATGCTACTAATCAAGACCTCTCCATCTTTATGATGTACAACCAAAGCAGAACACACTAGGATGGGGTGAACTGTTTTAGCAGCATATTATACTCAATAATACCCTTATTGTGATTAAAAAACAAAATTATCAAACTTTTTCATTGCACAAAAATATAACTGAGAATTGAGATAATTACAAAAAAATCCAAGGTTCGACTAATTACAAAAACTCGGTTTGATTCGTCTTACAATTCCCCCCTTCATAAATAAAAAAGATTTCAGAACCCACCTAATATTTATTGAAATATTACAGTTACCCTTAGATATAATCAAACCGAATGAGGCTTTTTGTAATTTTGAAACATCTTTAATTTTTTTTTTTTTTGGTAATTAGCCAAATCCTCAGGGAATAAATGAAATTGTGTTTTTTCATGAGGTTCTCTCTTTTCTCTGTTTTCCATGTCTTTCAGCACATAGGAGCCCTTCTTGGCAAACTCTTTCTTTTGTGCAACATTTTTTTTGGCCTTATAGCTGAACTCAGCAAACTAATTTTATAATTTGATATATAAACAACTATGAACTGACAACTGGATTAAATTCAAACAGATATGAAAACAAGTCAGCAAGCAATAAAAAACAAGAAACAATGTTTATTTGAGCTATCTTTTGACCTGAATATTATATGCATAATTAACAACTAGAAGATCCTTCTAACAACGAGAATCTTTCCTGATATTATAAGGAATAATAAAGTAAAGTGACTATCTAGTATCTACTAATTTAGTCTACTGAACCATGAAACAAAACCTAAAACAACCCCTTTTTTTCTTCTTTCTTGTAGCGTTAGGGACCCCAAAATAGACTCTAATTCAAACCTTAAAGTTCAGAACAAATTTACCAACAGAACCAGAAAAATCCACAATATCACCACATTTCCACGTTGCCAATTTGAGATTTGAAATTTGAGATTTGAGATTTTACCTATGAATGAGAATTTCCACGTAAAAAAGCAACGGTGGCCGACGACAAATTGAGGCTTTTCCAGTCGAGCAGAGCAGATGAAATTAGGGCTTTTGCCCTTCTCTAGTCGCCGTCGAGGAGCACGAGAGATTGAGACGTAGAAAGCGGGAGACGTGAGAGTATTGGGCTGGAAAATGCAAGTTGTATAATGTTCAATCCATGTTTTAACTTTTAAGTTAGTTTTGATTTTTCTATAATACAATTTTAAAAGGTTTTGTAATTAATAAAAGCTGTTATTCAATTTTTAATAATAAAAATTATATTTTAAATGGCTGGACATATTTGGTATGGCCCGACGGGCCCGCTAGCCCGACTTTTTTGGGCCAGCCCGAAAATTTGTACATAGGGTTTATGCATGGGCTAGGCTGGGCCAAGCATTTTCGCGGTCCGACCAAAATCGGGCCGGCCCAACCCAGTCCAAAATTTGGCAGATGCCCGATGGGCTCGGGCCGGGCTGGCCTGGCCCAACCCATTGCCAGCTCTAACTGTACGTGTTTAACTAGCTCTTAAGTCTTAAATTTGCAGTTAATTATTTGTTAATTAATCCCATAAATTTATTTTTATTTTGTATTAATTAAATGAATGAGAAAACGTTTTTCAATTTTTTTTTTTGACTTAAAAACGTTTGTTAAGTTGTTTGGGAACCAAAAATAGAACAGCAAATTTAATTTATTTTTTTAAAAAAAATTCAGGTTTCAACATCGGTTAACAAAAACGTCGTCTAATGTCTGATGTTAAAGGACAAATAGACATCGTCAAACAAAACGTCGCAGAAAACGATGTCTTTTAAGAATTAGACATCGTTTAAGACATCGGTACCGTATAACCGATGTCTCTGTCTGGAAATCTCCGCTAATAGACATCGGTTTTGTCAAACACCGATGTAAAAACATATTAGACAACACAACACTGAGAAAAATGATGTCGTTTTGGTGATGTCTATTCCTATTTTTCTTGTAGTGTACTTAGCTAAATGTCACATATGCTAGGTTAAATTTCCAGATCCTTGTAGTTATTGATGATCTATTAACGAATTTTCTTTTACCATTGGACATTCATTCATGAATCAAAACTTGTATGATCTCAAACTTGCGAAGCATGTGTAGCATGGATATGATTTTATTTATAGCTAAATTTTGGATATGTCATTCCTATATGAATTATTAGTATCCAGTATTTTATTGGAATTTTATCTATCCTGGTTTGGAGGATATGGAATTTATAATCTAATATGTTCACAGTGTGTATGAAATCCTGACGGTTTTAGGATCCATTTTGAATAATTATTTTGAACTATAAATGGATGATCATTTACTTTAGGAAAATTTAGGGACATGTGTGAAGCCCTCGATTTTTATTCAAACATGTACTTATCACGTATCGTCTTTGTACTATTTGACAATTCTACCGCATCGCTTTGACGGGTAAATATTAATGATAAATATATTTCGTCTTTAATTTCCCTTATTTATTTCTTGTGATCATAATCATTTATTAATTTTATTTCGCATTTATGATCACTTGATTGATCATCATTATTGTTATTTATGTATCTATTAGTCACCTTAGAATTCTAAGAGACTATTTATTTTAGAGGTTTATACCTTATAGAATTAAGAATCCGGATTAGATTAAGCGATCATGAGACTTATAAGTGATCAAGGAGATCACTAATTATTTTGGAGATTGATATTATTCAGCTTTTATCACCAATTTGGGACAAAAAGAAAATATATGGAAATACCACAAATACCCTTAGGTGGACGGTCATGGTGTATATTTGGTGTAGAAATATCTCCCAACTCTTGTACATGTACACCTTGTGTATTCATCTTATGTATTTTTACACCATTAATTCAAATCTTACACACAATATCTTATACACCAATTCTTTATTATAAACTTACCCAACATGTTGGAGGCTTCCCAACATTCCATGCCAACATCCTCCTCAATCCCTTCAATTTCATCCTCCCATGCAAGACCTCATCTTGACCAAGGTCCTTGTCCTCATGCAAGCTACACCTTTCAAGCCATAGAACAAAACAAAAGTTGTCTCCCTCCCCTCTCTCATTGTGAACGGCCAAGGGCCATTTTGATGATCAAAAATTGTTCAAAATATCATTTTTATCCAACTCATTCATCATTCAAGCATTTTCTCCAACATCTCTCTAACTTCTCTCTAAAAATCATTCACATCTTCAAATCTTCAAACACCAACTCTTCACATCTTCAAATCTTCAAACATAAGTTCTTCATATCTTCAAACATACCTTTTTCTTCATATCTCCCAAACACTTAACCAAAATTTCAAGAACCCCCTCTTCTACCTACAAAAATTCGAACACCCCCCTTCAACAAGGTAAGAAATGGGATTTTTGGTACCTTCTTCTTCTCCCTATTAATTTCGAATTTTAACACCAAAATTATCATTTTGAGGTGATTAGGGCTGACCTTGGAGCTTTGTTTAAGTGGTGATCAAGTTCTTAAGAGACCATCAATTTTTACTACAACTTTCAACTACACAAGGTAAGTGTGGTACCTTTGGCCTATTCCTTCTCTTTTTCCCTCCTTGGTTCAAATCTTCATTTTCTAACTCAAAACTCCTTGTATTATTGGACTTAGGGGCTGCCTTAAGCGAGGATTAAAATCCTCAAGGTCTAGTGACACCACTTTACACCAATCAACCGAACAAACAAGGTGGGTGGAAAAATCCTTTCAACTTCTAGGTGTTTTAATTCATAAAAATGCATGTAGTATTTTGTTATTGAGAATTTGAGATATATATTATGTATTGCATGCTATTTTCTTGTATCAAGTTGAAAAATTTCTCAAGTGTTGCTCAAAATGCGATTTACCGAAAATTAGGACATACATGTACACTTTATTGTCATATTTGATAAATTCTTGTATGAGATGGATATGTATGTTTATGACTCTTGAAATCTATGTTTTGTATGGCCTATAACCTGGACAAGTCGAGCATAATTGATTAAATTTCGATTTTTGGAATTAAAATGCAAAAATGGAAAGTTGGTGGACTTAATTGCAAGAAAATAAAACTTAAGGGACCTCTCTGTAATTTTCGATTTTTGTGACTGTACCCAGGTTCAAAAATGATGTTTTGACATTTTAATAAAGTTTTAAGAGTTTTAGATAATTAAAATCAACCTTTAAAAGCCCAAGGACTAGATTGCAAAATTTGAGAAGTTTAAGGGCTATTTTGCAAATTCCGAAACTGTACCAGACCCTAATTTTAAAATTTCAAATTTTAACTCTTAAGGGACTGGAAATAACATATTTTAAGTGTATTCCAAAAATCCAAGTGTTTAGAGCTTGGAAAGTAATTTTATAAAACTTGAGGGACCAAATAGTAAAAGATTAAACTTGAGGACCCAAATGAAATTTCCAGGACTTATACAGCCCATGTACCTGGAAATACTAATTTACCTATAACATAATTATATTTTGGACCCAAGGTTCAAATTTCATAACAATTGGACCCCTAAAAGCCTTAAAGACAATTATTTCAAAATGGGACAAAAATGAGATTTTCAAAAGTTAAGGGACCTATACTTATGACGTTTTAAAACTGTTTTTGTCCCAATATCCCACTAACCTTAGTGACATTTTCCAACTGGAATCACATTAGAAGCCCTTCCGGTTTGTGAGTTCCGATTATTTTAAACTTACGGCCCGAAATGACAATTTTAACAAATTTGGGGCCAATGTGAGAATTTTATAAAAACTCGACCTCAAAACTTTAAAAACCTGAATCTCTGAACAATTTAGAGAATTTAGGAACTGACCTCATAATTTTTCAAGGTCGGGACATTTAATTATTTAACTTTTAACCCCAAAAGTATTGGTTTTGACAAAATGGGGCTAATTGTAAATTTTATTTTTTTATAAGGACCTAACTCAAATTATTTTCTTTTAAAGAAACAGCCCTGGACTCTCTTACTTTAATATTTAATTAAAATATTTTATTTTTCTTAAAAATCCCTTGACTTATCGGATCGTTTGACTGATTAATACCGATCGCGGGCGACTCCTCGTCTCGTGATTTCGAATCTATAACGGGACTTATGTTCCTCCTAATACTTAAGATATCGAAGACTACTTATCCTCCCGATAATTATCTTCATCCCGATAACTCCACCAACGCCATAACTATCTTGTGCAAATTTTTGAGAACTTTTCATGAATCGCTTCCCGAATCAATAATACTCTGACGCTGGTTGACTACATGAACTTGTGTTTACTTTCCCCGCTTGAGTCAACTTGGTGTGTCGAGCTCACGACTCGGAATGGATACGTCGGGGATGGAACCAAGGCAGCTCGGCCGCTATTCCACTCTTCCACCCCATCGTCCTAATCCCGCAACGAGGGACGGAGTTTGTCCAAGGGAAGCGGGTCGTAGTACTTGAGGTATAATCATGATTATGACAAATCCGAGCCTTGCTAGCTCCACTGTGGATTTTGTCTTTGCCTACGGAGCGATAAGGTGACAGTCTTGGACCATCTTGCTCGGGAGTTACAAGGAAGAACGAAGGAATCACTGCCTCGATCCACACGATTCCGAGTTAATCGGACCCGTTTGGTTGGCGCTACAAATCCGTGACGCAACCGCTACTTGTATTGCATAGGTTGGCGCTACAAATCCGTCTTGCGCAACCGCTACTTGTCTTGCATAGGATTGGCGTTACAAATCCGCACGCAATCCTCCCCGTCTGCTTGAACCATAGTGCTGCGTGACCACGAACTATTTTCTTAAACTATATAAGTATGTTACTTAATATATTTATCACGACGCTTGTGGATGTGTGTGAAATCATGCATCATCTCTCACGCGTTTTCATACACTAAATTTCTCGCATTAACTATTTATATCGCCACACTTGCACACGATCACCCCATCCACCGAGATTTCTCTCATTCCCTCCTCGTTTTCTAACCTTTAGATGAAGAGTTCGTTGAAGACATCGAACCTACCGCATTGAATCCCTATCCGTGATGTGGAGCGACAATTCCTTTTACTTTTATTTGTTGTTGGACTCCTTCATTTATTTTTGTTTGACCGTAAGTTAATTAATTGATAATCTTTTGGGTTGTATTCGGATACCGCCAGACTTTAAGATTGTAATCCGTACTCGTGTTTATTTTAATTCCGCGCATTAGACTCTATTTCACTTGGAGTTCGGTATCTTTGGTTTAGATCATGATTTATTTCTGTTTTAGTGATTGATCGGTGTCGCGTCACGTTTGGGCGTGATGTTTTGGTATCGAGCTCGGCTGGTAAGATGGAAACTTACACCGAGCCGACCCGGATAGGACCCTGGATTGTGTTGGGTAGTACCGCGACTTAACTAATTAAGTGTGAAATCGATTTCAATAATGGTATAGAACCGTATTATTGTTGTCATGATAAGTCGAATTTATACTTGGAGAATCCATAGTCATACTTGATTTGACTTAGTTGACTCTTGACTAACTTTCCTTAGTCATTCTTTTCTTGTTCTTCCTTATCTTTTCCTTACATTCGTCTAATCCGCCTTAGTTTTGTTTGACCAGGATAGGTTCCTCTCCGCTTGGATTGGGTACCACTACTAGGTGACCTAAGTTGAATTTTGGATGAATATTTGAACTCTTTTGGGCTGTTATAGTGTTAATATTCCTCTATTTGGACGTTAGGTGATTTAGAAAATCTGTGATTTAGAGATTATAATGCCCGATATGGTCGATCAAGAAAATGAGGATATCTCTTGAGAAGTATATGATTTGGATGTGTATATTATGGGATCTAGACACCTAATGATATTACTTTGGGAAAATGATAGTAGGGGAATCACTAAGTATATTGATCAATGATAATACCCTTGTGTTATTCATTCTCAAGTACCGCACAAGCTTACGTAAGGGAATTTGACTTGTGGTTCAGGTATCCCGATAAGATACATTAAGGATGTGACTATTATATGATCTCGACTAGATGTTACCACTATATATCCCCTCCCGAGGATAGATGAACTATTTGATCAACTTCAGGAGCGACGGTGTACTCGAAATTTGATTTACAACAAGGATAATATCAATCAAGATCCGTGAAGAAGACGTTTCCAAAACGGCATTTCGGACCGATATGGACACTACGAGTTTGTAGTAATGCCTTTCGGTCCGACAAACGCACCAACAACATTTATGGATCTGATGCATCGAGTTTTTCAACCTTATTTGGATCAATTCGTAGTGATATTCATTGATGACATACTTGTATACTCTAAGTCTAGAGAAGAGCATGAACGCATCTCAAAATTGTTTTGGAGACACTACGGGAGCACAAGTCGTATGCCAAATTCAAAGAAGTGCGAATTTTGGCTTAGTGAAGTCGCATTCTTGGGACACATAGTATCCTAAACCTTTGGGATCGCCGTAGATCCTTTGAAGGTACAGACAGCAGGTGGTTGAATGGAAACAACCCGTGTCTCAGAATTCTGAGATCGAAGTTTCTTAGGACTAGCTGGATATTATCGAAGATTTATCCAGGATTTCTCCAAGATAGCCGGACCACTCACTCGGCTAACCTGATAAGTCAAGTTTGAGTGGAATGACAAGTGTGAGACTAGTTTCCAAGAACTAAAGAAACGATTTACTACAACTCCATTCTTAGCCCTTCCAAAGGGAACAAAAACTTTGTCGCCTACAGTGATGCATCAAAGGAAGGACTAGGAGCAGTGCTCATGCAGGAAGGAAAGGTCATTGCTTATGCATCACGGAAACTCAAGCCGTATGAAGCCAATTACCCAACGCATGACTTGGAATTGGCAGCAATAGTGTTGGCGTTAAAGAAATGGAGGCACTATCTCTACGAGCAACATTCACGGTTTACACAGATCATAAGAGCCTAAAGTATCTATTCTCTCGGAGAAGGATCTCAATTTGAGGCAACGGAGATGGATGGAGCTAATAGAGGACTATCACTTTGATATTCAATACCATCCCGGGAAAGCTAAGTAGTAGGCGACGCCTTGAGCAGAAAAGGCGAGTTTAGCTAGACTAATGATTCGAGAGGGGAAATCATTAGAAGAGTTGAGCACTTGGAATCCGACAAGAACCAATACTCAAATTTTGTGTGCTAATATTTCGGTTAAACCTGACCTACTGAACGAGATCAAAGCAGCACAAGAGACATATGTGCAACTTCAAAGATTGAAAGAGAAGATACTTAAAGGAGAAGGATTAGAATTCTCGGTACATGAAGATGGGATCATCGATTTCTAATCGAGTTTGTGTCTTAGTGACGAGCAGATTAGGAGTAGAATTCTAGTTGAAGCACACCGTTCGAAATACACTATACACCCTGGAGGAAACAAGATGTATAAGGACTTGAAACGACATTTCGGTGGGTGAACATGAAGAACCAAGTAGCGAGTTCGTTGCGAGATGTTTGACTTATCAACGAATAAAAGAGGAACACCAACGACCATCCGGTTTATTACAACCGTTGAGAATTCCCGAAGGAAATTGGAACATATAACGATGGACTTCGTGACGGATCTACCGAGGACTAGACGAGGCGATGATGCTATATGGGTAGTCGTGAGACCGACTCACGAAATTTGCACATTTCTTACCCATGAAGAAAACCGACACTTGCGTAAAACTTGCACAAATTTACATCCGAGAGATCATCCGATTGCATGGAGTGCCATCGACATAGTGTCGACAGAGATCCGAGGTTTGTCTCCGGATTCGAAATGCTTACATGAGGAATTGGGTACCTCGCTAAGTTTCAAAGACAAAGAAGACATCCGCAAAACCGATGGCCGATCCTGAGCGGACAATTCAAACCCGGAAGACATGTTGCGAGCATGCACATTGGATTTCCAAGGAAGTTGGGATTCGCACTTACCATTGGCCGAGTTCGCTTATAATAACATTATCGTGCCACGATTGGGATGGCACCTACGAAGCTTTGTATGGACGAAAGTGTAGATCCCTCTACACCGGGAGATTGATGACCAATGGACTCAGAAGGAAAAATGGAAGTCACCCTCGATTCCAAAGGTCGACTTAGTTCGGGAAGCTATGGAGAAGGTCAAGTTGATCAAGGAACGGATCCGTGGCTCGAGCCGCCAAAAGAATTACGCGGACAAGAGGAGAAAAGACTGGAATTTGAAGCCGGAGATGAGGTATTTCTCGGACTCTTGCCACGAAAAGGATTGATCAATCCAATAAAAGGGGGCAAATTGAGTCCGAGATATATTGGACTTTACAAAATTTTGCGAGGGATCGGAAAGTTGGCCTCTGAGACTTGAGTTACCGGCACAAGATGCGGGAATGCACGATGTATTCCATGTGTCGAGATTGAAAAAGTATCAACCGGATCCGAGCATATCATCACTCGTGATGCTCCTCCTCTAATGGAGAATTTATCTTACACCGGAACCAATCGTAATCATTGACCAAACAGATATGTCGGTTGCGTAACAGAGAGATTCCAATGGTTAAAGTTGTATGGCGGAACCACAACCGAGACGAAGACGCAACATGGGAGATGGAAGAAGACATGAGGAATCAATACCTTAACTATTAAGAGAATTTGGGGACCAAATTCTTTTAAGGAGGGAGAATGTGAAGCCCTCGATTTTTATTCAAACATGTACTTATCACGTATCGTATTTGTACTATTTGACAATTCTACCGCATCGCTTTGACGGGTAAATATTAATGATAAATATATTTCGTCTTTAATTTCCCTTATTTATTTCTTGTGATCATAATCATTTATTAATTTTATTTCGCATTTATGATCACTTGATTGATCATCATTATTGTTATTTGCGTATCTATTAGTCACCTTAGAATTCTAAGAGACTATTTATTTTAGAGGTTTATACCTTATAGAATTAAGAATCCGGATTAGATTAAGCGATCATGAGACTTATAAGTGATCAAGAAGATCACTAATTATTTTGGAGATCGATATTATTCATCTTTTATCACCAATTTGGGACAAAAAGAAAATATATGGAAATACCACAAATACCCTTAGGTGGACGGTCATGGTGTATATTTGGTGTAGAAATATCTCCCAACTCTTGTACATGTACACCTTGTGTATTCATCTTATGTATTTTTACACCATTAATTCAAATCTTACACACAATATCTTATACACCAATTCTTTATTATAAACTTACCCAACATGTTGGAGGCTTCCCAACATTCCATGCCAACATCCTCCTCAATCCCTTCAATTTCATCCTCCCATGCAAGACCTCATCTTGACCAAGGTCATTGTCCCTCATGCAAGCTACACCTTTCAAGCCATAGAACAAAACAAAAGTTGTCTCCCTCCCCTCTCTCATTGTGAACGGCCAAGGGCCATTTTGATGATCAAAAATTGTTCAAAATATCATTTTTATCCAACTCATTCATCATTCAAGCATTTTCTCCAACATCTCTCTAACTTCTCTCAAAAAATCATTCACATCTTCAAATCTTCAAACACCAACTCTTCACATCTTCAAATCTTCAAACATAAGTTCTTCATATCTTCAAACATACCTTTTTCTTCATATCTCCCAAACACTTAACCAAAATTTCAAGAACCCCCTCTTCTACCTACAAAAATTCGAACACCCCCCTTCAACAAGGTAAGAAATGAGATTTTTGGTACCTTTTCTTCTTCTCCCCTATTAAATTCGAATTTTAACACCAAAATTATCATTTTGAGGTGATTAGGGGCTGACCTTGGAGCTTTGTTTAAGTGGTGATCAAGTTCTTAAGAGACCATCAATTTTTGACTACAACTTTCAACTACACAAGGTAAGTGTGGTACCTTTGGCCTATTCCTTCTCTTTTCCCTCCTTGGTTCAAATCTTCATTTTCTAACTCAAAACTCCTTGTATTATTGGACTTAGGGGCTGCCTTAAGTGAGGATTAAAATCCTCAAGGTCTAGTGACACCACTTTACACCAATCAACCGAACAAACAAGGTGGGTGGAAAAATCCTTTCAACTTCTAGGTGTTTTAATTCATAAAAATGCATGTAGTATTTTGTTATTGAGCATTTGAGATATATATTATGTATTGCATGCTATTTTCTTGTATCAAGTTGAAAAATTTCTCAAGTGTTGCTCAAAATGCGATTTACCGAAAATTAGGACATACATGTACACTTTATTGTCATATTTGATAAATTCTTGTATGAGATGGATATGTATGTTTATGACTCTTGAAATCTATGTTTTGTATGGCCTATAACCTGGACAAGTCGAGCATAATTGATTAAATTTCGATTTTGGAATTAAAATGCAAAAATGGAAAGTTGGTGGACTTAATTGCAAGAAAATAAAACTTAAGGGACCTCTCTGTAATTTTCGATTTTTGGGACTGTACTCAGGTTCAAAAATGATGTTTTGACATTTTAATAATGTTTTAAGAGTTTTTAGATAATTAAAATCAACCTTTAAAAGCCCAAGGACTAGATTGCAAAATTTGAGAAGTTTAAGGGCTATTTTGCAAATTCCGAAACTGTACCAGACCCTAATTTTAAAATTTGAAATTTTAACTCTTAAGGGACTGGAAATAACATATTTTAAGTGTATTCCAAAAATCCAAGTGTTTAGAGCTTGGAAAGTAATTTTATAAAACTTGAGGGACCAAATAGTAAAAGATTAAACTTGAGGACCCAAATGAAATTTCCAGGACTTATACAGCCCATGTACCTGGAAATACTAATTTACCTATAACATAATTATATTTTGGACCCAAGGTTCAAATTTCATAACAATTGGACCCTTAAAAGCCTTAAAGACAAAAATGAGATTTTCAAAAGTTAAGGGACCTATACTTATGACGTTTTAAAACTGTTTTTGTCCCAATATCCCACTAACCTTAGTGACATTTTCCAACTGGAATCACATTAGAAGCCCTTCCGGTTTGTGCGTTCCAATTATTTTAAACTTAGGGCCCGAAATGACAATTTTAACAAATTTGGGGCCAATGTGAGAATTTTATAAAAACTCGACCTCAAAACTTTAAAAACCTGAATCTCTGAACAATTTAGAGAATTTAGGAACTGACCTCATAATTTTTCAAGGTCGGGACATTTAATTATTTAACTTTTAACCCCAAAAGTATTGGTTTTGACAAAACGGGGCTAATTGTAAATTTTATTTTTTTATAAGGACCTAACTCAAATTATTTTCTTTTAAAGAAACAGCCCTGGACTCTCTTACTTTAATATTTAATTAAAATATTTTATTTTTCTTAAAAATCCCTTGACTTATCGGATCGTTTTGATGATTAATACGATCGATCGCGGCGACTCCTCGTCCTCGTGATTTCGAATCTATAACGGACTTATGTTCCTCCTAATACTTAAGATATCGAAGACTACTTATCCTCCGATAATTATCTTCATCCCGATAACTCCACCAACGCCATAACTATCTTGTGCAAATTTTTGAGAACTTTTCATGAATCGCTTCCGAATCAATAATACTCATTTGCTGGTTGACTACATGAACTTGTGTTTACTTTCTGCTGAGTCAACTTGGTGTGTCGAGCTCACAATCGGAATGGATACGTCGGGGGATGGAACCGGCAGCTCGGCTGCTATTCCACTCTTCCGGCCCCATCGTCCTAATCCATGGCGAGGGACGGAGTTTGTCGAGGAAGCGGTCGTAGTACTTGAGGTATAATCATGATTATGACAAATCCGAGCCTTGCTAGCTCACTTTGTGGATTTTGTCTTTGCCTACGGGAGCGATAAGGTGACAGGTCTTGGACCATCTTGCTCGGGAGTTACAAGGAAGAACGAAGGAATCATCATGCGATCCACACGATTCCAGAGTTAATCGGACCCGCTTTGGTTGGCGCTACAAATCCGTGCAGACGAATCGCTACTTGTATTGCATAGGTTGGCGCTACAAACCGTGACGCAACCGCTACTTGTCTTGCATAGGATTGGCGTTACAAATCCGTGCACGCAATCCTCCCCGCCTGCTTGAACCATAGTGCCTGCGTGACCACGAACTATTTTCTTAAACTATATAAGTATGTTACTTAATATATTTATCACGACGCATGTGGATCGTGTGTGAAATCATGCATCATCTCTCACGCGTTTTCATACACTAAATTTCTCGCATTAACTAGGTTCGACGTCTTCATCTAAAGGTTAGAAAACGAGGAGGGAGTGAGACGAGAAATCTCGGTGGATGGGGTGATCGTGTGCAAGTGTGGCGATATATACGCTTAATGCGAGAAAATGGTTGTATGAAAATGCGTGAGGTATGATGCATGATTTCACACATAGCCCATAAGATCGTGATAAATATATATTAAGTAATATATTTATACGATTTAAGAAATAGTTTGTGGTCACACATGCACGATGATTCAAGCAAGACAGGAGGATTGCGTACTGATGTGTATCGCCAATCCCATGCAAGACAGTTAGTGGTTGCGTCCTGATATGTAGCACCAACCCATGCATTACAAGTAGCGGTTTTGTGTTGTGATGTGTAGCGCCAACCAAACGTCGCGATTAACTCAGAAATTGTGTGGATCGAAAGCGATTCCTTCATTCTTCCTTGTAACTCCCGTTCATGATGGTCCAAGACCTGTCACCTTATGGCTCCATAGGTAAAGACAAAATCCACGTTGGAGCTAGCAAGGCTCGGATTCGTCATAATCATGATTATACCTTAAGTACTACGACCCGCTTCCCTTGGACAAACTCCATCCCTCGATTGCGGGATTAGGGCGATGGGGCCGAGAGGGGAATAGCACCAAGCTGCCGGTTCCATCCCCGACGATCCATTCTCGACTGTGAGCTCGACACACCAAGTTAACTCAGCAGAAATTAAATACACGTTAAGGTAGTCAACCAGGCAGTCGAGTATATTGATTCGGGAAGCAGTTCATGAAAAGTTTTGAAAATCGCGAGTGGTAATTATGGCGTTGGTGGAGTTATTTGGATGAAGATGATTATTGGGAGGATAAGCAATCTTCAGATCTTGAAAGATTAGGTGGAACATAAGTCCCGTTATAGATTCAAAATCGCAAGACGATGAAGCCGCCCAAGCGATCGGGTATTAATCGGTCAAGACGATCCGATAAGACAAGGGATTTTTGAGAAAATAAAACATTTGTAATTCATTATTAAAGTCAGAGAGTCTAGGGCTGTTTCTTTAAAAGAAAAAAATAATTTGAGTTAGGTCCTTGTTAAAAGAAAATTTACAATTAGCCCCGTTTTGTAAAAATCACTACATTTGGGGTTAAAAGTTAAATAAATAAATGTCCCAACCTTGAAAAATTATGAGGTCAGTTCCTAAATTCTCTAAAGTGTTCAGAGATTCAGGTTTTTAAAGTTTGTAGGTCGAGTTTTTATAAAATTCTCACATTGGCCCCAAATTTGTTAAAATTGTCATTTCGGTCCTTAAGTTTAAAATAATTGGAACTCACAAACCGGAAGGGATTTTAATGTGATTCCAGTTGGAAAATGTCACTAAGGTCAGTGGAATATTGAGACAAAAACAGTTTTTAAAAGAAGCAAGTATAGGTCCCTTAATCTTTGAAAATCTCATTTTTTTCCCATTTTAAAATAATTGCCTTTAAGGCTTTTAGGGTCAATGGTTATGAAATTTGAACCTTGGGTCCAAGATATAATTATGTTATAGTTAAATTAGTATTTCCAGGTGCATGGACTGCATAAGTCCTGGAAATTGTAATTTGGTCCCCAAGTTTAATCTTTTACAATTTGGTCCCTTATTTTTTATAAAATTACTTTCCAAGCTCTAAACACTTGGATTTTTGGAATACACTTAAAATATGTTATTTACAGTCCCTTAAGAGTTAAAATTTTAAATTTTAAAATTAGGGTCTGGTACAATTTTGAAAATTGCAATATGGCCCTTAAACTTCTAAAATTTTACAATCTAGTCCTTGTGCTTTTAAGGGTTGATTTTATTTATCTAAAAACTCTTAAAACTTTATTAAAATGTCAAAATATAATTTTTGAACCTGATTTCAGTCCCAAAAATCGAAAATTACAGAGGGGTCCCTTAAGTTTTATTTTCTTGCAATTAAGTCCACCAACTTTCTATTTTTTGCGTTATAAGTCCAAAAATTGAAATTTAATCAATTATGCTCGACATTTCCAGGTTATAAATCATTCAAAATATAGATTTCAAGAGTCATACACATACATATCCTTCTCATACAAAATTTCATCAAGTATGACAATAAAGTGTACATGTATGCCCTATTTTTCGATAAATCGCATTTTTGAGCAACACTTGAGAATTTTACCAACTTGCTACAAGAAAATAGCATGCAATACATAATATATATCTCAAGTGCTCAAAATCAAAATACTACATGTATTTTTAAGTAAAACACCTAGAAGTTGAAAGGATTTTTCCACCCACCTTAAAGATTGATTTGTTGGTGAAAAATGGACTAAATCACTCTTGATGAAGAAGTGACTTAGGTTAGCCCCTAAGTCAAGGAATATAAAAAAAATATAGGAGTTAGAAAAATGAGGTTAAAAATTTAAGGAAAGAAGAAAGAGGTGATGAATATTGGTAAAACTACACTTACCTTGTGTAGTAGATGAAATGAGACTAGTAGAGGTCTCAAATTGGGTCTCTTTGCTCACTCTTAAAACTGTTTGATAAATGATTTTATCATGATTTTGATGATTTTGTTTTTATACCAAAACAATGTTCTTAAAGGTTGTCCAAATACTCCTAAATGATTTAAAATGGTTTTAATATTTTCCTGAGTATTTCTACTAGTTTATTTTCGATATAAATTGGACAACACTTTTGATGATTTTGTGTTAATGTGTTTTTACACCAAAACAATGGTTCTAAAATATTGTCCTAATACTCCCGATCGGTCTAAAATATTTTTACTATTTTTTGGAGTATTTCTTAAAGTTTATTTTCAATATAAAATCGGACAATACTTTTGTTTTGAGGCCAATCGGTCGCCCATAGGGCATCCCGTACACGAAAATTGTGAAAAACAAGAATAAGCTATTTGCTTTGAAAAAGGCTGGTTGACCGGTCAACGGGGTGGTAGACCGGTGTGGTCGGCCACCGGTCGACCAAGTGGGCGATCGGTGCGGTCGGCGATCGACCAAGTGGGCGGCCGTGCACGGGAGCATTTTCTAAAACGAGAACTTTCTGGACTCGTTTTTGGTTACTTCGACCATTGGACATAGGGTCGACCGGTCGGACCCCGTCGACCGGTCGCCACTGTGTAAATGTGTTTTCTCACTTTCAAACGTCTATTTGTGCGCGACCAAATTACGGTCGCCCAAGTTTGACAAAAAAATTCTAACCGTTGTCGTGAAACAGATGACTTTTCCCTAAATTGTGGGATTGTTTTCTAACAGCTCTTTTCTTCAATTGTCTTGCAATTTTTACAGAATTCATGTCCCCAAGAGGAGCCTATCTTGTACAAGACATCTCCTATAAATAGAGGAAGAATTGAAGCAACACAAAAAGAGAGAAAACTACAACACAACAAGATACACTCAAGAATACACTTGTTCTTACATTGTCTTATTTCTTGTTGTAATTTGCCTAGCTATTCACTTTCACATTCTTGAGGTCTAGGCTATTCTTGATTACACTTGCACTCTATTGTATTATCAATTATCGAGTTGTAATCTTGAATTTGTGGTCGTCATTCAAACACAAGATATCCTTGTGAGTGTTCTTGTGGTAAGAACACACTTGGGTGAACTAGGTGTTAGGTGTAAGAAGATTGTGGTAATCTTCTTGTTGAGGTGTTGAAGAGTGTGGTACTCTTCAAGGGTGAAGATTGTGGTAATCTTCACAAGGTGCCGTTGGAGATTGTGGTAATCTTCAAGTGAGATTGTGGTAATCTCAAAGGTGGTGTTGAAGAAGAGTGTGGTGCTCTTCAAGGTGTTGGTGTAAGATTTTGTTGTAATAATTTTGGTAATTATTAATAAAATCTTTTTTCTCTTTTCAAATCCATCCCGATATCTTTGGGGTGGTAGAGGATTAGGCCCTAGGTGGGTTGAACCTCTTTAAATCGACGTGTGTTGTCTACATTCCGCACCTTCATTATTTTGTTTGAGCATTCGATTATTAAAAGAGGACGAAATCGAAAAGATGGAGATAATCTATTCACCCCCCCTCTAGATTATCGTAGCCGCTTGGACTTACAAGTGGTATCAAAGCCAAACTCTTTGGCAAGCTCGTTTCACATCGCGAGTGAAGAGAAACGATCGTCGGCTACGAACGAAGCTCATCTTTCCGGCACCTCCACCACCAAGCCACCTCGGTTTGATTCCAAAAATTTTATATTTTGGAAAGAAAGAATGGAATGCTACTTACAAGGTTGCGGGTTCGACATTTGGAACACCGTCATTAATGGAGAATCCATTCCGATGAAAAATACACCACACACCTCAAAAGGCTTCAAAAAGCTCAATGATGAAGAGAAGAAAATCATCTCCTCAAATGGTAAAGCTCTTAATATTTTACATTGTTCACTTACCACTTTGGAATTTGATCATGTTGTAGGTATTCGATCGGCACATGAAGTATGGCAAAATTAGAAGTCATCTATGAAGTATATGCAAATGAAAGGAGCAACTCAAAAACATCTACTTCACAAATGGATACAACATCAAATTCAACAACATGGGATAAGCCTTCTACAACCTCCCATGATGAACAAGTTGAACAATGCCTCATGGGCATCGAAGAAGAAAACGAGGTAAGTTCTAAACCCTCTACTTCTTATGACAATGAATTGCAAAATGAATATAGTGACTTGCAAAATGATTATGATGAGCTACAAGATGAATTCCAAAACTTACTTGTTAAATACAAAAATTTGAAAAAGGAATTCATTGTTTTAAAGAATGATAAGGATAGTTTATTTACTTCCTATGAATCACTATCATGTGCTCACACCACCACTCTTGACAAGGTTAGAAACCTTGAGAAAGAAAATAGTACTCTTGTTGAGGATATAAATTGCTTGAAAAATGATTTATCTAAATCCAACTTGAGTACCGATAAGATGACCAATATTGTTGATTGTTGTGATAATTCAAACTAGAACTTGATCATAAGCCTAAGGGTGTCAATCACATGAAAAGGAATCAAGTCTCTAAGCACGTTGGTCATTATGCTCCTAGAATTATTACATGCTTTTATTGCGGTAAAAGGGTCATACGGTAAATACTTGTCGGGCTAGAAATAGCTCCAATTATTGTTGGAGACCTAAAAGTCTCAAGACTAATCCCAAAGGACCCAAACACATAAGGGTACCACAAAACAATGTCATATTAGGTACCGTGAAATAATGATCAAAGAAAATTTATACCGCCAAGAAGACATCAAATGACCGTTTCATTTGATCAAAGAAGGAGAAACTATTTTCGACAAAGCCAATTTCAAGAAGAGGGTATAATCAAAAATGGGAAGAACACAATCCTTGAAATGGCAAAGACATCATCAACAAGATGATTTTCAAAGAAGAAGAGACTTTCAACAATGGGAAAGCAACAAACCTTGGAAATGGAGCAATCAAAGAAGTCATCATCAACAAAGTGACTTCTCAAAGGGAAGATATCATCAACAATGGGAACGACACAACCCATGGAAATGGCGTAATTGGTAACTTGTATCTCCCTATTTAAATATGCATTTTATTTTATGCATGCTTTTATTTGTGTCTTAATTGCAAAATGAGTTTTCAAATATTTATTTTTTGATTAAGGTCTTCAATATATACTTGTGCTTTTAAAATTTTTTTGAAAAAGAAGACCTTATATGATGTTTTAAAACTCTTGTGCATTTTTGTAAACTAAAGTGTATTATCATCTCTTATGGATTTTTTGGCATGAGCTTACTTGTGATATCTCTTGGCCTACACTTTTATCATTATGATTTGTGCTAGATTTGTTTTAAGAATTGTGTAGGATTTACATATTTTCACAAATGGCCATTTTCGTCATTATTTGTCAAGAAAAGGCATAAATTATCGAGGTATGTTTACTTGTGTTATTCTTACTCTTATAGACTCGATATATGTATTGCCATGTGCCTATGTGCTTGTTTTTCATAGTATTTCATACAAATGCCATTAAGAGGATTTTTAGATTTTTTGAAAGGCATTATTCGATATTTGATTGCACATATTTGCTTTGTCAACTTTTGTTCAAATACTTCTTTTAAATGAGGTCTCAATTATATGCTATCGGATTCTCAAATTTCAAAAGAGACCTTTTGTAGCTTTCTTAAGCTTATTTGAACTTGCATGATTTATTAGACTCTTGATGATATTCTAAATGCATAGTATGTATTTCTTGCTTCATGATCTATATATATATATATATATAGTGTCTATTTCTACTATGCAAGATATTTTGTGATTGAGGCATGTTTTTACACTTGGGCTATTTTCTCTTGCTTATATAAGCGATGCCATTAATGAGTTTGTTAAGTTGTGTAGATGAGAAATGAAGTACTCCAAATATTTGGATGTAAATGTTCTATTATGAACACCTTAGATCAATTGGATACCCTATGATGATAGTGATGAAGAAGATAAAAAGGGTATTCCGGAACAAACTCGATGACCAAGGCAACATTGGTCGAACTAAGGCAAGGTTAGTAGCTCGAAGGTATTTTCAAGAAGAAGGTAATCGACTTTGATGTAACATTTGCACTCATAGCACAGTTTGTAGCTATTTGCATTTTACTTGCCCATTCTTGTTTTAAGAAAATTTCAAGCTTTACCAAATGGATGTTAAATCCAAATTTCTAAATGGTTTTATTCAAGAAGAAGTCTATGTAAAACAACCTCCGGGTTTAAAATTTTCTAGGCCAAATGATTTTTTTTGGGCCTTGTATGGTTTAAACAAGTACCCCGTGTATGGTATGATAGACTTAGCTATTTTTGCTAAATGATTTTACAAAAGGTAAAGTTGATACTACTCTCCTTGTTTGTGAAAAAGGGCAAGGTTGTTTAAACTTGTGCATATTTATGAGAATATTTTTTGTGCTACTAATGAATATTTGTGCAAGATATTTTTCCAAGTTGATGCAAGATGTACTTGAAATGAGCATGATGGGGGAGCTCAATTTATTGCTTGGACTTCAAATTATTCAATGCCAAGAAGATGGTTATATTGAACTCTTGAAGGAGTTAGGCATTGAAGAAAGAAGAAATATCTCAACCTCTATGACTAAAGATTGACAAAGGTTGAGAGAGGCATGTCGGTCGACAAACAAATTCGAGGTATGTTTTCTTGTATTATTCCTATAGACTCGACATTCCATATGCCTTATGTCTATATGCTCGACTTCAAATACTATCCCAACGAATCTCATTAAAAGTGCCATTAAAAGAAATTTTCAAATATTTGAAAGGCACTTCTTCATATGACTTGTTGTATCCAAAGCTTTAAAACGTTCTTATTTTTCGGGATAACAAGTTCGGTATCTATTATACGGTTATTCATATTCAAAATTTGGTTCGTCATAATCGAACTAAACATATTGAGATTCGATATATTTTTTAAGGGATTGTGATTTTTTAACAAAAACTTGAGATGTGTTTAATTCCGTCTCAAGGATAACTCGCGGACTTTTTGATCGTTAACCGCCGAGTATTTTACCTCATATCGAGCTTGATTATGACATAATGTATATTGAATGAGGTCTTTGTTTGCATTTTGCACGTTTTTAAAACTTAGGGGCGAAAAATCGGTTTTTTGGATCAACTTTCGGATTTTCTAAACAGAAAAGAACCACTGGGCTGACTGGGGCAAGGCCGACCGGTCGCCCAAGCCGTCGACCGGTCGCCCATGCCCTGGACCGGTCGCCCTGAACGATTTTTTGGTTAAAAATGGTTCTGTTTCCTGACTTAGCCATTTTGGCTTATTTTGTTCTTTTTTTATCCCCTTCGCAAATTGCACACAAATTTCACTCCAAATTTGTTTTATTGCATACATTTTATATTTTGGGGATTATCTAGCTCGGTTATCATCATCATTGCTCGACTTTACCGACTGAATGGTAAGAATTTCACTATCTTTAGCTCAATTGGGTTGAACCCTTGAGTTTGTGGCTTATATGTATTTTTCTTGATGTGATTCATATATGTTTGTGATGAGCTTATTGATTGTTGATGAATGATATTTGTTATATTGTATTTGGTGATGAAAAACTTGGCTTGATTTCATTTACAGGGGCTATATATATCTTTCTCAATTTTTGACGCCCGCCAAGTGTTCGATAAAACGTTTCAATGAAAAATTCATCACCTACATGATTATCTCGATTTCAAAAGTCTTATACATTTATAGAGATCATGTTTTGCTTATCAAATGAGTTTTCATAAACCTCTACAAGTCATATGATTCGACTCTTCTATTTGGTTTAAAAGCTTCAATGTTCAAATGGCTCGATACATCGGTTTACTTGCGCACTTTGATAAAAATATATGATGTATTTATCGTGCTAGCATTCTTTTTGATGATTCCAAAGGGGGAGAAACAGGTTATAAGCTCAATAGCTCGTAAAAGCTAAGATAAGCTTAACGAAAAGAAGCTATAAGCTATGGCTTCATAAAGCCATAAGTTGTGGATCATATTTAGTCCACTTGGTGCATTATGGTTATGTATGAATCATGGTCCATTGGTTGTAGTATGGACTTATATACGGTTCTAATGATGTATCTTTGACAGGGGGAGCTTTTAAGTTTTTGATACTTAAGCTCAATATCGATAAGCTAATATTTTAGCTTATGTTTAAGTTGCTTCTATATAACTCTTGTTGTGCATGTTGATAGGGGGAGCATTTGCTATATGTGTTTGAATATCTCTACTCCCATCATTGTGATTATATTGCGTGGAATGTTGTCGCTCATAACGGAAAGTTCCTTTTTACCTAAAAATGTTTTGTTTTCAAAATCGACCTCGTTAAAATTGTTTTGGTTTGTAATCATCAAAAGGGGAGATTGTTTGATAAATGATTTTATCATGATTTTGATGATTTTGTTTTTATACCAAAACAATGTTCTTAAAGGTTGTCCAAATACTCCTAAATGATTTAAAATGGTTTTAATATTTTCCTAGAGTATTTCTACTAGTTTATTTTCGATATAAATTGGACAACACTTTTGATGATTTTGTGTTAATGTGTTTTTACACCAAAACAATGGTTCTAAAATATTGTCCTAATACTCCCGATCGGTCTAAAATATTTTTACTATTTTTTGGAGTATTTCTTGAAGTTTATTTTCAATATAAAATCGGACAATACTTTTGTTTTGAGGCCAATCGGTCGCCCTATAGGGCATCCGTGACTGAAAATTGTGAAAAAGCAGTGAATAAGCTATTTCTTTGAAAAAAGGCTTGGTTGACCGGTCAACGGGGTGGTAGACCGGTGTGGTCGACCGGTCGACCAAGTGGGCGGCCGTGCACTGGGAGCATTTTCTAAAAATGAACTTTCTCGGACTCGTTTTTTGGTTCTGTTCGACCGGCTGGACATAGGTCGACCGGTCGGACCCCGTCGACCGTCGCCTGTGTAAATGTGTTTTCTCACTTTCAAACGTCTATTTGTGCGCGACAGTCGTCGCCAAGTTTGACAAAAAATTCTAACCGTTGTGCAAAATGACAACTTTTCCCTAAATTGTGGGATTGTTTTCTAACAGCTCTTTTCTTCAATTGTCTTGGAATTTTTTACAGAATTCATGTCCCCAAGAGGAGCCTATCTTGTACAAGACATCTTCTATAAATAGAGGAAGAATTGAAGCAACACAAAAAGAGAGAAAACTACAACACAACAAGATACACTCAAGAATACACTTGTTCTTACATTGTCTTATTTCTTGTTGTAATTTGCCTAGCTATTCACTTTCACATTCTTGAGGTCTAGGCTATTCTTGATTACACTTGCACTCTATTGTATTATCAATTATCGAGTTGTAATCTTGAATTTGTGGTCGTCATTCAAACACAAGATATCCTTGTGAGTGTTCTTGTGGTAAGAACACACTTGGGTGAACTAGGTGTTAGGTGTAAGAAGATTGTGGTAATCTTCTTGTTGAGGTGTTGAAGAGTGTGGTGCTCTTCAAGGGTGAAGATTGTGGTAATCTTCACAAGGTGCCGTTGGAGATTGTGGTAATCTTCAAGTGAGATTGTGGTAATCTCAAAGGTGGTGTTGAAGAAGAGTGTGGTGCTCTTCAAGGTGTTGGTGTAAGATTTTGTTGTAATAATTTTGGTAATTATTAATAAAATCTTTTTCTCTTTTCAAATCCATCCCTGATATCTTGGGGTGGTAGAGGATTAGGCCCTAGGTGGGTTGAACCTCTTTAAATCGACGTGTGTTGTCTACATTCCGCACCTTCATTATTTTGTTTGAGCATTCGATTATTAAAAGAGGACGAAATCGAAAAGATGGAGATAATCTATTCACCCCCTCTAGATTATCGTAGCCGCTTGGACTTACAAAAACTACTCTTAAGGTCAGTCCCTAAAAGTCCAAAAATAAAAATGGAGTATCAAAATTTTGGAAAATAGAAGAGAAGAAGAAAATGTACTAAAAATCCCATTTCTTACCTTCTAGTGCAAATTCCTTCACAATTTCTTGAGGTCTAGTCAAGATGGTTTCAAGTCTATATTATCTTCAAGTTGTCTTCTAAGTGTACCTCAAACAAAAAATCAAAATTAGGTTAAGAAGTGAAGAGGAAAATTCCTTACATTGTAGTAGTGATAGTTTCAAAATAAAGAAGTAAGAAAAGTTCTTGTATTTTTGTTAAGTGTTTGAAGAAAGAAGAAAGTGTTTGAGGATATGAAGAAATTATTCTTGAAGATATGAAGAAAGTGTGTTTGAAGATATGAAGAAGTGTTTGAAGATATGAGGGAGGTGTGTTTGAAGATATGAATATGAAGGAGGTGTGTTTGAAGATATGAATAAATGTTTGAAGATATGAAGAAGGTTTGAAGATATGAAGAAATTTGTAGAGAGAAGTAGGAGAATGTTTAGAGAGAAGGGAGATGATTTTTTGCTTGGGAGATTAATGATAGTTAATGGGAATAATTAGGGGTTTAGGGTAAAAAAAAATAACTAGCTTTCTTTATTAGGGACATGAAGCCAAAAGCTAGGTTTTAGAGGGAAATTTAAAATTCATTTGTTTGACTAAGGGGTTAGTGGGATTTGTAGGAAGATTTTTAGTTGTAGGCTTGGAAGACATAAAATAAAATAGAAATGAAATTATCAAAATTTTATTTATTTTTTTATCCAATAATAATTTAGTTGGGAGATACAAAATGATAAAATAGTGATAGAAGAAAAATTGAGTTATTTTCCCCATTTAAAGTGGTAATTTCGAAAATTAGGGAAAAAAAGAAAAAAAAATATTTGGTTTCTTTTCTTTATAAAATTGAGGGAAAAAAAATAAAATATATATATATATATATATATCCATAATTAAATATTTAGAAATTTAAAATAAAGATGTGAAATAAGAAATGTGTAATCGAAAAATAAATTGGAAGTTGGTTGGGATGAATTATAGAATAAGATGAAATATTTGGATAAGGATCGAAATGTACTCCTAAATTTTCGAGGGTCTAATATTACCGTTTTAAAAAAACCAATTGACCCAAATATATATATATATATATATATATATATATATATATATATATATTTACACACACATGTAAAGAGTAAATATAAGTACAAATGTAACAATACCAACAATGCAAATGAAAACAAAAAACTAAATTAATAAAGTGGATATCCAAAATGAATGGAAGATTTTTTTTGGAGTTTTTGTAGAATATTGCTAACAATGTCAATGAATAGATGGCTTATTATGGAATTTTAAATTCGATGGATTGTGTTTCTACTTTTTAGAGTCCTAGATTTAGTAATTTACTAGTCATGAAATATGCAATTACCAATTTTATTATCTTTCCCTTCAAATTTTGTAATAAACAAAGAAAGTTTATCTAATCCACAAAAAAACAAAAAAAAAAGAAGGGTCAAAGTGGTTCATCGGTTTTCGGTTTTAGGCGGTTTTTACCGAGTGGCATTGGTTTTTAGCCACCCTACCTAGATAAATAGTCGGTCGAGTCTCGAGACCGGTTCCCGGTTAAACCGGTCGAACTAGCCAGTCTGGTTTTAAAAACATTGTTGGCAGATTGACGGGGTAAGATAATTGGTGTACACCATAGGACAACAACTAAATAATAACAAATGTATCACTATCAGTATATAATTTTGTTTAAATAAACAACCCCAAGTATATTATCTTACAGGAGACAATTGTAGTTAACAAATTATTATTTAATTAAAAAAATATGGTAAGTACTTTGGAAAATAATATAGGTATATAATATATAAGTAAACAATATTCCTTGAGCATATTCTTGCAGACAACAATAGGTTACAAAAAATAATTCGAACAAAATAATTTTTTTTTAAAAGGGTCATACTATAAGTTGCAAATTAATCTATCCCCAGATGATGATTGATAAATATTTAAGGAAAAATATAAGTATCAATACATAGATAAATGATTCTATTGAAATAAAAATCATACAAGTTCCAAATTCTTTGAACAATTTATACGGATTATGATAGTTGACAAAATTAAAAGAATATTTTTTTTATATATATAAACGACATTTGACAGGTAGAAGAACATGATGTTTGGTGTATAAACTCATCATGAATCTAGTTCAGGTCTTTTTATACTTAAAACACAATAATTCAAAATCATTTCAATTGAAGACATAAATAACCGTAATATATTTTTATGTTTACACAAAAATCTAATAAATGTATATTCAATGCTAGAAATACTGGTCATGAGATTGAAATGCAAACCAAATTGGGAAGTTTATCAAGAAAAATTTTAAAACGAAGAACTTTTCTGAAGAAATTCAATGTTGTCGAAACAATCCTATATTTGAGTCTCATTAACCCGGAGAAAATATTCAAAATCATAATTTTGTTATTTTTATATAGTTGAAGTAACATGATGATTGATATACACCATAAGAACCACTAAATAAGAACTAATGTATTATTATCAATATATGTGATATTTTCTGTTTAAAACAACAACCCCAAGTATATTATTCGCAAGAGACAGTGATAGTTGACAAATAATTATTTAACTACAATAATTTCTGATATTCATTTGGACAATGGCAGTGGACAAATAACTGTTTAATTAAAATGATTCAAGAAACAAAGTTTGAAATATGCATTATCTTCCATTTGCAAGTATATTCATTGTTAGAATTATGTTATCAAAGTTATTCCACTTTACAATATTTGTATTTGGGGTCTACTCTTTCTTTTTATATTTCTTCAATTTTTTATTTTTTCATTTCATTTTTTCTTTTGAGTTGGAAATATATGCTTTTGTCATTTACTTTTTTGTTTTGGCCCAACCAACACGCCTTCGATTAAGATATCATTTGACTAAATTAGTATAAATTATTAAAACAAATCATATCTTTATGCATGATTACACCTTGCTAATATTACAATAATTAGTACAAATTAATTAATATTCATGTGACCAATAAAATAGAAAATAATTGAAAGTAAATTTCATCTATAAATATAGCACATACTTCATTGAATCAAGACTCAAACACATAAAGAGTAAACTTAATCTCGAAAGAAGATGGGGAGAACTATTCAATCATCCACAGCTTAAGTTAGGTTTCTTCGTTCTACTTTTGCTTGGTAACTCATCTCTCCTTCTCTTTATCACACAGACACAAACACATGTTTGAATATATTTAATTTATTTGTAATCAGAAAAATATGATAAAATACACACACACACATATATATATGATGTTGTACACTCGTTGCAGCGGTTGCAGTGGTAGAAGCTGCAGGAACGACGTCGGCGATATTGTCGCCAAGAAAGCTACTCCAAGTCGCATGTGAAGATGTTGCTTGTACCGAGGACACCGTTTGCCATGCTGTAGGCTGCGGCTACTGCGAAGTTGATCATGGACATTGTCACCTGGATTGATAACTTATCAATCCATATTGTGTAATAATAAGTATTCACATGTACTAATGTTATTATTGATAGACTGTTTTAATAAGTACAACTTAATCATAAGTTGTATGTTTGTGAATGCAGAGCATGAATCATATGTAATGCTCTTTTTTTTTAAGTTGTCGTAAGTGTTCTGTGTGGAAGCAATGAAATATGTCTCCTCTGTCAAAATCTGTTTAATGTGATGAAATTATCATTTGCATAACAAAATACATGCATCATATGGCACACACATATCCTGCATTTTTTGTTCACAAATATATAGTACTCTACTCTGCAAAACCTGAAGAAAAAATATTGTAATTAAATTATATTTCTAGAGATTCAATTATTAAAACATTTACTTGAAAAGTTTAGATATATATTAGATGATTGATAAATATTGTTGTGCATTATTATTAAATTTTATCATGTTGTAATATAGCTGAAATATTCTAGTATGGTTGGCTGGAGGTGGTTAATTAGTTGCAAAATTCTTAGAATAGAGGTTATTAGATGGAAAAAAAAAACAATAATAACTTAGGTCACTAAATGTACAAAAGACTATTTTCTTCTTTCTCCAAAAAACATATGAGAAACCCCACTAGTTTGCTCCTTGTCCAAGGAGCAAGACCAAAATTCAAAGTTACTCTATTCTACTAGACCAATATAGCGGGTTAAAATATATGATTCTTGATCCTTACATGAGTTGATATGAGTATTATGTTATGAATTCTTAATAATTATTGAATTTAAAAAGAAAAATTCCAACCTTAAAAAAAATTCACGTCATCTCGCAATTTAATTTTTTTGGCTTTGTTGATACTTAGAATATAAGTTTAAAGTGAGCCCAATTGTCATTCTAATCCGGTTTTTTATCTTTATCAATGACTTGATGGGGAGTTTTTTTAAAAAAAATGGTAACTATCCATACTATACATGCTTCATTTTATTAAGTGAAGAGAATGTATATATTTACATAGGAATGATTTTGGTTTTAGTTCATAAATTATACTATTTTTTCACTTTTGGTACCCGACTTTCAGGAAAATCATTTTTAGTACCGAAATTTTACTTTTTAAGCGGTTTCGCCATATTCGTATCATGAGTGATTAATAACTAAAACATGGGGTACCAAAATTGATGATGAAAAAGTAAAATATTGGGCACCGAAATTGACAATTGTGTGATGAAATGTAGCAAAAGTGAATAAAAGATAAATATGGGGTACCAAAATTGATACGACTTGAATGTGGGGTACCAAAAGTGAAAATAGTGCATAGTTTAGGTACTAAAATAAAAAAATTTGTATACATATATGTTTTGTTTAAAAAATGTGTCAAGCATATTCTTGTACATAACGATTGTTGATTCATAGGTACTTTGAAAAAAATGAATATATGAAAGTTTCAAGAATGGCCAAACATATTTATTTTAATCCAAACTTTACATGATTTTTCACTTTCCCTTCACGTGTTGCGCACATGATAGCGTCTCGACGGTATACTCCATCGTAGGAGGCCTAACATGTATTTTTACAATCCCAAAAAGTTTAGATGTTGAGTTTCCTAGAAAAAAATTGAGTAACAAACTCAAAAAGGGCCATATTATATGTTGCAAAATTCATTATCATCAAATGATTATGTAGATATCTATACAATAACATTAAAAAAATATTTGACTAATAACAAAAATCATACAAGTTCTTAATTCTTTGAACCATTCGTAGGGGACGAGGCTAGTAGACAAAGTTAAAGAGATAATGTTTTACTATTTAAAAAGCTTTTGGCATTGAAGGGCAAGATGATTGATGTACACCATAGGACAAAAACTAAATAAGAACAAATCTATCATTATCGATATATATATATGTGTGTGTGTGTGTGTGTGTGTGTGTTTAGACCAACAATCCCAAGCATATTGTCTACATGAGAAATGATAGTTGACAAATTATTATTTATTTAATAAAAATATGATAAGTACTTTGGACATAATATATATAAGTAAGCAATATTCCTTAAGCATATTCTTGTAGTAAAAATAGTTCACAAACAAATATTTGAATAAAATGATTTTTAAAAAGGTCATACTAGATGTTGCAATTAATTTATCCCCACAAGATGAATGATAAATATATTCACAAAAACTCTTGTCGACCGTCTAACGGTCCGACTTATTAGATGGATCGACCCGCGGACTCAATGGCATTTCCGTAATAATAGCAAAGTGTTTTTAGTAGTTTTCGGGGACCACCGTATTACAATCCTTCCGAAAAGTATTAGTCATCCTTCTAAAAAGTATTAGCGATTCTTACAAATGTATTAGTAATTCCCTGAAGTGTATTTAGTATTTCTCCTAAATATACTCCCGAAATATATTAACAGTCCCTCAAAAAAGTATTAGTAGTTCCTCGAAAAAGTAGTAGTAGTCCCTGAAGAGTATTTTAGTAGTTCCCATGAATATAATTAATTTTTTCACCCGAAATGTATTAACAAATTTTCCGAAAGTATTAGTCGTCCTTCTAAAAAGTGTTAGTAGTTCTTCTGAAATGTATTAGTAGTTCCCTGAAGAAGTTTTTAGTATTTCTCCTGAATATATTCCCGAAATGTATTAGCAGTCTCTCAAAAAAGTATTAGTAGTTCCTCGAAAAAGTATTAGTAGTTCCCTGGAGAGGTATTTTAGTAGTTTCTCTTAATACTTTTAAAGAGATTTGTAATTAATAATTTTTAAGTAAAAGTAATACTTTTAAGTAAAAAAGTAATATTTTTCGAGTAAAAGATGATACTTTACAAGTAAATATTAATATTTTTCAAGAGATTAATAAGTAATAATTTTTCAAAGTAAATAATGTATAAATTTTAAATGATGTAGCAAATAATCATTTACAATAGAAAATAATACTTTTTGAGTAAAAAAATGATATTTTTCAAATAAACATCAATACTTCTAAAAGGGATTAGTAAGTACTAATTTTTAAGTAAAAACTATAGCTTTTCAAGTAAAAAGTAATAGTTTTTAATGAAATATCACATTTAAAAGATGTGGTAAGTAATACTTGTCTAGTAAAAATTAATATCTTTTGAACACAAAGTAATACATTATTTTTTGAGTAAAAGGAATAGAAAGTAATATTTTTAAAGTAAAAAGTAACAATTTTAAAGTAAATAGTAAATATTTTAAAAAATTCTAAATTGTATATAGATCTCGTGATAAATATTTAAATTTATATACTTAATATGAAATAAAATGACTTTTTTAGAACATTAAATTAATTTTCATATAAAATATAAAAGGAGCTTATTATTAGCTTTTGGCTACATGGTTGTTTTATTGTTAAAGGAATTAAAAGAAATATAAAGACAACAAATATGCTACATGTAGATAATAGGGATGCCCAGATGTGGGTCAAAACTGTTTTTTTTTTCCATTAATTTTTTTTGGTAATTGTAACGATAAAAAAATAAGAAAAAGTGGGAAGGGAGGAAATAGGAATGGTGCAATCTGCACAAGAGTCCATGGTTGACTGGGCATTCCGTACCACAAGCACACAAATTACAAATTTGCCACCGTTTTATTTTTCCAATAGCCATAGTGGACATAGGTATAGATCCGTCTCACGGATCTAAATTAAATGAGACCGTCTCATACAAGTCTTTGTCCAAGATGAATGATAAATATATTAAGAATAATATAAGTATCTATATATAGATAACATTCAAAAAGATCCCATTGAATAAAAATCATACAAATTCTAAATTCGTTGAACAATTTATACGGACAAAGATAGTTGACAAAATTAAAAAATACGTTTTTATATCTAACAACATTTGGCAGGTATAAGGACATAATATTTGGTGTAAAACAAGGGACAACACCCAAACCCATATTCTAATTTTTAGTATATTTATTATTTACCGTAATACAAGGAATACATCTCCTTAATTTTTCAAATACTTCAAAAGTTATAAAAAATTTAGTTGAATAAGAAGTTTCGTAGTATTTAAATGGAAGCGAGTGAAATTAACTAACAAATCATAAAGAAAATTTAAAGAAATACATAAGAATTTTGGAAAAAAATATATTGTGTAGTAGCTGAAATTAAGATCTCATTTGTCTTAATTCTAGAACAAATAGTTTAATATTTGGATATCGAAAACTCCATAAATAAACTTATTTTATCCATTTTCATCGTAATAACAATTTATTTATATTTTCAAGAAGTATTCTAAATCTCATACCTACAAGTAATTAGCTTATTTGCATGTATCTCTCAAACTCATCTTGAAATATAGTTCAAATATTTTCATGATGTAAGCAACAACTATGGTGAAGTTTAGATGTTGAGTATCAAACTCGTAAAAGGGTCGTTTCTTTGTTGCAATTTTGTTTTATCCCCAAATAATTATTGATAAGTTTGTTAATAAATAATATGGATATCTATACTGCTAATATTCAAAAAAATTCCACTAATAATAAAAATCATACAAGTTCTAAATTCTTTGAACCATCCATAGAGATGATGGTAATAAAACTTGAAGAAATCAATTATATTTCTTGAGATTCAATGTCACGTCCAAACTTACGATATAATAATAATCAAAATCTATTATCTATTAACAAAAGAGCGTAATATTCGTATAGTTATTACAAGCCAAACGTACATCGTAACAAAATTACAAGAAAGAAGAAAAGCTGACCAAGTCTCCAACTCCTATAAATAAAACTATTATTACAATCATTATTCTGGCCAAAACACGTCATATATATATATATATATATATATATATATATATGTATGTATAAGGATGTCGTCAAGGCCTTTAGCAAAACGCTTCTGTCCGGCACTAGCTAAACAGTTCAGGGAATCCCTCAACTTCTTCGTTGTCGCCTGGATTATCGCCTGAAATATTTTTTAGGAAAATATATACGTGAGGAAAAACCTCCGTGAGTGGGTGCAGGTGTGCAGGTGTGGCCTTTTAGAAAAGTTTAATGTTAAGAAAGATTTAATTAATCTTTATAGGTGAAATCATTTTCAATTCAATAGCAACATGCACTCAATCAATCTATAGCACAATTAATTCAAATTTCACATTAACGGGGGAAATCGTTCATTAACGATAAGTGATCCCCGTTCTCCCTTATCACTCATTTATCGCGTTGGCGTAAAGCCTTACCCCCTTATTGCACCACACTACGGCTCGACTCTCCACACTGGGGCTCGCGAAGCCCGGAGAAGTCATATTCCAGAATATACCGATCCTACGACCCACTTCAACCCTTAGAACACTCCGTCTTTAGGCGGTGGGATTTGGTTGTGGATAGTGGAG
Source organism: Rehmannia glutinosa (assembly GCA_016081115.2). Taxonomy (NCBI): domain Eukaryota; kingdom Viridiplantae; phylum Streptophyta; class Magnoliopsida; order Lamiales; family Orobanchaceae; genus Rehmannia; species Rehmannia glutinosa. The sequence continues at coordinate 68,611,381 of CM071930.1, read as the reverse complement.
AACCTTTTAACACCGCAAGCCCTTGCCGACCCCTGGCCCAAACCCCAGCCTATCCACACCACACTAGGGCCCGACACTTACCGAATATGACAACGTAGAAATACACAACGCATGTTATAAAACTCGTAATTACACACATTAACTTAAAATTTTACAGTTTCAAAATCAATTTAAATGGACCATTTGAGCAAGAAAATCATACTCTGCTACATGATTGGATCATTTTGGCTATATTAAAATTAAACTAGGCAAAACGACATTATTATATTTCATTTCCATGACCTAATAATAAACTAACTAGTTCTCCCTAATTAAGTTATAATCATAGTAACAGAAACTTGTCCAAACAATACTACTTTATTAGGAATACAGATGAGCACTTAGACAAGCAATTTGCAAAACTAAAGTTCATGACCATTAATCATGCCATTGAAACATAATAGACATCTAGAAATTTGAGGTGGCATCGTGTGTCAAGAATAGTAATGTAATTGGAGATTTCTTAACTTAAGCTTTTTAATATAATAACAAGTTACTAACTGTTGGAAACAAAAGAGAATATCCTCAAATTCCTAATACTAAATTTGAGATGGTATCAATTCCAGCCTAATAACCCACTTAGATATGTGTGAATGGATTCTGCATATTGGTTATAATTAATTTAATGATACAAAATTGTGCTATTAATTTAACCAGAGCACTAATGGAACAAACTTGAATCCTATTTTTGTGCAGGTTAAACTATGCCCCAACTAGACATGATTTAGATAAATTAAAGCTTTTATGCTACTACAACTAAAATATGTTAATTCCATAATTTAGTATTAACCCAATACACAAGTGTGCGTATATATATATTTTCTTTCAATGATTAACACATTTTTGCAAGAAGATTAAGATAGCACAACAGAAATCTTTGGCGCACCAAAATTATTAAGAATTGCAAGAAATAGCCACTCACCCGTCTACGTAGAAGTTTTATTTTTTTGTGATTTAATTCTTCTTGCTCCCAATCCCTTTTCCTCTCCTTCCCCACGTCTTTTCTAAAGTTAAGCAAATAAATAAAAGTCTAGGGTACTCATTTCATTTCCCAACTTCCAGATTAACATACGTGGCTTTCTCATCCATTCTCTTAGTGTAAAGGTGAAGTAGCTGTTGTCAAGAGAAGATCATCCATGGGCTGGAAGATTCCTTATTAAATCCTTATCTCTATTAGTGCTTATCTATATATATACTTGATGAGTATAAAATATACGTGCATTTGAGGGCTTAAAATGATATATATTTGATGTATTTGCACGCATATTCAATATGTTTTGCTTGGTTTCCCTTGTTGGGCGTGATACTGCGTAATCTTATGAATTTTGCAGAAAATGGAGCTAAATTGGATAAAAAGAGATTTCACGTTCTAAAGTATAGGTCAAGAGCTAATGTACGAGCAAAAATATGAAGGAGGGAAGCATGGACGGTCAAAGAAAAGGGAATTTCCTTCAAAAACGTCAAAACGCGCTAACAGTTTCCAGCACTGGCAGGGTTTAGTATTTTGGCCATAACGTTCTCTACAAAATTGATATTGCGGTGATTCAAGTGGTCATGGAAAGCTAAGAGAAAGATCTGCAACTTTCATGAAGACCCCGAGATCAAATTCTGATCGTTTACCCGCCGCGAGATTACACGGGCGTGCGATGTAACTAGGGCTGAATTGGTCTCCTTTTCCTACTCAAACTCTGCAAGTGATCTCTCCAACCATCTATAAAAGGGACCCAAGGCTATGCACGAAAAAATCATCATCGAACATCACTCTCTACATAGAAAACACATCAAATAACACAGGAACGAAGGAATCAAAAAGCTTCGAGGAAAGGCTAGGTCGCGAAGAACACTACAAGGCTTTTGCATCTAGGGAGCACAAGAGCTTGAGGCTTGGAATGGGAATCCATCCTGACAAGAAGGGGTTTTCTTTCTATGTCTAAGAACTCTTGTCTGTGCTTATATGATGTCATAATATTGATTCAGATTTGTCTATGAGTTTGTAATCAATGTTTGGCATATTTTTCGGATCTTAGGGGCATAATCGAAATCATGGATTTGTATTAAATATGATTATTTGTTTTCTTAATTAATTCATGCTTTTTATTTTATGAATTCGAGTACTTATTTATAATTGCTTTTTATCCGATCAATAATTTGCATGTCATACTTCTAGTCCATAATCCTAAGGTGAGTTCTAGTAAGACGAAAATCAAATTCGGACATAAATAGAGTAATGTATCGAGAGACTACTTCTATTTGTGGGGAGTACTTCAATTCAAAGATCTTTTGGGAGTTACAAATAATTGTGATTGATCGAGAGACCTCAATTATTATTAATATACTTTTTTATTTGCACAATAAACTATTTTAGGAATTGAACCCATAGAATTGCATGAATTGGTTTTTAAACTTTATTCGCATTTAATATTGAAGAAGCATGTTGAGATTATGTGCCTAAGGTTGCTCCTAAAGATGTTGAAAATACTTGTGGGGTTCACAAATTTATTTTTAAGTTCTTTCTTTAATTTTCGATTTTTAAGGATTAAATAAACTCAAATTTTCGGTCGCTTCAATAAAATTGGAATACGATGTTATTATAGCCTAAGTGTTTCGAGCTTCAATCCCTAAGGAAAACGACCTTGCTTGCCATTATTCTATAAACTACACGGTTCACTTGCAGTTGTATGAACCAAAATAATTTTTGGCGAACAATACTATAATTATTTATTATATATTAACCCCTAAGGTTTCTGTTAGTGTTTATCTCTATTATTAATGTATTTATATGTGTATCTAGTTAAGGCCTAGAATATTTAAAGCTTTTATAATTGTAGTTGGGGTTATATGATAGTCATCATACCTCGTCTACACTAAAATTTGAGTCGCACTTAAAACTTAACTGTTATAAGAAAATCTCATACAAAATAAACACATATACATAATTTACTATATTATAGGTAGTCGAAATTTCGGGGTCCTACATTCAATTATGAAAAAATCTACTCAAAACATTGAGATATATATTAGATGATTGATAAAAATCGTGGTGCAATATTATTAAATATTATAATGTTATAATATGACTGGAATATTCTAGTGTGGTTGGCGGGAGGTGATTAATTAGATGCAAAATCCATAGAATAGAGGTTGTTAGATGCCAAATAATAATAATAATAATAATAATAATAATTTAGGTCGCTAAATATACAAAAGACTAATTCATCCTTTCTCCAAAAAACATATGATAATCCACCAATTTATTCCATGTCCGAGGGACCAAGACCAAAATTCGAAGGCCACCCTACTACCTCTAGCCATCACACGACGGGCCAAAAAGATATATGGTTCTTGATCCTTACCAGAGTTGATACATGTATTATGTTCTAAATTCTAAATTATTATTAAATTTCAAAAAATATCAACCGTAAAAAAATTCATATCATCCCGCAATCAATTGTTTTTGGCTTTGTTGATTCTATAGAATATAGTTTTACATTACGCTCAAATGTCATTCTCGTCTAGTTTTTAAGCTTTATACATAACTCAATACAGTGATTTTGTTTTTTAAAAATTTGAGTAACCTCCTAAAAAGGGCCATATTACATATTGCAATATTCTTTATTGCCAAATGATTATTGATAAGTTTTTAGGAAAATTAATATATATATATATATATATATCTATACAATTAACATACAATTCTTTGAACCATGCATAGAGAGGAGGATAGTAGATAAAGTTAAAGGAATAAATTTGAATAGCTTTTGGCAGGTTGAAAGGGCAAGATGATTGGTGTGCACCATAGACAACAACTAAAATAATAAAAATTGTATCACTATCAAGATATAATTTTATTTAAACCAACAACCCCAAGCATATTATCTACACGAAACAATTGTAGTTGACAAATTATTATTTAATTAAAAAGAATATGGTAAGTACTTAATTTAAAAATAATATATGTATATAATATATAAGTAAATAATATTCCTTGTGCATATTCTTGTAGAAAACATTTGGTTACAAAAATCATTCATATAAAATAACTTTTTAAAAGCGTCATATTATAAGTTGCGATTAATTTACCCCAGGATGATGATTGATAAATATTTTAAGAAAAATGTAAGTATCTATATATAGATAACATTCAAAATGATTCTATTGAAATAAAAATCATACAAGTTCTAAATTCTTTGAACAATTTGTACGAATGATGATTGTTCACAAAATTAAGAGAATAATATTTTTTTATATATAAACGACATTTGACAGTAGAAGGACACGATGTTTGGTGTATAAACTCGTCTCCGAATCTAGTTGAAGTCTTTTCATACTTAAAATACAATAATAATAATAATAATAATAATAATAATAATAATAATAATAATAAATTAGGTCACTAAATGTACAAAACCCTAATTCATCCTTTCTCCAAAAAACATATGAGAAGCCTCACTAATTTGTTCCATGTCCGACGACCAAGGCCAAAATTCGAAGGCCACCTTACTCGCTCTCGGCCATCACACGACGGGTCGAAAAATATATGATTTTTGATCCTTACCATAGTTGATACATGTATTATGTTCTCAATTCTTAATTATTATTAAATTTCAAAAAAGAAATTCAACCTTACAAAATTCATATCATACCGCAATTAATGTTTTTCTCGGCTTTGTTGATTTTATAGAATATAGTTTTACATTAAGCTCAAACGCCATTCTAAACTAGATTTGTTTACCTTTATCAATGACTCAATATAGTGATTTTAGTTTATAAAAAAATTAATAACCTCCTTGAAAAGGGCCATATGACATGTTGCAAAATTATTTATTGCCAAATGATTATTGATAAGTTTTTAGTAAAAATAATATATATATCAATATAATTAACATTAAAAATATATTCCACTAATAATGAATATCATACAATTCTTTGAACCATGCATGGAGAGGAGGATATTAGATAAAGTTAAAGGAATAAATTTGAATAGCTTTTGGCAGACAATGTTTTTAAAATCGGACCGGACATCAAACCCGACAAATAATCGGGTCACCGGTTTGACCGGTTGAATCGTTTTAAAAAACCAGTTGACCCAAATATATATGTAGATATAGATATATATATATATATATTTGCACACACATGTAAAGAGTAAATATAAGTACAAATGTAACAATACCAACAATGCAAATGAAAACAAAAACTAAATTAATAAAGTGGATATCCAAAATGAATGGAAGATCTTTTTTTGGAGTTTTTGTAGAATATTGCTAACAATGTCAATGAATAGATGGCTTATTATGGAATTTTAAATTCGATGGATTATGTTTCTATTGTTTAGAGTCCTAGATTTAGTAATTTACTAGTCATGAAATATGCAATTACCTATTTGATTATTTTTCCCTTCAAATTTTGTAATAAACAAATAAAGTTTATCTAATCCACAAAAAACACAAAAAAAAAAAGGGTCAAAGCGGTTCCGGGTTCCGGTTTTAGGACGGTTTTTACCGGGTGGCATCGGTTTTTAGCCACCCTCCTAGATAAATAACCTGACCAGACTCGAGATCTGTTCCTGTTAAACCTGGCCAAACCAAATTTGGCCTGGTCCTCCGGTTTAAAAACATTGTTGGCGTATTGATTCGGGGCAAGATAATTGGTGTACACCATAAGACAACAACTAAATAATAACAAATGTATTGCTATCGAGATATAATTTTGTTTAAATCAACAACCCCAAGTATATTATCTTACAGAGACAATTGTAGTTGACAAATTATTATTTAATTAAAAAATATGGTAAGTACTTTGGAAAATAATATATGTATATAATATATAAATAAACAATATTTCTTGAGCATATTCTTGCAGAAACAATAGGTTACAAAAAATAATTCGAACAATATAATTTTTTTTTTAAAAGGGTCAAACTATAAGTTGCAAATTAATTTATCCCCGATGATGATAGATAAATATTTAAAGAAAAATATAAGTATCAATACATAGATAAACGATTCTATTGAAATAAAAATCATACAAGTTCCAAATTCTTTGAACAATTTATACGGATTATTATAGTTGACAAAATTAAAAGAATAATTTTTTTATATATAAACGACATTTGACAGGTAGAAGGACACGATGTTTGGTGTATAAACTCATCATGAATCTAGCTCAAGTCTTTTTATACTTAAAAACACAATAATTCAAAATCATTTCAATTTAAGACATAGATAATCGTAATATATTTTTATGTTTACACAAAAATCTAATAAATGTATATTCAATGCTAGAAATGCTTTGGTCATGAGATTGAAATGCAAACCAAATTGGGAAGTTTATCAAGAAAAATTTTAAAACGAAGGACTTTTCTCGAAAAATTCAATGTTGTCGAAACAATCCTATATTTGAGTCTCATTAACCTGAGAGAAAATATTCAAAATCACAATTTTGTTATTTTTATATAGTTGAAGTGACATGATGATTGATATACACCATAAGACAACCACTAAATAAGAACTAATGTATTATTATCAATATATGTAATATTTTCTTTTTAAAACAACAACCCCAAGTATATTATTTGCAATTGAGACAATGATAGTTGACAAATAATTATTTAACTACAATAATTTCGATATTCTTTTGGACAATGGCAATGTGGGCAAATAATCTGTTTAATTAAAATGATTGAAGAAATAAAGTTTGAAATATGCATTATCATCCATTTGCAAGTATGTTCATTGCTAGAAATTATGTTATGAAAGCTATTCCACTGTACAATATTTGTATTTGTGGTCTACTCTTTCTTTTTTATATTTCTTCAATTTTTTATTTTTTCATTTCATTTTTTGTTTTGAGTTGGAAATATATGCTTTTGTCATTCACTTTTTTGTTTTGGCCCAACCAACATGCCTTCGATTAGGATATCAGTTGACTAAATTAGTATAAATTATTAAAACAAATCATATCTTTGTGCATGATTACACCTTGTTAATATTACAATAATTAGTACAAATTAATTAATATTCATGTGACCAATAAAATAGAAAATAATTGAAAGTAAATTTCATCTATAAATATGGCACATACTTCATTGAATCAAGTACTCAAACACATAAAGAGTAAACTTAATCTCGAAAGAAGATGGGGAGAACTATTCAATCATCCACAGTTAACAAGTTGGGTTTCTTCGTTCTACTTTTGCTTGGTAACTCATCTCTCCTTCTCTCTATCACACAGACACAAACACATGTTTGAATATATTTAATTTATTTGTAATCAGAAAAATATGATAAAATACACACACACACACACACACACACACACATATATATATATATATATATATATATATGATGTTGTACACTCGTTGCAGCGGTTGCAGTGGTAGAAGCTGCAGGAACGACGTCGGCAATATTGTCGCCAAGAAAGCTACTCCAAGTCGCATGTGAAGATGTTGCTTGTACCGAGAACACCATTTGCCATCTTTGAGGTCGCGACATCGCGAAGTTGATCATGGGCATTGTCACCTGGATTGATAACTTATCAATCCATATTGTGTAATAATAAGCATTCACATGTACTAATGTTATTATTGATAGACTATTTTAATAAGTACAACTTAATCATAAGTTGTATGTTTGTGAATGCAGAGCATGAATCATATGTAATGCTCTTTTTTTTAAGTTGTCGTAAGTGTTCGTGTGGAAGCAATGAAATATGTCTCCTCTGTCAAAATCCGTTTAATATGATGAAATTTATCATTTGCATAACAAAATACATGCATCATATGGCATGCACATATCCTCGCATTTTTGTTCACAAATATTTAGTACTCTACTCGCAAAACCTCAAGAAAAAAATATTGTAATTAAATTATATTTCTAGAGATTCAATTATTAAAACATTTACTTGAAAAGTTTAGATATATATTAGATGATTGATAAATATTGTTGTGCATTATTATTAAATTTTATCATGTCGTAATATAGCCGGAATATTCTAATGTGGTTGGTGAGGTGGTTAATTAGTTGCAAAATTCTTAGAATAGAGGTTATTAGATGTAAAAAACAATAATAACTTAGGCCACTAAATGTATAAAAGACTATTTTCTTCTTTCTCCAAAAACATATGAGAAACCCCGCTAGTTTGCTCCATGTCCAAGGAGCAAGACCAAAATTCGTGAAGTTACTCTATTCTACTGACCAAAGATCTAGCGGGTTAAAATATATGATTCTTGATCCTTACCTGAGTTATATGAGTATTATGTTATGAATTCTTAATAATTATTGAATTTAAAAAGAAAAATTCCAACCTTAAAAAAATTCACGTCATCTCGCAATTTAATTTTTTTTTGGCTTTGTTGATACTTAGAATATAAGTTTAAAGTGAGCCCAATTGTGTCACGCCCAAAACGTGACGCGACAACGATCAATCACTTAAACAAAATAAATCAACCTAAACCAAAGATACAAAACTCCAAGTAAAATAGAGTCTAATGCAATGAATTAAAATAAACACGAGTACAAATTACATCTTAAAGTCTCGGTATCCGAAAACAACCCAAAAGATTATCCGAATTAACTTACGGTCCAACAAAATAAAATGAAGGAGTCCAACAACAAATAAAAGTAAAAGAAAATGTCGCTCCTCATTACCGATAGGGATTCAATCCGCAGATGTTCGATGTTTTCAAATAACTCTTCATCTAAAGGTTAGAAAATAGGAGGAATGAGACATAAATCTCAGTGGATGGGGTGATCGTGTGCAAGTGTGGCGATATAAATAGTTAATGCGAGAAAACGGTTGTATGGAAACGCGTGAGGTATGATGCATGTGTTCACACATAGTCCACAAGCGTCGTGATAAATATATTAAGTAATATACTTATACGATTTAAGAAAACAGCGATTCGTGGTCACGCAGCATTATGGTTCAAGCAAGACATGGGGATTGCGTCGATGTGTAGCGCCAATCCTATACAAGACAATTAGTGGTTGCGTCGATATGTAGCGCCAACCCGTTCCGCTTCAACTCCTAATCGTGTGGATCGATAAACGATTCCTTTGTTTTTCCTTGTAACTCCCCGTTCATGATGGTCAAAGACCTGTGACCTTATCGCTCCATAGGCAAAGACAAAATCCACGTTGGAGCTAGCAAGGCTCGATTCATCATAATCATGATTATACCTCAAGTCTTACGACCCGCTTCCCTCGACAAACTCCGTCTCTCGGTTCCATGGGGATTAGGGCGATGGGGCCGGAGAGTGGAATAGCAGCCGAGCTGCCCGGTTCCATCCCCGACGTATCCATTTCGATCAGTGAGCTCGACACACCAAGTTGACTTAGGCAGAAATTAAGTACACGTTAGTCAACCAGCAAATCGAATATTATTGATTCTAAAGCCAGTTCATGAAAAGTTCTCAAATTTTGCACAAAATAGTTTTGGTGTTGGTGGAGTTATTGGGATGAAGATAATTATCGGGAGGATAAGTAGTCTTCGATATCTTAAGGATTAGGAGGAACATAGGTCCCAAGTTATAGATTCGAAATCGCGAGACGAGGAAGTCGCCCCACGACGGTTATTAATCGGTCAAGATGATCCGATAAGTCAAGGGATTTTTAAGAAAATAAAATATTTTAATTAAATATTAAAGTAAGAGGGTCCAGGGCTGTTTCTTTAAAAGAAAATAATTTGAGTTAGGTCCTTATTAAAATAAAATTTACAATTAGCCCCGCTTTGTAAAAAACCAATACTTTTGGGGTTAAAAGTTAAATAAATAAATGTCCCGACCTTGAAAAATTATGAGGTCAGTTCCTAAATTCTCTAAATTATTCAGAGATTCAGGTTTTTAAAGTTTTGAGGTCGAGTTTTTATAAAATTCTCACATTGGCCCCAAATTTGTTAAAATTGTCATTTCGGCCCTAAGTTTAAAATAATCGAAACTCACAAACCGGTAGGGCTTTTAATGTGATTCCAGTTGGAAAATGTCACTAAGGTTAGTGGGATATTGGAACAAAAACCGTTTTAAAACGTCATAAGTATAGGTCCCTTAACGTTTGAAAATCTCATTTTTGTCCCATTTTGAAATAATTGCCTTCGAGGCTTTTAGGGTCCAATTGTTATGAAATTTGAACCTTGGGTCCAAAATATAATTATGTTATAGGTAAATTAGTATTTCCAGGTGCATGGGCTGCATAAGTCCTGGAAATTTCATTTGGGTCCTCAAGTTAAATCTTTTACAATTTGGTCCTCAAGTTTTATAAAATTACTTTCCAAGCTCTAAACACTTGGATTTTTGGAATACACTTAAAATATATTATTTCCAGTCCCTTAAGAGTTAAAATTTCAAGTTTTAAATTAGGGTCTGGTACAGTTTCGAAATTTGCAAATTAGCCCTTAAACTTCTCAAATTTTACAATCTAGTCCTTGGGCTTTTAAGGGTTGATTTTATTTATCTAAAAACTCTTAAAACTTTATTAAAATGTCAAAACATAATTTTTGAACCTGAGTACAGTCCCAAAATTGAAAATTACAGAGGGGTCCCTTAAGTTTTATTTTCTTGCAATTAAGTCCACCAACTTTCTATTTTTGCATTTTAAGTCCAAAAATCGAAATTTAATCAATTATGCTCGACTTTTCCAGGTTATAAATCATTCAAAACATATATTACAAGAGTCATAAATATACATATCCATTTCATGCAAGCATTCATCAAGTACAACAATAAAGTGAACATGTATGTCCTATTTTTCGATAAATCGTATTTTTGAGCAACACTTGAAAATTTTTCCACTAGATACAAGAAAATAGCATGCAATACACAATATATATCTAAAGTGCTCAATAACAAAATACTACATGCATATTTTTAATTTAAAACACCTAGAAATTGAAAGGATTTTTCCACCCACCTCGTAGTAGTTTCTCGGGTTGATCTAAAATGTGGTCTTCTTCCTTGAATCAACTTCTTGACTCAAACTCTTGAAGATCAGCCCCTAAATGGTATCCAAACCATATTTTGGTGTTAGAATTAAAGTCAAGTCTAAAGAAAATATACTAGTACCAAATGGTTACTACTCACCTTAATATCTTCAAGTAGTCTCAAAAATGAAAATTTTCCTTCAAGCCTCTAACCTCCACTTGAGATGACGTAGGTCACCCCTAAACTCCAAAAATTTATATTCTTGAGTCAAAAATTAATTCTTCATGTTGTCAAGAGAAAAATACTAAAACCATAATTTTCTCACCTTAATAATATGTAATCTTGAATTTCCTCTTCAAGCTTGTAGTCAAATCTATGTCTCTAATTCTTCAAGAATTTTCTCTAGAGTACCTCAACAAGAAGGATTCAACATTATTAGATGGTGAAGGTATAAGGTTGAGGATTGGAGAAGAAAAATAGAGTTGGGAGAAATGAAGATATTCTTACCTTATGTTTGAAGAATTTGATCCTTTAGAGAGGAAAATGGAAGCAAGTCTTGTGTTTTTATGATAATTATGAAATGAATAATATTGGTAGATAAAGAAAAAAATAACAAAATGATTGATTCCCAAGACAAGGAGCCAAAAGTTGGAGGGAATAATAATCATGGTGTTGGTATTTTTATTTATTAGAATTTGGTGGAAAGAAAAGTTTGTCCATCCTTTAAGCATGTGACCAAAAGTTGAAAAAAAAATAATATATATATGTAAATATATATACATATATAATTGTAGGTCTTGAAAAGAATATGAAACAACCTCCCCATTTATGGTAATTTTCGAAATTTTTTAAAAATATAAAAAAATATATATTTTTTTAAAAAATTGATTGGGAAATTGGTTGGGATGAATTATAGAATAAGATTAAATATTAGGATAAGGATTGGAATGTACTCCTAAATTGTTGGAGGTCTAATATTCCTAAAGTAGTAGTCATTCGATCAAGTGTTAATACTAGAGGAAGAATATAAAATTGCTAAGCTCTAAAAATATGAAATGCGTAATTGACGTTGGAAGAAATAAATAAAAAACAGTCGAGTTTCATTAATAATAGGTTTGTGATACATAGCCGAATAAATAATCACTACATAACACCGAATCTCACGTTAAAATTCGGGGTCTCACAAATTGTCATTCTAATTTGGTTTTTTTATCTTTATCAATGACTTGACGGGGAGTTTTTTTTGTTTAAAGAAAATGGTAACTATCCATACCTTATACATGCTTTATTAATTTTCATTTAATTACTCAGATATATGTCAAAGTGAAGAGAATGTATATATTTACATAGGAATGATTTTGGTGTGATACACCACATTTAATAGACCTAGAATTTTATTTGAGATAACTAATAGATTATGTTTCTAATAATTTATTGTAGTATTATTTATTAGCTTAGAATAATTTTTAGTATGTATTTGACATTACTATTCTTTATATCGACCTAATTTTCGTTTACTATCTTATTATTGGATTAATTATCTATAATACTAATATTTTTATTTATAGGTTTATAATTTGAAATCTATTAATTTTATTATATAGTTTCTAATTTATTTTGGCATTAATAAATAATTATATCTTGGTATTTAGTATATTTCAACATTTATTTTAACAAGCCCAAAACTCAATTTTTAATTTTCAGCAATTTATATTATACAAGCCTAAATCCATTTTATTTTTCAGCATTTTAAATTAACGCCCACATCTCAATCCCAACAATTTTCAGCATCAAGCCCACATCCAAGCCCACACCGAAACCCAACCCAAACTAAAAGCCTACCCATTTAGAGGCTTATAAATACCCCAAACTCCAAACCCTAACTCATTTTCAGATTTTTACACACACAAGCACACACTAGAAGGTGTCAGCCCCTTCCTCTCTTCTCTTCCTCAGCGGCGCCGCCTACCACCACCGCCGGAAAATTTTTTCTTCCCCATTTTTTTACCTTTTTCTTTCCTTCTTTTTTTCTCTTTCTATTTTCTCCTCCCTCTCTTCCCCCCCACTGCCGCACGCCGCCACTGGCCACCGCCGGCCACCGGCCACCGCCCTCCGCCGCCGTCCCACTACACAACCACCTTCCTTCTCTTGTTCATTGTTTTTTTTCCTTTTCCTTCTTCTTTTCTTCTTTTCTTTCTCATTTTATCTTCTATCTCCGTTTTCTTTTTCTTTTTCTGGCCACCGTCGGAATCCGCCGGTATCCACTGAACGCCGGACCCCTAGCCGCCCCTGCCACTGTTCTCCACTGTCGGCAGCCCCTCTTCCGGGATGGAGATCACCTAAAAGTGGGTAAAATAATTTTTTTAAAAAAAGGTTTTATTTCTAATGAAAGCCATGAATCAATTATGTGTTTTGGTTATATATCTTACAAATCTGCTATTTAGTGAAATTCCTATTTAATAATGGAAAATGGACTTGTGATACAATTGCATTCTAATAAACCAAACCAAAAGATATGCATAATAAATTTTAGAGTAATATGTCAGGGATACGAAATTTGAAATTTTCAAAATAATTTAATCTGCTACTTTCGATGGATTGTCTTAAATCTTAAATCACTAAGCTTAAAATCATGGATCACATTATTTATGGACAAGAATTGGACTAAATCAATTAATTTGTTATATCTAAATTATCATTTATAGGAGCTGGCTTGTAATTGTTAATTGCTATTATTTGCCGAGTAAATAAAGGAATTAGGGAGTAATATATATATATATATATATATATATATATATATACACGAATATGTGGACCTGATCAACACTTAAGTCTAAATCAATTTTAGAGATTGTCAAGATACTCTCAAAATATTGTTGATTAGTTTATAAATTAGACGATTACACTTATACAATATGATTACTTTTGTTTTCTGTTTGTGAGAAAGAATATAAAATTCCTAAGAAAATTAGAAGACTCTTCCCAAGAGGTTCGAACCATAAGTGTTGAGCACCTTTATGATATGGACATCTCAAATTTCCACATAAATTGAGTCCATCTCCAAAGTCATAAAACTTAGGTAAAGAAACTTTGCCGATCCATATATAAAATTATTAAGAGTTTTAAGAACATTAAGCAGTTAGATTTGGCCACCCTTCTTGGACTACCATTTCAACTAGTTACATCGTTAATAAGACATTCGCCTTAACAAATAGCCAAGTTGTTTACTATCCTTACTTTAATAATAACCGGTTACTCCTATTAATTGATAACATGATAGATGCACGTTCATTGAATGACTTGAAAATATTATATTTCCCTTGAAATCTAGAATTTAACCTAGTTGAGACGAAAATGATTTACCCACGTAGCATCATCATTGTACTAGAACTTCTCGTATATGAGATAAGCGAATTCTATTGGTAATGATCAAGATTATGAATTTATATTATTGTATGGTAATGACATGTGCGCGAGTATTTCAATTACTATATACTCGTTTTATTGGCAATCAAATGTGATATGTAGCATTTCCCATCTTAAAATTCATTGATATTTTACCATTCTCGTTTATTGTTACATTTTTGTTGAATTGTCATTGAAATTTGGATTCCCGAGTCTTGTGATGAACCCGTTTGGCGTGTGTAGTTCGAATCAATCGAACAGTCGCTGTTGGTGTTTGCTCAACTACACATGTGCCTATTCCCATTTTTCCGGTCTGGACCGGAGACGGCGGCGGAACTTGGGTCGTAGTATTGGTATATTCCTGATATGATGACTGACTGGGTATAAACCCACACTAAAGAGTCGTCGAGCCACTCGGAGGAATAAGGTGCTTGGAGGCTTTGGCCTGATGAGTTGGAGAATGCAATAGGGTTCAGTGTTTGATCAACATCGACCCTGCATTTATTTTGTGTATCTCGATGGTTTTCAAAATGGGGCATATAACCTTGTCTGTTTTAAAAATTGGCGTGAGTAGTTCGGGCAATCAATCGAATAGGTCGCTGTTGGTGTTTGCTCGACTACACATGGGCCTATTCCCATTTTTTTCCGGTCGGGCGGAGACGGCGCGCGGAACTTGGGTCGTAGTATTGGTATATTCCGGAATATGACGGTCTCTGGGTTTAAACCCACAACTAAAGAGTCGTCGAGCCACTTGGAAGGAATAAGGAGCCGGGAGGCTTCGACCTGGTGAGTTGGAGAACACAATAGGGTTCGGTGTTTGATCAACATCGATCCTGCGTTTATTTTGTGTATCTCGATGATTTTAAAATGGGGCATAGAACCTTGTCCGTTTTAAAATCATGCTTGACTTGGAACGTTAGGGTGCGGTGTTTATTCCACATCGCCCAACGTTATTTTGTGTATATATATATATAATTGATGTATAATAGTTGGACTAGAGCTAATTGTGAGATAACAACAAACAAACAAAAAGATATGATTCCTCTCCTAAAAGTACTATGGCTGAAAGTGCTAGTGTAGGGGATTATTATTTTTTTCTTTTTCTTTTTGGTTTTTAATTAATGTAGTAAAGTTGTTGAGTAAAAAAAATTGAATGAATCCCCCTATATCCCCTAATGGTCGAAAGTTTTAGTTTAGGGGTGATTATTTTTTTTTGTAATCATGGTAATGGGACCATTGGTGTAAATTTAAATGGTGTATGATAAAAAATGGGATAGATTCTTACCTATACCCCTATGGACGAAAATTGAGTATATAAGATGATGAAAAGTTTGTTTTCTTGTCTTTTATTAAAGTTGATGGAAAATAAAATATTTAAATATATATGTATATATATATATATATGAGGTTAAAAATAAGGATGTGAAATAACAAAATGTGTATTTTTCAAATAAATATGAAGTTGTTTGGAAATGTTTTATAGAATAAGGTGAAATATTAGTATAAGGATTGAAATGTACTCCTAAATTATCCAGGGGTCCAATATTATTAAAGTCATAAATAATCGATCAAGAATTAATACTTGAGGAGGAAATATAATCGGTATGCTTGAAAATAAAGAAGGAACAATTGACGTTGGAAGGAATAATTAAATGAGTGTCACATTTTATTTATAATAGGTATTGTGACACCTAACCAAAAATTTCATCACTAGACAATATTATATTTATGTTGATAAAAAGTCGGGGCCTCACATTCCCCCCGCTTAAAAGAATTTGGTCCCAAATTTCTCTTAAAATAGTTCTCGGGTTTGTCTTCGCATATCGCCTTCCATTTCCCACGTGGAATCTTCATCTCAATTATGCGCTTGCCCCAATACTCGACTTTTGGGATATCTCTTCTTCTCAATTGGTGCACTTATCTATCGATGATTCGTAGCGGTTTCTTAGTGTAAGACAAATTCTCTATTATGTGTGTGAGTTTCTTCTGTGATAATATGCTCCGGATCGACTGGTATTTCCTTAATCTGGAGACGTGGAACACGTCTTGCATACGAGCAATAGGAGACAGGAGTTCTAATTGATAAGCCAGTTTCAAACTCTCTTAAGTATCTTATACGGCCCAATGTATCTCGGGCTCAATTTTTCTACCTTCTTAGGATGGATTAATCCCTTTTGTGGTGAAAGTCCGAGGAATACTTCATTTCCAACCTCGAATTCCAAATCCTTTCTCCTCTTATCCACGTAGTTCTTATGTTGGCACTGAGCGGTACGAATTCGCTCCTTGATCATTCTAACTATTTCCATGGCCTCCTCGACTAAGTCAACCTTTGTGGTGACTTTTCGTCTCTCTTTCTGAGTCCATTAATCATCGATCTCCCAATTTAATGGTGATCTCGCACTTCGTCCGTATAATGTCTCGTAAGGTGTCATCCCAATTGTGGCCGATAGTTGTTGTTGTAAGCAAATTCACCAATGATAAATTAGAGTCCCAACTTCCTTGAAATCTAGTATACATGCTCGTAACATGTCTTCGAGAGTTTGGATCGTCCGTTATGATTGTCCATCACCAGTGGGTGCACTGTTGTTGTCTTTTGAAACTCAACGAGGTTCCTAGTTCCTCATGTAAGTATTTCTAAAATCTCGAGACAAATCGTAGATCTCTGCGAAACAATATCCACCTACTTCTCAGTAGTCGTAAGATCTCCTCGGGATATACACGTGTGCTAGTTTTCGTAAGTCATCTGTCCTTTTGATTGGTAAGAAATCGGGCCGATTTCGTGAGTCTTTCTACTACAACCCATATAGTATCGGGTCCTCTTTTGGTTCTAGGCAAACTGCTTCTAAATTTATAGTGATATATTCCCATTTGGGTATGTTCAAGAATGGCCTTTTTGATGTTTCGATTCTAACTATAGCTTTCCCATATTAAAAGAGTTCAAATATTCACCAAGTTCCCATTATACCCTTTAAAACAAATAAGGAAACATGATTAAATTCGTTCCGGATATCACGAGAATATGAACACTTTCGCTTCTATTACTTGTTTCATTCGTGGCATTGTTACACCTACTTAGATCCGGTCTCCATACGGAGGTTTTAAATAGATCATGTCGGGTTTCAAAGATAAACTTAACAGGTCATAGAATTAAAAGATGTTCGATTCTGGTTATCCGCTCCAAATTAAGGTTTACAGTGAAAATGGAAATAGTCCATTACGACCATATCGTGCCCAACATGCTTTCGTAAAATTAATAAATCCCTTAAAATTCATACCTCTTTTGGATCAAACAAAGACCGGGTTAAGTGGTTCGCAACGCCACCAGTCGGAAAATTATTGCCCCCAGATTGTTTGACAAATAGCTCCTCACTATTCAACCTCACCCTTAGGGAAGATGATCTGCAAGTTATCCGACTCCTTCGTAAAATCAAGCCAAGACACCTTGTTCGTTTCCTACTCC
The DNA here is from genome assembly GCA_016081115.2 of Rehmannia glutinosa. NCBI lineage: Eukaryota > Viridiplantae > Streptophyta > Magnoliopsida > Lamiales > Orobanchaceae > Rehmannia > Rehmannia glutinosa. Next base: position 68,593,559 of record CM071930.1, on the reverse strand, counting down.
AAGCGCGTAAAAGTAATTCTTCAAAGGGATGAATCAATAGTACATTATGAACACATGTTGAACAAACAACCTTTATTTTATTAAGAACTTAAAGAAAAATTTATTACATCAGTAATCTCCTTTTGGGAGGAGAAAACATGTTTAGCCTCTCATAAAGGCTATCACACTCTTGTACATAAAATTAAAAAACTAAAACTAAAAACTCGAAAACACTGAAATTCTAAACTAACAACAGAATCTTACAAAGAAAGTTTATTGTTAGAAGACTAAGGAAATGTTCGATGCCTTTAGCCTTCAAATCTCTTGTTTATATAGAGGAACGGTCGCTTCTATTTCTTGGATCTTTTCATCCACTTGCCGAAAGTAGTGGAATACTTTGTTATCTTCACATGGCTCGTCCCTCCTCCTCGCGGTATCCAAGGCAAGTTGATAAGGCTCCAAAGCCTCGATGACTCTTCTTTTTCCGTATTTTAGCTAGATGGAATCTTATGACGCATTGCTTACGCATTTACTTGAATTATCGAATCTTGATTAGTTGGATGCCAATTACTAGATTTGACCCACCTTTTGTCTCTTTCTTTGAGTGGGTTATCCTTGAGTCACATGTTATCACTAACTTTGTTGGGGAATCTACTTTTTGGTGGTCCCCAAAACTTTGGATACTTTTGTGACTTGTCTTCTCCGTTGTCGGTCTTCTCCGATCGAATTTTCGCCGGAATCCTTTGCCAAATTCCTGGTTCTTTCTGGTTCGACATTCGCGATAGACCCAAAGTTCCCAATGGCCGATGTGAGTCATATCATGCGATTTTCGGTGAGTCTCTTTACTCCCTAAGCACTCGTTTTTCTCACATAAGATTTCTTTTCTTTTTCGAATAGGTCTTCTCGCAAATCTTGTTGTTTTTCTTGTCATAGTATTCAATAGGAATGATCCGTTCACCGAATTTTGATAAAACTTGAACGGAAACTTGACTTTGTCCATCTCAGATGAGACATACCCACAATCCCCATGCCCTTCTTGTAGTAACTCGATCTTCGGTGAAGGTCATGGCCAATTGAACTCTTCCGAACTAGCCTCGCCTGATATTTTTGAAGGCTCTTTCATCCGGTCGTCGGCTTTAATGTAATGGAAGGCTTCATGTCCACCTTTTCCGACGGGCTCTGCCGCATTGCACTTATGAAATACACTCCAATGTATCCCCTCGTTTTAGGTCATCATTGTTGGACCAAAGACTCGTAAATCAAGCTTTCTGGATCCACTTTGGCAATTTTGTGATCTCCGGGAAGGCTGGTGAAGTAGTATAGATCGAGGCCAAAGCCCAAACTCGTACCACCTCTTCACTTCTTCAGGGCTGGAATTTGGTAACATCCAAACCCTCGGATATTTTCCAAAATATCGATCTTTATTTTTTCCGAGATATCCCTTGCCTGGTGATCGCCCCCCGATTCGCTTGGTATTCCCGCCAAGAAGAAGAAACTTTAATCTCGTTAATATCAATCTTAGAATTGCCCATCATAGGCCTAAGATTGATCTCTTCGTCCTTTACCCCAGACGTGCTGGGTTGATGTGATGACTCGGGATTTGACTCCGGAGTATCAGTTTTTCCTTGGGCTAACATTTCGCCACTTAGGACTTGTGCTTTGAGGTACGGAATCCTCTCACATGGGTTGGGAGCCTGCGCTCTAAATGCTCCGTTTGCTTATTAGCGGCCGGAGGAGTGGCCTTGAAATGCCGTCCTCAATCGGGAGTGAGACCGGACACATATTCGTATACGACGGTTACTTTGTCCCGATCATTCCTTTGTAGTTTCCTAAAAAATCAGCATTGATGACCAGGGTATCGAATTCTCGGAGTAGCATTTCCAGCTGGTCTCCAAGATGTCTTGAGACTGTGAGGATGGAATCAACTTCAATTCCCTCCATCTCTTGTTAGAAAATCTGCAAGAACATTTTCATGAGATTTTATAATGACAATATCATAATCATAATATTGGCATTCACTTGCCATCTAAGTATCCTAGCTTTTTCTGGTTTTGGATTAAATTTTGTTTTTCAGAAAAGCTTTGACACTTGAATTATCAATTTTTAAGATAAACTTTTTAGCCAGTAGAAATAAAGGCCATTTTTTGAAAGCCTTTCTGACTGCAAAGAATTCTTTCTCGTTGATATGCCACCGAGTTGCTTCACTCACCGTCGTAAATAAACCGCTACAATATCTCGCATGGCACTTCTCCGCTTGGTGTGGCTTTTGTAAGAACTCGCCGCCCACCAATAATCACCGCATCCGTGTAAAGAACCAATTGATCTTCATCCCGTGGAATTGCAAGTTTAGGAAGCTTTTTGCAAACTTCTTTAAGCTTCTTAATTCCTTTTGATGTTCATTCTCCAATTCGAATCATCAGATCTTTTTTAAGCAACGGGCTAAACACCTTCCTTGTAATGTGCTAGGTTGTTTATGAACATTCCAAAGAAAATTGACAACTCCAAGAAAACTCAAGTCGCTTCTTGTCTTTCAATATATCCGAAATCCCTGTATCTTTTCTACAATATGACTTTGTAGGATGATTCCGCATTCGCCGATCTCAATTCCTAGGAATTCAATCTGTCTTGTTGCAATCACCGCTTTTTCTCCGAAAGCACTAATCCTTCTCTTATGACAAACATCTCAAAATATTTCCAAATGTTTGAGATGCTCCTTCATGTTCTTTGATGCGATCGAATGTCATCGATATACACGAACATGAAACTCAAATAATCTTTGAAGAGATTATCCATCTTCCTTTGATATATCCGGGGTGCGTTAGCTAATCCCATAGGAATCACGTCCAAATATAGTGTCCTTGTGGTGTGGAGAAAGTTGTGAACTTCTTGCTTTCTTCATCCATCTTAATCCTAAAAAAAATCCGATTTGCAATCGAACTTTGAGAATATATTGGCACCTTTGATGCGCTTAACTAGATGTTCTCTCGCTTGGGATATAGTATCCGCTCTAATTCCAAAATGTTATTAAGTCTCTTGTAATTAATAACAAGTCTTCGCTTTCCTCTTTTGATTTCTCCATGGTTTCGACTAAGAATCCTGGATCATTTCTATGGAGAAACTCCTGGTGAAATTAACTTAAGGTCAAGATGTTCCTTAAGTATCTTCTCGTGCATATCCTCACGATCCTCTTGGTTTATAAGGATTGGTTTGAATCTTACGAACTCGTACTCCTTTCCGTGTTTAACCTTCGAGGATGATTTGAGCTCATTCTTGTCCCACCATGCCAAAGGATCTTCGTTATAATTCCTTTGGATTTTCTTCTTGATATCCTCGGGTGATATTTGTTCCTCTATGGTAACGTCACTCTGTGGATTCTCCATTGACTCATCCATAATTCTCGCAATGGCTTCGAGTAACTCGTTTTTTCTCCTTGTACTCTAAATGAATACAAATTGTTATCCCATGTCTTCCGATCCTTCTAAATGGAACCATTGTCTATAGGATAATAAAGATTCACCAAATTTCCTTCGATCCGCCATTTTTGGATTGCGAAGTTTGGCTTAATCACCACGCTTTGCTGCGAAAAGTAATAGGCATTTTTCTCAGAAATGCTTCCCGCATGATCATTGGACAATGATCTTATGATCACATAATGTTGTGAAAATAAGTCTTCTTATCTCATTCTCTTATGTGAATCGCTTGAATGTTTGTAGGAAATTATTTCCTAGCAAAACATCCGCACTGTATCATGGAAATAGATTGGTGGCGTCTTCACTTTGTACCATGGGTACCGCCCGCGCCTCCGATCATGATTTTTGCTTGTTTAATTCCCCCATTAAGGATAAGAATCCTTTTAGAGAAATCTCTTCCTGCAATAGCCGGTAAATCCTCTCCAATTTCTTTAGAAAAACATCCGGCTTTGCAAGACATATTCCGGCACTGAATCAATATAGGCGGCAAAATACTGCGGCTTGTATTCAAAGATATAGCATTCGATAGAAATGTATATGGAGAATGGACTAGTGGTCATCCGATTCTCGTATCTTTTATCACCCACCGTGAACTCCATTCCGTCTTGTAATCTTTCCCAAGGTTTATGATCCTCGAGAAATTCAATTCCCGGTATTAATTGCTCGGGATTTTTCCCGCAACTCCCGTGATAGTCAACTCAATTTCACCTATCTTCGATTCCTTGATACCGCCCAACAATTGGTTGTTGGAGATAATATAGAACATCATAAGGAAAAATATTATCCTTTTGAGTGATGTCGAATATTACTTCAACTTCTCACCATCCTTCGGATATTTCACTCTCTCCCGCCGTGTTGAAAACATCTCGGGATACGCCGAATCGTATTTCTTGGTCTCCTTTTCTTCCCAATGATCGCTACTCGTCATTCTCGTCCCGCTTGGAAAGACATCCTTCTTGTCTCAACTATAAGACTTTGGCTTTTGTTGAAGACTCAGTTGATCTTGTATTTTCATATCGATCTCCTTGATAGTTGGAGACTCAATAATCTCTCGGTAAAACCACCCTAGCAAAGTCCTCGAAGATCCTTGGGACTTCAATAAATTACTTTCTCAAGAATACTTGAGAATGATGTGTAGTTGAGAGAGCATAGAAATCTTGTATGTGATCGAGTAAGGTATATTCCTTCTTTCATCAAATCGACTCTTTTGAAATCTTGATGAAGGGTTAGAACTCTATTGAAATCTCAATCTCCCAAATTGTATGCAATTCTAGGATAGACATTAAATGCCAATTTTCCTACATACAAATTTCCTATAACTTCTCCAAGACATGAATCCTCGAGGTTTGTGATTCGCTTGTCAAAGATAGCAAAATTGAGTGGCGAATCTATTCCTTCTTTGAATGTTGCTTTAATAATGACCCTTATGGCTCGATATGGATCCATGAGAGTGTGTTAGCAACTTCTCTCTTGACTATGCTTTTGATCTCCGGACTTCTCGCAAGGGACCAATCGCATCTCGATTAGGTTCCCTTAAACTTCATCTAATAGCAAATTTTCCATTGTTACACTCGTGGATAATTTGGTGTTTTCTTCTGGCTAAAACCCAATTTTATCTAATGCTTTTTCCATAGCTCTAATTGTAAATCCATCATGACTTGAAGCTTTGGATCTTCTTTCATGATTCTCATAAGAGTTTTATGAGAAACCGCGTTTGAGAGAGGAATCGACATATCCTCCCCGATCGTCACCAAGAATTTCTTCTTCACTATGATTATGAAATGAGTCACTTCCATCGCCGTATAGATCTCTTCTTCATAGATGCTTTCATCCGAGGTATATCCTCAAATTGATACACATGTATAAGATCTTGATAATAAACAACTTCCTCGATTTTTGGTGTGGCCTCGAACTCGTCGACTCCTCGTTTTTGATTTTCCGGGCAATCCGTTGAGATATGCCCTCTTGCTCCACATGTCCAAAGAATTACGATCTTTAAAACTTTCATTAGCTTTGGTGTGAGCACGCCCGAAAGTTCTTCTTCCTGGATTTACTCATTGGTACTTGCTTGATTAGAACCTAATGATGAGGCTCTACTCCCGCTTGGCCGGCCTTTGCCCCGATTTATAACTTCGGGCTTTTTGGTTTGACCGAACCTTCTAGGTCTCCATGAAGACCGCTTTTTCTTTGCTTCCTCGGTATGGATGGCTTCGTCCCTTCTTCTTCTTCTTGTATCGCTTGGTTGACCTCCCACAATTGTTGGGATGTCATTATCCACGCAACATAGAGGAATTGCTTAGTTAATTCCTCTTAATCTCTTGTAATTCCCGTGACAGAGTCGCTTGGTAACACTATTCGTATAACTTGACCTTTAGGAAAGACATTTTTCCTCGCCACAGCTCCTACTTCCGCTCCATCCTTGTATTCCCGATAAGCATTTCTCTCCGGGGGACTAGGAATCTTGCAAAGAATAGTAATGCGACTTCCTTTTCTTCAATCTTGATTTCCACCCCAGGTATTCGGTGAACAAGTTGATATATTCGTCAATATGACAAATATCATGTAACTCGAAGCTATAGAGGGCTTGTTTATATCTCTTTCTTTTTCATCCTCTAATCCTCGAAATAACATGTGCCGATGAACTGGATTTTGAATAGTTTTGCCATACCATCGACAATTCCTTTAAGTGATTCTTCCGATGTGACCGAACCTTTTGTATTAGCATCGGTCATATCCTGTGCAATCTTTACCGATCCTTCAAGACTCATTTCAACGAGTAAAATGAATGAATCATTTGTAAGATTGAGGGTTTCACTAAATTCTCATAGTCAAGCTCATTCATCAATGAGAACTTCTCTATTTTTAAAATCGGGATGTCCAGATTTAACATCAACCCATATGGATGTATTGGGTCGAGGTGTGATCTTCCATAAGGCGTCGATAAACATTCGGCCTTCCAAAGAGGTTGTCTAGTTCCCCACAATAGGGTTTCGACCTCCTATCCCCGAAAGTGGATCACTCCCCGGTCGTGAAATCCCCAAATAAGGCGTGGCATCCTCTCGTCCCGAGCTCCATGATTTGAACCCGTATTTCTTCGACGTTAGGATTAATCGGTGGTGGTGGTGGAATCGGTCTTCCTATTGGATCATAGGTGACCAATGTTCCATCTCTTGTGTTCATCTTTAAATCTACAATTCCTAATTCTCGCGAAGGATTCTGCAAAGGTCATGTAGATCTTTGAGATTCATCTTTTCCATATCCATCTTTTTTTAATTTTTGATGGATTTTCCTTTGATTAGAGAGCAATGAGCTTCTCCTCATCTGTCATTTTTCGTATGACTTCGGTTGGTTTCCCTTTTTGGTGTAAATAAAGTACTATCCCGTAATCTATACGCTTCTTTTCCTCCGTAAAGAACTCGGCCGTCCTCTGGTTCTTGACTCGTTTCAATATCATGAAGGAGTTCAAAAGTTTCTTCGATATTTCACCATCGTCTCCATCCGGTTGGATCTGATGAACTTGTCTTTGGTAGATGAATATGGCGGTTGCCATAATTCTCGCATTGTCTTCCGACTTCTCTAAGATCTTCTAGAACTTAGATTTGTCTCAGGAAGTATCTCGTTCCACTCGGGTAATCCATTAGGAATCATTGTTCGATGGGAATTTTCATGAACCGTTTCTTGAAGGTTCATCAAGTGAACATATAGTGTCCGGTTTAGCATCCAAAATCGCCATAATATTCTCGCTCGCATTTTGCATTGCTTATGGTTTCCCCGTCGGCCCCGCCTATTCTTTTTCTTCATGTCGGGTATTCCCAATATGAAACCTGGTCAAGGTGTTCTTGTGCATACATCGTCAATATTTGACGATATGTCCTGTAAGCGGTACATCTCGGACATCGGTCCGGATCTATAATCTCGGAGTAATTTCTCCTCAAAGAATTGTTAATTACACAAATATAATAAATTTAACTAAAAATTCTTAATAAACCTGGCTTTGATACCACTTTTTCGCCCCTAAAACCTTTAAAAACCATTAGTTTACCTTTAATTCAATATAAGGGGTATTTTGGGGGTTTTTTCATAAAAGAAGGCTATTTTTGAAACTTTTGAATAAGTGAGGCTAAAGTTGTATATGGCTTTTAAAATCGTGCCATTTTCAATATTTTCCCTTCCCATTTCCATTCAGAATCTATAACGGTTCAAAGAACCCTAACGACCATTGGTGTTCGATTTTGACTCATTGGCATGTCGATATTTTGCCACATACTAGGCTACTTGATTCTTCATGTTTACCCACCAAAAGTGTTGTTTCAAATCTTTGTACATATTATTATGGTCGGGATGTATGGTGTACTTTGAACGATGTGTTTCACTTAAAATATTATTTTTCAGTTCCTCATTGTTTGGTACACACACCCGATTCCAAATCTCAAGATTTTTTCAAATTATGGAGAATTTTGAGTGACCTCCTATCAAAACCCTTTCCATAAGCTCTCTAATATTTGGGTCTCCATCCCGTCTTTGTTTTAATCTCGTTCAAAGAACTCGGTCTCACCGAGATATTAGCGCAAAAATATTTTGGTGTCCATTCTCATCGGATTCCATACGCTCAGCTCTTCTAGGAATTTCCATTCTCTTATCATCAGTTTGGCGATGCTAGTCTTCCTACTCAAGACATCTGCCACTACATTGGCTTTCCTAGGGTGGTATTGAATATCGAAGTGATAATCTTTGATCAATTCCATCCATCTTCTCTATCTCAAATTGAGGTCCATCTGGCAAAATAAATATTTTAAAACTCTTATGATCCATGAACACGGTGAACGTCACCCCGTATAAGTAGCGTCACAGCCTTTTCAATGCGAACACTATTGCTGTTAATTCTAGATCATCCGCTGGGTAATTGGCCTCATATGGTTTAAGGTTCCGTGAGGCATAAGCGATTACTTTTCCTTCTTGCATGAGTACTACTCCCAACCCTTCTTTTGGCGCATCCCTATAAATGACAAAACCTTTTGTGCCGCTCGGAAGGGTTAAGATAGGAGCGGTCGTGAGTCGTTTCTTTAGTTCTTGGGAACTAGTCTCAAACTCATCATTCCACTCGAACTTGACTTATTTCTGAGTTAATCGTGAGACTGATCTAGAAATCTTGGAGAAATTCTTGATAAATCTTTGGTAATATCCTGCTAGTCCCAAGGCTTCTGATATGGGTCACTGTTTCTAGTCGTTTCCACTCAACAACGGTTTGCACCTTTGACCATCAGTATAATCTCATAAAGTCATTGTCTAATCTTAGTGAACAATAGTCATCATAACTTAGAGAATACTTAGTGGTAACATCTAGTCGAGATCTTATAATAGTCACATCCTAATCATATACTATCAAGAGATAACCTTATATCCTTCAAGTCTCATCATATCGGGCATTATAATCATCAAAACATGGATTTTCAAAATTACCTAACGTCCAAAACCGAGGAATATCTGGATATCTTAACACTATGACAACCCGAAAGAGTTCAAATATTCATCCAACATTCAACTTAGGTTATCTAGTAGTTGTACCCAATCCAAGGCAAATGAACCTATCCGGGTCACGGTGTAAGTTTTCTTCTTACAAACCGAGCTCTAATACTCATAAATCACACGCCCAAAATAGAAGCGCGACATAATTTACCAAACTTATACCGGTTTACCAATCCTAGGTTTAACTATCCTCCAACATATATCAATATAACGCATAAATACAGAATCACTAAGTCGTAGTATGGTTGCGGCGGAATCCAAAGAAATAAAATACAATACAATAATTGATTCTCGTGGTTCTACGCCCGCTATTACAACAAATAAGTCCAAGGTCTAAATCATCACAAATAAAATCTATCGTCTTAATAAAATCCATAATACAATACGTAACTAGGCTACATCTTGGGATCATTCGTCACCAAAGATCCCGATACAATCCTTCATCTTCTCGTTGATAAAAAGGTAGGGTGAGAACAAAAATCCTCGGTGGGTGGGTGTTAGTGTGCGAGTGTGGCTCATTTTTATGCACGGAAAATAGTTTCATGGAAATCAATGCATGAGAGTGCATATGACTTTGTTTCGTTATTTGTAGAAAGATTTCCATTAACCATTATGTTAGATTGGTTAGTTTCAATCAAACATTATTATTATTATTGTCATATTAATATTTACTTCCACTTTCAATTGGATAAGGTCGTAACCAATATCCCACTTCACTTGGATAGGCCGCGTAGCGATATCCCACTTGGATAAGGCCGTAGCCAATATCCCACTTCACTTGGATAGGGCCATATCCGTTATCCCACTTAATTTGGATAAGGCCGTAGCCAATATCCCACTTCACTTGGATAGGGCCGTAGCCGTTATCCCACTTTAAGTTTTCACTTTACTTTTCACTTTCATTCTCATTTTCACTTCCACTTATTATTTCACTTCACGTTTCATTTCACTTCACATTTTACTTCAATTTTCACTTCACTTCACATTTCACTTGTAGTTTCACTTCACATTTCACTTCAAGTTTCACTTCATTTCATTTAATTCCACTTTACGTGCACTTAAATTTTCACGTCAAAATTTCTCTTCCAAGTACTATCTTGCTCGTTCAAAAAATTTGATAAAATCAATTAGCAAGTCCGGAGTGATCTTGGTCACACAATATCCGATATTTATTTCAAAAACAAAACTCGCGGTCTAGTTATCGGATGGATAATCTAGCCGGTTTTAATATTTGGTTCGGTGCATTATGTTCAAGCTCGATATTTTTATTAGATAAGTACAAAATTATATAGTAAAATTTTTTATAAGGTAACCAAGTTATAAAATATCAATTTCAAGGTCCTTAGCAAATTTTAAAATAAAAATCATTTTTATTAAGGAAATATATTCCCTTACCTGGTTCTAAAATTCGATAAGTTTCAATTAGGGTTCTAAAAAGGATAAGGTTAGTTCCAAAAATTTATAAATTCCCGAGAGGTTTAAATTTTTCGAGACTCGAGATAGATTTTATAAAATTGCGATTCGTCCTCTAGTTTCCAAAAATTTTGATTTTTGACTTGATATTTTAAAATTTGGTAACTCTTAAACCGGAAGGGTTTTGACGTGACTCAAATTTTAAAATAATTTTTAGGAAAGTAATAAGTAGTGATTAAAACAGTTTTTTTGAAAATTCGAAAGTTAGGTACCTCATTATCGAAAATTACAATTTTGGCCCAAAGGCAATTGTTTGTTGTTCAATGCTCGTTTCAAGTTGGATGGTTATGAAATTTGAACTAAAAGTTTAAAATATCATATTAAATAAATCTGCAAGTTTTCGAGATACCCTTCTTCGCCTTGATTTTTCAAAATTACAGTTTTAGTCCTTTAAGTTTTTACAATTTTACATTTTGATATCAAACTTATTCCTTATTGCATATTCTTGCCCGGAAGGGGTCCCAATCTTTCAAGTCACTTCATATATGAAATTTACTGATTATTGGGTACAATATTTCAATTTTCAGAGGTGGCCTTCATATTTTTTCATATTTACACTTTTGGCCCAATATTTCATAATAATTATAAAAATAACCCAAGCTTCGATTTTTCTTGCACAAGTTACAAGTCCAGAATTCGATAATATATGAAAACTTATTTTAAACATTTCTAAAATATATTTGAACCTTCATAGCATCATAAATCATAAAAGCATAATGATGAGCAATCGACATTTTATGCAAGAAAATATTATACTCATCTTTTTATTTTCTCAAAATTTCATTAAAACATAAATCTCATAAATAGTTGATAAAATTCATAAAATATCATATTATCACATGAACATGCATTTTTGTGCACTAGTAGAAGGAATGATGCATTTTTGTAGAAATATTTTTCACCCACCTCGTAGTAATTTTTCGGGTTTTGTTTAAAAGTGAAGATCTTCTTAAGAATCCAAGCATTTTCTCCTAATACTCCAAGTTCAACCCGTAAATGTCACCATATCCATATTTTGGTATTAAAATTGAGGTCTCAAGTCCAAAGAAAAGATCTTAAAACAAATGGATTAATTCTTACCTTAATATCCTCAAGTTGTCTCCAAAATTGAATTTCTCTCTTCATACTTCAAACCTCAAATTGGTCACTCATAAGCTCAAATAATTAAAATCTTTGAGTCAAAATTAATTCCTCAAGTTGTCGGGAGTAATAATACTAAAATCACAATTTCTCACCTCAATGTGTGTTGTCTTGAATTTCTTCTTCAAACTTGGAGTCAAGTCTGAGTCTACCTTAATTCTTCAAGAATTTGTCACGCCCCAAACGTGACGCGACAACGATCAATCACTTAAATAGAAATAAATCAACATCCTAAACCAAAGATACAAAACTCCAAGTAAAATAGAGTCTAATGCAAATGAATTAAAATAAACACGAGTACAAATTACATCTTAAAGTCCTCGGTATCCGAAAAACAACCCAAAAGATTATCTCGAATTAACTTACATCCCAAATGAAATAAAATGAAGGAGTCCAACAACAAATAAAAGTAAAAGGAAATGTCGCTCCTCATTACGATAGGGATTCAATCTGCAGAGGTTCGATGTCTTCAAATGAACTCTTCATCTAAAGGTTAGAAAACATGAGGGAATGAGACAAAATCTTAGTGGATGGGGTGATCGGTAATGCAAGTATGGCGATATAAATAGTTAATACGAGAAAATGGTTGTATGAAAACGCGTGAGGTATGATGCATGTGTTCACACATAGTCCATAAGCGTCGTGATAAATATATTAAGTAATATACTTATACAGTTTAAGAAAAATGCGATTCATGGTCACGCAGCATTATGGTTCAAGCAAGACATGGGGATTGCGTCGATGTGTAGCGCCAATCCTATACAAGACAATTAGTGGTTGCGTCATCGATATGTAGCACCAACCCGTCCGCTCAACTCCTAATCGTGTGGATCGACAATGATTCCTTTGTTCTTCCTTGTAACTCCCCGCTCATGATGGTCAAAGACTCACACCTTATCGCTCGTAGCAAAGACAAAATCCACGTTGGAGCTAGCAAGGCTCGGATTCGTCATAATCATGATTATACCTCAAGTACTACGACCCGCTTCCTTGGACAAACTCCGTCCCTCGGTTGCGGGATTAGGGCGATGGGGCCGGAGAGTGGAATAGCGGAGTGCCGCCATCCCGACGTATCCATTCCGATCGTGAGCTCGACACAACAAGTTGACTCGGGCGGGAAATTAAGTACACGTTCGGGTAGTCAACCAGGCAATGAGTATTATTGATTTGGGAAGCGAGTTCATGAAAAGTTCTCAAATTTTGCACAAAATAGTTTTGGCGTTGGTGGAGTTATAGGGATGAAGATAATTATCGGGAGGATAAGTGTCTTCGATATCTTAAGGATTAGGAGGAACATAGGTCCCGTTATAGATTCGAAATCGCGAGACGAGGAAGTCGCCCGCGATCGGTTATTAATCGGTCAAGACGATCCGATAAGTCAAGGGATTTTTAAGAAAATAAAATATTTTAATTAAATATTAAAGTAAGAGGGTCCAGGGCTATTTCTTTAAAAGGAAAAATAATTTGAGTTAGGTCCTTGATAAAAAGAATTTTACAATTTAGCCCCGTTTTGTAAAAACCAATACTTTTGGGATTAAAAATTGAATAGATAAATATTCCGACCTTGAAAAATTATGAGGTCAGGTTACTAAATTCTCCAAATTGTTCGAGAGATTCAGGGTTTTGAATTTGAGGTCGAGTTTTTATAAAATTCTCATATTGGCCCCAAATTTGTTAAAATTGTCATTTCGGGCTCTAAGTTTAACATAATTGGAACTCACTAACCTAAGGGCTTTTAATGTGATTCCAGTTGGAAAATGTCACTATAGTTAGTGGGATATTGGGACAAAAACAGTTTTAAAAGAAATAAGTTTAGGTCCCTTAACTTTTGAAAATTTCATTTTTGTCCCATTTTGAAATAATTGCCCTTAAGGCTTTTAGGGGTCCAATTGTTATGAAATTTAAACCTTGGGTCCAAAATATAATTAAGTTATAGTTAAATTAGTATTTCCAGTGCATGGGCTGCATAAGTCCTGAAATTTCATTTGGGTCCTCAAGTTTAATCTTTTACACTTTGGTCCCTCAAGTTTTATAAAATTACTTTCCAAGCTCTAAACACTTGGATTTTTGGAATACACTTAAAATATGTTATTTCCAGTCCCTTAAAAGTTAAAATTTCAAATTTTAAAATTAGGTCTGCATGATTCGAAAATTGCAAAATAGCCCTTAAACTTCTAAAATTTTACAATATAGTCCTTGGGCTTTTAAGGGTTGATTTTATTTATCTAAAAACTCTTAAAACTTTATTAAAATGTCAAAACATAATTTGTGAACCTGAGTTCACCCCAAAAATCGAAAATTACAGAGGGGTCCCTTAAGTTTTATTTTCTTGCAATTAAGTCCACCAACTTTCCATTTTTGCATTTTAAGTCCAAAAATTGAAATTTAATCAATTATGCTCGACTTGTCCAGGTTATAAATTATTCAAAACATAGATTTCAAGAGTCATACATCACGCCCCAACGTGACGCGACAACGATCAATCACTTAAACAGAAATAAATCAACAAATAAAACCAAAGATACAAACCTCAAAGGAAAAAGAGTCTAATGCAAATGGAATTAAAATAACCACGAGTACAAATTACATCTTAAGGTCCAGCAAGATCCGAATACAACCCAAAAGATTATCTTAATTAACTTACGGTCCAAACAGAAATAAAATGAAGGAGTCCAACAACAAATAAAAGTAAAAGGAAATGTCGCTCCACAACACCGACAGGATTCAATCAGAGGTTCGGTGCCTTCAACGTACTCTTCTTCATCTAAAGGTTAGAAAACAAGAGGAATGAGACAAAAATCTCTGGTGGATGGGGTGATCATGTGCAAGTGTGGCGATATAAATAGTTAATGCGAGAAATTTAGTTGTATGAAAACGCGTGAGAGATGATGCATGATTTCACACACATCCACAAGCGTCGTGATAAACATATTAAGTAATATACTTATACAATTTGAGAAAACAGTTCATGGTCAAGCGGCACTATGGTCCAAGTAAACATGAGGATTGCGTGCGGTTTGTAACGCCAATCCTATGCAAGACAAGTAGCGGTTGCGTGCGGTTTGTAGCGCCAACCAAATGGGTCCGATTAACTCGAATCGTGTGGATCGGGGCAAATGATTCCTTCGTTCTTCCTTGTAACTCCCGAGCAAGATGGTCCAAGACCCGTCACCTTATCGCTCCGTGAGCAAAGACAAAATCCACGAGTGGAGCTAGCAAGGCTCGGATTTGTCATAATCATGATTATACCTCAAGTACTACGACCCGCTTCCCTTGACAAACTCCGTCCCTCGGTTGCGGGATTAGGGCGATGGGGGAAGAGTGGAATAGCGGCCGAGCGCCTTGCCCATCCCATCGACGTATCCATTCCGATCGTGAGCTCGGCACACCAAGTTGACTCGGGCATTAAATTAAATACACGTTCGTGTAGTCAACCGGTAGTCGAGTATATTGATTCGAAAGTAGTTCATGAAAAGAATTTCAAAAACATTGCGTAAGGTAATTATGGCGTTGGTGGAGTTATTTGGATGAAGATGATTATCGGGAGGATAAGCAATCTTCGATATCTTGAAATATTAGGTGGAACATAAGTCCGTTATAGATTCAAATCGCAAGACGTGGAAGTCGCCCGCGATTGGTATTAATCGGTCAAGGCGGTCCGATAAGTCAAAGGGTTTTTGAGAAAATAAAATATTTTAATTAAGAATTGAAATCGAGAGGGTCGAGGCTGTTTTATTAAAAGAAAATAATTTGAGTTAGGTCCTTGATAAAAAGAAAATTTTCAATTTAGCCCGTTTTGTAAAAAAAAACAATACTTTTGGGGTTAAAATTTGAATAAATAAATATCCCGACCTTGAAAAATTATGAGGTCGGTTCCTAAATTCTCCAAATTGTTCGAGATTCAGGTTTTGAAGTTTTGAGGTCGAGTTTTTATAAAATTCTCATATTGGCCCCAAATTTGTTAAAATTGCCATTTCGACTCTAAGTTTAAAATAATTGGAACTCACAAACAAACCTAAGGGATTTTAATGTGATTCCGGTTGGAAAATGTCACTATGGTTAATGGGATATTGGAACAAAAGCAGTTTTAAAAGAAATAAGTTTAGGTCCTTTAACTTTTGAAAATTTCATTTTTGTCCCATTTTGAAATAATTGCCTTTAAGTTTTTAGGGTCCAATTGCTATGAAATTTAAACCTTGGGTCCAAAATGTAATTTTGTTATAGGTAAATTAGTATTTCCAGGTACATGGGCTGCATAAGTCCTGGAAATTTCATTTGGGTCCTCAAGTTTAATCTTTTACAATTTGGTCCCTCAACTTTTATAAAATTACTTTCCAAGCTCTAAACACTTGGATTTTTGGAATACACTTAAAATATGTTATTTCCAGTCCCTTAAGAGTTAAAATTTCAAATTTTAAATTTAGGTCCGCGAAATTTGCAGTGCAGTACGATTCGAAATTTGCAAAATAGCCCTTAAACTTCTCAAATTTTACAATCTAGTCCTTGGGCTTTTAAGGGTTGATTTTATTTATCTAAAAACTCTTAAAACTTTATTAAAATGTCAAAACATCATTTTTGGACCTGAGTACAGTCCCAAAAATCGAAATTTGCAGAGAGGTCCCTTAAGTTTTATTTTCTTGCACTTAAGTCCACCAACTTTCCATTTTTGCATTTTAAGTCCAAAATCGAAATTTAATCAATTATGCTCGACTTGTCCAGGTTATAGGTCATTCAAAACATAGATTTCAAGAGTCATAAACATACATATCCATCTCATACAAGAATTTATCAAATTTGACAATAAAGTGTGCATGTATGTCTTAATTTTCGGTAAATCGTATTTTGAGCAACACTTGAGAAATTTTTCCAACTTGATACAAGAAAATAGCATGCAATATATAATATATATCTCAAATGCTCAATAACAAAATACTACATGCATTTTTATGAATTTTCTACCCACCTCGTAGTAGTTTCTCGGGTTGATCTAAAATGTAGTCTTCTTTCTTGAATCAACTTCTTGACTCAAACTCTTGAAGATCAGCCCCTAAATGGTATCCAAACCATATTTTGGTGTTAAATTTAAAGTCTCAAATTTAAAGAAATTTAATAGGGTCAAATGGCTACTACTTTACCTTAATATCCTCAAATAGTCTCTAAAAATGGAATTTTTCCTTGAAGCTTCTAACTTCACTTGAGATGGTGTAGGTCAGCCCCTAAACTTCAAAAATTCATATCCTTGAGTCAAAAATTAATTCTTCATGTTGTCAAGAGAAAAATACTAAAACCATAATTTTCTCACCTTAAAAATGTGTAGTCTTGAATTTCCTCTTCAAGCTTGTAGTCAAGTCTAAGTCTATAATTCTTCAACAAATTCCACTAGGAGTACCTCAACAACAAGGATTCATCAAGTTAGGAATTGAAGGTATAAGTTTGAAGTTTCAAGGAGATGAAATGAAATGAAAGGAAAAGAAAATTTCTCACCTATTGCTTGTATTTTTCGCCCTTTGGAAGAATTAGGAGAGGATATTGTGTGTTTTTGTCCAAGTATTGAAATGAGTAGAAGTTGGAGAGTTTGAAAAATGTTTAGGACAAAAAGTGAAATTTTTGATTCCCTAATAGAGCTAATGGCGAAAATTGGCTTGGGAGGGATTTTTTTTTTTGATTAAAAGTTGGCCTCATTTGATTGTTAACAAAAACAATTGACATAATTCCCTACCTAATAATACTATGGCCGAAAGAGAGAGAGGTAGGGAACTTTTCTTTTCTTTTCTTTTTGTAATTTAATGTTGGATGGTGACTTGTAGTGGACCTAGTGATAATAAGAAAAGGATTAGAATTGATTCCCCTTATGTGCTATAGCCGAAAGTTTTCATTAAGGGGGTTAGGGGATTTTTTTTTTTTTTTTTTAAACAAAGGTAGGTATATATATATATATGATTATATATATATATAAATATATAATATAGAAAGATAAAAATATGGATGTTAAATAACAAAATTATATATATATATATATATATTTTTTTGAATAAGGTAAAATATTTGAAGAAGGATTGAAATGTACTCCTAAATTATCGAGGTCCAATATTTCTAAAGTCGTAATCAATCGATCAAGTATTAATACTAGAGAAGGAATATAAAATCGTCGTGCCCGAAAACGCGAAATGCATAATTGACGCGTTGGAAGAAATAAACAAAAAGTAGAGTCGCGTTTCATTAATAATAGGTTTGTGATACATAGCCAATAAATAATCACTAATAACATCATATCTCACGTTGTTAAAATCCGGGGCCTCACATTCACCCCTCCTTAAAAGAATTTGGTCCCCAAATTCTCTTCAGAACAACTCTGGATATTGATTCCTCATGTCTTCTTCCATCTCCCATGTTGCGTCTTCGTCTCGGTTGTGGTTTCGCCATACAACCTTAACCATCGGAATCTCTCTATTACAACTGTGTATCTGGCCGTCAATGATCCGAATTGGTTCCTCGGTGTAAGATAAATTTTCCATCAGAGGAGGAGCATCACGAGTAATAATATGTTCGGGATCCGGTTGGTACTTTTTCAATCTCGATACATGGAATACATCGTGCATTCCCGCGTCTGTGCCGGTAACTCGAGTCGGTAGGCCAACTTCCGATCCTCCGCAAAATCTTGTAAGGTCCAATATATCTCGACTTAGCTTGCCTCCGCTTCTTTGGATTGATTAATCCTTTCCGTGGCAAGAGTCCGAGAAATACTTCATCTCCGACTTCAAATTCCAAGTCCTTTCTCCTCTTGTCCGCGTAACTCTTTTGGCGGCTTTGAGTCCGTACGGATCCGTTCCTTGATCAACTTGACCTTCTCCATGGCCTCCGAACTAAGTCGACCTTTGGAATCGATGGTGACTTTCGTTTCTCTTTTGGAGTCCATTGGTCATCAATCTCCCGGTGTAGTGGGGATCTACACTTTCGCCCATACAAGGCTTCGTAGGGTGCCATCCCAATTGTGGCCGATAGGTTGTTATTATAGGCGAACTCGGCCAATGGTAAGTGTGAATCCCAACTTCCTTGGAAGTCAACGTGCATGCTCGCAGACATGTCTTCTAGGAGTTTGAATCGTTCGCTCGACCGGCCATCGGTTTGTGGATGTCTTCTTGTCTTTGAAACTTAGCGAGTACCCAATTCCTCATGTAAGCATTTCCGGAATCTAGAGATAAATCTCGGGTCTGTGTCGACACTATGTCGACTGGCACTCCATGCGGTCGAATGATCTCTGGATATAAATCTGCGCAAGTTTCGCGTAAGCTGTCGGTTTTCTTCATGGGTAGGAAGTGTGCGATTTTGTGAGTCGGTCTCACGACTACCCATATAAGCATCATCGCCTCGTCCTGGTCCTTGGTAGATCCGTCACGAAGTCCATCGTTATGTGTTCCCATTTCCACTCGGGAATTCTCAACGGTTGTAATAAACCGGATGGTCGTTGGTGTTCGGCTTTTACTTGTTGACAAGTCGGGCATCTCGCAACGAACTCGCTACCTGTTCTTCATGTTTGCCCACCAAGTAATGTTGTTTCAAGTCCTTATACATCTTGTTTCCTCCGGGATGTATAGTGTATTTCGAACGGTGTGCTTCGAGAGGATTGTTCCTAAGTTGCTCATCATTCGGTACACAAATTCTATTCTCAAAATCGATGATCCCATCTTCCCGTGAAGAATTCGATCTCTCTCCTTTGAGTATCTTCTCTTTTAGTTTTTGAAGTTGCACGTCAATCCCCGTGTTACTTTGATCTCGTTCGATAGATCGGGTTTAATCGAAATATTAGCACATGAAATTGATGCGGTTCTTGTCGGATTCAAGTGCTCAATTCTTCTAATGATCTCCACTCTCGAATTATTAGTCTAGCTAAACTCGTCTTTACGCTCGGCGTCGCTACTACGTTAGCTTTCAGGGATGGTATTGAATATCAAAGTGATAATCTTCTATTAACTCCATCCATCTCAGTTGCCAAATTGAGTTCTTTCTCGAGAGAATAGATACTTTGAGCTCTTATGATCTCATGTAAACCGTGAATGTTGCTCCGTAGATATAGTGTCTCCATTTCTTTAACGCGAACACTATTGCTGCGATTTCCAAGTCATGCGTTGGGTAATTGGCTTCATACGGTTTGAGTTTCCGTGATCGTAAGCAATGACCTTTCCTTCGCATGATCTTGCTCCTAGTCCTTCCTTTGATGCGTCACTTTGTAGACGACAAAGTTTTTCGTTCCCTTTGGAAGGGCTAAGGCATCGAGCCGTAGTAAGTCGTTTTCTTGACTCTTGGAAACTAGCCTCACACTTGTCATTCCACTCAAACTTGACTTGCTTGCAGGTTAGTCGAGTGAGTGGTCCTATCTTGGAGAAATCCTGGATAAATCTTCGATAATATCCAGGCTAGTCTAAAAACTTCGATCTCATTGCGGACTCGGGTTGTTTCCATTCAACCACTATGCCCGCCCTTCGAAGGATCTACGGCGATCCCTGTCTTGGATCTATGTGTCCCAAGAATGCGACTTCACTAAGACAAAATTCGCACTTGCTTTGAATTTGGCATACGGCTTGTGCTCGTAGTGTCTAAAACAATTTTCGGATGACGCTCATGCTCCTCTTTAGACTTAGAGTATACGAGTATGTCATCAATGAATATCACTACGAATTGATCTAAATAAGGTTGAAAGACTCGTCATTAGATCCATAAACGCCGCTGGCAGTGCGTTTGTCGGACCGAAAGGCATCACTACAAACTCGTAGTGTCCATATCCGTCCGAAATCTTTGTTTTGGAAACGCCCTCTTCACGAGATCTTTAATCGATAATATCCTTTTGTAAATCAAACTTGAGTACACCGTCGCTCCTTGAAGTTGATCAAGCGATTAAATCTATCCTCGGGAGGGGATATTTGTTCTTGATGGTCACGCCTTTGTTAAGTCCGCGATAGTACATACACACGTCTTAATGTGCCGTCTTTCTTTTTGACAAATAGTACGGTGCTCCCGAGGAGACGTGCTTGGTCGAATAAATCCCACATCCATCGGCTTTTGTAATTGTGTCTTCAACTCTTGTAACTCAGCAGAGCCATTCTATACGACGTTAAAGCGATCGGGCGGTTCTGGTAATACCGATGGTGAACTCAACTTCCTATCCGGAGGGGCGTGGTGAGTTCTTGTGGAAATACATCTGTATATTCCGATACTATAGGTACTTGATTAATTTGTTTTTCAACCTTAGGTTTGTTAATTACAAACGCCAAGTACCCTTGTGCCCCTCTAGTGACCGCGCCCCTCGCTTTCATTGTTTGAAATGATTGGGGCAATCTTAACTCGTGCTCTTCCCGAAATTTCCACTTCGGGCTTATCGGTGCACATAGTTTAATGGACTTGCGATGGCGATCCATTTGTGCATGGTGTGCGACAACCAATCCATTCCCAATATAATGTCGTATTCGATATAGCGGCAAAGATCAAATCGGAAATTTATCTCATCAATTTTAACTTCGCATGCATTATAGATAATGTACATTATTCGCTTGCGCCCATAGGAGTGGATACTTCTAAACTATAGGCATATGTTCCATGCATGCATGCAACTTGTGTACAAAATGTGGTGCGACAAATGAATGCCTTGATCCAGGGTCAAATAGTACTTTAGCGTAATGGCTAGATACTTGAAGCGTACCTTCCACCACGCGTCTCCTTGCCTCCGGAGCCTCATGTCCGGCTAGTGCAAATGCTCGGCGAGGCATCGCTTGCCGTTACCCTGGCCGTTAGCCGGCTTCACGTGGTTGCACTGTTTGGTCCGGTCTTCGTATTTCTGGACAATCCTTCACCGGTGGTGTTGATTACTTCCACAGCGTAAACACCTTCCATGTTTACGCCATCGCGATCGTGCGATATGTCGGTTTTTGGCAATGTGTACATACTTGGCCCGCATTTTCCTGTGCTCGGTCCTTTCCCTTTTTCTCGCTTAACAATCGGCCCTTCAATTTTAACAGCGGCCTTGATGGTTGTCCCACTATTCTTGTCCTTTTGAGACTATTCGATGGCCTATTCACCGGTGAATCGACCAATGCGGTTAAGTCCCGACTCAATGCGGAGAGAGTCCGCTTTTCTTTAGGTGAGTATGTTGTTATTCAATGATCAAAAGTTGTTTACGAGTTCCGGCTTGAGTCCGTGTGAACTTATACAATTTGTCCTCTTCTCTTTGATTGTTCTGGGGCATATTTGGATAACCGATGGAATTGACTCATCTTGGGCCACGACATGTTCCCTGTCTCAACTTATGGAATTCATCCCGTGCCTCCTTCACGACTTGGGGTATGTATTGCTCATTGAATTGACCAGAAATTTTCCCATGTCCTATCTATTTGATCATGTTCCCACTTTCTCTCAACTGTTCTCCACCAATCTCGGCGGTGATTCTAGTCGGAACACGGCGAGCGTAACCTTTTGTTCCCCGAGTATTGGAGTGTATTGAAGATATTCTCCGCTTTCCCAATCCATTCTTCGCTTTCACGTCATCTGGTTCCCCCTAAGAAAGTCGGGGTCGAATCGTAAAACCGCTCCAAGCGGGTCATTCGTCTCTCGAGTAGGTTCATGGTTAGCCGACGAGGCTTCGCTTGTTGCCTCACGAAAACTAATATCTGCTGGCTATTGCGGTCGGGTTATCTCTCTCGCGATTGGCGGAGGAGGTGGTGGCAATTCGGGGGAGGGTGCCCGATCCCTTTGCGCATCATTGTACCTTTGGGGTATACGGCGGGGTCTCCGCGTCCCACGATTTCGGCCATGAATGCGGGTTTAGCTACAATACAAAAATGAATGATTCCATAAATATTCGCGTAAAACAAGTTATACCGCAAGGAGAGCAACATAAGTACACAAGACATAGAATAAGTAGAAAAGATATATCCATTAATGTGAAAATTTGAATACATCCGAATGAATTCATACAACAGGAATATAAAATCGAAGATAAACTAGAGTCGGGATACAACTTGATTAAGGTACAAATCGAAAACAAAATACAACAGGATGGAATTAAGCATCGGCTAAAATCTATCATATAAGTTATCTACTCGGTGAGGTCGCCGTCATCATCACTAAGCGGCCTCGTCTATAATCGGATCTGATCGGTGCCGAGGTACCACCTCGGCGATTAAAACCGATCGGCTAAATCGCCACCGCTCCGATCCGAGCATCATCGAGTGGGCGGCTTCAAGCGCCTCGGACTCTTCATCTTCCATTGGATCCTCATCGGGATCCTCTTGGAGATCTTCTTGAGATCCTCCTCGGGATCCTCTTCATTATCGGCCTCAAAGTCGGGCATGGGTTACGCCTCGGGTGGTGGCAATGGCGCATTGGGCGCTTCCTCAAGCAACATCCCACGAGTTAAGGCATGTGTGAGGTCTCTATCACCTGCATTTGTTTGATGATAGTATCTTGAGACGATCGATGGTGCCTCTCGACATGTATGTCTCCTTTCCCACTTTCCGCGGCCTTCCTCGGCGCGTTCCATCTTCGTGCGAGTAACTTCCAAGTGTTCCTGGATTGACCGGATTTGATCCTCACGAGCACGGATGGTATCCTCGCGATCCTTAGCAAGAGGGTAAGATCGTTCTTCTCCTCTTGGCTCTTTGCCGGAGGTGTGTCGATTCTTGGTTGCGGCGGCGTTCTTACGCCAATGCGAGATAGCTCGAAGGTATTCCTGGTGCCGATGGTTCGTGTATGCCCGGAAGTAATCACGTTCGGCGCGGGCCTCAATAATTCCCACCGAGATAGGTAGCGTCGGCTCCATCCCGAACAAGCGAAACTAAGAAGGATCGGTCGGAGTAAGAAAATATAGGGAAGAACAAGGAAAGAATAACTAAGGAAAGTCGAGTCGAAGAAATCAACTAAGTCAAATCAAGTATGACTATAGATTCTCCAAGTATAAATTCTGACTTAACATAAATATCAATAATACGGTTCTATGCCATTATTGAAATCGATTTCACAACTTAATTAGTCAAGTCACGGTACTACCCAACACAATCCGAGGGTCCTATCCTCGGGTTGCTCGGTGTAAGTTTCCATCTTACTAGCCGAGCTCGATACCATAACTGTCACGCCCCAAACGTGACGCGACAACGATCAATCACTTAAACAAAATAAATCAACAAATCGAAACCAAAGATACAAACCTCAAAGGAAAAAGAGTCTAATGCAATGAATTAAAATAACCACGAGTACAAATTACATCTTAAGGTCCGCGGTGTCCGAATACAACCCAAAAGATTATCTTAATTAACTTACAAAAAACAAAATAAAATGAAGGAGTCCAACAACAAATAAAAGTAAAAGGAAATGTCGCTCCACAACACTCGACAGGATTCAATCAGCAGGTTCGGTGCCTTCAACGTACTCTTCATCTAAAGGTTAGAAAACGAGGAGGGAATGAGACAAAAATCTCGGTGGATGGGGTGATCGTGTGCAAGTGTGGCGATATAAATAGTTAATGCGAGAAATTTAGTTGTATGAAAACGCGTGAGAGATGATGCATGATTTCACACACATCCACAAGCGTCGTGATAAACATATTAAGTAATATACTTATACAATTTGAGAAAAAGCGATTCATGGTCAAGCAGGCACTATGGTCCAAGTAAACATGAGGATTGCGTGCGGTTTGTAACGCCAATCCTATGCAAGACAAGTAATGCGATTGCGTGCACGGATTTGTAGCGCCAACCAAATGGGTCCGATTAACTCAGAATCGTGTGGATCGACATTTCGATTCCTTCGTTCTTCCTTGTAACTCCCGAGCAAGATGGTCCAAGACTGTCACCTTATCGCTCGTGAGCAAGACAAAATCCACGTGGAGCTAGCAAGGCTCGGATTTGTCATAATCATGATTATACCTCAAGTACTACGACCCGCTTCCTTGGACAAACTCCGTCCCTCGATTGGGGATTAGGGCGATGGGGCGGAAGAGTGGAATAGCGGCCAGCCGCCTTCCATCATCCCCCGACGTATCCATTCCGATTTGTGAGCTCGGCACACCAAGTTGACTCGGGCATTAAATTAAATACACGTTCGGGTAGTCAACCAGGTAGTCGAGTATATTGATTCGGGAAGTAGTTCATGAAAAGAATTTCAAAAAAATTGCGTAAGGTAATTATGGCGTTGGTGGAGTTATTTGGATGAAGATGATTATCGGGAGGATAAGCAATCTTCGATATCTTGAAATATTAGGTGGAACATAAGTCCCGTTATAGATTCAAATCGCAAGACGTGGAAGTCGCCCGCGATTGGTATTAATCGGTCCCAAGCGGTCCGATAAGTCAAGGGGTTTTGAGAAAATAAAATATTTTAATTAAGAATTGAAATCGAGGGTCCAGGGCTGTTTTATTAAAAGAAAATAATTTGAGTTAGGTCCTTGATAAAAAGAAAATTTTCAATTTAGCCCCGTTTTTTGTAAAAACCAATACTTTTGGGGTTAAAATTTGAATAAATAAATATCCCGACCTTGAAAAATTATGAGGTCGGTTCTAAATTCTCCAAATTGTTCAGAGATTCAGGTTTTTGAAGTTTTGAGGTCGAGTTTTTATAAAATTCTCATATTGGCCCCAAATTTGTTAAAATTGCCATTTCGACTCTAAGTTTAAAATAATTGGAACTCACAAACCGGAAGGGATTTTAATGTGATTCCAGTTGGAAAATGTCACTATGGTTAATGGGATATTGGAACAAAAGAAGTTTTAAAAAGAAATAAGTTTAGGTCCTTTAACTTTTGAAAATTTCATTTTTGTCCCATTTTGAAATAATTGCCTTTAAGGCTTTTAGGGGTCCAATTGCTATGAAATTTAAACCTTGGGTCCAAAATGTAATTTTGTTATAGGTAAATTAGTATTTCCAGGTACATGGGCTGCATAAGTCCTGGAAATTTCATTTGGGTCCTCAAGTTTAATCTTTTACAATTTGGTCCCTCAACTTTTATAAAATTACTTTCCAAGCTCTAAACACTTGGATTTTTGGAATACACTTAAAATATGTTATTTCCAGTCCCTTAAAAGTTAAAATTTCAAATTTTAAATTTAGGGTCTGGTACAGTTTCGAAATTTGCAAAATAGCCCTTAAACTTCTCAAATTTTACAATCTAGTCCTTGGGCTTTTAAGGGTTGATTTTATTTATCTAAAAACTCTTAAAACTTTATTAAAATGTCAAAACATCATTTTTGGACCTGAGTACAGTCCCAAAATCGAAATTTGCAGAGAGGTCCCTTAAGTTTTATTTTCTTGCACTTAAGTCCACCAACTTTCCATTTTTGCATTTTAAGTCCAAAAATCAAAATTTAATCAATTATGCTCGACTTGTCCAGGTTATAGGTCATTCAAAACATAGATTTCAAGAGTCATAAACATACATATCCATCTCATACAAGAATTTATCAAATTTGACAATAAAGTGTGCATGTATGTCTTAATTTTCGGTAAATCGTATTTTGAGCAACACTTGAGAAATTTTTCCAACTTGATACAAGAAAATAGCATGCAATATATAATATATATCTCAAATGCTCAATAACAAAATACTACATGCATTTTTATGAATTAAAACACCTAGAAGTTGAAAGGATTTTCTACCCACCTCGTAGTAGTTTCTCGGGTTGATCTAAAATGTAGTCTTCTTTCTTGAATCAACTTCTTGACTCAAACTCTTGAAGATCAGCCCCTAAATGGTATCCAAACCATATTTTGGTGTTAAATTTAAAGTCTCAAATTTAAAAAAATTTAATAGGGTCAAATGGCTACTACTTACCTTAATATCCTCAAATAGTCTCTAAAAATGGAATTTTTCCTTGAAGCTTCTAACTTCACTTGAGATGGTGTAGGTCAGCCCCTAAACTTCAAAAATTCATATCCTTGAGTCAAAAATTAATTCTTCATGTTGTCAAGAGAAAAATACTAAAACCATAATTTTCTCACCTTAAAAATGTGTAGTCTTGAATTTCCTCTTCAAGCTTGTAGTCAAGTCTAAGTCTATAATTCTTCAACAAATTCCACTAGGAGTACCTCAACAAGAAGGATTCATCAAGTTAGGAATTGAAGGTATAAGTTTGAAGTTTCAAGGAGATGAAATGAAATGAAAGGAAAAGAAAATTTCTCACCTATTGCTTGTATTTTTCGGCCCTTTGGAAGAATTAGGAGAGTTTATTGTGTGTTTTTGTCCAAGTATTGAAATGAGTAGAAGTTGGAGAGTTTGAAAAATGTTTAGGACAAAAAGTGAAATTTTTGATTCCCTAATAGAGCTAATGGCCGAAAATTGGCTTGGGAGGGATTTTTTTTTTTTTCTTTTGATTAAAAGTTGGCCTCATTTGATTGTTAACAAAAACAATTGACATAATTCCCTACCTAATAATACTATGGCCGAAAGAGAGAGAGGTAGGGAACTTTTCTTTTCTTTTCTTTTTGTAATTTAATGTTGGATGGTGACTTGTAGTGGACCTAGTGATAATAAGAAAAGGATTAGAATTGATTCCCCTTATGTGCTATAGCCGAAAGTTTTCATTAAGGGGGGTTAGGGGATTTTTTTTTTTTTTAAACAAAGGTAGGTATATATATATATATGTGATTATATATATATATAAATATATAATATAGAAAGATAAAAATATGGATGTTAAATAACAAAATTGTATATATATATATATATTTTGAATAAGGTAAAATATTTGAAGAAGGATTGAAATGTACTCCTAAATTATCGAGGTCCAATATTTCTAAAGTCGTAATCAATCGATCAAGTATTAATACTAGAGAAGGAATATAAAATCGTCGTCCCAAAACGCGAAATGCATAATTGACGTTGGAAGAAATAAACAAAAGCGAGTCGCGTTTCATTAATAATAGGTTTGTGATACATAGCCAATAAATAATCACTAATAACATCATATCTCACGTTGTTAAAATCCGGGGCCTCACACATACACATACATATCCTTCTCATACAAAATATCATCAAGTATAACAATAAAGTGTGCATGTATGCCTATTTTTCGATAAATCGCATTTTTGAGCAACACTTGAGAATTTTTTTCCAACTTGATACAAGAAAATAGCATGCAATACATAATATATATCTCAAGTGCTCAATAACAAAATACTACATGCATATTTTCAATTTAAAACACCTAGAAGTTGAAAGGATTTTTCCACCCACCTCGTAGTAGTTTCTCGGGTTGATCTAAAATGTGGTCTTCTTCCTTGAATCAACTTCTTGACTCAAACTCTTGAAGATCAACCCCTAAATGGTATCCAAACCAAATTTTGGTGTTAAAATTAAAGTCTCAAGTCTAAAGAAAATATACTAGTACCAAATGGTTACTACTCACCTTAATATCTTCAAGTAGTCTCAAAAATGGAAATTTTCCTTCAAGCCTCTAACCTCCACTTGAGATGATGTAGGTCAGCCCCTAAACTCCAAAAATTTATATTCTTGAGTCAAAAATTAATTCTTCATGTTGTCAAGAGAAAAATACTAAAACCATAATTTTCTCACCTTAATAATATGTAATCTTGAAATTCCTCTTCAAGCTTGTAGTCAAATCTAGGTCTCTAATTCTTCAAGAATTTTCTCTAGGAGTACCTCAACAAGAAGGATTCAACATTATTAGATGGTGAAGGTATAAGGTTGAGGATTGGAGAAGAAAAATAGAGTTAGGAGAAATGAAGATATTCTTACCTTATGCTTGAAGAATTTGATCCTTTAGATAGGAAAATGGAAGCAAGTCTTGTGTTTTTATGATAATTATGAAATGAATAATATTGGTAGATAAAGAAAAATAACAAAATGATTGATTCCCCAAGACAAGGAGCCAAAAGTTGGAGGGAATAATAATCATGGTGTTGGTATTTTTATTTATTAGAATTTGGTGGAAAGAAAAGTTTGTCCATCCTTTAAGCATGTGACCAAAAGTTGAAAAAAAAAATAATATATATATGTAAATATATATATATATATATATACATATATAATTGTAGGTCTTGAAAAGAATATGAAACAACCTCCCCATTTATGGTAATTTTCAAATTTTTTAAAAATATAAAAAAGAATATTTTTTTTTTAAAAAAATGATTGGGATATTGGTTGGGATGAATTATAGAATAAGATGAAATATTAGGATAAGGATTGGAATGTACTCCTAAATTGTTGGAGTCTAATATTCCTAAAGTAGTAGTCATTCGATCAAGTATTAATACTAGAGGAAGAATATAAAATTGCTAAGCTCTAAAAATACGAAATGCGTAATTGACGTTGGAAGAAATAAATAAAAATAGAGTCGAGTTTCATTAATAATAGGTTTGTGATACATAGCCAATAAATAATCACTACATAATGTTAGATAAATGTTTTTATCATGATTTTGATGATTATGTTCGATTTTGTTCAAATATGTTTTTAAACCAAAACTATGTCCCTAAATATTGTCTAAATACTTAGATCAACTTAAAATGTTTTTACTATTTTTTGGAGTATTTCTTGAAGTTTATTTTCAATAAAACATTGGACAACACATTTGTTTCGAGCTCAACCTGGCCGCCTATGGGCAACCCGCACTGAGTTGAGTCGAGAAACGAGAAAATGGGGCGTAAGAAAAAAAGGAGGGGCGGCCGTCGGCCGGTGTGGCGACGATTCGGTCGGCCGACCTCGGCCGGCGGCGACTGACTGCAAGTTGGATTTTTGTTCCGCACTTCTCTGTTTCGTAAAATCGCGAAGGCGGCAACCGTCATTGACTAAGAAGGCGACGACTCGCGACCCCCTTCGACCGGTCCCCTGTGTAAAAATTCGCATAATTCAATTTCAATCTCATCTCTCACGCGACCGGTCGAACCCCGTGTTTATCAAAGAAAACTATCCGCTGCGTTTTGCATAACTTTTCCCTATTTTGTGGGATTGATTTCTAACAACTATATTGATCATTTTAAATGGTTTCTTTTGCGAAGAAATCACTCCCCAGGAGGAGCCAATGTCCGGAAATGAAAGCCAAGTCCTCTCCTATAAATAGAGGCTTCATTCAAGCAACAAGATTGAACACACAATATACAAGCAAAGAGCAATTGAGCAAACACTTTCATATATCTTGTTGTATTAGCTAAGCACTTTCACTTGCATTTATTTGAGGTCTAGGCTTTCAATTCTTGATTACACTTGTACTCATATTGTATCAATCATTATTGAGTTGTAATCTTGATTTTGGTCATCATTCAACACAAGACATCCTTGTGAGTATTCTTGTGGTAACAATACACTTGGTGATCTAGGTGATAGGTGTTTGAAGGTTGTGGTAATCTTCAAAGGTGTTGTAAGAGGGTTGTGGTAATCCTCGAGGTGGTGAAAGAGGGTTGTGGTAATCCTCAAGGTGTTGTATTAATTTTTGGTAAATTAATAAAATCCTTTTTCTTTTTAAAATCCATCCCTAATCTTGGGGTGGTAGAGGATTAGGCCCTGGTGGGTTGAACCTCTTTAAATCAACGAGTGTTGTTTATTTTCCGCATTTACATTCTCGTTGTTTCGAAAAAGAGGGTGATTTGTAAAAAATCGGCATAATCTATTCACCCCCCTCTAGATTATTGTAGCCACTGGACTTACAAGTGGTACCAAAGCCAAACTCTTTGGCGGCTGTTAGAGTAAAGAGGAACGATCCATGGCTACAAATGATGCTCATCTCACCACCGGCGCCTCCACGATAAGCCACCACTATTCGACGCCAACAACTACGCATTTTGGAAAGACCGTATGGAGTGCTTCCTGGTGCGGGTTCGACATTTGGAATATGGTCATTGAAGGAGTTGATCAACCAACAAAGAAATCGGAGGATGGCACTTTGGCTCCTAAATCTTTCAAGGAGTTTGATGAAAACGACAAAAAGGCTTTCTCTAAACGGTAAGGCCTTAAATATTTTGCATTGTTCTCTTACCGCCACCGAGTACAATCGCATAAGAGGCATAAGGTCGGCACATGAGGTTTGGGAAAAATTGGAGACAATCTATGAAGGGACTAAGAAAGTCAAGCAAGCAAGAAAGACCATGCTTGTTAAAGACTTGAAAACTTTAACATGTATGATGGCGAAAGCATCTCAAGATGGTGGAAAGACTGACAATATTGTCAATCCTCTTGTGGCCTCGGCAAGGTCATCTCCGAAGAAGGCAAGGTGACCAAGGTATTGAATGCACTTCCCGGGTCATGGTCCGAAAAAGTAATCAAAGAATCACGGAGGCACAAAATCTTGAGACACTCAAGTTTGATGAACTTATTGGAAATCTACTCATCTATGAAATCTATCTCAAGGAGAGGAAAAATTCCAAACCATCCACAAATCAATCGGGTATGCAAATTATTTCTAAAGGTCTTGCTTCTTCTTCCATAATGCATACTATGATAATGATGATGATGATGAGGAGACGGCGCACTTGTTCGAAAATTTGCAAAATTTGTAAATAAAAATAAAGCAAGAAAACCAAGAGATAATGCTTGCTTTAAATCACGAAAAACCCAGGCACTTCATTGCCGACGATTGCAAGCTTCGATGAAGAGGAGCAAAAGAAAAGGAAGCCTTTCACAAAAAGAAGGCTCTAAATGCGGAAGTCAAAACTTGGGATGAACTACTCGAAACAACCGATGAGGAAGGAGAAACCGAACACGGTCTCATGGTATAGGCGATGAAAACAATGAGGTACACTCAAACTCTTCTACTTCCTTCATAGTTGATGACTTGCAATGTGATTTTGATGAATTGCAAATTGAGTTTCAAAATTTAATCGTTAAATACAAAAACTTGAAAAAGGAGCATAAGGAGATTAAAGTTGAAAAAGAAAAATTATTTACCTCTTATGAATCTCTAGACAAAGCTCATGCTCTTACTCTTACTAGAATTCATTCTCTTGAAACCGAAAAGGAATTGCTCACAAAAGATATTGAATGTTTGAAAAATGATATGCATCGTTTCAACATAAGTACGGATAAAGTTACAAAAATTTTAGATGCACAAAGAGGTGAGCATTCCAAATCGGGACTTGGTTATAAGCCATTTCAAAGTGTTTTTAAGAAAAATAACCAAAGTCCGACTTTTGTACGTGCTAATAATTATAATACTCCTACTTGTTTTTATTGTGGCAAAGTTGGACATTATGCTAATAATTGCAAATTGAGAAATAGCTCAAGACATGTTTGGAGACCCAAAGGTCTCAAGACTAACCCCATGGACCCCAAAATTATAGTACCTAAAAGAAATTCTTTTGTAGGTAATAGGGGCTATAACCACAATGGAAGATTCAAAATGGCTCGTGGACGGCGGATGTTCATGCCATATGACCGGAGGAGAGAACTTTTTACCAACATCAAACTCCAAGAAGAGGGTATGGTCATGTTAAAGCAATGGCAAAGGAAAAATTCTTGGAAATGGAGAAATTGGTAACTCTTTCCCCCTCTAGTAATGTTCTATTAGTTGAAGGGCTTAAGTTTAATTTGATAAGTGTTAGCCAACTTTGTGATTCAAAATATGATGTTTCCTTTAATAAAGAAAAATGCCTTATTCTTAAAAATGGTGAAATTATTTGTGAAGCAAATAGAAAAGGCAATCTTTACAAAATTTGTACAAGTGATTTGGTTAGTCAAAATGTTTCTTGTTTAGTCGTCAATAATGATTTAACTAGTTTATGGCATAGGCGACTTGGACATGTTGGATACAAAAATTTGAAAAATATTTACAAAAACCAACATGTGAAAGGACTACCCAAATTGAATTTTGAAAATCTTGGATTATGTGACACTTGTCAAAAGAACAAATTAGTTAAAAGTAGTTTTAAGCCCAAAAATGAAATTTCCACAACCAAACCTCTACAAATGCTTCACCTTGATTTGTACGGGGGACATTAGGTACGGCTAGTCTAAGTGGAAAACATTACACTTTTGTTATAGTCGATGATTTTTCGAGATATACTTGGGCTCTTTTTCTTACCAATAAAAACGAT
Organism: Rehmannia glutinosa; assembly: GCA_016081115.2. Taxonomy (NCBI): domain Eukaryota; kingdom Viridiplantae; phylum Streptophyta; class Magnoliopsida; order Lamiales; family Orobanchaceae; genus Rehmannia; species Rehmannia glutinosa. The sequence goes on along the minus strand of CM071930.1, from coordinate 68,560,947 downwards.
GCCGTTAATGAGTTTGTTAAGTTGTGTAGACTTATTGAGAATGAAAAAAAGATACTATCAAGTCTATTCAAGCGATCGAGGTGGAGAATTTGACGGTGAATTTAGAGTATTTTGTGAAACAAAAGGATATGCTCATAATTTCTCGGCTCAAGGACACCTCAACAAAATGGAGTAGCCGAACGGAAAAATCGGACATTACAAGAAATGAGTCGGTCCATGCTCAATGAATTTTCACTTCCAAAGTATTTTTGGGCGAAGCGTAAGTACACTTGCTATGTCATTAATCGAGTTTATATTCGTACTAAAATGAATAAAACTCCATATGAGCTTTGGAAAGGTAGAACTCCAAATATTAGTTATTTAAAGATATTTGGTTGTAAATGTTTTATTTTGAATACCAAGGATCAATTGGACAAACTTGATCCTAAGGCCGATGAAGGGATATTTATGGGATATTCAACAAAAAGCAAAGCATATCGGGTTTACAATAAGACTAGTGGAGTTGTTGAAGAATCCATCCATGTTAAATTCAATGAAGCTTGGAGTTGAAAGAATTCCTAATGATGAAAGTGATGAGGAGGATATTATTGAACAAATTGTTCAAATTGATGATCAACCGTCTACATCAAATGATCAACCGTCCACTTCAAATGGTTCTCAAGAAGATAGAGGTGATATCTCGGATCTTCCCGTTGCATTGAAATTTAAGGAGATCACCCAAAAGATCTTATTATTGGTGATCCCCGACAAAGTGATGACTCGGAGAAAATTTGCCGAGAAAGCTCTTATTTCTCAAAAAGAGCCTAAAAATGCTAAAGAAGCTATTGAGGATGAGGATTGGTTTCTAGAGATGCAAGAGGAGTTGAATCAATTTGAGAGAAATGATGTATGGGAATTGTTCGAAATGGGTTTTTCAAACAAACTTGATGATCAAGGCAACATTGTTCGAAATAAGGCAAGGTTAGTAGCTCGAGGTATTGTCGAAAGAAGGTATTGAGTATGATGAAACTTTTGCACCCGTAGCACGTTTAGAAGCTATTCGTATTTTGCTTGCCTATTCTTGCTATAAAAATTTCAAACTTTACCAAATGGATGTTAAATCCGCCTTCTTAAATGGTATTATTCAAGAAGAAGTCTATATAAAACAACCTCCGGGGTTTGAAAATTTTTCTAGGCCTAATGATGTTTATAAACTTAAAAGGCCTTGTATGGTTTAAAACAAGCACCCCGTGCATGGTATGATAGACTTAGTTCTTTTCTTTTACAAAATGGTTTTATAAGAGGTAAAGTTGATACAACTCTATTTGTTTTTGAAAAAGGGCAAGATTGTTTACTTGTGCAAATATATGTTGATGATATTATCTTTGGTGCTACTAATGATTCTTTGTGCAAGAAATTTTCTAAGTTAATGCAAGGAGAATTCGAGATGAGTATGATGGGGAGCTTAACTTTTTCTTGGACTTCAAATTAAGCAATGTCAAGAAGGTATTTATATTTCGCAATCAAAGTATACAAAAGAACTTTTGAAAAAGTTCGGCATTGAAGAAGGAAGAACCGTCTCTACTCCTATGGCAACAAATGTCAAAATTGACAAATGATGAAAAGGCAAGTCCGTGGATGAATCAAAGTATCGAGGTATGATTGGTAGTTTACTTTATTTAACCGCTAGTAGACCGGACATTCTTCATGCCGTATGCTATGTGCTCGTTTTCAAAGCAATCCCAAAGAATCTCACATGAGTGCCGTTAAAAGGATTTTTCGATATTTGAAAGGCACCATTCATATGGTTTCTTTTATCCAAAGAATTAAAATTTTTCTCTTAAAGGTTATAGTGATTCGGACTATGCGGGAAATATTGATGATCGGAAAAGTACTTCCGGATCATGTCAATTTTAAGCGATTGCCTAGTTTCTTGGTTTTCAAAGAAGCAAAATCAGTGTTTTCTCTTTCAACGGCGGCCGAATATATTTCCGCCGCATTTTGTTGTACTCAACTTCTTTGGATGAAACAAACCTTAGCGGATTACAAATGCTCTTTTGAAAATGTACCTATCTTTTGTGATAATATATCCACTATAAATATTGCTCAAAACCCGGTTCATCATAATCGTACTAAACATATTGAGATTCGACATCATTTTATAAGGGATTGTGTTTCAAAACGTAAAATTGAGATATCCTTTGTACCATCTCAAGATCAATTAGCGGATATTTTCACAAAACCGCTATCTTCCGAGACTTTTTCTTCAATATGAGCTCGGTTAGGCATAATGCATATTGAATGAAGCTTACGTTTGCATTTTGCACGTTTTTAAAACTTAGGGGCGAAAAATCGGATTTTTGGTTGAAAATTCGGATTTTGGAAAAAGCGACAAAACAATGAAATTGAAGGAGTTGAGGGCAACCGGTCGCCCTCAACCTCGACCGTCAACCCTAAGCTATATTTTGGCTTTTAAACGTTACGTCTTGACATTCTTCATTTTAACAAATTTTTGGCCATTTTTCGTCCCTTTTTGCCAAATTCACTCAAATTTCATTCAAAAATGGATTTTATGCATCTCTTACACAACATGGACATTATATAGCATGATCATCATCATTATGGCTCACTCTTTCCGATCAAATGGTAAGAATTTCGCTTCTTTTACTCAATTGGGTGGAACCCTTGAGTTTTCGAGTTTCTTGAAAATTTTTGATGTAATTTTCGTATGATCATGATGAGCTTGGTTGTTGTGTTGTTATGTATGATGAGTGACTTGAATTGATGTTGAAAATTTTTGGCTTGAACCATTTACAAAGGTTATATACAACCTCTTCTATTTTTAACGCACACAAGGTGTTCGATGATATGTCGCAATGAAAATTTCAACTTATACATGATTCTCTTGCTTTCAAAAGTTTTCTATACTTATTGAGATCATGTTTTGACAAACAAAACAAGCGTATGAACTCTTCATATTACATTTCTCCCATTTTCCTTGGATTATTATGCTTTAATTGCTCAACGGTTAATAAACCGTCCATTTGCGCACTTTGATATTATTGTATGGTGTTTTCACCATTCTAACGTTCTTTTTGATGATTCTAAAGGGGAGAAACAGGATATTAGCTCATTAGCTCAAGAAAAGCTAATAAAATCCCGCAATAAGTATTGTGAACTCTAATACCTAGTCCATGGCTTGAATTTTGGACTCGGATGAAATTGTTTATAAGTTTTGTGATGAGGGGAGCTCCTTAGCTCATGATGCATTCTATATAAGCTTGTTATAGCTTGTGCTTCTTACTTATAATAATCGTTTGTTGATATGCTCATAAATAGGGGAGCTTTATATGAAATACTTCTAATGGATAGTTTACTCGTAAACTCGTAAAACCGTAAATTTTATTTGGTTTTTAAAATCGTCCTCAAGAAAATTGTTTTGGTTTGTAATCATCAAAAAGGGGAGTTTGTTAGATAAATGTTTTTATCATGATTTTGATGATTATGTTCGATTTTGTTCAAATATGTTTTTAAACCAAAACTATGTCCCTAAATGTTGTCTAAATACTTAGATCAACTTAAAATGTTTTTACTATTTTTCGGAGTATTTCTTGAAGTTTATTTTCAATAAAACATTGGACAACACATTTGTTTCAGAACTCGACCGGTCGCCCATAGGGCAACCCGCACTACTGAGTTGAGTCGAGAAGCAAAAATGGGGCGTAAGAAAAAGCAGGCGGGCGACTGTCGGCCGCAAGTTGGATTTTGTTCCGACTTCTCTGTTTCGTAAAATCGTCGAGGACAACCGGTCATAACTAAGGGCGGCAGTCGCATACCCCTCTTCGACCGGTCCCCTGTGTAAAAATTCGCATAATTCAATTTCAATCTTATCTCTGCGACCGGTCGAACCACTATGTTTATGAGCAAACTATCCGTTGCGTTTTTCGGACAATTTTTCCCTATTTTGTGGGATTGATTTCTAACACTATATTGATCATTTTAAATGGTTTCTTTTGCGAGCAAATCACTCCCCAAGGAGGAGCCAATGTCCGGAAATGAAAGCCAAGTCCTCTCCTATAAATAGAGGCTTCATTCAAGCAACAAGATTGAACACACAATATACAAAGAAAAGCGATTGAGCAAACACTTTCATATATCTTGTTGTATTAGCTAAGCACTTTCACTTGCATTTATTTGAGGTCTAGGCTTTCAATTCTTGATTACACTTGTACTCATATTGTATCAATCATTATTGAGTTGTAATCTTGATTTTGGTCATCATTCAACACAAGACATCCTTGTGAGTATTCTTGTGGTAACAATACACTTGGTGATCTAGGTGATAGGTGTTTGAAGGTTGTGGTAATCTTCAAAGATGTTGTAAGAGGTTACGTAATCCTCGAGGTGGTGATAGAGGGTTGTGGTAATCCTCGAGGTGTTGTATTAGTTTTTGTAAATTAATAAAATCCTTTTTCTTTTTAAAATCCATCCGGAGATATTGGGGTGGTAGAGGATTAGGCCTAGGTGGGTTGAACCTCTTTAAATCAACGAGTGTTGTTTATTTTCCGCATTTACATTCTCGTTGTTTGAAAAAGAGGGTGATTTGTAAAAAATCGGCATAATCTATTCACCCCCCCCCTCTGAGATTATTGTAGCCACTTGGACTTACACATAACACCGAATCTCACGTTAAAATTCGGGTCTCACATTCACCCCTCCTTAAAAGAATTTGGTCCCCAAATTCTCTTTAGAACAATTCTGGATATTGATTCCTCATGTCTTCTTCCATCTCCCATGTTGCGTCTTCGTCTCGGTTGTGATTCCGCCATACAACTTTAACCATTGGAATCTCTCACGTTACGCGGTACGTACCTACTTTGTCAATGATTACGATTGGTTTCTCGGTGTAAGATAAATTTTCCATTAGAGGAGGAGCCTCACGGTGATGATGTGCTCGGGGATCCGGTTGATACCTTTTCAATCTCGATACATGGAATACATCGTGCATTCCCAGCGTCTTTGTCGGTAACTCAAGTCGGTAGGCTAACTTCCCGATCCTCTGCAAAATCTTGTAAGGTCCAACATATTTCGACTCAACTTGCCTCCCCTTCTTTGGATTGATCAATCCTTTCCGTGGAGACAAATGAGAATACTTCATCTCCGACTTCAAATTCCAAGTCCTTTCTCCTCTTGTCTACGTAACTCTTTTGGCGGCTCAGAAGTTGTGTGGATCCGTTCCTTAATCAACTTGACCTTCTCCATGGCCTCCTGAACTAAGTCGACCTTTGGAATCGAGGAGACTTTCGTTTCTCTTTTGGAGTCCATTGGTCATCAATCTCCCGATGTAGTGGAGATCTACACTTTCGCCCGTACAAGGCTTCGTAGGGTGCCATCCCAATTGTGGCACGATAGGCGTTATTATAGGCAAACTCGGCCAATGGTAAATCGAATCCCAACTTCCTTGGAAGTCAACGTGCATGCTCGCGGCATGTCTTCCAGGGTTTGAATTGTTCGCTCGACCGGCCATCGGTTTGTGGATGTCTTTCTTTGTCTTTAAAACTTAGCGAGGTACCCAATTCCTCATGTAAGCATTTCCAGAATCTGAGACAAATCTCGGGTCTCTGTCTGACACATATGTCGACTAGCACTCCATGCGGTCGAATGATCTCTCGGATATAAATCTGCGCAAGTTTACGCAGGCGCTTCGGTTTTCTTCATGGGTAGGAAGTGTGCGATTTCGTGAGTCGGTCTCACGACTACCCATATAGTATCATCGCCTCGTCCTAGTCCTTGGTAGATCATCATCACGAAGTCCATCGTTATGTGTTCCCATTTCCACTCAGGATTTCTCAACGGTTGTAATAAACCGGATGGTCGTTGGTGTTCGACTTTTACTCGTTGACAAGTCAAGCATCTCGCAAGCGAACTCGCTACCTGGTTCTTCATGTTTGCCCACCAAGATAATCTTTGTTTCAAGTCCTTATACATCTTGTTTCCTCCGGGATGTATAGTGTATTTCGAACGGTGTTCTTCGATAGGATTCTGTTCTAAGTTGCTCATCACTCGGTGCACAAATTCTATTCCAAATCGATGATCCCATCTTCCTGTCTGAGAATTCGATCTCTCTCCTTTGAGTATCTTCTCTTTTAGTTTTTGAAGTTGCACGTCAATCCCTGTGTTACTTTGATCTCGTTCGGTAGATCGGGTTTAATCTGAAATATTAGCACATGAAATTCGATCTGGTTCTCGTCGAATTCCAAGTGCTCAATTCTTCTAATGATCTCCACTCTCGAATCATTAGTCAGCTAAACTCGCCTTTCTGCGCGGCGTCGGCTACTACGTTAGCTTTCCCGGGATGGTATTGAATATCAAAGTGATAATCTTCTATTAAATCCATCCATCTCCGTTGCCTCAAATTGAGTTCATTCGAGAGAATAGATACTTTGAGGCTCTTATGATCCGTGTAAACCGTGAATGTTGCTCCGTGAGGTAGTGCCTCCATTTCTTTAACGCGAACACTATTGCGCCAATTCCAAGTCATGCGTTGGGTAATTGGCTTCATACGGCTTGAGTTTTCGTGATGCGTAAGCAATGACCTTTCCTTCTTGCATGAGTCTTTGCTCCTAGTCCTTCCTTTGATGCGTCATTGTAGACGACAAAGTTTTACTTTCCCTTTGGAAGGGCTAAGATGGAGCCGTAGTAAGTCGTTTCTTCAGACTTTTGGAAACTAGCCTCACACTTGTCATTCCACTCAAACTTAACTTGCTTTCCTCGTTAGTCGAGTGAGTGGTCCGGCTATCTTGGAGAAATCTTGGATAAATCTTCGATAATATCCAAATAGTCTAAGAAACTTCTAATCTCCGTTCTGAGACTCGGGTTGTTTCCATTCAACCACCTGTCATACTTTCGAAGGATCTCTGGCGATCCCAGTCTCTTAGGATACTATGTGTCCCCCGAATGCGACTTCACTAAGCCAAAATTCGCACTTTGCTTTGAATTTGGCATACGGCTTTGTACTCTCGTAGTGTCTCTAAAACAATTTTCGGATGACGCTTATGCTCTCTCTTTAGACTTGGAGTATACGAGTATGTCATCAATGAATATCACTACGAATTGATCCAAATAAGGTTGAAAGACTCGTGCATTAGATCCATAAACGCTGCTGGTGCGTTTGTCGGACAAAAGGCATCACTACAAACTCGTAGTGTCCATATCTGATGCGAAATGCTATTTTGGAAACGTCCTCTTCACGGATCTTTAATCGATAATATCCTTGTTGTAAATCAAACTTGAGTACATCGTCGCTCCTTGAAGTTGATCAAACCGCTGTTCGTCTATCCTCGGGAGGGGATATTTGTTCTTGATGGTCACGCTGTTAAGTCCGCGATAGTCATACACGATCTTAATGTGCCATCTTTCTTTTTGACAAACGATCTGGTGCTCCCCACGGAGACGTGCTTGGTCGGATAAATCCCACATCCATCGGCTTTTGTAATTGAGTCTTCAACTCTTGCAACTCAACGGAGCCATTCTATACGGCGTTAAGCGTCGGGGTGGTTCGCAGTAATACCGATGGTGAACTCAACTTCCCTATCCGGAGGGACAGTGGTGAATTCTTGTGGAAATACATCCGTATATTCCGATCTATAGGTACTTGATTAATTTGTGTCTCAACCTTAGGTTTGTTAATTACAAACGCCAAGTACCCTTGTGCCCCTCTAGTGATCGCCTTCCCGCTTTCATTCTTTGAAATGATTGGAGCGATCTTAACTCGTGCTTGTTGGCCATATTTTTAGCTTCACCGCAAGTGTACGGTGTTCGTTGCTCGAATAGGGTAGCAAGGTCGTATCACGAGACTAATAAATCAATAGGCTAAGTATTGAACCAAGATAGTTTTACTTTTATTTAGGCGATCAATATTTGATGGTTGTTGTTTTGAGATTAAGACAATTTAAATCACTAAAACACGAAAATAAGATAACACAAATGAAAGAAGTATCAAGATGATGAAATGGATTTCCGAGTTAAGGTTTCGATTAATAATCCTCTTGTTGTCCGATTAAATCAAAGCTAAGGTTATTATCAATATTCCTATAAGGCGATCACAAAGCTATTTTATCCCCCTCTCGAGATGTATATAAAACGTAGATTGAAATATCCATGCTAGCATCTCTACTCAACAATAGATACACAACTCCCAAAAGCATCAAAGATCAAATGTCCTCACAATATTCGCAAACCTCTCGATTCATGCAAATATTCATGTCAAGTACTCAAGATCTAATATTGAAACTCATCTCTCGAATTATGAATCAATATATCAAACAAGTTAAATCATTGGCCAGTGATAAAACAAGAATAAGAACAAAGTACTCAAGTAGGCTTCAAGACAATAACTTCAACTAAGATTAAAACATTCAACAAGAGTTCATTAATCTACTTCCAAAACCCGGAAATCACAAGAGTTTAGCTACACATGATTAAACAACTTACACACAAAGTGTTCAAAGTCATTACAAATGAAACTAAAAGAGTGAAACTAAAAGAGAAGCAAGAAAACTTAGGAACGTCGACAATCTCTCGATGTATCTCCGTTCTTCAAGCTCCGATGCAACCCGATTATCTCCTTGATGTCTCCTTCCAAGAGTTGACTCTTGTCTTGTGTTGTAGATCCCAAAAATGCGAGAATTCCCTCTGTGCGCCCCCAAAAGCCTTTTTATACTCCCCCATCATGTTTAGGGCTTAATCTTTGCAGATTATGGGATTCAGCGCGTGAGACGCACGGGTGGTGCGCCCACGCACGGGTTACCGTGCGCCACCTCTTTGGAATGCCCCAACTCTCTGTAGGGCGCACGGGTGGTGCGTCGAGCACGGCCTACCCGTGCGCCACTCCCGGTGAGATATCCCGACTCTGTAGGGCGCACGGGTGGTGCGCCATGCATGGGCTACCCGTGCGCCATGTTTGCGACTTCAATCAACCTTAGACAGGGGTGCACGGGTGGTGGCTTGAGGCACGCCTAACCCGTGCCCCCTGTTTCTTCCGTGAACGCTCAACTTTCGCTCTTTTAGGCTTCATGTTTCGTATATCCACTCAATTCTCCGCGTTTCAACTTTGCTTTCCTCATATTCTTATTCAATTAGCTTCAAATATCATGAAATTCCTACAAAATAAGCAAAGTGTAATATCTTTTCCACAAGGAGTGAATATGTAACATTTAACGCGAGTATATGCTCTTCCCGAAATTTCCACTTCAGAACTTATCGGGTTCACATAGTTTAATGGACTTGCGATGGTAGTCCATTTGTGCATGGTGTGCGGACAACCGATTCATTCCCAATATAAAGTCGTATTCGGATATAAGCGGCAAGATCAAATCGTGAGGAAATTTATCTCATCAATTTTAACTTCGCATGCATTATAGATAGTATATGTTATCGGCTTGCGCCCATAGGAGTGGATACTTCTAAACCTATAGGCATATGTTCCATGCATGCATGCAATTTGTGTACAAATTGTGGTGCGACAAATGAATGCGTTGATCCAGGGTCAAATAGTACTTTAGCGTAATGGCTAGATACTAGAAGCGTACCTTCCACCACATCTGTTGCCTCCGGAGCCTCATGTCCGGCTAGTGCAAATGCTCGGCGAGCATCCTTGCCCTTACCCTGGCCATTACCCGGCTTTGTAGGCGACTTGTTTCGCGATCCCGTACCTTGGGCAATCCTTGATTGATGCTTGATTCGCCACATAGCAAACATCTCCCCTGTTTGCGCCAACAATCATTGACAGTGTGTCGTTTTTGGCAATGTGTACATAGTTGGCCCAGTTTTACCTGTATCGATCCTTTCCCTTTTTTTGTCTTAACAACTGGCCCCTTTTGAATTTTAACAGGCGGCCTTGATGGTTGTCCCACCGCTGTCCTTTTGAGACTGTTTGATGGCTATTCAAATGAATCGACCAATGCGATTAAGTCCCGACTCAATGCGGAGAGCTGCCTTTACTGCGGCTGAGTATGTTGTTGTTTCAACAGTCAAAAGTTGTTTCTGGAGTTCCAGCTTCAGTCCCCGTGTGAACTTATACAATTTGTCCTCTTCCGTCTGATTGTTCCCGGGGCATATTTGGATAACCGATGGAATTGGACTCATATTGGGCCACAGACATGTTCTCCTATCTCAACTTATGGAATTCATCCCGCGTGCCTCCTTCACGACATGGGGTATGTATTGCTCATTGAATTGACCAGAAATTTTCCCATGTCCTATCTATTTGATCCTGTTCCCACTTTCTCTCAATGCTCTCCACCAATCTCGGCGGTGATTCTAGTCGGAACACGGCGAGCGTAACCTTTTGTTCCCCGAGTATTGGAGAGCATTGAAGATATTCTCTATTTTCTCGATCCATTCTTACTCGCTTTCATGTCATCCGGTTCCCCTAAGAAAGTCGGGGTCAAATCGTAGAAACCGCTCCAAGGTGCGATCATTCGTCTCTCGGCGGGTTCATGGTTGGGGTGAGGCTCGCTTTTGCCTCATAAAAACCAATATCTCGCATTTGCAAGGCTATTGCCGTTAGGTTATCTCTGCGATTGGCGGAGGAGGTGGTGGCACCGGGGAGGTGCCCGATCCTTTGCACATCATTGTTCCTTTGGGGTATACGGCGGGGTCTCCGCGTCCCACGGTTTCGGCCATGAATCGGAGTTTAGCTACAATACAAAAATGAATGATTCCAATAAATATTCGTGTAAAACAAGTTATACCGCAAGGAGAGCAACATAAGTACACAAGACATAGAATAAGTAGAAAAGATATATCCATTAACGTGAAAATTGAATACATTCAAATGAGTTCATACAACTTAAATACGAGAATCGAAGATATTCTAGATTCAAGGTACAACGGAATGCAAAATACATCATGAAGGTAATATGCTACCGATACTATCTATCACAAAAACTATCTATTCAAAGTGAGGTCGCCGTCATCATCACTAGCGGCCTCGTCGAATCGAACTTGATAGCCATTGGCGAAATCTAGCCACTATTCTAGTCCGGAGCATCATCGAGTGGGGGTCTGCTTCAAGCGCCTCGGGCTCTTCATCTTCCATTGGATCCTCATCGGGATCCTCTTGAGAATGTCTTCTTGAGGATCCTCCTCGGATCCTCTTCATTATCGGCCTCGAGGTCGGGCATTGTTTCGCCTTCGGGCGCAACGGATGGCGCATTAGCTGCTAAGCGACCTCGAGCCGCATCCCATCAAGGCATGCGTGAGTTCCTCGATCACTGCATTTGTTTGTTGATGGACTCTCTCATGGCGTCTATGGTGTCTCTTGACATGTGCGCCTCCATTCTCCCACTTCGTGCGACCTTCCTCGCACGTTCCATCTTCTCGCGAGTATTTTCCGAGCGTTCTGGATCAATCGAATTTGGTCCTCGCGGCGCGGATGGTGTCCTCGCGGTCCTTAACGAGAGAGTAAGGTTATTCTTCTCTTCTTGACTCTTTGTCGGGAGGTGTCCTAGTTCACGAGTGCATTGTCGTTCCCTGTAAGCTCGAGTCGGCCCGTATGAATGCAGGCGCCAATGAAGCTCTAAGGCCTTATAGTGATCCCGTTCAAAACGAGCTTCTATTATGTCCCACCAGATTGGGGTGTGCGGCTCCATCTGTCAAACAAAACGGGCGGATTAGGCGGATGTAAGGAAAGATAAGGAGAACAAGGAAAGAATGACTAAGGAAAGTCGATCAAAAGTCACTAAGTCAAATCAAGTATGACTATGGATTCTCCAAGTATAAATTTTAGCTTAACCTAAACATCAATAATATGGTTCTATGCCATTTTTGAAATCGATTTCACAACTTAATTAGTCAAGTCACGGTACTTACCCAACACGGTCAGGGTCCTATCTCACGGGTCGGCCGGTGTAAGTTTCCATCTTACTAGCCGAGCTCGACGTCTATAATCGTCACGCCCCAAACGTGACGCGACAACGATCAATCACTTAAAGAAATAAATCAACGTCTAAACCAAAGATACAAAACTCCAAGTAAAATAGAGTCTAATGCGGAATTAAAATAAACACGAGTACAAATTACATCTTAAAGTCTCAGCGGTATCCGAAAACAACCCAAAAGATTATCGAATTAACTTACGGTCAACGAAATAAAATGAAAGAGTCCAACAACAAATAAAAGTAAAAGGAAATGTTGCTCCTCATTACTGATAGGGATTCAATCTGCGGTAGGTTCGATGTCTTGGCGAACTCTTCATCTAAAGGTTAGAAAATAGGAGGGAATGAGACGAGAAATCTCGATGGATGGGGTGATCGTGTGCAAGTGTGGCGATATAAATAGTTAATGCGAGAAAACGGTTGTATGAAAACGTGTGAGGTATGATGCATGTGTTCACACATAATCCACAAGCGTCGTGATAAATATACTAAGTAATATACTTATACGATTTAAGAAAACGATTCGTGGTCACGCAGGCATTATGGTTCAAGCAAGACATAGGGATTGCGTCTCGATGTGTAGCGCCAATCCTATATAAGACAATTAGTTTGCGTCTTGATATGTAGCGCCAACCCATTCCGTTCAACTCCGAATCGTGTGGATCGAGACAATGATTCCTTTGTTCTTCCATGTAACTCCCCGTTCATGATAGTCAAAGACCATCACCTTATCGCTCCGTAGGCAAAGACAAAATCCACGTTGGAGCTAGCGAAGCTCGGTTCGTCATAATCATGATTATAGCTCAAATACTACGACCCGCTTCCCTTGGACAAACTCCGTCCCTCGATTCGCGGGATTAGGGCGATGGGGCGGAGAGTGGAATAGCAACCGAGCTGCCCGGTTCCATCCCCGACGTATCCATTCTCGATCGAGCTTTGACACACCAAGTTGACTCGGGCGGAAATTAAGTACACGTTCGGGTAGTCAACCAGGCGATCGAGTATTATTGATTCGGGAAGCGATTCATGAAAAGTTCTCAAATTTTGCACAAAATAGTTTTGGCGTTGGTGGAGTTATTGGGATGAAGATAATTATCGGGAGGATAAGAATTCTTTGATATCTTAAGGATTAGGAGGAACATAGGTCCGTTATAGATTCGAAATCGCGAGGCGAGAAAAGTCGCCGCGATCGGTTATTAATCGGTCAAGACGATCCGATAAGTCAAGGATTTTTAAGAAAATAAAATATTTTAATTAAATATTAAAGTAAGAGGGTCCAGGGCTGTTTCTTTAAAAGAAAAAATAATTTGAGTTAGGTCCTTGATAAAAAGAATTTTACAATTTAGCCCCGTTTTGTAAAAATCAATACTTTTGGCATTAAAAATTGAATAGATAAATATTCCGACCTTGAAAAATTATGAGGTCAGTTCCTAAATTCTCCAAATTGTTCAGAGATTCAGGTTTTTGAATTTGAGGTCGAGTTTTTATAAAATTCTCATATTGGCCCCAAATTTGTTAAAATTGTCATTTCGGGCTCTAAGTTTAACATAATTGGAACTCACAAACCGGAAGGGCTTTTAATGTGAGTCCAGTTGGAAAATGTCACTATAGTTAGTGGGATATTGGGACAAAAACAGTGTTTAAAAGAAATAAGTTTAGGTCCCTTAACGTTTGAAAATTTCATTTTTGTCCCATTTTGAAATAATTGCCCTTAAGGCTTTTAGGGGTCCAATTGTTATGAAATTTAAACCTTGGGTCCAAAATATAATTAAGTTATAGTTAAATTAGTATTTCCAGGTGCATGGGCTGCATAAGTCCTGGAAATTTCATTTGGTCCTCAAGTTTAATCTTTTACACTTTGGTCCCTCAAGTTTTATAAAATTACTTTCCAAGCTCTAAACACTTGGATTTTTGGAATACACTTAAAATATGTTATTTCCAGTCCCTTAGAAGTTAAAATTTCAAATTTTAAAATTAGGGTCTGGTACAGTTTCGAAAATTGCAAAATAGCCCTTAAACTTCTAAAATTTTACAATCTAGTCCTTGGGCTTTTAAGGGTTGATTTTATTTATCTAAAAACTCTTAAAACTTTATTAAAATGTCAAAACATAATTTTTGAACCTGAGTTCAGTCCCAAAAATCGAAAATTACAGAGGGGTCCCTTAAGTTTTATTTTCTTGCAATTAAGTCCACCAACTTTCTATTTTTGCATTTTAAGTCCAAAAATTGAAATTTAATCAATTATGCTCGACTTGTCCAGGTTATAAATTATTCAAAACATAGATTTCAAGAGTCATACACATACATATCCTTCTCATACAAAATATCATCAAGTATAACAATAAAGTGTGCATGTATGCCCTATTTTTCGATAAATCGCATTTTTGAGCAACACTTGAGAATTTTTTTCCAACTTGATACAAGAAAATAGCATGCAATACATAATATATATCTCAAGTGCTCAATAACAAAATACTACATGCATATTTTCAATTTAAAACACCTAGAAGTTGAAAGGATTTTTCCACCCACCTCGTAGTAGTTTCTCTGGTTGATCTAAAATGTGGTCTTCTTCCTTGAATCAACTTCTTGACTCAAACTCTTGAAGATCAACCCCTAAATGGTATCCAAACCATATTTTGGTGTTAAAATTAAAGTCTCAAGTCTAAATAAAATATACTAGTACCAAATGGTTACTACTAACCTTAATATCTTCAAGTAGTCTCAAAAATGGAAATTTTCCTTCAAGCCTCTAACCTCCACTTGAGATGATGTAGGTCAGCCCCTAAACTCCAAAAATTTATATTCTTGAGTCAAAAATTAATTCTTCATGTTGTCAAGAGAAAATACTAAAACCATAATTTTCTCACCTTAATAATATGTAATCTTGAAATTCCTCTTCAAGCTTGTAGTCAAATCTAGGTCTCTAATTCTTCAAGAATTTTCTCTAGGAGTACCTCAACAAGAAGGATTCAACATTATTAGATGGTGAAAGTATAAGGTTGAGGATTGGAGAAGAAAAATAGAGTTGGGAGAAATGAAGATATTCTTACCTTATGCTTGAAGAATTTGATCCTTTAGAGAGGAAAATGGAAGCAAGTTTTGTGTTTTTATGATAATTATGAAATGAATAATATTGGTAGATAAAGAAAAATAACAAAATGATTGATTCCTCTAAGACAAGGAGCCAAAAGTTGGAGGGAATAATAATCATGGTGTTGGTATTTTTATTTATTAGAATTTGGTGGAAAGAAAAGTTTGTCCATCCTTTAAGCATGTGACCAAAAGTTGAAAAAAAAAATAATATATATATGTAAATATATATATATACATATATAATTGTAGGTCTTGAAAAGAATATGAAACAATCTCCCCATTTATGGTAATTTTCGAAATTTTTTAAAAATATAAAAAAAATATTTTTAAAAAAACAATTGATTGGGAAATTGGTTGGGATGAATTATAGAATAAGATGAAATATTAGGATAAGGATTGGAATGTACTCTTAAATAAATAATCACTACATAACACCGAATCTCACGTTAAAATTAAAGTCTCACAAATTAATCCTCTAGGAGTACCTCAATAAGGAAGGATTCAAGAAGGTTAGAAGATGAAGGAGTAGGCTTTAAGTTTTAAGAAGATAAGATAAAAATCCTCTTGCTTGTTTTTCGGTCTTAAGGAGAAATAGGTGGAGGATTTTTTATTTTTGTGTTTTGAGATTAAGTGTTACAAATGAGTAGTGTTGGGAGAATAGAGTGGATATTGTAAGATGGAAATGAATTTTATTCCCTTCCTCAATTATGTTGGCCGAAATTGTGGCTTTTGGAGTGATATATATATATATATATATATATATATATATATATATATATATATAGGGATGGGATCTCATGTGACCCTCTTACCATGTGGCGGTGTGGGCCAGGATCCCATCCATCCATCCTAATCAATCAATGGTTCAGATTAGGCATAAAAAACA
This sequence comes from Rehmannia glutinosa, assembly GCA_016081115.2. Taxonomy (NCBI): domain Eukaryota; kingdom Viridiplantae; phylum Streptophyta; class Magnoliopsida; order Lamiales; family Orobanchaceae; genus Rehmannia; species Rehmannia glutinosa. Next base: position 68,545,047 of record CM071930.1, on the reverse strand, counting down.
CCATTTTACATTTATTTTATATGTCAAAAGGGCAGATCGGTAACTAAAAAATTGATTTAAAAATACCATAATTATTTACCTATAATCAAGGATTTATTGATTGTCGACTTTCCATAACAAAAAACGCTGAATTAGGAGCAAAAAAATGAATTTTGTAATCTTCTTCACTCTACATTCACGATAAGCATCGGTAAAAAGATAAATCGAACCAAAACCACGAGAAAAGATAAAACGGGTGATCTTGAGCCTTTTATGCGTAATGTCGTGTACAAATGTTTGCAATATTGTGGCTTGGAATCAACTTTTCGTGTATAGATATATATATTTTCGTGTTAATTTAACAAGAATATGGCGTGTTTGAATGTTTATTTGAGATTAAACATTGATACTTAGAGTGATATACAAAATATCGATAATATTGTATATTAGAAGTATATTTTGGTGTTTATATGTGCATACTTGGTGTTTTATAACAAAAAAAACTTATGGTGTACAAATAATTCCATGACAAGATCATAAAATCTTATTTTGGTATACATGTGACCAATATTTGGTGATAATATACACATTCAGTAGTGCATAGTTACATGTTTAATTTAGAAATATTGTATGCTAATATTGAAACTATTGTATATTTTGAAAGTTATTTTGTGTATACCTTTCACTTATTTGGTATACCAACTCAACCTTAATTGTACGTTTTAATATAAATTATTGAGTTTTAAATTTTCAATGGATTACATTGACTTCCAAAACTAAGAATAATTGTAGTACTACAACACAAAATACTTATAAATTATACATACACACGATTTGTTAAAACCTTCAACGTAATAACAAAAACTACATTATAAAAATGCTTATACCAAAAAATTAGTAAACATGTACCGCAATGCTGCTAATTGTGTCTTTTTATCCACTAGCCATATGGCATAAAAAGCTCGCCGATCAAAAAATAGAGAACATATTTGCTTAAGATTGTTAAAAATAAGTAACCAAAATGTTGATAGTTTTGCACTGGAAAAACATATTCCAGTCTAATATAATAATAAAAATATATCCGTTTAACAAAACGAACCCCCAATCGATAACCAACTACTTGCCACTAACAAATTTTTTAGTTTAAGCCAAGCACCTGTCTTTCTCTTGGTTCAAGTCATGCATCGAGAATTGCATGGCAATATAACGCCCCTCGATCGTGCAAACTCGCATGATGTCGGCCTTGTCAAAACCACAATCTTGATCTTTGACCTCGATTAACATCACTTGCACCCTCGCTCGACCACTGGAGATGCGGTATCTTCCTGTTTCCTCGTGCCATTAAACCTGGAATTAAGAAACATCTATGAAATCTTGCACTTTGTGTGCATGAACTATACTAATTCTCGCAATGTAGCAAAGAGAATACAACATTTAAACTAATTGTGCAATTGAATGTACTCTAACGTATGTGAAACTAATACTATTTAAACATCATTTGTGTGTGCATTATATGCAAATTACCACACTTAAAAACAATGCATCAAAACACATATTTATGACGTTATAACAATACTAAATGTACACCAATACATATATACATTGCCTTTATTTTTTTGTGCAGTGGTCATACATTAACACCAAACCCTATTTATTTATATACGAAATGTAGAAAAACATATACCATTCCATTGGTAAATTTACACTAAAATAACAGGGTGGTTCACCAAATAAAAACACAAAAATAAAGATCTAATTTAGTGGAAGGGTTATACCAAAAGTACTAAAATATATATCATACTTACGTAAATATACATCAAATAAAAAAGGAATGATTTTCCCGGAAAAGGACGAAAACCCAATTTCAATTACATAAAAATTGCACAATCCATTATCTAAATGTACATCGTTTTTCATAATTTTATATCAAAAATATTATAACAAATCTAACCCATTGCAAACAAGGATATAATTCCATAAACCCAACTAAGGGGGGGGGGTTAAAAAAATCGAGTAGCAAAACCCTAAAAATTCAAATTAATAAAAAAGGGCCTTCACCTAGTGCAACTAACTCCAAAACACCCGAAAAAATCATCTTGAATGGAAATGGTAATGGGACCATTGGTGTAAATATTAGGGGTGATTATTTTTTTTTTTTTTTTGTAATAATGGTAATGGGACCATTGGTGTAAATTTAAGTGGTGTATGATAAAAAATGGGATAGATTCTTACCTATACCCCTATGGACGAAAACTGAGTATATAGGATGATGAAAAGTTTGTTTTCTTGTCTTTTATTAATGTTGATGAAAAATAAAATATTTAAATATATATGTATATATATATGAGGTTAAAAATAAGGATGTGAAATAACAAAATGTATATTCTTCGAAATAAATAGGAAGTTGTTTGGAAATATTTTATAGAATAAGGTGAAATATTAGTATAAGGATTGAAATGTACTCCTAAATTATCCAGAGGTCCAATATTATTAAAGTCATAAATAATCGATCAAGAATTAATACTTGAGGAGGAAATATAATCGGTATGCTCGAAAATAAAGAAGGAACAATTGACGTTGGAAGGAATAATTAAATGAGTGTCACATTTTATTTATAATAGGTATTGTGACACCTAACCAAAAATTTCATCACTAGACAATATTATATTTATGTTGATAAAAAGTCAGGGCCTCACAATATCAATTTTGGTACCCCATATTTATCTCTTATTCACTTTTGCTACATTTCATCAAACAATTGTCAATTTCGGTGCCCAATATTTTACTTTTTCATCATCAATTTTGGTACCCCATGTTTTAGTTATTAATCACTCATGATACGGAATATGGCGAAACTGATTAAAAGAAAAATTTGGGTACTAAAAATGATTTTCCCTGAAAGTCGGGTACCAAAAGTGAAAAAATAGTATAGTTTATGAACTAAAACCAAAATCATTCCTATGTAAATATATACATTCTCTTCACTTCGACATATATACAGAGTAATTAAATGAAAAATAATAAAGCATGTATAAGGTATGGATAGTTACCATTTTTTTAAAACAAAATCCCCATCAAGTCATTGATAAAGATAAAAAAAAGCAGATTAGAATGACAATTGGGTTCACTTTAAACTTATATTCTAAGTATCAACAAAGCCAAAAAATTAAATTGCGAGATGACGTGAATGTTTTTTAAGGTTGGAATTTTTTTAAATTCAATAATTATTAAGAATTCGTAACATAATACTCATATCAACTCGGGTAAGGATCAAGAATCATATATTTTAACCCGATATATCTTTGGTCTAGTAGAATAGAGTAACTTTACTCAGATTTTGGTCTTGCTCCTTGGACATGGAGCAAACTAGTGGGGTTTCTCATATATTTTTGGAGAAAGAAGAAAATAGTCTTTTGTACATTTAGTGACCTAAGTTATTATTGTTTTTTTCCATCTAATAACCTCTATTCTAAGAATTTTGCAACTAATTAACCACCTCCACCAACCACACTAGAATATTCCAGGTATATTACAACATGATAAAATTTAATAATAATGCACAGCAATATTTATCAATCATCTAATATATATCTAAACTTTTCAAGTAAATGTTTTAATAATTGAATCTCTAGAAATATAATTTAGTTACAATATTTTTCTTCGAGTTTTGCGAGTAAGTACTATATATTTGAGAACAAAAATGCGGGATATGTGTGTGCCATATGATGCATGTATATTATTATTCAAATGATGAATTTCATCATATTAAACGGATTTTGACAGAGGAGACATATTTCATTGCTTCCACACAGAACACTTACGATAACTTAAAAAAAAAGAGCATTACATATGATTCATGCTCTGCATTCACAAACATACAACATATGAGTAAGTTGTACTTATTAAAATAGTCTATCAATAATAACATTAGTATATGTGAATGCTTATTATTACACAATATGGATTGATAAGTTATCAATCCAGGTGACAATGCCCATGATCAACTTCGCAGTAGCCGCAGCCTACAACATGGCAAACGGTGTCCTCGATACAAGCAACATCTTCACATGCGACTTGGAGTAGCTTTCTTGGCGACAATATTGCCGACGTCGTTCGCGGCTTCTACCACCGCAAATCCGCAGAACGAGTGTACAACATCATATATATATATATATGTGTGTGTGTGTGTGTGTATTTTATCATATTTTTCTGATTACAAATAAATTAAATATATTCAAACATGTGTTTGTGTCTGTGTGATAGAGAGAAGGAGAGATGAGTTACCAAGCAAAAGTAGAAACGAAGAAACCCAACTTGTTAACGTGGATGATTGAATAGTTCTCCCCATCTTCTTTCGAAATTAAGTTTACTCTTTATGTGTTTGAGTACTTGATTCAATGAAGTATGTGACATATTTATAGATGAAATTTACTTTCAATTATTTTCTATTTTATTGGTCACATGAATATTAATTAATTTGTACTAATTATTGTAATATTAACAAGGTGTAATCATGCACAAAGATATGATTTGTTTTAATAATTTATACTAATTTAGTCAACTGATATCCTAATCGAAGGCATGTTGGTTGGGCCAAAACAAAAAAGTGAATGACAAAAGCATATATTTCCAACTCAAAACAAAAAATGAAATGAAAAATAAAAAATTGAAGAAATATAAAAAGAAAGAGTAGACCACAAATAAAAATATTATGCAGTGGAATAGCTTTCATAACATAATTTCTAGCAATGAATATACTTGCAAATGAATGATTATGCATATTTCAAACTTTATTTCTTCAATCATTTTAATTAAACAGTTATTTGTCCACTACCATTGTCCAAAAGAATATCAGAAATTATTGTAGTTAAATAATTATTTGTCAACTATCATTGTCTCTTGCGAATAATATACTTGGGGTTGTTGTTTTAAAAAGAAAATATTACATATATTGATAATAATACATTAGTTCTTATTTAGTGGTTGTCTTATGGTGTATATCAATCATCATGTCACTTCAACTATATAAAAATAACAAAATTATGATTTTGAATATTTTCTCTGAGTTAATGAGACTCAAGTATATGATTGTTTCGACAATATTGAATTTCTTCAGAAAAGTTCTTCGTTTTAAAATTTTTCTTGATAAACTTCCCAATTTGGTTTGCATTTCAATCTCATGACCAGTATTTCTAGCATTGAATATACATTTATTAGATTTTTTTGTAAACATAAAAATATATTACGATTATCTATGTCTTCAATTGAAATGATTTTGAATTATTGTGTTTTAAGTATAAAAAGACTTGAACTAGATTCATGATGAGTTTATACACCAAACATCGTTTCCTTCTACCTGTCAAATGTCGTTTATATATAAAAAAAAAATTATTCTTTTAATTTTGTCAATTATCATAATCCGTATAAATTGTTCAAAGAATTTGGAACTTGTATGATTTTTATTTCAATAGAATCGTTTATCTACGTATTGATACTTATATTTTTCTTTAAATATTTATCAATCTTCATATGGGGATAAATTAATTTGAAACTTATAGTATGACCCTTTTAAAAAAAATTATTTTGTTCGAATTATTTTTTGTAACCTATTGTTGTCTGCAAGAATATGCTCAAGGAATATTGTTTACTTATATATTATATACATATATTATTTTCCAAAGTACTTACCATATTTTTTTAATTAAATAATAATTTGTCAACTACAATTGTCTCCTGTAAGATAATATACTTGGGGTTGTTGATTTAAACTAAATTATATACTGATAGTGATACATTTGTTATTATTTAGTTGTTGTCCCAGTAGTGTACACCAATTATCTTGCCCCAATCAACTTTGCCAACAATGTTTTTAAACCGGACCCGAGCATTTGGTTCGGCCGTTCGACTTATAACCGAACCTGGTTCGACCGGTTTAACCGGGAACCGGTCTCGAGTCTGGTCCGGTTATTTATCTAGGCCGGGTGGCTAAAAAACCGATGCCACCCGGTAAAAACCGGCCTAAAACCGGAAACCGGTGAACCGCTTTGACCCTTCTTTTTTTTTTGTTTTTTTGTGGATTAGATAAACTTTCTTTGTTTATTACAAAATTTGAAGGGAAAGATAATAAAATAGGTAATTGCATATTTCATGACTAGTAAATTACTAAATCTAGGACTCTAAAAAGTAGAAATACAATCCATCGAATTTAAAATTCCATAATAAGTCATCTATTCATTGACATTGTTAGCAATATTCTACAAAAACTCCAAAAAAAAAAATATTCCATTCATTTTGGATATCCACTTTATTAATTTAGTTTTTGTTTTCATTTGCATTATTGGTATTGTTACATTTGTACTTATATTTACTCTTTACATGTGTGTGCAAATATATATATATATATATATTTGGTCAACTGGTTTTTTTAAAACGATTCAACCGGTCGAACCAAAGGTGACCCAATGACCCAATTATTTGTCCGGTTCGATGTCCGGTCCGATTTAAAAACATTGCTGCGAAAAGCTATTCAAATTTATTCCTTTAACTTTATCTAATATCCTCCTCTCCATGCATGGTTTAAAGAATTGTATGATTTTCATTATTAGTGGAATATATTTTTAATGTTAATTATATTGATATATACATATATATATAATTTTTACTAAAAACTTATCAATAATCATCCGCAATAAATAATTTTGCAACATGTCATATGGCCCTTTTCAAGGAGGTTATTAATTGTTTTTTATGAACAAAAATCACTATATTGAGTCATTGATAAAGGTAAAAAAATCTTTTTTAGAAAGACGTTTGAGCTTAATGTAAAACCATATTCTATAAAATCAACAAAGCCAGAAAATTTTAATTGCGGTATGATATGAATTTTGTTTTAAGGTTGAATTTCTTTTTTGAAATTTAACAATAATTAAGAATTGAACATAATACATGTATCAACTATGGTAAGGATCAAGAATCATATATTTTTCGACCCGTCGTGTGATGGCCAGGGGGAGTAAGGTGGCCTTCTGAATTTTGGCCTTGATCATCGGACATGGAACAAATTAGTGAGGCTTCTCATATGTTTTTTGGAGAAAGGATGAATTAGGATTTTGTACATTTAGCGACCTAAATTATTATTATTATTATTATTGTGTTTTAAGTATGAAAAGACTTCAACTAGATTCAGGACGAGTTTATACACCAAACATTGTGTCCTTCTACCTGTCAAATGTCGTTTATATATAAAAAAAACATTATTCTCTTAATTTTGTGAACAATCAGCATCCATACAAATTGTTCAAAGAATTTAGAACTTGTATGATTTTTATTTCAATAGAATCATTTTGAATGTTATCTATATATAGATACTTACATTTTTCTTAAAATATTTATCAATCATCATCTGGGGGTAAATTAATCTGCAACTTATAATATGACCCTTTTAAAAAAGTTATTTTATATGAATGATTTTTTGTAACCAAATGTTGTCTACAAGAATATGCACAAGGAATATTATTTACTTATATATTATATACATATATTAATTTTAAATTAAGTACCAACAACCCCAAGCTATTCAAATTTATTCCTTTAACTTTATCTACTATCCTCCTCTCTATGCATGGTTCAAAGAATTGTATGTTAATTGTATAGATATATATATATATATATATATATATATATTAATTTTCCTAAAAACTTATCAATAATCATTTGGCAATAAAGAATATTGCAATATGTAATATGGCCCTTTTTAGGAGGTTACTCAAATTTTTAAAAAACAAAATCACTTTGTATTGAGTTATGTATAAAGCTTAAAAACTAGACGAGAATGACATTTGAGCGTAATGTAAAACTATATTCTATAGAATCAACAAAGCCAAAAACAATTGATTGCGGGATGATATGAATTTTTTAAGGTTGATTTTTTTGAAATTTAATAATAATTTAGAATTTAGAACATAATACATGTATCAACTCTGGTAAGGATCAAGAATCATATATCTTTTTGGCCCGTCGTGTGGTGGCTAGGGGAGTAGGGTTGCCTTCCTCAATTTTGGTGGGGATTATCATATGTTTTTTTTGGAGAAAGGATGAATTAGTCTTTTGTATATTTAGCGACCTAAATTATTATTATTATTCTTATTGTTATCATTATTATTATTATTTGGCATCTAACAACCTCTATTCTATAGATTTTGCATCTAATTAATCACCTCCCGCCAACCATACTAGAATATTCCAGGTCATATTGTAACATTATAATATTTAATAATATTGCACCACAATTATTATCAATCATCTAATATATATCTCAACGTTTTGAGTAGATTTTTTCATAATTTAATCTCAAGAAATATAATTGATTTGTTCAAGTTTTATTACCATCATCTCTATGAATGGTTCAAAGAATTTGGAACTTGTATGATTTTTATTATTAGTGGAATTTTTTTTTGAATATTAGCAAGATAGATATCCATATTATTTACTAACAAACTTATCAATAATCATTTGGGGATAAAATAAAATTACAACAAGAACGGCCCTTTTACGAGTTTGATACTCAACATCTAAACTTCACCATAGTTGTTGCTTACGTCATGAAAATATTTGAACTATATTTCAAGATGAGTTTGAGAGATACATGCAAATAAGCTAATTACTTGTAGGTATGAGATTTAGAATACTTCTTGAAAATATAAATAAATTGTTATTACGATGAAAATAGATAAAATAAGTTTATTTATGGAGTTTCGATATCCAAAAATTAAACTATTTGTTCTAGAATTAAGACAAACAAGATCTTAATTTCCAACTACGCAATATATTTTTTTCCAAAATTCTTATGTATTTCTTTAAATTTTCTTTATGCTTTGTTAGTTAATTTCACTCGCTTCCATTTAAATACTACGAAACTTATCATTCAACTAAAAATTTTATAAGTTTTGAAGTATTTGAAAAGTTAAGGAGATGTATTCCTTGTATTGCAAAGAAATAATAAATATACTAAAAATTAGAATTTGGGTTTGGGTGTTGTCCCTTGTTTTACACCAAATATTATGTCCTTATACCCGCCAAATGTTGTTAGATATAAAAACGTATTTTTAATTTTGTCAACTATCTTTGTCCGTATAAATTGTTCAACGAATTTAGAATTTGTATGATTTTTATTTCAATGGGATCTTTTTGAATGTTATGTATATATAGATACTTATATTATTCTTAATATATTTATCATTCATCTTGGACAAAGACTTGTATGAGACGGTCTTACGGATCTAAATCAAGTGAGACGGTTTATACCAAAGTCCACTATGGAAATTGGAAAAATAAAATGGTGGCAAATTTGTAATTTGTGTGCTTGTGGAACGGAATGCCCAAATCAACCATGGACTCTTGTGCAAATTGCACCATTCTTATTTCCTCCTTCCCACTTTTTCTTATTTTGTTTAGCGTTACAATTACCAAAAAAATTTAATGAAAAAAACAATTTTGGCCCACATCCGGGCATCCCTATTATCTACATGTAGCATATTTGTTGTCTTTATATTTCTTTTAATTCCTTTAGCAATAAAACATCCATGTAGCCAAAATCTATTAATAAGCTCCTTTTATATTTTATATGAAAAATAATTTAATGTTCTAAAAAAGTCATTTTGTTTCATATTAAGTATATAAATTAAAATATTTATCCCGAGATCTATATACAATTTAGAATTTTTAAAATATTTACTATTTACTTTAAAATTGTTACTTTTTACTTTAAAAATATTACTTTCTATTCCTTTTACTCCAAAAATAAAGTATTACTTTGTGTTCAAAATATATTAATTTTTACTTGAAAAGCTATACTTTTTACTCAAAAATTAGTACTTACTAATACCATTTAGAAGTATTGATGTTTATTTGAAAAGTATCATTTTTTTACTCAAAAAGTATTACTTTCTATTGTAAATGATTATTTGCTACATCATTTAAATTTTATATATTATTTTCTTTAAAACAATTACTTTTTACTTGAAAATTAATACTTTTATTTAAAAATTATTACTTATTAATCTATTTAAAAGTATTAATATTTACTTGTAAAGTATCATCTTTTACTCGAAAAATATTACTTTTTTACTTAAAAAGTATTACTTTTACTTAAAAATTATTAATTACTAATCTCTTTAAAAGTATTAAGAGAAATTACTAAATTACCTCTCCAGGGAACTACTAATACTTTTTTAGAAACTACTAATACTTTTTGAGGGACTCGCTAATACATTTCGGGAGTATATTCGGAGAAATACTAAAAATTCTTCAGGGAACTACTAATACATTTGGAATCGCTAATACTTTTCGGAAGGACATTTAATACATTTCGGTGAAAAATTTGATTATATTCATGGGAACTACTAAAATATTCTTCAGGACTACTAATACTTTTTCGAGAAACTAAATACTTTTTGATGGATCAAGCTAATATATTTTGGAGTGTATTTAGGAGAAATACTAAATACACTTCAGGAACCACTAATACATTTCGAAGAATCTGTTAATACTTTTAGAAGGATGACTAATACTTTTCAGAAGGATTGTTGATACCGGTGGTCCCTGGAAACTACTAAAACACCACTGCTATTATTACGGAAATGCCACCGAGTCCGCGGGTCAGATTCGTCTAACAAGTCAGACCCGTTAGACGGTCTGACAGAGTTTTTGTGAATATATTTATCATTCATCTTGTGGGGATAAATTAATTTGCAACATCTAGTATGACCTTTTTAAAAAATCATTTTATTCAAATATTTATTTGTGAACTATTATTGACTACAAGAATATGCTTAAGGAATATTGCTTACTTATATATATTATGTCCAAAGTACTTATCATATTCTTTTTAAATAAACAATAATTTGTCAACTATCATTTCTTATGTAGACAATATGTTGTTGGTTTAAACACACACACACACACACACACACACACATATATATATATATATATATATATATGTGTGTGTGTGTGTGTGTGTGTGTTTTAAACCAACAACATATTGTCTACATAAGAAATGATAGTTGACAAATTATTGTTTATTTTGTTCGAATTATTTTTTGTAACCTATTGTTATCTGCAAAGAATATGCTCAAGGAATATTGTTTACTTATATATTATATACATATATTATTTTCCAAAGTACTTACCATATTTTTTTAATTAAATAATAATTTGTCGACTACAATTGTCTCTTGTAAGATAATATACTTGGGGTTGTTGATTTAAACTAAATTATATACTTGATAGTGATACATTTGTTATTATTTAGTTGTTGTCCTATAGTGTACACCAATTATCTTGCCCCACAACTCAACCAACAACAATGTTTTTAAAACCGGACCAACCGGCAAAAATGTTCGGTTCGGCCAGATAACCGAACCGGCTGTTCGACCAAGTTTAACCGAACCGGTCTCGAGTCTGTCCGATTATTTATCTAGGTCGGGTGGCTAAAAAACGATGCCACCCGGTAAAACCGCCTAAAACCGGAAAAAACCGGTGAACCGCTTTGACCATTCTTTTTTTGTTTTTTTGTGGATTAGATAAACTTTCTTTGTTTATTACAAAATTTGAAGGAAAGATAATAAAATAGGTAATTGCATATTTCATGACTAGTAAATTACTAAATCTAGGACTCTAAAAAGTAGAAATACAATCCATCGAATTTAAAATTCCATAATAAGTCATCTATTCATTGACATTGTTAGCAATATTCTACAAAAACTCCAAAAAAAAATATTCCATTCATTTTGGATATCCACTTTATTAATTTAGTTTTTGTTTTCATTTGCATTATTGGTATTGTTACATTTGTACTTATATTTACTCTTTACATGTGTGTGCAAATATATATATATATATATATTTGGTCAACTGGTTTTTTAAAAACGATTCAACCGGTCGAACCAAATGACCCAATGACCCAATTATTTGTCCGTTCGATGTCCTGGTCCGATTTAAAAACATTGCTGCGAAAAGCTATTCAAATTTATTCCTTTAACTTTATCTAATATCCTCCTCTCCATGCATAGTTTAAAGAATTGTATGATTTTCATTATTAGTGGAATATATTTTTAATGTTAATTATATTGATATATACATATATATATAATTTTTACTAAAAACTTATCAATAATCATTTGGCAATAAATAATTTTGCAACATGTCATATGGCCCTTTTCAAGGAGGTTATTAATTTTTTTTTATGAACAAAAATCACTATATTGAGTCATTGATAAAGGTAAAAAAAATCTTTTTTAGAATGACGTTTGAGCTTAATGTAAAACCATATTCTATAAAATCAATAAAGCCAGGAAAATTTTAATTGCGGTATGATATGAATTTTGTGTTAAGGTTGAATTTCTTTTTTGAAATTTAACAATAATTAAGAATTCAGAACATAATACATGTATCAACTATGGTAAGGATCAAGAATCATATATTTTTCGACCCGTCGTGTGATGGCCAGGGGGAGTAAGGTGGCCTTCTGAATTTTGGCCTTGATCATCGGACATGGAACAAATTAGTGAGGCTTCTCATATGTTTTTTGGAGAAAGGATGAATTAGGATTTTGTACATTTAGCGACCTAAATTATTATTATTATTATTATTATTATTATTATTATTATTATTGTGTTTTAAGTATGAAAAGACTTCAACTAGATTCAAGACGAGTTTATACACCAAACATCGTGTCCTTCTACCTATCAAATGTCGTTTATATATAAAAAAACATTATTCTCTTAATTTTGTGAACAATCATCTTCCATACAAATTGTTCAAAGAATTTAGAACTTGTATGATTTTTATTTCAATAGAATCATTTTGAATGTTATCTATATATAGATACTTACATTTTTCTTAAAATATTTATCAATCATCATCCTGGGGTAAATTAATCTGCAACTTATAATATGACCCTTTTAAAAAGTTATTTTATATGAATGGTTTTTTGTAACCAAATGTTGTCTACAAGAATATGCACAAGGAATATTATTTACTTATATATTATATACATATATTAATTTTAAATTAAGTACCAACAACCCCAAGCTATTCAAATTTATTCCTTTAACTTTATCTACTATCCTCCTCTCTATGCATGGTTCAAAGAATTGTATGTTAATTGTATAGATATATATATATATATATTAATTTTCCTAAAAACTTATCAATAATCATTTGGCAATAAAGAATATTGCAATATGTAATATGGCCCTTTTAGGAGGTTACTCAAATTTTTAAAAACAAAATCACTGTATTGAGTTATGTATAAAGCTTAAAAACTAGACGAGAATGACATTTGAGCGTAATGTAAAACTATATTCTATAGAATCAACAAAGCCAAAAACAATTGATTGCGGGATGATATGAATTTTTTTAAGGTTGATTTGTTTTTGAAATTTAATAATAATTTAGAATTTAGAACATAATACATGTATCAACTCTGGTAAGGATCAAGAATCATATATCTTTTTGGCCCGTCGTGTGGTGGCTAGGGGAGTAGGGTTGCCTTCTCAATTTTGGTGGGGATTATCATATGTTTTTTTGGAGAAAGGATGAATTAGTCTTTTGTATATTTAGCGACCTAAATTATTATTATTATTCTTATTGTTATCATTATTATTATTATTTGGCATCTAACAACCTCTATTCTATAGATTTTGCATCTAATTAATCACCTCCCGCCAACCATACTAGAATATTCCAGTCATATTGTAACATTATAATATTTAATAATATTGCACCACAATTATTATCAATCATCTAATATATATCTCAACGTTTTGAGTAGATTTTTTCATAATTTAATCTCAAGAAATATAATTGATTTGTTCAAGTTTTATTACCATCATCTCTATGAATGGTTCAAAGAATTTGGAACTTGTATGATTTTTATTATTAGTGGAATTTTTTTTTTGAATATTAGCAAGTATAGATATCCATATTATTTACTAACAAACTTATCAATAATCATTTGGGGATAAAATAAAATTGCAACAGTAAACGGCCCTTTTACGAGTTTGATACTCAACATCTAAACTTCACCATACTTGTTGCTTACGTCATGAAAATATTTGAACTATATTTCAAGATGAGTTTGAGAGATACATGCAAATAAGCTAATTACTTGTAGGTATGAGATTTAGAATACTTCTTGAAAATATAAATAAATTGTTATTACGATGAAAATAGATAAAATAAGTTTATTTATGGAGTTTCAGATATCCAAAAATTAAACTATTTGTTCTAGAATTAAGACAAACGAGATCTTAATTTCCAACTACGCAATATATTTTTTTCCAAAATTCTTATGTATTTCTTTAAATTTTCTTTATGCTTTGTTAGTTAATTTCACTCGCTTCCATTTAAATACTACGAAACTTATCATTCAACTAAAAATTTTATAAGTTTTGAAGTATTTGAAAAGTTAAGGAGATGTATTCCTTGTATTGCAGTAAATAATAAATATACTAAAAATTAGAATTTGGGTTTGGGTGTTGTCCCTTGTTTTACACCAAATATTATGTCCTTATACCTGCCAAATGTTGTTAGATATAAAAACATATTTTTTAATTTTGTCAACTATCTTTGTCCGTATAAATTGTTCAACGAATTTAGAATTTGTATGATTTTTATTTCAATGGGATCTTTTTTGAATGTTATGTATATATAGATACTTATATTATTCTTAATATATTTATCATTCATCTTGGACAAAGACTTGTATGAGACGGTCTCACGGATCTAAATCCGTAAGACGGATTTATACCAAAGTCCACTATGGAAATTGGAAAAATAAAATGGTGGCAAATTTGTAATTTGTGTGCTTGTGGAACGGAATGCCCAAATCAACCATGGACTCTTGTGCAAATTGCACCATTCTTATTTCCTCCCTTCCCACTTTTTCTTATTTTGTTTAGCGTTACAATTACCAAAAAAATTTAATGAAAAAAACAATTTTGGCCCACATCCGGGCATCCCTATTATCTACATGTAGCATATTTGTTGTCTTTATATTTCTTTTTTAATTCCTTTAGCAATAAAACATCCATGTAGCCAAAATCTATTAATAAGCTCCTTTTATATTTTATATGAAAAATAATTTAATGTTCTAAAAAAGTCATTTTGTTTCATATTAAGTATATAAATTAAAATATTTATCCCGAGATCTATATACAATTTAGAATTTTTTAAAATATTTACTATTTACTTTAAAATTGTTACTTTTTACTTTAAAAATATTACTTTCTATTCCTTTTACTCCAAAAATAAAGTATTACTTTGTGTTCAAAATATATTAATTTTTACTTGAAAAGCTATACTTTTACTCAAAAATTAGTACTTACTAATACCATTTAGAAGTATTGATGTTTATTTGAAAAGTATCATTTTTTTACTCAAAAGTATTACTTTCTATTGTAAATGATTATTTGCTACATCATTTAAATTTTATATATTATTTTCTTTAAAACAATTACTTTTTACTTGAAAATTAATACTTTTATTTAAAAATTATTACTTATTAATCTATTTAAAAGTATTAATATTTACTTGTAAAGTATCATCTTTTACTCGAAAAATATTACTTTTTTACTTAAAAAGTATTACTTTTACTTAAAAATTATTAATTACTAATCTCTTTAAAAGTATTAAGAGAAATTACTAAATTACCTCTCCAGGGAACTACTAATACTTTTTCGAGAAACTACTAATACTTTTTTGAGGGACTCTAATACATTTTAGTATATTCAGGAGAAATACTAAAAAATTCTTCAGGAACTACTAATACATTTCGGAAGAATCGCTAATACTTTTCGTAAAATCATTAATACATTTCGGTGAAAAATTTGATTATATTCATGGGAACTACTAAAATATTCTTCAGGACTACTAATACTTTTTCGAGAAACCGCTAATACTTTTTTGATGGATCTAATATATTTGGAGTGTATTTAGGAGAAATACTAAATACACTTCAGGGGAACCACTAATACATTTCGGAAGAACTGTTAATACTTTTTAGAAGGATGACTAATACTTTTCGGAAGGATTGTTGATATCGGTGGTCCCCGGAAACTACTAAAACACCACTTTGCTATTATTACGGAAATGCCACCGAGTCCGCGGTCGATTCATCTAACAAGTCGGACGTTAGAAGCGGTCCGTGAGTTTTTATGAATATATTTATCATTCATCTTGTGGGGATAAATTAATTTGCAACATCTAGTATGACCTTTTAAAAATCATTTTATTCAAATATTTATTTGTGAACTATTATTGACTACAAGAATATGCTTAAGGAATATTGCTTACTTATATATATTATGTCCAAAGTACTTATCATATTCTTTTTAAATAAACAATAATTTGTCAACTATCATTTCTTATGTAGACAATATGTTGTTGGTTTAAACACACACACACACACACACACACACACATATATATATATATATATATATATATATATATATCAATAATGATACATTTGTTCTTATTTGGTTTTTGTCCTATGGTGTACATCAATCATCTTGCCCCTTCAACCCGCCAAAAGCTTTTTAAATAGTAAAACATTATTGCTTTAACTTTGTCTACTAGCCTCGTCCCTACGAATGGTTTAAAGAATTAAGAACTTGTATGATTTTGTTATTAGTCGAATATTTTTTAATGTTATTGTATAGATATCAACATTTTCCACTAAAACTTATCAATAATCATTTGGCGATAATGAATTTTGCAACATGTAATATGGCCCTTTTTGAGTTTGTTGCTCAATTGTTTTCTAGGAAACTCAACATCTAAACTTTTTGGGATTGTAAAAATACGTGTTAGGCCTCCTACGGTGTAGTATACCGTCGAGACGCTATCATGTGCGCAACATGTGAAGGGAAAGTGAAAAATCATGTAAAGTTTGGATTAAAATAAATATGTTTGGCCATTCTTGAAACTTTCATATATTCATTTTTTTCAAAGTACCTATGAATCAACAATCGTTATGTACAATAATATGCTTGACATTTTTTTAACACAAAACATATATGTATACAGAATTTTTTTATTTTAGTACATAAACTATGCACTATTTTCACTTTTGGTACCCCACATTCGGTCGTATCAATTTTGGTACCCCATATTTATCTTTTATTCACTTTTGCTACATTTCATCAAACAATTGTCAATTTTGGTGCCCAATATTTTACTTTTTCATCATCAATTTTGGTACCCCATGTTTTAGTTATTAATCACTCATGATACGAAATATGGCGAAACCGATTAAAAAGTAAAATTTCGGTACTAATAATGATTTTTCCTAAAAGTCGGGTACCAAAAGTGAAAAAATAGTATAGTTTATATAAACTAAGTATGTTACAAATATTACAAAATGAAGTCTTAACTTATAATACTAACGGATCTAAGTCTAAAAAAATTCACAAAGTAAATCCAATTACATAAACTAAGTATGTTACAAATATTACAGCGGAAGTCTTAACTTATAAAACTTAATAATAACAAATAATACCTCAAAAATTAGTAACCAAAATCAGTACAATTACACTTCGAAATACTTAGGGCAAAAATCTGAGAAATGGCACAGCACGTTTCGGTTTCCGCGTTACTCTTGTATTTGTGTCCGTAATTAAGTTCGTCGAACTCTGAAAATTTTTAGGAAAACTTGGGGTGAGCTAAACGAGCTCAGTGGGTAGGGGAATGGGAATGCAAGAGTTATTAACGAAAACTCGAAGGAAATTATTTGAGCTAATTACTAAGTGAACAAAATGGTTTCATGCGTGCAAATGAATGTAAAGATACGGAAACAAAATATAAATTGTACTAACCTCCCGAGTTTTAGGTTGCTGCATCAAATACAATGTTAGCACAAATACGGTAAACAAATTATGGGATTCAAGTCAAATTTAAAATGGACAAGGTTCTGTGCCCCATTTTAAATACCAGCGAGATACACAAAATAACGTTGGGCCGATGTGGAATAAACACCGCACCCTAACGTTCCTAGTCAAGCATGATTTTAAAACGGACAAGGTTCTATGCCCACCATCGAGATACACAAAATAAACGCAGGATCGATGTTGATCAAACACCGAACCCTATTGCGTTCTCCAACTCACCAGGCCGAAGCCTCCCGGCTCCTTATTCCTTCCAAGTGGCTCGACGACTCTTTAGGGGTTTAAACCCAGAGACCGTCATATTCCGGAATATACCAATACTACGACCCAAGTTCTGCCGCCGTCTCCGGCCCGACCAGAAAAATGGGAATAGGCCCATGTGTAGTCGAGCAAACACCAACAGGCGACCTATTCGATTGATTGCCCCGAACTACACACGCCAATTTTTAAAACAGACAAGGTTATATGCCCCATTTTGAAAACCATCGAGATACACAAAATAAATGCAGGGTCGATGTTGATCAAACACTGAACCCTATTGCATTCTCCAACTCACCAGGCCAAAGCCTCCAAGCACCTTATTCCTCCGAGTGGCTCGACGACTCTTTAGCTGTGGGTTTATACCCAGAGTCCGTCATATTCCGGAATATACCAATACTACGACCCAAGTTCTGCCGCCGTCTCCGGTCCGACCAGAAAAATGGGAATAGGCACATGTGTAGTCGAGCAAACACCAACAGGCGACCTGTTCGATTGATTGCCGAACTACACACGCCAAACGGGTTCATCACAAGACTGAATCCAAATTTCAATGACAATTCAACAAAAATGTAATAATAAACGAGAATGGTAAAATATCAATGAATTTTAAGACTGGGAAATGCTACATATCACATTTGATTGCCAATAAAAACGAGTATATAGTAATTGAAATACTCGCGCACATGACATTACCATACAATAATATAAATTCATAATCTTGATCATTACCAATAGAATTCGCTTATCTCATATACGAGAAGTTCTAGTACAATGATGATGCTACGTGGGTAAATCATTTTCGTCTCAACTAGGTTAAATTCTAGATTTCAAGGGAAATATAATATTTTCAAGTCATTCAATGAACGTGCATCTATAATGTTATCAATTAATAGGAGTAACCGGTTATTATTAAAGTAAGGATAGTAAACAACATGGCTATTTGTTAAGGCGAATGTCTTATTAACGATGTAACTAGTTGAAATGGTAGTCCAAGAAGGGTGGCCAAATCTAACTGCTTAATGTTCTTAAAACTCTTAATAATTTTATATATGGATCGGCAAAGTTTCTTTACCTAAGTTTTATGACTTTGGAGATGGACTCAATTTATGTGGAAATTTGAGATGTCCATATCATAAAGGTGCTCAACACTTATGGTTCGAACCTCTTGGGAAGAGTCTTCTAATTTTCTTAGGAATTTTATATTCTTTCTCACAAACAGAAAAAAAAAGTAATCATATTGTATAAGTGTAATCGTCTAATTTATAAACTAATCAACAATATTTTGAGAGTATCTTGACAATCTCTAAAATTGATTTAGACTTAAGTGTTGATCAGGTCCACATATTCGTGTATATATATATATATATATATTAGTCCCTAATTCCTTTATTTACTCGGCAAATAATAGCAATTAACAATTACAAGCCAGCTCCTATAAATGATAATTTAGATATAACAAATTAATTGATTTAGTCCAATTCTTGTCCATAAATAATGTGATCCATGATTTTAAGCTTAGTGATTTAAGATTTAAGACAATCCATCGAAAGTAGCAGATTAAATTATTTTGAAAATTTCAAATTTCGTATCCCTGACATATTACTCTAAAATTTATTATGCATATCTTTTGGTTTGGTTTATTAGAATGCAATTGTATCACAAGTCCATTTTCCATTATTAAATAGGAATTTCACTAAATAGCAAATTTGTAAGATATATAACCAAAACACATAATTGATTCATGGCTTTCATTAGAAATAAAACCTTTTTTTAAAAAAAAATTATTTTACCCACTTTTAGATGATCTCCATCCGGAAGAGGGGCCGCGACGGTGGAGAACACAAGGGGGGCGGCTAGGGTCCGGCGTTCGATGGATACCGACGAATTCCGCGGTGGGCCAGAAAAAGAAAAAGAAAACGGAGATAGAAGATAAAATGAGAAAGAAAAGAAGAAAAGAAGAAGGAAAAGGAAAAAAACAATGAACAAGAGAAGGAAGGTGGTCGTGTAGTGGAACGGCGGCGAGGGCGGAGGGTGGCCCGTGGCGGCGTCGTGCGGTAGTGGGGGGAAGAGAGGGAGGAGAAAATAGAAAGAGAAAAAAAGAAGGAAAGAAAAAGAAAAAAATGGGAAATAACAATTTTCCTAGGCGGTGGTGGCGGTCGCCGTGAGGATGGAGGAGGTGGCGGCAAATGGAGGTGGCGCGCGCACTGAGGAGGAGAAGAGAGAAGGAAGGGGCTGACACCATCTAGTGTGTGCTTGTGTGTGTAAAAATCTGAAAATGAGTTAGGGTTTGGAGTTTGGGGTATTTATAAGCCTCTAAATGGGTAGGCTTTTAGTTTGGGTTGGGTTTGGGTGTGGGCTTAGATGTGGGCTTGATGCTGAAAATTGTTGGGGTTAAGATGTGGGCTTTAATTTAAAATGCTGAAAAATAAAATGGATTTAGGCTTGTATAATATAAATTGCTGAAAATTAAAAATTGAGTTTTGGGCTTGTTAAAATAAATGTTGAAATATACTAAATACCAAGATATAATTATTTATTAATGCCAAAATAAATTAGAAACTATATAATAAAATTAATAGATTTCAAATTATAAACCTATAAATAAAAATATTAGTATTATAGATAATAATCCAATAATAAGATAGTAAACGAAAATTAGGTCGATATAAAGTATAGTAATGTCAAATACATACTAAAAATTATTCTAAGCTAATAAATAATACTACAATAAATTATTAGAAACATAATCTATTAGTTATCTCAAATAAAATTCTAGGTCGATTAAATGTGGGGTATCACATACTCCCTCCTTTAAAGAATTTGGTCCCCAAATTCCTTTTCACCATAAAAATTGTAGATTTAACAATTTCAAGCTTAAAATCCCAAGTCGCTATTTTCTTCTTTCCAAGCTTAACATCTAATTGTCATATGGTTTTGTTGTATATCTTATCTATACCTAGGTATCTTAACACATAACTGATATTGACGGTAAAGTCTCAAAAGATAAATTTCTAGATCCCAACCATCAATCTAAAATGTTGACAACTTACCACTACTGACCTCTGAATTCTTACAAGATCCGAAGAAAAATTCGATCCAAGGCAAGAAATTCTAGTTACACTTGATAATCAAATCTAACCGTTAATTTCCACCTTAGTCGAACTTAATCTAAGAATTCAATATTTCAATCCAACTCACGCAAGCATCCAAAAATAAAACTCAAACTCAAAATTTGATATCATCAAATCGTTGTAATCTAATTCCCCAGCAATTGATCTTATCCTGGTTTTGTTCGGACTTCTCGGCAGTTGGTCAGTATCTAAGGTTACCAATTTGATAAATCATAACTTTGTCTTATTCAGAAACCGAAACTCAAACATCTCCGTGATGGCGCTAAATCATCAAACCTCTTCACATAATATGTTACCTCATCATAGTTTCCTTGACAAATTCATCTTAATAGTGTTTATAAAATAAGTTCTTTATTGAGAACTACGAAAATAACTAAAACCAATAGGATGCATTTCCTTAAAAATTAATTGTGGTGTTAATTGACCTTATAATTCGTATTATCTAGCGATTGAATTAAACCTTCTATTTAATCAATTACTAGCCAACTTACCATAACTTAATACACTTATATATATATAACCTATAACCAATATCGATACTAGAAGCCCAAATGATAAACACATAGATCCACCAAACGCTAGCACCCTCATTCATTTCCTATACAATCACATTATCCATTGATAATCAAACTCTAACACAAATAAGCCACATTCTATTCGATAATAAAACCTTAATCTTTGAATAAATCTTAGCAACATACTTATTTCAATTTAAACTTAACTAGAGTTTTAAGATCACCCACTAGTAATAATCTAATCCACAGGTCGAGAATCTTGTCCTGGGTTAGCTCAGGTGCAGTTCCTTTTACACCCAAGCTCTGATACCATATTTGTAACGCCCCAAATTTAATAAACCCAAAATAGTCACAATAATCCCAATTTTCATAGTACAACTCCAAAAATTTACTAATTTGAGCTCCACAAACGTATTTGTCTGAAAGTATGATAATTGAAAACTTATAATACTAACGGGTCTAAGTCTAAAAAAATTCACAAAGTAAATCCAATTACATAAACTAAGTATGTTACAAATATTACAGCAGAAGTCTTAACTTATAAAACTTAATAATAACAAATAATACCTCAAAAATTCGTAACCAAAATCAAGTACAATTACACTTCAAATACTTTGGGCAAAAATCGAGAAATGGCACAAAGACGTTTTGGTTTTCGCGTTACTCTTTGTATTTGTGTCCGTAATTAAGTTCGTCGAACTCGAAAATTTTTAGGAAAACGTGGGGTAAGCTAAACGAGCTCGATGGGTAGGGAATGGGAATGCAAGAGTTATTAACAAAAACTCGAAGGAAATTATTTGAGCTAATTACTAAGTGAACAAAATGGTTTCATGCGTGCAAATGAATGTAAAGATACGGAAACAAAATATAAATTGTACTAACCTCCTGAGTTTTAGGTTGCTGCATCAAATACAATGTTAGCACAAATACGGTAAACAAATTATGGGATTCGAGTCAAATTTAAAATGGACAAGGTTAATGCCCCATTTTAAATACCAATTATATATATATATATATCACTCCAAAAGCCACAATTTCGCCAACATAATTGAGGAAGGGAATAAAATTCATTTCCATCTTAGAATATCCACTCTATTCTCCCAACACTACTCATTTGTAACACTTAATTTCAAAACACAAAAATAAAAAAAAAAAAAAATCCTGCACCTATTTCTCCTTAAGACCGAAACAAGCAAGAGGATTTTTATCTTATCTTCTTAAAACTTCAAGCCTACTCCTTCATCTTCTAACCTTGTTGAATCCTTCCTTATTGAGGTACTCCTAGAGGATTAATTCTTGAAGAATTAAGGTAGACCTAGACTTGACTCCAAGCTTGAAGAAGAAATTCAAGACAACACACATTGAGGTGAGAAATTGTGATTTTAGTATTATTACTCTTGACAACTTGAGCAATTAATTTTGACTCAAAGATTTTAATTTTTTGAACTTGGATATGGTGACATTTAGGGGTTGAACTTGGAGTATTAGGAGCAAAAGCCCTTATTCTTAAGAAGATCTTCACTTTTAAACAAAACCCAAAAACTTACTACGAGGTTGGTGAAAAATGTTTCTACAAAAATGCATCATTCTTTTTACTAGTGCACAAAAATGCATGTTCATGTGATAATATGATATTTTATGAATTTTATAAAGTATTTATGAGATTTATGTTTTAATGAAATTTTGAGAAAATAAAAAGATGAGTATAATATTTTCTTGCATAAAATGTTGATAAAATTGTTCATCATTATGCTTTTATGATTTATGATGCTATGAAGGTTCAAATATATTTTAGAAATATTTAAAATAAGTTTTCATATATTATCGGAATTCTAGACTTGTTACTTGTGCAAGAAAAATCGAAGCATGGGTTATTTTTATAATTATTGTGAAATATTGGGCCAAAAATGTAAATATAAAAAAATATGAAGGCCACCTCTGAAAATTCGAAATATTGGACCCAATAATCTGTAAATTTCATATATGAAGTGACTTGAAAGATTGGGACCCCTTCCGGGCAAGAATATACAATAAGGAACAAGTTTGACATCAAAATATAAAATTGTAAAAACTTAAAGGACTAAAACTGTAATTTTTGAAACTGGGGCAGTAAGGGTATCTCGAAAACTTGCAGATTTATTTCATATGATATTTTAAACTTTTAGTTCAAATTTCATAACCATCCGACTTGAAACGAGCTTTTAACGGCAAACAATTGCCTTTGGGCCAATTTTCGATAATGAGGTACCTAACATTCGAATTTTCAAAAAACACTGTTTTAATCACTACTTATTACTTTCCTAAAAATTATTTTGAAATTTGAGTCACCTCAAAACCCTTCCCGGTTTAAGAGTTACCAAATTTTAAAATATCAAGTCAAAAATCAAAATTTTTGGAAACTAGAGGACGAAACTGCAATTTTTATAAAATCTGTCTCGAGCCTCTGGAAAATTTAAACCTCTGGGAATTTATAAATTTTTGTAACTAACCTTATCCTTTTCGAGTCCGGAATTGAAACTTATCGAATTTTAGAACCCTAAGGGAATATATTTCCTTAATAAAAATAATTTTTATTTTAAAATTTGCTAAGGACCTTGAAATTGATATTTTCTAACTTGGTTACCTTATAAAAATTTTACTATATAATTTTGTACTTATCTAATAAAAATATCAAGCTTGAACATAATGCACCGAACCAAATATTAAAACCGGCTAGATTATCCACCCGATAACTAGACCGCGAGTTTTGTTTTTGAAATAAATATCAGATATTGTGTGACCAAGATCACTCCGGACTTGCTAATTGATTTTATCAAATTTTTCGAACGAGCAAGATAGTACTTGGAAGAGAAATTTTGACGTGAAAATTTAAGTGCATGTAAAGTGGAATTAAATGAAGTGAAGTGAAACTTGAAGTGAAACTACAAGTGAAATGTGAAGTGAAGTGAAAATTGAAGTGAAATGTGAAGTGAAAATTGAAGTGAAATGTGAAGTGAAATAATAAGTGGAAGTGAAAATGAGAATGAAAGTGAAAAGTAAAGTGAAAACTTAAAGTGGGATAACGGCTACGGCCCTATCCAAGTGAAGTGGGATATTGGCTACGACCTTATCCAAATTAAGTGGGATATCGGCTACGGCCCTATCCAAGTGAAGTGGGATATTGGCTACGGCCTTATCCAAATTAAGTGGGATAACGGCTACGGCCCTATCCAAGTGAAGTGGGATATTGGCTACGGCCTTATCCAAATTAAGTGGGATAACGACTATGGCCCTATCCAAGTGAAGTGGGATATTGGCTACGGCCTTATCCAAGTGGGATATCGGCTCACCCTATCCAGTGAAGTGGGATATTGGCTCGACCTTATCCAATTGAAAGTGGAAGTAAATATTAATAAGACCATAATAATGCTTGAAATATAACCAATCTAACATAATGGTTAATGGAAATCTTTCTATAAATAACGAAACAAAGTCATATGCACTCTCATGCATTGATTTCCATTAAATTATTTTCCGTGCATAAAAATGAGCCACACTCCCACACCGACACCCACCCACTGAGGATTTTTGTTCTCACCCTACCTCTTTTATCAACCAGAAGATGAAAGATTGTATCAGGACGCTGGTGACGAAGGATCCCAGGATGTAGCCTTGTTGTGAAGCCCCGATTTTTCCGAGCATATAATTGATTCTTATTATCGCCTATGTATTTAATCGACTATTTTACCGCATCACTTTGACGGGTAAATATTAATAATATTTATATTTTGTATTTTATATCATTTCATTTATTACTTGTGATCATGATCTTTAGTAATTCTATTTTGCATTTATGATCACTTGATTAATCATTATTACTATTTTTGTATTTATTAGTCACCTTAGAATTTTAAAAGACTATTTATTTTAGAGACTTTTACCTTATAGAATTAAGATTTTGATTTAGATTAAGTGCTCATGAGACTTATAAGTGATCAAGGAAATCACTAATTATTTTGGGAGATTGATATATTTCATCTATTATCATCAAATTTGGGACAAAAAAATATATAGAATTACCACAATGCCCTTAGTATGGATGACCATGATGATATTTTTGGAGTAAAAATATCATCCAACTCTTGTACACCTACACCTTATATTAGTCATCTTGTGTATAATTATACCATTAATTCAAATATTATACACATCATCTCTTACATTACTTCTTTATTATTATTTTGCCAACATGTTGGAAGTCTTCCAACATTCCATTCAAACCATCTCATGCCCATACCTTTGACCTCCAAAATGTCTCTCATGCAAGAGGCAAAATGCAAGACACAAATTAATCAAAAATTTCTCCCCTCTCTCCATAGTGGACGGCAATTATACCCAAAAATGAACCAATTTTGTTCATTTTCATCCAACATTTTAATCTCTCAAGCTAATTCTCCTCCTTTTCTCTAACCTCTCTTTAAAATTCATTCACATCTTCAAACATTCAAACAAAATTCATTCATATCTTCAAACCTTCAAACACCAACTCTTAACATCTTCAAATCTTCAACATAAGTTCTTCATATCTTCAAGTATCACTTCTTCATATCTTCAAATATTCAAACACAAGTCCTTCACATCTTCAAACCCATCTTCATAACTCCAAAAACATCTTCTTCCTAACATTAAACATACTTCCTTTCTTCAAACATCCAAACCAAAACAAACAATCTTACCATTTAAAACTCAAAAATTCGAACACCCTCTTTCTCAAGGTAAGAAATTTCACTCCTCAATTCACTTAAATTATTCCTACTCATCACCTTATTCTTTTAACTTAAGTTTATATTTTGAATTTTGAGGTACTTAGAAGACCACTTGGAGACATGCATGCATGGTGGTGAAACTTGAAGACTTGAAGAAGAACTAATAGAGAATTTGGACTACAATGTAAGAATTTTAACACCCTTTTTCATTTTTGAGAAATAGGGGCTGACCTTAGGTGATTTTGGAGTTGAACCAAAAATTCCAAATTTAAAGCTTCAACTAGTCTTCAATCACCTATTACACAAGGTAAAGTGTAGTCTTTCTCATTTTCTTATCTCCTTCTTTTTCTCCTTAATTTTTTTCTCATTTTTCTAACTTCAAATTTTTTATATTTCTTGACTTAGGGGCTGACCTAAGTGACCTCATCAAAAAATTGTGAAATTTATCCTTTTATTTCATAATTTTCCAATTTTAAGGTGGGTGGAAAAATACTTTCCAACTATTAGGTGTTTTTATTAAAATGCATGTAGAAAATTTTGATTATGAGACTTGAGATATATAATCTATGTATTGCATGTCAATTTTATGTATCAAATCATGAAAATTCTCAAGAGTTGCTCAAAATTGCTATTTATTGAATTTTAGGTGCATGCATGTGCAATTTAATGATCTATTTGATGAATTCTTGTATGTATTGGATATGCATGTGTATGATCTTTAAAATCCATGTTTTGGATGACTTATAACCTGGACAAGTCGAGCATAATTGATTAAATTTCAATTTTGGACTTAAAAATGTAAAAATGGAAAGTTGGTGGACTAAATTGCAAGAAAATGAAAGTTAAAGGACCTCTCTGCAAATTTCAAATTTTGGGACTGTACTCAGGTTCAAAAATGACTTTTGGACATTTTAATAAAGTTTTAAGAGTTTTAAGATAAATAAAATCAACCTTTAAAAGCCCAAGGACTAGATTGTAAAATTTTGAAAGTTTAAGGGCTACTTTGCAAATTTTAAAACTGTACCAGACCTTAACTTTAGATTTTGAAAATTTTATTCTTAAGGTACTGGAAATGACATATTTTAAATGTATTCCAAAAATCCAAGTGTTTAGGGCTTGGAAAGTAATTTTACTAAAATTGAGGGACTAAAGTGTAAAATACTAAACTTGAGGACCCAAATGAAATTCCAGGACATATGCAGCCCATGCACCTAGAAATACTAACTTAACTATAACTTAATTATATTTTGGACCCAAGGTTCAAATTTCATAACAATTGGACCACTAAAAGCCTTAAAGGCAATTATTTCAAAATGGGACAAAAATGATATTTTCAAAAGTTAAAGGACCTACACTTATTTCTTTTAAAAATTGCTTTTGTCCCAATATCCTATCAACCTTAGTGACATTTTCCAACTGGAATCACATTAAAAGCCCTTCCGGTTTGTGAGTTCCGATTATTTTAAACTTAAGGTCCGAAATGACAATTTTTACAAATTTGGGGCCAATGTGAGAATTTTATAAAAACTCGACCTCAAAACTTTAAAAACCTGAATCTCTGGAAAACTTGGAGAATATAGGAACTGACCTCATAATATTTCAAGTTCGGTATATTTTTTATTCAATACTTAACCCCAAAAGTCTTGGTTTTTACAATACGGGGCTAAATTGTAATTTTTCTTTTATGAATGATCTAACTCAAATTATTTTTCCTTTTACTAAAATATCCCTGGATCCTCTGACTTGGAGATTTAATTAAAGTATTTTATTTTCTCAAAAACCCTTGACTTATCGGACCGATTCGACCGATTAATACCGATCGATGGGCGACTTCCCTGCGTCTTGCGGTTTTGAATCTATAACGGGACTTATGTTCCACCTAATCTTTCAAGATATCGAAGATTGCTTATCCTTCCGATAATCATCTTCATCCAAATAACTCCACCAACGCCATATTTCTACTCGTGAATTTCCAAAAATTTTCCCCGAATCGCTTCCATCAATAATACTACTCGCACTGGTTGACTACCTAAACTTGTATTTACTTTCTGCTTGAGTCAACTTGGTGTGTCGAGCTCACGGTCGGAATGGATACATCGGGGATGGAACCGGCAGCTCATTCGCTATTCCACTCTTCCTACCCCATCGTCCTAATCCCGCAACCGAGGGACGGAGTTTGTACAAGGGAAGCAGTGTCGTAGTACTTGAGGTATAATCATGATTATGACAATCCGGGCCTAGCTAGCTCTCTTTGTGGATTTATCTTTGCCTATGGAGCGATAAGGTGACAGGTCTTGGACCATCTTGCTCGGAGAGTTACAAGGAAGAACGAAGGAATCGTTGCTCGATCCACACGATTCCGGAGTTATCGGACCCGTTTGGTTGACGCTACAATTCCGTGACGCAACCGATACTTGTTTTTGCATTGGTTGGCGCTACAAGTCCGTCGCAACCATTATCTCGCTTGCATGGGATTGGCGTTACATTTCCGTACGCAATCTATATGTCTTATCAATCACATAGTGCTGTGTGACCATGAATCGCTTGAATCGTATAAGTATATTACTTAAATATATTTATCACGATGCTTGTGGATGTGTGTGAATTCATGCATCATACTCACGTGTTTTCATATAACCGTTTTCTCGCATTAACTATATATCGCCACACTTGCACACGATCACCCCATCCACTTTGAGATTTATGTCTCATCCCCACCTGCTTTTCTAACCTTTAGATGAGGACTTCGTTGAAGATCTTTGAACCGCCTTGGATTGAGCCCTTGTACTCCGCTTGTTGGATTTACTATTTCTTGTTGTTATTGATGGACTCATTTCTTTTGATTCTTTGTTGGACTATTTTATTTTCCTTTCATTCCGGTTCAGTAACTAAAGGAGTAGGACCCTTTGACTTTTAAGTTGTTATCTTTGGCTGATTTTTCGAGGATGTAATTTGGATTGTGGATGTTGTGGACTGTAAGTTGTACTTGTTATTTTATTTCCGCCGCTATTTAGACTGTTCCATTAGGTTCTCGATGATATTCGTCTAGATCGTTTGGTTATTTGTATTTAAGTTGTGGATCGTCGTCGCGTCCCGTTTCGGGCGTGATGATTAGAGTGGTATCAAAGCTCGGCTAGTAAGATGGAAACTTACACCGAGCCGACCCGGATAGGACCCTCGATCCGTGTTTTTGGGTAGTACTGCGATTTGACCAATTAAGTGTGAAATCGATTTCAAATTGGCATAGAACGCCTTATTGAGTTTGAACTAAGTTAGAACGCATATTTTGAGATTCCATAGTCATACTTGTCATGACTTAGTTGATTCTTGATGACTTTCTTTATTCATTATTTCTTTATTCTCTTCTTATCTTTCCTTTACCTTTGATCGATCCGCCTTAGTTTTGTTGTTACTTTCCTGCGATATAACTTGCTTTATGCGAATAATTATTGTATTCATCTACTCGTGAATCGCAACTAACGCTTCAAGATACTGAGAATGGCCGAACATCAAGGGCGTGGGAGACCTCGCCGTTCACGAGGGGATGACGACGCACCTGGGACCGGTACCCTCCCCGAATTACCATCGCCTCTTCCACCTGCTGCAGGAGACAACTTGACCGCCGCACAGGCCCTACAACAAATCTTGGTTTTCATGAGGCAACAAAAAGCGTAACCTCAACCCCGTGGTCCCGAACCCACCGAGAGGCGAACGATCGCACGTTGGAGCAATTTCTACGGTTCGACCCACCAACCTTCTTAGGAGAGCGGATGATTTGAAGGCGAGAAGAATGGATAGAAAAATCGAGAATATCTTCAATGCTCTCCAATACTCGGATGAGCGTAAAGTCACCCTCGCCGTATTTAAATGCCTGGAATCGGTTTGCTAGAGACCGTGGAGGGCGGTTGAAAGAAGGTGGGAACAGGACCGGGTAGCGAAACATGGGAAACGTCTTGGCCGAGTTCAATGAACGATACATTCCACAGGTTGTGAAAGAGGCGCGCGAGATGAATTCCATAGATTGAGGCGAGGAACATGACTGTAGCTCGATGAGTGCTGAATTTCACCGATTGTCCAAGTATGCTCTAGGGACAATCGGAATCAAGAGGATAAGCTTTACAAGTTCACTCGAGGATTGAAACGAACTTGAAAACAATCGTTGATCGCTTGAATCGACAACCTACTCGGTAAAAGAAAGGCAACTCTCCACATTGAGTCGGGATCAACCGTATTGGGATGCATTCAATGAGAGTAGGCCATCGAATGCATCTTAAGAGGACAAATGTGGGACCATCTAATCCGCCGCTAAGTTTCGAAGGGACCGATTAATAAGACAGATAAGGAAAGGGACCATGAAGGAAAGCGGGTCAATTGTGTGCATATTGCCGTAAACCGGACAACCGCCAATGATCAAGGCGTAAACAAGGAAGCGTTTTGCTTATTTGTGGTAGTAATCGACATCATCCGAAAGATTGCCCGAAGTATGAGGACCGAACCAAACAGACGCAGCCGTTGCGGCCGAAATGGCCAGGGTAATCGGGCAGATGCCCGCTCGAGCGTTGCACTAGCCGGACAGAGGCTCGGGAGGCAACATGTGGTGGAAGGTACGCTTCTAGTATCTAACCACTACGCTAAAATATTGTTCGACCCTGGATCAACGCATTCATTTGTTGCACCGCATTTTGTACACAAACTACATGCATGCATGGAACATATGCCTATATGTCTAGAAGTGTCAACTCCTATGGGTGCAAGTCAGATAATAGATATTATCTATAATGCATGCGAAGTTAAGATTACTGAGATAAACTTTCCTGCCGATTTGATCTTATTACCTATATCCGAATACGACGTGATATTGGGAATGAACTGGTTGTCTGCACACCATGCACAAATGGACTGCCATAACAAGTCCATTAAGCTATGTGAACCCGAAAACCGAAGTGGATATTTCGGAAGGGCACGAGTTAAGATTGCCCCAATCATTTCAAAGAATGAAAGCGAGGAAGCGATCACTAGAGGGGCCCAAGGGTACTTGGCGTTTGTAATTAACAAACCCAAGGTTGAGGCACAAATCAACCAAGTACCTATAGTATCAGAATATACGGATGTATTTCCACAAGAACTCACCACTATCCCTCCAGATAGGGAAGTCGAGTTCACCATCGAGGTGTTACCAGGGACTGCCCCGATTGCTAGAACAGCGTATAGAATGGTTCCTCTTGAGTTACAAGAGCTGAAAACACAATTACAGAAACTGATGGATGTGGGATTTTTCCGACCGAGTATGTCTCCGTGGGGAGCACTGTCTTTGTTCGTCAAAAGAAAGATGGCACCTTAAGACTATGTATAGATTATCGTGGTCTTAATAGCATGACCATCAAGAATAAATATCCACTCCCGAGGATAGACGAACTGTTTGATCAACTCCAAGGAGCGACAGTGTACTCGAAGTTTGATTTACAACAAGGATATTACCAATCAAGATCCGCGAGGAAGACATTTCCAAAACGCATTTCAAACCCGATATGGACACTATGAGTTTGTAGTGATGCCTTTCGGTCGATTTAATGCACCAACCAGAACATTTATGGACCGATGCATCGAGTCTTCCAACCTTATTTGGATCAATTCGTAGTGATATTCATTGATGACATACTCGTATACTCTAAGTCTAGAGAAGAGCATGAACGTCATCCTAAAATCGTTTTGGAGACACTACGAGCTAAGTTGTATGCCAAATTCACCAAGTGCGAATTTTGGCTTAGTGAAGTCGCGTTCTTGGGACACATAGTATCCGCACCGGGATTGCAGAGATCCTCGAAGGTACAGACAGGTGGTTGAATGGAAACAACCTGAGTCTCAGAATCTTAAATCGAGTTTCTAGACTAGTTGGATATTATCGAAGATTTATCCAGGATTTTTCCAAGATAGCCGGACCACTCACTCGACTAACCTAGAAGCAAGTCAAGTTTGAGTGGAATGACAAATGCGAGGCGAGTTTCAAGAGTCAAGAAACGACTTACTACTGACTCCGATCTTAGCCCTTCCAAAGGGAACCGAAAACTTTGTCGTCTACAAATGATGCATCAAAGGAAGGACTAGGAGCGGTGCTCATGCAAGAAGAAGAAGTTATCGCTTATGCCGTATGAAGCCAATTATCCAACGCATGACTTGGAATTGGCAGCAATAGTGTTCGCGTTAAAGAAATGGAGACACTATCTCTACGGAGCAATATTCACGGTTTTCACGGATCAAGTTCTTAATTCTTTGAACCATTCGTAGGGACGAGGCTAGTAGACAAAGTTAAAGCAATAATGTTTCACTATTTAAAAAGCTTTTGGCAGGTTGAAGGGGCAAGATGATTATGTACACCATAGGACAAAAACCAAATAAGAACAAATGTATCATTATCGATATATACATATATATATATATATATATGTGTGTGTGTGTGTGTTTAAACCAACAACCCCAAGCATATTGTCTACATGAGAAATGATAGTTGACAAATTATTGTTTATTTAAAAAGAATATTATAAGTACTTTGGACATAATATATATAAGTAAGCAATATTCCTTAAGTATATTCTTGTAGTCAATAATAGTTCACAAATAAATATTTGAATAAAATGATTTTTTAAAAAGGTCATACTAGATGTTGCAAATTAATTTATCCCCACAAGATGAATGATAAATATATTCACAAAAACTCCTGTCAGACCGTCTAACTGTCGACTTGTTAGACGGATCTGACCCGCGAACTCGTTGGCATTTTCGTAATAATAGCAGTGGTATTTTAGTAGTTTTCAGGGACCACCGGTGTTAACAGTCCTTCTGAAAAGTATTAGTCATCCTTCTAAAAAGTATTAGCAGTTCTTCTGAAATGTATTAGTAGTTCCCAAGTGTATTTAGTATTTCTCCTAAATATACTCCCGAAATATATTAACAGTCCCTCAAAAAAGTATTAGTAGTTCCTCGAAAAAGTAGTAGTAGTCCCTGAAGAGTATTTTAGTAGTTCCCATGAATATAATTAAATTTTTCTCCCGAAATGTATTAACAAAGAATTTCAAAAGTATTAGCCGTCCTTCTAAAAAGTATTAGCAGATTCTTCAAATGCATTTGTAGTTCTCTCAAGAATTTTTTAGTATTTCTCCTGAATATACTCCCGAAATGTATTAGCAGTCTCTCAAAAAAGTATTAGTAGTTCCTCGAAAAAGTATTAGTAGTTCCCTGGAGAGGTATTTTAGTAGTTTCTCTTAATATAATAAAAAGTTTCTCACCCGAAATGTATTAGTTGTCCCTCGGAAAAGTATTAGTAGTTTCTCGAAAAGTATTAGTAATTTCCTAGAGAGTATTTTAGTAGTGCTCCTGCAAAGTATTAGTTTTTCTTATAAAATGTATTAGTATTTCTCCATAACAGTATTAGCTGATACTAATACTTGTATCATTTTGTGTTTCGTCTTCAAATACTCTGCTACTGCAATATTCATTCTTCAGATCACATGAAGAAAAACAGAGCAAATCTAAAACCATGGATTTCTTTGCTTCTTTTTGCCTTCTACTCTCTATCCTCTCTTTATCAGCTTCTTTCACCTGTAAGTACCTTCAAATGCCCTTCTCTTTCTTTGCAACCTTTCTTAAATACAGACCACAGTCCTAAATCATTAATATCAGAACAGATACCGAACCACCCACTGACATACATACCCAAGAGCTCTCTTCATCTGATCACAACTCAAAACCTTAATAAACGACATCGTTTTATATGGCAGTGCCCAACTCCACAACAAAACCAAGAGTACTATATTGCGTGGGTGACATCCATGGCTACATAACAAAGCTTCAAAACCTATGGTCCAATCTCGAAACCACCATAGCCCTATATGATTTCCAAACAGCCTTTATAATTTTCTTAGGTGATTATTGCGACAGAGGACCTCACACAATAAAGTGATCGATTTCTTGATTTCATTGCCCTTAAAATACCCTCAAAATACGAGGTCTTGGTTGCAGATAGTGAGTATGTGGTGTTGATGAGCTTTAGGGAAAAAGAAAGAAACGGGAAATTAGATAATGGAGTTTTGCTTTTTCGGATGGATCGAGTTTTTTCACGGATTTGGGTCGGTCTGCCCAGAGATGGTAGGATATTTAGACTGTCTAACGGATCTAGACCCGTTAGACGGCCCGACAAAGAGACTAGCTCAAATGTATTAAGAATAATATAAGTATCAATATATAGATAACATTCAAAAAGATTCCATTGAAATAAAAATCATACAAATTCTAATTTAGTGGAATAATTTATACGGACAATGATAGTTGACAAAATTAAAAAATATTTTTTTTATATCTAACGACATTTGGCAGGTATAAGGACATAATATTTGTTGTACAACAAGGGACAACAACCCAAGCCCAAATTCTAATTTTTATTATATTTATTATTTACTTTGCGATACAAAGAATACATCTCCTTAGTTTTTCAAATACTTCAAAAGTTATAAAACTTTTAGTTGAATGATAAGTTTCGTAGTATTTAAATGGAAGCGAGTGAAATTAACTAACAAAGCATAAAGAAAATTTAAAGAAATACATAAGAATTTTGGAAAAAAAAATATTGTGTAGTTGGAAATTAAGATCTCGTTTGTCTTAATTCTAGAATGAATAGTTTAATTTTTGGTTATCCGAAACTCCATAAATAAACTTATTTTATCCATTTTCATCGTAATAACAATTTATTTATATTTTCAAGAAGTGTTCTAAATCTCATACCTACAAGTAATTAGCTTATTTTCATGTATCTCTCAAACTCATCTTGAAATATAGTTCAAATAATTTCATGATGTAAAAACAACTATGGTGAAGTTTAGATGTTTAGTATCAAACTCGTAAAAGGGTCACATCACAGTTGCAATTTTGTTTTATCCCCAAATGATTATTGATAAGTTTGTTAGAAAATAATATGGATATCTATCTTTACTAATATTCAAAGAACATTCCACTAATAATAAAAATCATACAAGTTCTAAATTCTTTGAACCATTCATAGAGATGATGATAATAAAACTTGAAGAAAAAAATTGAAAATAAATTATATTTCTTGAGATTCAGTAATGGAAAAATCTACTCAAAACATTGAGATATATATTAGATGATTGATAAAATTGTGGTGCAATATTATTAAATATTATCATGTTATAATATAACTGAACTATTCTAGTGTGGTTGGTGGGAGGTGATTAATTAGATGCAAAATCCATAAAATAGAGGTTGTTAGATGCCAAATAATATAATAATAATAACTTAGGTCTCTAAATATACAAAAGACTAATTCATCCTTTCTCCAAAAAAACATATGATAAGCCCCACAAATTTGTTCCATGCCCGAGGACCAAGACCAAAATTCAGAAGGCCACCCTACTCCCCTAGCCACCACACAACGGGCCAAAAAATATATTACTCTTGATCCTTACCGGAATTGATACATGTATTATGTTCTAAATTCTTAATTATTATTAAATTTCAAAAAAAAAAATCAACCTTAAAAAAAATGCATATCATCCCGCAATTAATTGTTTTTGGCTTTGTTGATTCTATAGAATATAGTTTTACATTACGCTCAAATGTCATTCTCGTCTAGTTTTTGATATTTATACATAACTCAATACAGTGATTTTGTTTTTTAAAAAATTGAGTAACCTCCTGAAAAGGGCCATATTACATGTTGCAAAATTCTTTATTTCCAAATGATTATTGATAAGTTTTTAGGAAAATTAATATATAAATATATATATTCAATTAACATACAATTCTTTTAACCATGCATAGAGAGGAGGATAGTAGATAAAGTTAAAGGAATAAATTTGAATAGCTTTTGGCAGGTTGAAGGGGCAATATAATTGGTGTGCACCATAGGACAACATCTAAAATAATAACAAATGTATCACTATCAGTATATAATTTTGTTTAAACCAACAACCCCAAGCATATTATCTACTCAAAACAATTGTAGTTGACAAATTATTATTTAATTAAAAATAATATATAAGTAAACAATATTCCTTGTATATAATATATAAGTAAACAATATTTCTTGTGCATATTCTTGTAGACAACATTTGGTTACAAAAAATCATTCAAATAAAATAACTTTTTTAAAAGGGTCATACTATAAGTTGTAGATTAATTTACCCCCAGATGGTGATTGATAATATTTTAAGAAAAATGTAAGTATCTATATATAGATAACATTCAAAATGATTCTATTGAAATAAAAATCATACTAGTTCTAAATTCTTTGAACAATTTATATGGATGATGATAGTTCACAAAATTAAGAGAATAATGTTTTTTTATATATAAACGACATTTGACAGGTAGAAGGACACGATATTTGGTGTATAAACTAGTCCTGAATCTAGTTGAAGTCTTTTCATACTTAAAACACAATAGTAATAATAACAATAATAACAATAATAATTTAGGTCGCTAAATGTACAAAACCCTAATTTATCCTTTCTCCTAAAAACATATGAGGAGCCTCACCAATTTGTTCCATGTCCGACGACCAAGGCCAAAATTCAGAAGGCCACCCTACTCTCCCTGGCCACCAGACGACGGGTCAAAAAATATAGGATTCTTGATCCTTACCATAGTTAATACATGTATTATGTTCTGAATTCTTAATTATTATTAAATTTCAAAAAAGATATTCAACCTTAAAAAAAATTCATATCATCCCGCAATTATTTTTATTATGGCTTTGTTGATTTTATAGAATATAGTTTTACATTAAGCTCGAATGTAATTCTAGATTAGATTTTTTTTTATCTTTATCAATGACTAAATATAGTGATTTTTGTTTTTAAAAAAAATTGAGTAACCTCCTTAAAAAGGGTCATATGACATGTTGCAAAATTATTTATTGCCAAATGATTATTGATAAGTTTTTAGTAAAAATAATATATATATATATATATATATCAATATAATTTTACATTAAAAATATATT
The DNA here is from genome assembly GCA_016081115.2 of Rehmannia glutinosa. Taxonomy (NCBI): domain Eukaryota; kingdom Viridiplantae; phylum Streptophyta; class Magnoliopsida; order Lamiales; family Orobanchaceae; genus Rehmannia; species Rehmannia glutinosa. The sequence continues at coordinate 68,507,454 of CM071930.1, read as the reverse complement.
CCACTAATAATGAAAATCATACAATTCTTTGAACCATGCATGGAGAGGAGGATATTAGATAAAGTTAAAGGAATAAATTTGAATAGCTTTTGGCAGGTTGAAGAGGCAAGATAATCGGTGTACACCATAGGACAATAACTAAATAATAACAAATGTATACTATCAGTATATAATTTTGTTTAAATCAACAACCCCAAGTATATTATCTTACAGGAGACAATTGTAGTTGATAAATTATTATTTAATTAAAAAGAATATGGTAAGTACTTTGGAAAATAATATATGTATATAATATATAAGTAAACTGTCACTCCCCATTTTACATACCCAATAAAATTGAATACCATCCAATAGGGTATAACCCAAATGTTCAAATCTTAGGCTCATCAAGAGCTATTATCTAAGTACAAACAACTAAAAATATAAATACATCGGAAGTCTATAAATCATAACAGACAATTATAATATAGTTGTAACTCACCAAACTATTACAAGATGAAATAGTTATATTGTTCAAGCGCTGACGGATAAGCTCTTCAGGCATAAACTGCTATGTGGAGTCAACTCTGAACTAGAAGTCGCATGTCAGTCTCATCGACCTCAAAATATTCGTTCTCTGAAAAGTTTTTATGAAAATAGTGGGGTGAGATAAACGAGCTCAATGGGTTGGGGTAGAGGAATGCAACATTTGTTTATTGAAAGATGAAATTTCTTTGAAAACATACTTAGTGCGCCTGAAATATTTATGTATGCATGATAATGATGCACATAAGAATTATTTGCCGTAAGGATCAAGAACATATTGCAATTCAATAATGATATATTAATTTTTGATGCTATCAATGATGTAATGCACACTGTACAACAGTAAATCATGTATGGTAAATATTTTTAAAACAATTAGGGGATATCTTATTTTAAAATAAAATATAAACAGTTAATCAATTAGTTCGCCAGCCCGAAATAAGAAACGTAGGATTAGTGTTGATCGGACACTGATCTTGTCCGTTCTCCTTGTTACTTCCAATAATATTTGGTCGAAGCCCTGTCACCTTATCCCTCCCACTAGGCTCGACGTCTCTTTGGCCTGGCTTTTGCCCGAGAGATCGTCATATTCATGAATATACCATTCTACGACCCAAGTTACACATTTGTTTCCGGCCCGGCCAAAATGGGATTAGGTATATGAATAGTCAAACAAGGACCACAGACAATCTGTTCGATCCATTGTCTAACTTACCCACACCGCAATAGACTCAAACAGACAATGTTTTTGTCAAAATGACATTTATTTGCTCAAAGGCTGAGTCAAGCAGTTACAATAGTTAAAATGCAAGTGAATATGATCATGAATGATATACTTTATGTTTTCTTTAATAAAGAAAATTATCCTGGAAGAAACGCGAAATATAATCATAGAACAACCTTATATCGTGAATTTTATGAAACTGGTGAAAATCGTGAAATTATGCAATTGCTTATTGTCATGAAGTTCATGAAATAACTGATGTCGTAAAATTTATGAAATTACAAGCAAACCTAATTTTTCTTTAGAAAGATGATAATTTACCCACCTTTGATTCGAATGTAGCCTTAATAATATGCAGAATATAAATCCTAGTTGTCGGGCTCGATCAGGTTTCCTACACAAATAAGATATGATATTTTAGGAGTTTGAAGTGGAAAATCAATGGCAAAAACTCATACAGGACCATTTTACGGATCCTATTCCGTAAGACGGATCCTACAACACGCCCGCCTGCCCAACCCGCTGGACCCAGTAAATATTTAAACAAAAAACTTCAACTAATAGCCCCCACCCGCCCACAGGCCACCGGCCGCGCCCAGTGCTACCCATGCGCCCGTGCCACACGCCCAACCCCTCTTATTGAGAAAAAAAGAGCTCCACAGGGGAATTGAACCCGCAACCATAATAAAGGTAAGGTGGTGTTCAACCGCTAGACCACTAGTTCTTGTTGTGCATATTTTGTATAACCTTATATAACCATGAATATAAAGCTTCATTATCATCCCTTCATTTTAAAAATTTAAATTCTTTAAATAGGAAGTGATATTTTATCCAAAAATAGTGATATTTTTGAGTAATAAATATGATACTTTTAAGGTGAACATTGATACTTTAATTTTTACATATTCAAAAAATAGGATTTTTAATGTACTCGTTCTAGTCTTGTAACTAATGTTTTTTCCATTGAAAAACTGATACTTGTGCTGGAAATAGTGATACATTTGATATTAAATATTATTCTTTTATGATATTAAATATTACATTACATTGAAGAACAAATAAATATATCAGAGTTAAAGTAACACCTTTATGAGTAAAAATATATATTTTTTGAGACAAAATATCATGTTTAAGAGTAAAAATATATATTTTTTTAAATAAAGTATTACATTTTTTAATAATAAATACAAAGAAAGATGAATAATAAATATGTAGAGTTAAAGTAATACTTTTATAAGTAAAAGTATTTGTTTTTTGAGATAAAGTAACATATTTTTTAATATAGTCACAAATTATGAATATATTATAATAAATATATATATAACAGGTAAAGTAACACTTTTATACGTTAAAGTATCTATTGTTTGAGATAAAGTATCATGTTTTTTAATATATCCACAAATATGAATATATTATAATAAATATTTTTATAACATATTAAAGTAACACTTTTATACGTTAAAGTATCTAGTTTTTGAGATAAAGTATCATGTTTTTAATATAGTCACAAATTAGAAATGAAGGAAAGAAGGAAAAATAAAAAATAAATATGATATGATTAAAGTAACACTTTTATAAGTAAAAGTATCCGTTTGTTGAGATAAAGTATCAGATTTCTTAATACAGTTACAAAATAGCAACAAAAAAAGAGAAAAAATAAAAAATAAATATGATGTAGTTAAAGTAACACTTTTATAAGTATTCATTTATTGATATAATGTATCATGTTTTTTTAATAGACTTGGGTTCGATTCTTAGCATTTACATTTATAGGCGTTTTTATTTTTTTTTAATTACCAGACGTATTTATGAATGGGTTTATATAAATTGTTATACTAAATTTGTATTATAAGCACTAGTGGTATAGTGATAGAATACCACCTTACCTCTATTAAGGTCGCGGGTTCAATTCCGCTGTGGAGCAATTTGTTTTCTTAAATAAGAGGTGTTGTAGGCGGGTGGGCTGGTAGGATCCGTAACGTAACATTTACGAATGTGTAACTAGTCTAAGAAAATAATTAAGGAATCAGACTTTAAGCTTTATCAATTAGATTTGATTTTAAAGTTTTAAATTTTATTAAATTTTACGCAGCTCAAAACTACACATAACATATACTTATATACAAATTTGGTGTCAATTGTGTAACGCCCCAGGATTTTGGAGCCGCTACCCAACGGTTAACTTACGCCAGTTCTTCCATTTGAGAATACAATCCACCAAATACTTGAGCAATATTAATTCTCAAATTGACATAGTTACGATAATCTTTTGGAAACAGTCAATAATTGCGGCGAAAATACTATTACAATCCAATTGTCTAAGCGGAAGAGGTCTTACGCCCCTCTATTACATCCAAAATAGCAATTGTTCATAAACGAAATTTAAGGGTAAATCGACAAACTAAGTCTAGGGATTAATCCGTCACTTGGTCGTCTTCGTTGACGTCTTCATATGGGTCATCAGCTGGCCGTAAAAAAAAGGTGGGGGTGAGACAAAAATTCTCAGTGGATGGGTGTCGGTGTGTGAGTGTGGCTTGTTTTATGCACGGAAAATCATTTTATGGAAATCAATGCATGAAGTGTATATGACTTTGTCTCGTTGTTTGTATAAAGATTTCCATTAGCCATTATGTTAGAATTGTCACTATTAGTCAAGCATTATTATTGTCTTATTAAATTTACTTCCACTTTCATTTGGATAAAGCCGAAGCAAATTATCCCACACCACTTGGATAAAGCCGAAGCAAATTATCCCACTTCACTTGGATAAAGCCAAGCAAATTATCCCACATCACTTGGATAAAGCCAAGCAAATTATCCCACTTTATTTGGATAAAGGCGAAGCAAATTATCCCACATCACTTGGATAAAGCGAAGCAAATTATCCCACATCACTTGGATAAAGCCGAAGCAAATTATCCCACTCGGATAAAGCCGAAGCAAATTATTCCACTTTAAATTTTCACTTTACTTTTCACTTTCATTCTCAATTTCACTTCCACTTATCATTTCACTTCATACTTCACTTCACATTTCACTTTAAATTTCACTTCACTTCACATTTCACTTCAAGTTTCACTTCACTTCACATTACACTTCACTTTTAATTCCACTTAATTCTTCACTTCAAGATTTCTCTTCCAAGTACTATCTTACTCGTTCAAAAAATTTGATAAAATCAGTTAGCAAGTCCGAGTGATCTTGGTCGACGATATCCGGTATTTATTTCAAAACAAAACGCATGGTCTAGTTATCGGGCGGATAATCTAGACGGTTTTAATATTCGGTTCGAGCATTATGTTCAAGCTCGATATTTTTATTAGATAAGTAAGAAATATCTCTTAAAATATTTATAAGGAAATCTCAATTTCAATGTCCTTAGTAATTTTAAAAATAAAAAATCATTTTTACTAAGGAGAACATTCCCTTTCCGGGTTTTAAAATTCAATAAGTTTCAATTCCGGACTCGAAAAATGATAAAGTCAGTTTCAAAAATTTCCAAATTCCCAGAGGGTTATATTTTTCAGAGGCTCGAGAAAGATTTTATAAAATTTGCATATTCGCCCTCTAGTTTCCAAAAATTTCGATTTTTGACTTGATATTTTAAAATTAGGTAAATCTTAAACCGGGAAGGATTTTGAGATGATTCCAATTTTAAAATACTTATTTGTGCTGTAATAAGTTGTGGTTAAAACATTTTTGAAAATTTCGACAGTTAGGTACCTTATTTTCACAAATTACAATTTTGGCCCAAAAGCGATTTTTTTGTCGTTAAAGGCTCGTTTCAAGTCGGATGGTTATGAAATTTGAACTAAAGGTTTAAAATATAATATTAAGTAAATCTGCAAGTTTTCGAGATACCTTGACTGCCCCATTTTTGAAAATTACAGTTTTGGTCCTTTAAGTTTTACAATTTTATATTTTGATATCAAACTTGTTCCTTATTATATTTTCTTGCCCGGAAGGGATCTCAATCTTTCAAGTCACTTCATATATGAAATTTACAGATTATTGGGTCCAATATTTCGAATTTTCAGAGGTGTCCTTCACAGTTTTTCATATTTACACTTTTGGCCCAATATTTCACAAAAATTGCAAAAATATTTTTCTTGCACAAGTTACAAGTCCAGAATTCCGTTAATATATAAAAACCTATTTTAAAAATTTCTAAAATATATTTGAATATTTATAGCATCATAAATCATAAAAGCATAATGATGAGCAAATTTGATCAACATTTTATGCAAGAAAAATATCATACTCATCTTTTTATTTTCTCAAAATTCCATTAAAATATAAATCTCATAAATACTTGATAAAATTCATAAAACATCATATTATCACATGAACATGCATTTTTGTACACTAGTAGAAAGAATGATGCATTTTTGTAGAAATATTTTTCACCCACCTCGTAGTAGTTTTTCGGGTTGATCTAAAAATGAGTCTTCTTCTTGGTATCAACTTCTTGACTCAAGTTCTTGAAGGTCAACCCCTATGTGGCATCCAAAACCATATTTTTGGTGTTAAAAGTTGGAGGTTTCAAGCTTAATAAGAAGGTGTACTCAACTTAAATGATTACCTTAATACTTAATAGTTTGAAGCTCTAGAATCTCTACAAAATCGAAGCTTTCTCTTCTTCTACTCCACTTCAATTTTCATCCACTATAGGTGCTTCAAGAGAGGTAACTCATCAAGATTAGATGGTGAAAGAAAAGTCTTGAAATGAAGGATGAAAATAAAAGAAGAATTTCTCACCTTTGAAATTTTCGGCCATTAGAGGTGTGGGGGAGAGGATTTTGTGCTTTGTTCTTCTAAGTATGGAAGAATGAGAGAATGTTAAGTGTTGTGAGATGGAAAAAGAAAAAAATTCTCCTTATTCTACCATAGGACCGAAAATGGGGTGGTGTAGGGGATTTTTTTTTTTATGTTCAATAATTTGACTAAGTTTGTTGGAAGACAAAACAAAAACAAATGAATTGATTCCCCACTAGGAATAGCTATGGCCGAATTTGAGTATTGTAGGAGGATTATTTTTGTATTTTCTTTACTTTTGTTAAAGTTGTGAATAAGAAATAAAGTGGTTTATAAAGAAAAAAAAAGCAAAAGTTGATAAAGGTTGAATCTTATAAATGATTGAAATAGTTAAATGCTTGCTTGTTTTTTTCTCCACATTGAGGACGTCCACCAACCTCATTTTCTGTTTTTCTTTTCTTTTTTTTTGTTAAAGTTAGAAAAAATAAATGTATAGGTATATATATAAATATATAGAAGGTTAAAAATAAGGATGTGAAATAACAAGATGAATATTTTTCAAAATAAATAGGAAGTTGTTTGGAAATGCATTATAGAATAAGGTGAAATATTTGGATAATGGTCGAAATGTACTCCAAAATTTCGAGGGTCTAATATTTCTAAAGTCGTAGTTAACCGATCAAGTAATAAGAGGAGAATATAAAATCGTTAGGCCTGAAAACGAGGAAGGCGTAATAGACGTTGAAAAAGATAAACAAAAGTCGGGTCGCAGTTCATTAATAATGGGTTCGTGTTACTTAACCAAATAAATAAACCACTACGCAACATCGTATCTCGCGTTGCTAAAATTCGGGGCGTCACAAATTGTGGAATAAATCTATTATAATAATAAATCTATTACAAACCATTTTCTGTAAATAATCTATTATATATCTTATTGAAGTCCAATTTTAACAATCAAAAAGTACAATATCTTAAATTTACCAATTACGTGAATCTGGGTTATTCACCCAATTTTATTTTTTTTTGAGAGGATATTCACCCAATTTTTAATCCTTTTAACATTTATCGTTTTTCTTTTCTTTTAACACCATTTATGGACTTAATATGAAATTGCAAAATTACATTTGAGCCCAAAGTCTTCTTTCCATTTTAATTTTACTTCTTTTCTCTCTCTCTCTCTTTTTTTTTTCTTTTTGCAATTATTCCCAAAGTAGTCTTTAATAATAAGATATAGTCTTTTCTTTTCTTTTGTTTTACAGTCCAGATTATATGTTTCTTAATATTCGTTATTAGGCCCCTTTGTTTTTATATAGATTACACTAAATAAAGTCCAATTATTCATCTTTTTTCAATTAGATTCCTACTATTTACAATCCACCAAGGGGAACAAGGCATAGGCAGTTGACGGAAATGTATGAAGCAAATTTCTGAGTCTATTTTCTTAATGAAAATCCTTTTTATTTTAAAGATTATTCTTATACCCACCTTTCAATTAGATCTCGTTCATAGAGAGTCAACGATGGAACCACAAGAATCTTCCACGGGTCTCCAGTATCAACCTCAGAATCTTTTAGATCTACCAAAAAAACCCAGAAATACAACTTTCTTTAATGGGTCTTGGTCGATCGGCAATAAATGTTTGGGAGAGGTTTTGATGGAGAAAATTGGGGAGAGAAGACAGAAGAGGGGGTGGCAGTGGTGGCGAGTGGTGGTGCACGGTGGCGGATGAACAGAAGATGAGCCGCTCGTGAAGGAAAGAGGGAGAATAAGAAGATGATGGAAACAAAATTAAGGGTAAGGGGAAAGAGGATGCAAAAAGAAGAAAAAGATGATACTTTTTTACCTTCTGTTAGGTGTTAATGTGTGTAAAAATGTTGAATTTGGATAGAGTCAAGGATTTGAATAATTTTTAGAAACCATTTGATGGATAAGGACGTATTGGGGCGGTTATGGCTTGTGGGTTTAAACCAAAATTGCTGAAAATTGTCTTAATGGAGATGGGCTAGGTGTGGAATTGGGTGATTTAAGACATGGGCTTCTCTTAACTTGATTTATTTAAGATTAAATTCTTGACAGTTAAATGACTCAAATTAAAATCCTAAAATAGCTAATTCCATTACACAAATTGTGATAACATAATTAAGCTAAATAATCATTTGATTTCCTTAAATCCAGGAAATCAAGTACTTACCAATTAGTCGATGAAGATCGCTACTCTAATCTAAGAATTTCTACTAAATCAAATAATGATCAGCCCAACATCTTTATGATGATAAACTCATAATTAAATATTACGCAATAATCCAAAAGTAGGGCCTCACATAAACAGTATTCCTTGAGTATATTCTTGCAGACAACAGTAGGTTGCAAAAAATAATTCGAACAAAATAATTTTTTTAAAAGGGTCATACTATAAGTTGCAAATTAATTTATCCCCAGATGATGATTGATAAATATTTAAAGAAAATATAAGTATCTGTACATAGATAAACGATTCTATTGAAATAAAAATCATACAAGTTCCGAATTCTTTGAAAATTTTATACGGATTATGTGAAGCCCCGATTTTTTCCAAGCTTATAATTGATTCTTATTGTCGTCTATGTATTTGATCGACTATTTTACCGCGTCATTTTGACGGGTAAATATTAATATATATATATATATATATATATTTTGTATTTTATCTCATTTCATTTATTACTTGTGATCATGATCATCATTAATTCTATTTCTCATTTAGGATCACTTGATTGAATATTATTACTATTTTCGTATTTATTAATCACCTTAGAATTTTAAGAGGCTATTTGTTTTAGAGACTTTTACCTTATAGAATTAAGATTTTGATTTAGATTAAGTGATCATGAGACTTATAAGTGATCAAGGAAATCACTAATTATTTTGGAGATTGATATATTTCATCTATTATCATCAAATTTGGGACAAAAACAAATATGGAATTACCATAAAGCCCTTAGTATGGACGGCCATGATGATATTTTTGGAGTAAAAATATCATCCAACTCTTGTACACCTACACCTTATATTAGTCATCTTGTGTATAATTATACCATTAATTCAAATATTATACACATCATCTCTTACATTAATTCTTTATTATTAATTTTGCCAACATGTTGGAAGTCTTCCAACATTCCATTCAAACTACCTCATGCCCATACCTTTGACCTCCAAAATGTTCCCCATGCAAGAGGCAAAATGCAAGACACAAAATTGAACAAAAATTCCTCTCCCTCTCTCTCAAAATGGCAATTTTTACCCAAAATTTTCATTTTTCATCCAACACATTCTAACTCTCAAAGTCTTTCTCCTCTTTCTCTCTAAACTTCCTACTTCTCTCTACTCTTTCTTCTTCCCTTCTTCTTCAACACTTAGAAAACATTTCAAGATTTTCCTCCTTATACTCCAAAAAATTCGAACCACCCTCCTACTACAAGGTAAGAAATATTGTTTTCCAATTCATCTTGATAACCTCTAGCTACCTCTTTTCACCTCTTAACTTAAGCTCAAATTTTAATTTTGGAGGTACATTTAGAAGACTTTGAAGACTAGAGCTTGACATCACCTTGAAGAAGATTTCAAGACTTGAAGGAAATTTTGAAGATTTAGACTATAAGGTAAGATAATGAACTCTAGTGTATTTTTCTTCTTCTTCCTATTTTTTTTTCAAGTTTTGACACCCCTTTTTCATTTTTGAGAAATAGGGGCTGACCTTAGGTGATTTTGGAGTTGAACCAAAATTTCCAATTTTAAAGCTTCAACTAGTCTCCAATCACCTACTACACAAGGTAAAGTGTAGTCTTTCTCATTTTCTTATCTCCTTCTTTTTCCCCTTAATTTTCCTCTCATTTTGCTAACTCCAAATTTTTGATATTTCTTAACTTAGGGGCTGACCTAAGAGGCCTCATCCAAAAATTGTGAAATTTATCCTTTTATTTCACAATTTCTAATTTTAAGGTGGGTGGAAAAATACTTTCCAACTATTAGGTGTTTTTATTAAAATGCATGTAGAATTTCGAACATGAGCCCTTGAGATATATAATCTATGTATTGCATGTCAATTTTATGTATCAAATCATGAAAATTCTCAAGAGTTGCCCAAAATTGCTATTTATTGAATTTTAGGTGCATGCATGTGCAATTTAATGTTCTATTTGATGAATTCTTGTATGTATTGGATATGTATGTGTATGATCTTTAAAATCCATGTTTTGGATGACTTATAACCTGGACAAGTCGAGCATAATTGATTAAATTTCAATTTTGGACTTAAAAATATAAAAATGGAAAGTTGGTGGACTAAATTGCAAGAAAATGAAAGTTAAAGGACCCTCTGCAAATTTCGATTTTTGGACTGTACTCAGGTTCAAAAATAACTTTTGGACATTTTAATAAAGTTTTAAGAGTTTTAAGATAAATAAAATCAACCTTTAAAAGCCCAAGGACTAGATTGTAAAATTTTGAAAGTTTAAGGGCTACTTTGCAAATTTTGAAACTGTACCAGAACTTAATTTCAAAATTTTAAATTTTCACTCTTAAGGGACTGGAAATGACATATTTTAAATGTATTCCAAAAATCCAAGTGTTTAGGGCTTGGAAAGTAATCTTACTAAAATTAAGGGACTAAAGTGTAAAAGATTAAACTTGAGGACCCAAATGAAATTTCCAGGACTTATGCAGCCCATGCACCTGGAAATACTAATTTAACTATAACTTAATTATATTTTGGACCCAAGGTTCAAATTTCATAACAATTGTACCCCTAAAAGCCTTAAAGGCAATTATTTCAAAATGGGACAAAAATGATATTTTCAAACGTTAAAGGACCTACACTTATTTCTTTTAAAAACTGCTTTTGTCCCAATATCCTACTAACCTTAGTGACATTTTCCAACTGGAATCACATTAAAATCCCTTCCGGTTTGTGAGTTCCGATTATTTTAAACTTAAGGTCCGAATTAGCAATTTTTACAAATTTGGGGCCAATGTGAGAATTTTATAAAAACTCGACCTCAAAACTTTAAAAACCTGAATCTCTGGACAATTTGGAGAATTTAGGAACTGACCTCATAATTTTTCAAGGTCGGGATATTTATTTATTCAATTTTTAACCCCAAAAGTTTTGGTTTTTACAAAACGGGGCTAAATTGTAATTGGCGCTACAAATCCGTACGCAACCATTATCTGCATTGCATGGGATTGGCGTTACATTTTCGTACGCAATCCTACCTGTCTTGACTGAATCGCATAGTGCCTGTGTGACCATAAACTATTTTCTTGAATCGTATAAGTATATTACTTAAATATATTTATCACGACACTTGTGGATTGTGTGTGAATTCATGCATCATACTCACGCGTTTTTTCATATAATCAAGTTTTCTCGCATTAACTATAGATCGCCACACTTGCACACGATCACCCCATCCATCGAGATTTCTGTCTCATCCCCACCGTTTTCTAACCTTTAGATGAGGACTTCATTGAAGATGTTGAACCGCCTTGATTGAGCCTTTGTACTCCGCTTGTTGGATTTACTACTTCTTGTTGTTGTTGATGGACTTATTTCTTGTGATTGTTGTTGGACTATTCTATTTTCTTTTCATTCTCGGTTTTAATCAAGGGCGTAGGACCCTTTGACTTTTAAGTTGTTATCGTTGGTTGATTTTCAAGGATGTAATTTGGATTATGGATTGTGGACCGTAAGTTGTGCTTGTTATTTTATTTCCATTTGCTATTTTGACTCGGTTTCATTGGGTTCTCGTTGATATTCGTCTAGATTGTTTGGTTATTTGTATTTAAGTTATGGGTCGTCGTCGCGTCTGTTTGGGCGTGATGATTAGAGTGTATCGAGCTCGGCTAGTAAGATGGAAACTTACACCGAAATGACCCCAGATAGACCCTCGGTATGTGTTTTGGGTAGTACCGCGACTTCACCAATTAAGTGTGAAATCGATTTCAAATTGGCATAGAACTGTCTTATTGATGTTTGAACTAATTTAGAACGCATATTTTGAGATTCCATAGTCATACTTGTCTTGACTTAGTTGATTCTTGACTGATTTCCTTTATTCATTCTTTCCTTACTCTCTCCTTATCTTTCCTCTACATTTGACTGATCCGCCTTAGTTTTGTTGTTAATTTCCCTACGATATAACTTGCTTTACGCGAATAATTATTGTATTCATTTACTCGTGAATCGCAACTAACGCTTCAAGATACAGAATGGCCGAACATTGAGGACGTGGGAGACCTCGCCGCGTTCCACGAGGGGATGATGACGTACCCAGAGACCGGGTACCCTCCCCGAATTACCACCGCCTCATCCACCGCAGAGACAACTTGACCGCACAGGCCCTACAACAAATCTGGTTTTCATGAGGCAACAGCGAGCCTCAACCCCGTGCTCCGGACCCGCCAGAGAGGCGAACGATCGCACGTTGGAGCGATTTCTACGGTTCGACCCACCAGCCTTCTCTAGGAGAGCCTGATGATTTGAAAGCGAGAAGAATGGGTAGAGAAATTGGAGAATATCTTCAACGCTCTCTAATACTCGGGATGAGCGAGAAAGTCACACTCGCCGTATTTAAATCCGGAATCGGCCGCTAGAGACTGGTGGAGGGCGGTTGAAAGAAGATGGGAACAGACAAGGTAGCGAACATGGGAAATTTCTTGGCGAGTTCAATGAATAGTACATTCCACAAGGTTGTGAAAGAGGCACGCCGAGATGAATTCCACAGTTGAGGCAAGGGAACATGATCAGTAGCTCGATCGAGTTTAAATTTCACCGATTGTCCAAGTATGCTCGGGGACAATCGATCAAGAGGATAAGCTTTACAAGTTCACTCGAGGATTGAAACTAGAACTTCGAAAACAATTGTTGATCGTTGAACCCGACAACCTACTCAGCCCGGTAAAGCGGCTCTCCGCATTAGTCGGGATCAACCGTATTGGACAGATTCAGCAGAGTAGGCCATTGAATAGTCTTAAGAGGACAACAGGGGATGAGCCATCTAAACCGCCCGCTAAGTTTCGAAGGGACCATTAATAAGACAGATAAGGAAAGGGACTAGTACAAGGAAAGCCGGGTCAATTGTGTGCATATTGCCGTAAACCGGACATATCGCAATGATCGTTGGCGTAAACAAGAAAGGTGTTTGCGCTATGGTAGTAATCGAAGATCACCGAAAGATTGCCCGGTACGAGGACCGAACCAAATAGATGCGGCCCGCGAGGTCGGGAAATGGCCAGGTAATCGGGCAAGGATGCCCGCCGAGCATTTACACTAACCGGACAGAGGCTCGGAGGCAACAGATGTGGTGGAAGGTGCGCTTCTAGTATCTAACCACTACGCTAAAATATTGTTCGACCCTGGATCGACGCATTCATTTGTTGCACCCCATTTTGTATACAAACCGCATGCATGCATGGAACATATGCCTATATGTCTAGAAGTGTCAACTCCTATGGGTGCAAGTCGATAATGATATTATCTATAATGCATGCGAAGTTAAGATTGATGAGATAAATTTTTCTCGCCGATTTGATCCTATTACCTATATCCGAATACAACTTGATATTGGGGATGAATCGGTTATCTCGCACACCATGCACAAATGGACTGCCATAACAAGTCCATTAAGCTATGTGAACCCAAAAAAACCCGAAGTGGAAATTTCGGGAAGGGCACGAGTTAAGATTTCCCCAATCATTTCAACAATGAAAGCGAGGAAGGCGATCACTAGAGGAGCTCGAGGGTACTTGGCGTTTGTAATTAACAAACCCAAGGTTGAGACACAGATCAACCAAGTACCTGTAGTATCAGAATACATGGATGTATTTCCACAAGAACTCACCACTGTCCCTCCAGATATGGAAGTCGAGTTCACCGTCGAGGTGTTATCGGGGACTGCCCCGATTGCCAGGACACCATATAGAATGGCTCCTCTTGAGTTACAAGAGTTGAAAATGCAATTACAGAAATTGATGGATGTGGGATTTATCCGACCACGTACGTCTCCGTAGGGAGCACCTGTGTTGTTCGTCAAAAAGAAAGATGGCACATTAAGACTATGTATAGATTATCGTGGTCTTAATAGCGTGACCGTCAAGAACAAATATCCCCTCCCGAGGATAGACAAACTATTTGATCAACTCCAAGGAGCTACGAGTGTACTCAAGTTTGATTTACAACAAGGATATTACCAACTCAAGATCCGCGAGGAAGACATTTCTAAAACGCATTTCAAACCCGATATGGACACTTCGAGTTTGTAGTGATGCCTTTCGGTCCGAATGCACCAAAGAACATTTATGGACTTGATGCATCGACTCTTTCAACCTTATTTGGATCAATTCGCAGTGATATTCATTGATGACATACTCGTATACTCTAAGTCTGTAGAAAGAGCACGAATCGTTTGATACTTGTTTTTATCTTAATTTTGATGATTTTATTTTATCACCAAAACAATATTTTTAAAGGTTGTCCAAATACTCCTAAATGATTTAAAATGTTTTTAATATTTTCCTAGTATTTTCTCAAAGTTTATTTTCGTCTAAATTGGACAACGCTTTTAATGATTTTACGTTATTGGGTTTTCACTCTCAAACGATGTTTCTAAATGTTGTCCTAATACTTCCGATCGAGTTTAAAATGTTTTTACTAAATTTTCGAGTATTTCTTGAGTTTTATTTTCGACTAAAATTGGACAACATTTACTGCTCGTGGTCGACCTAGTCGCCCTATAGGGCAACCCATACCAAGATGTTTTTAGAAACAAAAATGAGACGGAAGAAAAAAAAAAGAGCGTCGACCGGCCGCTCGGCGTCGATCGGTCGGTCGGCCGACGGCCGCCCAGGGGTCGACCGGTACACTGCTTGTTAAGGTTTGAAACGAACGTTTAATCCTTGCAAAATCCATGAGGGGGACCGGTTGGGGTGATGGTCGACCGGCCGAGGTAGATGTCGACCGGCCGCCTGTGTTATTTTGTCAGTGTATTCTTTTCAACGTCTATTTAAATGCGACCGTCGCCTATGTTTTGACAAAGAAATTTCGACCGTTTGACAGGCAGACAAACTTTCCTTAAAATGTGGGATTGATTTCTAACAGCTATATTCTTGATTTTAATTGTATTTTTCTCAGAGATTTTCAATCCCCAAGAGGAGCCTATGCTTGATCAATCATCTCCTATAAATAGAGGAAGTTTTGGAGCAACCAAAACAACAATTGAGATACAACACAACAAGATACACTTCAAGCAAACACTTGGTCTTTCATAGTCATTATTCTTGTTGTAAAATTGCCTAGCTTATCACTTTCACATCTTTGAGGTCTAGGCTATTCTTGATTACACTTGCACTCTATTGTATTATCAATTATCGAGTTGTAATCTTGAATTTGTGGTCGTCATTCAAACACAAGATATCCTTGTGAGTGTTCTTGTGGTAAGAACACACTTGGGTGAACTAGGTGTTAGGTGTAAGAAGATTGTGGTAATCTTCTTGTTGAGGTGTTGAAGAGTGTGGTGCTCTTCAAGGTGAAGATTGTGGTAATCTTCACAAGGTGCCGTTGAAGATTGTGGTAATCTTCAAGAAGAGATTGTGGTAATCTCAAAGGTGGTGTTGAAGAAGAGTGTGGTGCTCTTCAAGGTGTTGTAAGTTGAATTTGTATTAATTTTGGTAATTAATAAAATTCTTTTTTTTTTTCAAAATCCATCCCTGATATCTTGGGGTGGTAGAGATTAGGCCCTGGTGGGTTGAACCTCTTTAAATCGACGTGTGTTGTTTACATTCCGCACCTTCATTATTTTGTTTGAGCATTCGATTGTTAAAAGAGGGCGAAATCGAAAAGATGGAGATAATCTATTCACCCCCTCTAGATTATCGTAGCGCTGACTTACACGAACGTCATCCAAAATCGTTTTGGAGACACTACGAGAGCATAAGTCGTATGTCAAATTCAGCAAGTGCCAATTTTGGCTTAGTGAAGTCGCGTTCTTGGGACACATAGTATCCGCACTGGGATTGTAGTAGATCCTTCAAGGTACAGACAGGTGGTTGAATGGAAACAACCCGAGTCAGAATAAAATCGAGTTTCTAGACTAGCCGGATATTATCGAAGATTTATCCAGGATTTCTCCAAGATAGCCGGACCACTCACTCGACTAACCCAAAAGCAAGTCAAGTTTTAGTGGAATGACAAATGCGAGGCGAGTTTCAAGAGTGGAGAAACGACTTACTACACTCGATCTTATCTCTTCTAAAGGAAAGAAAACTTTATCGTCTACAAAGGATGCATCAAAAGAAGGACTAGGAGCAAGGTGCTCATGCGGAAGGAAAAGTTATCGCTTATGAATCACGAAAGCTCAAGTCGTATGAAGCCAATTATCCAACGCATGACTTGGAATTGGCGGCGATAGTGTTCGCATTAAAGAAATGGAGACACTATCTCTACGAGCAACATTCACGGTTTTCACGGATCATAAGAGCTTGAAGTATCTATTCTCCCGGAAAGACCTCAACTGAGGCAACGGAGATGGATGGAATTGATTGAGGACTATCACTTTATTCAATACCATCCCGGAAAGCTAACATCATAGCAGGCCTAAGTTCGAAAGGCGAGCTTAGCCAGGCTTATGATTCGAGAGTGGGAATCATTAGAAGAGCTGGGCAATTAGAATCTGATGAGGACCAATACTCAGATTTCATGTGCTAACATCTCGGTTAAACCCGATCTGCTGAAAGAGATCAAAGAAGCACAAGAGAAAGATGCACATCTTCAAAATTTGAAGGAGAAGATACTTAAAGGAGAAAGATCAGAATTCTCGGTACTGAAGATGGAGTTATCAGATTTCGGAATCGAGTTTGTGTACCGAATGACGAGCAGATTAGGAATAAAATCCTAGCAGAGGCACACCGTTCAAAATACACTTTACATCCTGGAGGAAACAAGATGTTTAAGGATTTGAAACGGAGTTATTGGTGGGTAAACATGAAGAACCAGGTAGCGAGTTCGTTGCGAGATGTTTAACTTGTCAACGAGTAAAAGCGAACACCAACGACCATCCGGTTTACTACAACCATTGAGAATTCCGAGTGGAAATGGGAACACATAACGATGGACTTCGTGGACGGATCTACCAAAGACCCGAGGAGGCCATGATGCTATTTGGGTAGTTGTAGACCGACTCACGAAATCGCACACTTTTTACCCATCGGGAAAACCGATAGCTTGCGTAAACTTGCACGCATTTATATCCGAGAAATCATTCGACCGCATGGAGTACAAGTCGACATAGTATCGACAGAGACCCGAGGTTTGTCTCCGTTTTGGAAGTGCTTGCATGAGGAATTGGGTACCTCGCTAAGTTTGAGCACAAAGAAGACATCCACAAACCGATGGATGCGATGCGAGCGAACAATTCAAACCCTTGAAGATATGATGCGAGCTGCACATTGGATTTTCAAGGAAGTTGTGATTCGCACTTACCCTTAGCCGAGTTCGCCTACAATAACAGCTTATCAAGCCACGATTGGGATGGCACCCTACGAGGCATTATATGGGCGAAAATGTAGATACCCACTATCTTTGGGAGATTGACGACCAATGGACTCGAAGAGAGAAACGAAAGTCGCCCTCGATTCCAAAGGTCGACTTAGTTCAAGAGGCCATAGAAAAGGTCAAGCTGATCAAGGAGAGGATTCGCACACTCGAGCCGCCAAAAGAGTTACGCGACAAGAGAAGAAAGGATTTGGAATTTGAAGTCGGAGATGAAGTATTTCTCGGACTCGCACCACGGAAAGGATTGATCAATCAAGAAAGGAGGCAAGTTGAGTCCGAGATATGTTGGACGTTACAAAATTTTACAGAGGATCGGGAAGTTAGCCTACCAACTCGAGTTACCAGCACCATATGCGGCAATGCATGACGTATTCCACGTGTCAAGACTGAAGAAGTATCAACCAGATCCCGAGCATATCATCACTCGAGATACTCCTCCTCTAATGGAAAATCTATCCTACACCGAGAGGCCGATCCGGATCATTGATCAACAGATACGGGATTGCGTAAGAGAGAAATTCGATGGTTAAAGTGGTGTGGCGAACCACAACCAAGACGAAGACGCAACGTGGGAGATGGAAGAAGACATGAGGAATCAATATCCGAACTATTTCAAGAGAATTTGGGGACCAAATTCTTTTAAGGAGGGGAGGATGTGAAGCCTCGATTTTTCCGAGCTTATAATTGATTCTTATTGTTGTCTATGTATTTGATCGACTATTTTACCGCATCACTTTGACGGGTAAATATTAATATATATATATATATATTTATATATATTTAGTATTTTATTTCATTTCATTTATTACTTGTGATCATGATCATCATTAATTCTATTTCTCATTTATGATCACTTGATTGAGCATTATTACTATTTTCGTATTTATTAGTCGCCTTAGAATTTTAAGAGACTATTTGTTTTAGAGACTTTTACCTTATAGAATTAAGATTTTGATTTAGATTAAGTGTCATGAGACTTATAAGTGATCAAGGAAATCACTAATTATTTTGGAGATTGATATATTTCATCTATTATCATCAAATTTGGGACAAAAAAAAATATATGGAATTACCATAAAGCCCTTGGTATGGATGGCCATGATGATATTTTTGGAGTAAAAATATCATCCAACTCTTGTACACCTACACCTTATATTAGTCATCTTGTGTAAAATTATACCATTAATTAAAACATGATACACATCATCTCTTACATTAATTCTTTATTATTAATTTTGCCAACATGTTGGAAGTCTTCCAACATTCCATTCAAACCACCTCATGCCCATACCTTTGACCTCCAAAATGTTCCCCATGCAAGAGGCAAAATGCAAGACACAAAATTGAACAAAAATTCCTCTCCCTCTCTCTCACTTGGACGGCCATAATGGCAATTTTTACACAAAATTTTCATTTTTCATCCAACACATTCTAACTCTCAAAGCCTTTCTCCTCCTTCTCTCTAAACTTCCTACTTCTCTCTACTCTTTCTTCTTCCCTTCTTCTTCAACACTTAGAACAAAATTCAAGATTTTCCTCCTTATACTCCAAAAAATTCGAACCACCCTCCTACTACAAGGTAACAAATGTTGTTTTCCAATTCATCTTGATAACCTCTAGCTACCTCTTTTCACCTCTTAACTTAAGCTCAAATTTTAATTTTGGAGGTACATTTAGAAGACTTTGAAGACTAGAGCTTGACATCACCTTGAAGAAGATTTCAAGACTTGAAGGAAATTTAGAAGATTTAGACTATAAGGTAAGATAATGGACTCTAGTGTATTTTTCTTCTTCTTCCTATTTTTTTTCAAATTTTGACACCCCTTTTTCATTTTTGAGAAATAGGGGCTGGCCTTAGGTGATTTTGGAGTTAAACCAAAATTTCCAATTTTAAAGCTTCAACTAGTCTCCAATCACCTACTACACAAGGTACATGATTGTAGTATTTCTCATTTTCTTATCTCCTTCTTTTTTCCCTTAATTTTTCTCTAATTTTTCTAACTCCAAATTTTTTATATTTCTTAACTTAGGGGCTGACCTAAGAGGCCTCATCCAAAAATTGTGAAATTTATCCTTTTATTTCACAATTTCCAATTTTAAGGTGGGTGGAAAAATACTTTCCAACTATTAGGTGTTTTTATTAAAATGCATGTAGAATTTCGAACATGAGCCCTTGAGATATATAATCTATATATTGCATGTCAATTTTATGTATCAAATCATGAAAATTCTCAAGAGTTGCTCAAAATTGCTATTTATTGAATTTTAGGTGCATGCATGTGCAATTTAATGTTCTGTTTGATGAATTCTTGTATGTATTGGATATGCATGTGTATGATATTTAAAATCAATATTTTGGATGACTTATAACCTGGACAAGTCGAGCATAATTGATTAAATTTCAATTTTGGACTTAAAAATGTAAAAATGGAAAGTTGGTGGACTAAATTGCAAGAAAATGAAAGTTAAAGGACCCCTCTGCAAATTTAGATTTTTGGGACTGTACTCAGGTTCAAAAATGACTTTTGGACATTTTAATAAAGTTTTAAGAGTTTAAAGATAAATAAAATCAACCTTTAAAAGCCCAAGGACTAGATTGTAAAATTTTGAAAGTTTAAGGGCTACTTTGCAAATTTTGAAACTGTACCAGACCTTAATTTCAAAATTTGAAATTTTCACTCTTAAGGGACTGGAAATGGCATATTTTAAATGTATTCCAAAAATCCAAGTGTTTAGGGCTTGGAAAGTAATCTTACTAAAATTAAGGGACTAAAGTGTAAAAGATTAAACTTGAGGACCCAAATGAAATTTCCAGGACTTATGCAGCCCATTCACCTGGAAATACTAATTTAACTATAACTTAATTATATTTTGGACCCAAGGTTCAAATTTCATAACAATTGGACCCCTAAAAGCCTTAAAGGCAATTATTTCAAAATGGGACAAAAATGATATTTTCAAAAGTTAAAGGACCTAAACTTATTTCTTTTAATAACTGTTTTGGTCTCAATATCTACCAACCTTAGTGACATTTTCCAACTGGAATCACATTAAAATCCCTTCCGGTTTGTGAGTTCCGATTATTTTAAACTTAAGGTCCGAATTGGCAATTTTTACAAATTTGGGGCCAATGTGAGAATTTTATAAAAACTCGACCTCAAAACTTTAAAAACCTGAATCTCTGGACAATTTGGAGAATTTAGGAACTGACCTCATAATTTTTCAAGGTCGGGATATTTATTTATTCAATTTTTAACCCCAAAAGTTTTGGTTTTTACAAAACGGGGCTAAATTGTAATTTTTCTTTTATAAAGGACCTAACCCAAATTATTTTCTCTTTTACTAAAATAGCCCTGGACCCTCTGACTTGGAGATTTAATTAAAGTATTTTATTTTCTCAAAACAACCCTTAACTTATCGGACCGATTCGACCGATTAATACCCGATCGCGGGGCGACTTCCTCGTCATGCGGTTTAGAATCTATAACGGGACTTATGTTCCACCTAATCTTTCAAGATATTGAAGAATTCTTATCCTTCCGATAATTATCTTCATCCAAATAACTCCACCAACGCCATATTTCTACTCGTGAATTTTCAAAAATTTTATCAATCGCTTCCCTGAATCAATCATACTGATTTGGGTGGTTGATCACTGTATTTGTATTTAATTTCTGCCCGAGTCAACTTGGTGTGTCGAGCTCACAGTCGGAATGGATACGTCGGGGGATGGAACCGGCAGCTCTCGGCCGCTATTCCACTCTTCCCCCCATCGCCCTAATCCCGCAACCGAGGGACGGAGTTTGTCCAAGGAAAGCGGGTCATAGTACTTGAGGTATAATCATGATTATGACAATCCGGGCTAGCTAGCTCTATTGTGGATTTGTCTTTGCCTATGGAGCGATAAGGTGACAGTCTTGGACCATCTTGCTCGGGAGTTACAAGTAAGAACAAAGGAATCGCCCCGATCCACATGATTCCGGAGTTATCGGACCCGCTTTGGTTGGCGCTACAAATCCGCACGCAACCGCTTACTTGTTTTTTGCATTGGTTGGCGCTACAAATCCGTGCAACCATTATCTCGCCTTGCATGGGATTGGCGTTACATTTCCGTACGCAATCCTATCTGTCTTGATCAATCACATAGTGCTTGTGTGACCATGAATGAATTTTTTCTTGATCGTATAAGTATATTACTTAAATATATTTATCACGACGCTTGTGGATCGTGTGTGAATTCATGCATCATACTCACGCGTTTTCATATAACTATTTTCTCGCATTAACTATATATTGCCACACTTGCACACGATCACCCCATCCACAGAGATTTGCTCTCATCCCCACCTGTTTTCTAACCTTTAGATGAGTACTTCGTTGAAGATCTTTGAACCGCCTTGATTGAGCCTTTGTACTCCGCTTGTTGGATTTACTACTTCTTGTTGTTGTTGATGGACTTATTTCTTGTGATTGTTGTTGGACTATTCTATTTTCTTTTCATTCCGGTTTGTAACTGAAGGGCGTAGGACCCTTTGACTTTTAAGTTGTTATCGTTGGTTGATTTTCGAGGATGTAATTTGGATTATGGATTGTGGATTGTAAGTTGTGCTTGTTATTTTATTTTCGCTGCTATTTTGACTATGTTTCATTGGGTTCTCGATGATATTCGTCTAGACTGTTTGGTTATTTGTATTTAAGTTATGGATCGTCGTCGCGTCCCGTTTGGGGCGTGACAGATTATGATAGACAAAATTAAAAGAATAATTTTTTTATATATATAAACGACATTTGACATGTAGAAGGACACGATGTTTGGTGTATAAACTCATCATGAATCTAGTTCAAGTCTTTTTATACTTAAAACACAATAATTCAAAATCATTTCAATTGAAGACATAAATAATCGTAATATATTTTTATGTTTACACAAAAATCTAATAAATGTATATTCAATGCTAGAAATATTGGTCATGAGATTGAAATGCAAACCAAATTCGGAAGTTTATCAAGAAAAAATTTTAAAACGAAGAACTTTTCTGAAGAAATTCAATGTTGTCGAAACAATCCTATATTTTGAGTCTCATTAACCCAGAGAAAATATTCAAAATCATAATTTTGTTATTTTTATATAGTTGAAGTGACATGATGATTGATATACACCATAAGACAGCCACTAAATAAGAACAAATGTATTATTATCAATATATGTAACATTTTCTTTTTAAAACAACAACCCCAAGTATATTATTCGCAGAGACAGTGATAGTTGACAAATAATTATTTAACTAAAATAATTTCTGATATTCTTTTGGACAATGGCAGTGGACAAATAACTGTTTAATTAAAATGTTTGAAGAAATAAAGTTTGAAATATGTATTATCATCAATTTGCAAGTATATTCATTGCTAGAAATACCAGAAATGGTATTAGTTATAATTTGGTGCCAAATTATTTGATTTAGTCCAGTAATTTTGCACAATTGAAATTAAATAATTCAACAATATTAACGTGGTTTAAATTAACTAATCCCACTCCACGAGGCCACACACAGAGAAAAATAATTTCACTAATATTAAATGTTACAAAGTACAACAATTGGGCTTAAACAATTATAGACTCCCTCTTTGAATTATTACCGTTCTTAAACTCGACGTACGTTCACCGAAACCATTCTTCTGGTAATACGCTTCGATGAACTCCACTCAACAATAGACACCTCCAAACAACATATTGTCTCCTTCCAAAGGTTCACTTTTTTGGCCCCGAAGAATGTATGTGTGTGTCGATAAAAACAACCTTAGAATGTTATTATCAATAATAATACTCAAGCTTTTCTGAAGAAAACTCACATTAATAACTTTCTGGAAAAATAACAAAAGTATCCAGAACCTTTTTCTTGTGTATATCAGGCGATCTGTACTCACTCTCTCTTCTAAAAGGCGTAAAAATATATAACACGTAAAGTTCCCAGTCCTATACAAATAAGAACTCCTAGGATGATACATCTGTTAGTTTGGACAAATTTTCAACAACACAGATTATAATTATATTAATGCGTGTAATATAAGAAATACTAAACTATCCCAAATACTCAAGAAAAAGGTCTCCAACAAAACAAGAATTCTTTAATTACTTGGCCTCTTCACAAGCAACTTGATGTCCACGTCCAGGATATCTTCATCAAATGATATCTCTGCACCTTTGATAAAATATGTCAACTAATAAAGTCTAAAATAATAAAGTTAAGAAGATTGAAAATTAAACAATATGGGAGAGTTTTCCCTAAAACATTGAGAATGAAGAACTTTTCAGAAAAAATTATGTTATCAAAGCTATTCCACTGTACAATATTTGTATTTGTGGTCTACTCTTTCTTTTTATATTTCTTCAATTTTTCTTTTTTCATTTCATTTTTTGTTTTGAGTTGGAAATATATGCTTTTGTCATTCACTTTTTTGTTTTGGCCCAACCAACATGCCTTCGATTAGGATATCAGTTGACTAAATTAGTATAAATTATTAAAACAAATCATATCATTGTGCATGATTACACCTTGTTAATATTACAATAATTAGTACAAATTAATTAATATTCATGTGACCAATAAAATAGAAAATAATTGAAATTAAATTTCATCTATAAATATGGCTCATACTTCATTGAATCAAGTACTCAAACACATAAAGAGTAAACATAATCTCGAAAAAAGATGGGGAGAACTATTCAATCATCCACAGTTAATAAGTTGGGTTTCTTCGTTCTACTTTTGCTTGGTAACTCATCTCTCCTCCTCTCTATCATACACACAAACACATGTTTGAATATATTTAATTTATTTGTAGTCTGAAAAATATGATAAAATACATATATATATATATATATATATATATGATGTTGTACACTCATTGCAGCGATTCTGATGGTAGAAGCTGCATGAGTGATGTCGACAATATTGTCGCCAAGAAAGCTACTCCAAGTCACATGTGAAGATGTTGCTTGTACCGAGGACACCATTTGCCATGTTGTAGGTTGCGGTTACTGCAAAGTTGATCATGGACATTGTCACCTGGATTGATAATTTATCAATCCATATTGTGTAATAATAAGCATTCACGTGTACTAATGTTATTGTTGATAGTCTATTTTAATAAGTACAACTTAATCATAAGTTGTATGTTTGTAAATGCAGAGCATGAATCATGTAATGCTCTCTTTTTTAAGTTGTCTTAAGTGTTCTGTGTGGAAGCAACGAAATATGTCTCCTCTGTCAAAATCCGTTTAATATGATGAAATTATCATTTGCATAACAAAATACATGCATCATATGGCACACACATATCCTGCATTTTTTGTTCACAAATATATTGTACTATACTCTGCAAAACCTGAAGAAAAAATATTGTAATTAAATTATATTTCTAGAGATTCAATTATTAAAACATTTACTCGAAAAGTTTAGATATATATTAGATGATTGATAAATATTGTTGTGCAATATTATTAAATTTTATCATGTTGTAATATACCAGGAATATTCTAGTGTGGTTGCCTGGAGGTGCTTAATTAGTTGCAAAATTCTTAGAATAGAGGTTATTAGATGGGAAAAAAACAATAATAACTTAGGTCACTAAATGTACAAAAGACTATTTTATCCTTTCTCCAAAAAACATATGAGAAGCCCCCCCAGTTTGCTCTATGTCCAAGGAGTAAGTTCAAAATTCAGAAAGTCACTCTATTCTACTATGCCACCATATAGCGGGTTAGAATATATGATTCTTGATCCTTACGTGAGTTGATATCGAGTATTATGTTATGAATTCTTATAATTATTGAATTTTAAAAAAAAAAAATCAACCTTAAAAAAATCATGTCATCTCGCAATTAAATTTTTTTGGCTTTGTTGATACTTAGAATATAAGTTTAAAGTGAGCCCAAATGTCATTTTAATCTGGTTTTTTATCTTTATCAATGACTCAATGGCGTGTTTTTTTGAAAAAAGGTAACTATCTATACCTTATACATGTTTTACTATTTTTCATTTAATTACTCTGTATATATGTCTAAGTGAAGAGACATAACTGACTCTTACTAAAAACAAGATTGAACAATAGAGCATGAAACTATTGCCCTATGAATTTATTAAACTTGATCTTGACCTAGTTCTCATAGGAAATATTTAGTATAAGATAACACATTTTTAATAGTCCCGGAATGAGGGTGATATTATTTTTTCAATTGTGTACTCTTAATTGTATAACTTTCAACAAATTTTTTAACGTATATTTCCAAATATTTCTTTTCTTGATGTTTTTTATAGAGAGTTGAAAGACGTTTTCTGGCAAGAAAACAAGATGAGAAAAATGATACTAGTGATCAAATGGATGTAGCAAATATAACTTATGAATTGGAAATAGTCGAAACGAAAAAATAATTCCCATTAAAAAATAAAAAAAAAGTCTAATTCTTTCGCCTATTCTTATTGATGTTGATAGTTGATAAAGTAAAATGAATAAATTAAATCTTTTTATATATAATGGTTTTTGCTAAGTGCAAGAGACAAATCTAAATAATGATAACAAATAAAAAATATCCTTATAGACAATGATAGTTGATAATAAATTATTTTATACGAAGTATTATTGACAAGTCATTTGAAAAGAATGTATATATTTATATAGGAATGATTTTAGTTTTAGTACATAAACTATACCATGTTTTTAGTTTTGGTACCCTACTTTCAGGGCAAATCCTTTTTAGCACCCAAAATTTTACTTTTTAATTTGTTTCGCCACATTTCGTATCATGAGTGATTAATAACTAAAACACGGGGTACCAAAACTAAAGATGAAAAAGTAAAATATGGGGCACCAAACTTGATAATTGTTTGATGAAATGTAGCAAAAATGAATAAAAGATAAACATGTGGTACCAAAATTGATACGACTTGAATGTGGGGTACCAAAAATGAAAATATTGTATAGTTTAGGTACTAAAATCAAAAAAATTCTATATACACGTAAGCTTTTTTTAAAATAAAATGTCAAACATATTCTTGTACATAACGATTGTTGATTGACAAGTACTTTGGAAAAAAATGAATATATGAAAGTTTCAAGAATCACCAAGCATATTTATTTTCACCTAAACTTTACATTATTTTGCACTTTCTCTTCACGTGTTGCTCGCATGATAGCATCTTGATAGTATACTCCATCGTAGGAGGCACACACACAAAATTACAATCTTGAGAGAAGAATACACGAGAATTTAGAGAGTTCGAGTTTTGTGAGAAGAAACAAATATCGAGATTCTAAATAGATCAAAGTGTTATTCGAAGTGTTGCTGCTATTCAATATAACACTTTTGAATATTAAGCTATCTGTTTCAAAGTTTTTCACCATCTTTTGTTTTCACAGAGATCCGAATGGGTTATATTCTTTCTTTTTGGACGAGTTGTTTTACATATCATAGATCTACTCATTGTTAGGAGTTTTAATACGTTTTGTACTAGTTGAGTCATAGAAAGTGAGATATGTAAATGATACATCAACTAGTGGATTATTTCGCCCTGCTGGCACATTTACAAGTATATTTATATTTGTAGACAAATTTTTATCTTTGTGTTCTTATTATCCACCACGAGTAGGTGTAAGTATTATTGACACTTATAACAACACTTTATTATGTGCGTTTTATCCTTGAACATTGAGACCTATAAAAGTTTCAATTGGCATCTAGAGCCAACACTTGATTTCACTAAATGTTGATAGTGCATTCGAGCAAGCGATAGATGTTCAAAGAGTTTCCATGTTCCGTCCTCCTATGCTTGATGGAACAAACTATTCCATTTGAAAGATAAAGATGCGTGCTTTCATTAAATCAGTTGATGAGAAAGCTTGGCGAGTTGTGTTAACTGGATGGACTCTTCCAAAGATCATAGACGTTGATGGTGACCTCATAAACCAGAATATAATAAGTTGGTCCAATAATGA
Organism: Rehmannia glutinosa; assembly: GCA_016081115.2. Classification (NCBI taxonomy): domain Eukaryota; kingdom Viridiplantae; phylum Streptophyta; class Magnoliopsida; order Lamiales; family Orobanchaceae; genus Rehmannia; species Rehmannia glutinosa. The sequence goes on along the minus strand of CM071930.1, from coordinate 68,479,867 downwards.
TGTCCAACTGTCAAACCTTAATTCTAAAGCTCTCAATGCTATTTTTGGTGCAATAGACTTTGGCATGTTCAAAATTATTTGTAATTATTCTGTAGCCAAAGATGCATGAGAGGCTTTACAGAAACATGATGAAGGATCTGCGAGTGTTCGTCTCTCCAAGTTACATGTAACGCCCCGAACCCATTTTGATTAGGAACGTCACTGTGGTACACTTGAGAATTTATAAATAATTTGCGGAAGCATAAATAGAATACTTTAATTACTAAAATGTGGGCTTAAAAATTTCTTAATATAAACTTGAAAGTTATCAAAAACTAATAATGATAATAAGAGTTACGCATTATTAAAATACTTATTACAAAAGCTTTAAAGTTTGCTTCATCAAAACACAGGTACTTAAATTATTCTGGGAATATCAGAACAACGCCCACGCAGACAGTCCCTACGCCTCAGCTCCAGGCTCGTCATTATTATCTGAAATGTATTGAAACATTTGAGGGTGTGAGCTGTGAAACTCAGTGGGAAACGTAAGCAGTTACACTAATGAATTTAGCATCATTTAATAAAATATTTTTCCCTGGTGAGTTACTTTCATGTCTCGCGGGCCCCAAGTCAAACGTTTGCCTGCTGCTCGCCTCACATGCTATTAACCATTTTCACTTGGTGAGTCACCTTCCCGCTCGTGGGCCACGGCCGATGCATCGGTCCGTGCTTGCACCTCACATGCTATTGACTCTAGTTCATTATAAGGACTAATTCATGTCTCGTGGGCCACAAAGATGCCTCGGTCCGTGCTTGCACCTCACATGATATTAGCCTTAGGCCTCATGACCCGTGAGGTCCGTAATCATAATATACCGAGAGCATAAAAAGAGTTTGCGTATAAACATTAGTATAACAGTACAACACGCTTACAAAATCGGTTTACCCACCTTTGGAGTTTACAGAAATCTAGTGATGTATTTTGTTCGAATGAGTCCGTTATCCGATTGCGCCGCACCTAACACAATTAATTCTTTCAACTTAAAATGACATATGACAATATAAAACTCATTAAATAACTTAGTCTAATGAGCTAAGTACAGTCTAGTACGTTCTTAAAGTTAAAATTCCCATAATCGGGTGTTCGGTACCCTTTTAAAGAGCTTTAAAAACGATAGTTGACCAAAGCCAAAAGTCAAAGTCAAAGTCAACGGTCAACATAAAGTCAAAATCAATTTAAAGTCAAAAGTAAACTTAAAGTCAAAGTCAACATAAATTCAATTAATCCTTAATTACTCACCTAATTCATATAATCGTCTAACGATTCGTTTTTCATAAAATTTCCAATTAATCGAACCCTTAATTTATAAAATCTTATTTCAACTAAAATTCCCGATTTTCTTAAAAATGACGTGTCATCCCGGAAAAATCCCGAAAATATCTTAATCATGAAACCCGATAAGATTGCATTGGTTTGCGTGCCAAGTACAAGTCACATCACATCACTTGCACCCATCACATCAAGTCACATCAAAGTCACATCACATCATTCTTTTTGTCACATCGGGCACTATTCATCATCCTTATCCCCAATTCCGGATATCCTTAGCCGGCTCCGGCACCGCCACCTCCGGTGGACAGTAGTCGGACCCGGTGGGACGTATTTATCCATTTTTTGAGCTCTATCTAATTTTTCCCGGTTCTCATATTTTTAAACACTAAATTTTATCAACTTATCATTCTAAAAATCACTTTTAGAAACTAAAGGATTTCATCAAAAATTATCCTAAAATCACTTATAGAAATTTAAAAGGTTTCATCAACTTATTCTATAATCACTTATACAAACCAAAAGCTTTAAATCTTCAAATTTTCACCAAGAACACACAATCCTTCAAATTTCACCAAGAACACCAAGAACACATAATCCTTCAAATTTCACCAATTTATCCTTAAGGCTTTAAGCTTCTAATTAACTACATTGAAATAATGAGACCAAAAATTCCAAATTGATCAAGTTCATCAACTAGCTTAAGTTCTTTTCCAACAATCACTTATGAAATTTCTTGAAATCTTCTTAAGCCATTAATATCAAGATTAAATCACCAAAAATCATATATAACTCCAAATTAAAAACAAAAGTTATAATCATCACATTTATCATCCTATTATCATAATTAAGCTTAAAATTTAACAAATCAATTCCCAAAAAAATTCATGTCATGGCCGCCCCTTACTAGAGGATTAGGAAGAAATTTTTCATTTTTCAAATCAAGATTAAAACATATAATCAAGCTCCTACTAGTTAGATATAACATAATCTATAAACAAAATTGGAATCAAAAATTTATTAAAATTCTTATAAAAGGGCCAAAAATTAAGGGGCTAAAAATGGGGTTCAAAACTTCATATATTCATAACCAAAGTTGATTTCTATGTTCTAATATTTCATAGGATCATTTTGCCTAAAAGAATTTAAAGAAATGACAAAAATTAAAGAAAAGATGAAGAAATGGTTACCCTTGGAGCTTTCTTCAACAATGGTGATTTTTGGATGAGTTTGTAAGTGTGAGTAAGATGAGCATGTGTTGGGGATTTTATAAAAAAAAATGTAATAGCTTGGGGGTGAAAGAAAATATAAAAAGATAATATTAGAAAGAGTTATTATTCTTAAAATACTCATAAAGGCTACTAATTTTCTTAAAAATCCCGAGAGTTAGTAAAACTCGATTTTCATAAATTTGATGGTCGTTAGTAATAAAATATAAGATATAAACTAAATATCGAATTCCCAAAGTATAAATAAGCACTTATGTGAAAATCTCCGAAAATCACTTATTCGGTACAAAAAATCTCAATCCTAATCTTAAATTCCAAAATTCCAAAATTTCAAAATAATATATTGCTATATCATTGCGATATCTATTCATTTTCATTACCGTAGTTAGGGGCGCAATCAGCTCTCGGATGCTCAAAATATATATAAATTTCATAAAGCGATGAAATTTCTCATTAAAATATAAATTAGATATTTGATACAACATTATAATTAATAAAAAAATCTCGAGTAATTTAAAAAGGGTTGGGTCGTCACATTACAACACTTGAATGTTAGGTTTGAAAATCTGAAGATGGAGGAAGATGAAGACATCATATCATACCAAGGAAAACTGTGTGATATTGCTAATGAGTCTCAATCTCTGGTGAACCTATTTCAAATTCGAGATTGGTTAATAAGATGATGCGTTCCCCGCCTAAAAGATTTGATGTGAAATTCGGTTGTTGAAGAATTATCAAATATTACTTCACTGCGACTTGATGAGTTAGTTGGGATTCTCAAAACCTGGGAACTCAACTTTGTCAGCAAAGGAAGGCCAAAAAGGAAAAACATTGCTCTACAGGTATTACCCAATAAATCTAATAAACTAACTCAATTAACTAAGTAGGTTGTGGAATCTGAATCAGGTGAGGAGTCAATGGTTTTATATGCTAAAAAAATTCAGTAAATCATGAAAAATAAAAGCAAAAATCAATTTCTTTCCAAAGCTAAAAAGCCTTTTAAATTTGATGCTCCCAAATATCCTCAAAGAAATATGCCTGATAAGAACCAAGATAAACCTGGAAATCAGTTTGATATGGAAAATGTTAGATGTAGAGCGTGCATCGATTTTGGGCATTATGCCAATGAGTGTGCAAACACTTTGCGAAAAAGAGTATGAATCTAAGTGTTACTTTGAGTGATGATGAGTCTCGAGGAGAAAACTCGGTCGAAATATGATAATATCGCCTCATGACGATCATCGAAGAGAAAAAAGCATTGCAAATTAATCCATTAGGTGTCTCTCGAGGTATTGCTCGAGATGTTCCAACACCTGACATGTACACTTTCTGCCTCTGTAGTTGAAATAGATAATCAGGTTGCTGAGGACTCCGTTGGTGAAGATCAGAACATTGTTGAGGCTTACCAGGAGTTGTACCTAATATGTGTAAAATATATGTGCATTGAGGGACTTATTTTAATACATATTTGATTCATTTGCACGAATATTTAGTGTATTTTCTTGATTTCCTTAGAAGGACATGATACTGCATATTCTTGCAATTTTTACAAGAATGATGAATGCAAATAGACGATCAAATATGCAAAGAAAACGATGAAAAACAAGGCACACGGTTGTATCGTGTAGTTTCACACGACCGTGTGAATTGATTTCATTTGATTTTACATGTCCGTGTGACTTGCTTGAGGGAGGAATTTCAGAGATGAAGTACATGACCTGACTGTGTGAGAATACACAATCGTGTGAATTGTTTTGAGCAAAAACATAGAGCAAAACGATTTACACAGTCTGCCCGTGTCATTTCACACGGCCGTGTGATTTGTCTGACGATGGATTTTATTTCCTAATTTCATTGGGACTATAACAGGGATCTCTCAAAGCATCTATTAAAGGAAGACTAAGCCATGGACGATTTTACACTTGAATATAAAACATTCCATGCATGAAAATACACTAGGGTTACATAAATTTACATACTTATGAGAGATGGACACAAATCAACGAAGAACACCACAACACCTTTCGCATCTACGGAAGCACAAGGGATTATGGTTGGTAAGAAGGATTCATCCTGACAAGAAAGATTTTATCCTCTTAGTTTGGATCTCTTGTTTGTACTTAAAAGATGTCAAATTATTTGGTTTCAAGTTTGTGTATGAATTTGTTGTCAAATATATTAGGATAAATTATTCGATCCTGGCATAATCAAAACGTGGATTCATGTTAATTCTAATTTGATTGTTTTTCTTAATTGATTTTTATGTTCTATTTATGAATTTGAGTGGTTATTTCTTATAGATTATCGATCAATAATTTGCATGTCATATTTGTTAGTTCATAATTCGAGAGAAGAGTTCTAACGAACGGAAAATGAGTTCAAACATAAATGGGTATATCGAGTCGGGAGACCTATAACTGTTTGTGGGGAGTACATCAATTCCCAAAAGATCTTTTGGGAATTGATGGTAGTTGTTGAGTAGGGATACTAGCAATTGTTATTAATCAACTGTTTATGCGTCGGCTAAACTAACTTAGGAATTGAGCCCATAGATACACGTAAACCGGTTTTGATAAACACTAATTGGAATTAATATTGAAGAAGCATGTCAAGAGAATGTGCCTAGGGTTGCTTTTGTATTTGTTGAAAACTTATGGAGCATGGGTCTTTAACAATTGTAGATATTTTATTTTTATTTGTTATATAAGGTTAGTTTAGATAATAAATTTTTGATTTTTGACCGCTTCAATAAAATTGAAATACGATATTTACTATAGCTTAAGTGTTTCATATTCAATCCTTGAGGAATACGACCTTGCTCGCCGCTATCTCCTGCTAGCTACACTTTACACTTGCGCTTTAGTGAAAATATTTTCACGACCCGATACCACGATTGGCACAAATGTGTCCAACAAATTGGATGTCTCACAAAGGAGAATGAAAAACTCGCCAAGGAGAAAGAGGAGCATAAGAGTTCTTTAACTCGTCTGGAAGTACTATTGACTAGAAGAGATGAAGAGCTAGAAAAGGTAAAATCAGAACTTGATAAATCCCTTGAAACTTTGAAAAGGCTAAAATTGGCAAGGCTAAATTTGATGAAATCTTGACATTAGGAAGTGAAGACAATGTTGATACATGCTATAAAATACTTGTTTCAGTTCTCTGAGGATTCTAATTCTTCGATTAAAAAACCCACTTGCTCTAATCAAAAGCCACAAAAAAAAAAAAAAAAAAGGCATTATGTCTGTCATTTTTGCTATAAACCTGCCATATTAGACCTTATTGTCGTAATTTAAAATCGATTTAGAGTATCAAAGGTTTTCTGGTCAGGTGTCTCCACAAGTGTCTTCTCACACTTCTAGCAACACCCCGTATTTTCAAAAATTTGTTTGGGTTTGTAAAACTGAAATGACACGTAATGTTATATATACATCCTTGAGGTTTAACGTTGCAGGATCATGGTATTTCGATAACTGGTGTTCTCGCCACATGGCAGGTACAATTGAATACCTAACGGGCTATGAGCTGTTTGATAGAGGTAAAGTTACTTAAATAGGGGTGGTGCTCGAGGACAGATAATTGGAAATGGTACTCTGAATGTAAAAGGTTTTTCAAAGCTCAAAAATGTTCTATATGTTGAAGGACTTTCGCAAATCTTCTTAGTTTAAGCCAATTGTGCGATGACAAATAGATGTTAAATTTGATTAGAATTTGTGTGAAGTCTTTGATAATTATAAAATTTGCATTTAGAAGTTTTGAGATCTATTGATAAATGTTACCAATTTGGTGGCATTCATGCATATCATAGTGTGAACTTAAACGAAATGTTTATGTCACTAAACGTTAGGACATGTGAATTTTAGAATGATTTATAAATTGGTAAGATATGAAGTCGTAAGATGTTTACCTAAGTCGAATACGAAAAATCCTCCCATGCGTGGATCTTGTCAAAAAGGTAAGCAAACTCGAGTGTCGTACCAAATGTCACAATACTTTAATACTACCCGATGCTTTGAACTTCTCCACATGGATCTTATAGGTCCTATTGAGGTTAAGAGTATTAGAGGTAAGAAATATTCTTTTATGTGTGTTGATGACTTTTCTTGTCATACTTGGGTGTGTTTTCTACGTGAAAAATCCGATGCTTTTGAGTCTTTCAGGAAACTTGCATAAAAAGATGTGTAATTTGTACAGTGTCATGGTTGTTAGGATTAGAACCGATCATGGTAAAGAATTTGAAAATTCATCATTTTCATGTTTTTGTGATAGGAATTGAATTTCTCATGAATTCTCCGCACTCAAAACTCTACAACAAAATGGGGCGACGGAAAGAAAGAATCAGAAATGACACGAGTTATGTTAAGTTCAAAAAATTTGACCAAACGCTTTTGGGCTGAGGTCCTGAACACTGCATGCCATATCACTAATCGTGTGTATTTAAGGATAGAAAGAACTATGACACCCTATGAGATTCTTTTGGGTAAGAAACTTAACCTTAAATATTTTCAATGTGTTTGGATGCGTGTGCTATATGTTGAATGATAGAGATGAACTTGCTAAGTTTGATTCCAATAGTGACAAAAGTCCATTCCTAGGTTATTCCATTAATAGTCATGTTTATAGAGTGTTTTATCTTCGAACAAGGACTATTATGGAAACTGTGAATGTTGTTTTCGATGATTTGGCTGACCTTGCAGGAAAGACTGAAGAAGACTTTGTCTCTGATCTGATTGAGACGAGTGGTACATCTGAGCCAGTGAATGAAACTGAAGTTGAACCAAGTGTTACAACAGATGTTGAAACACTTCAGCGGCACCTGTAAACACACGTGTGCAGACTGACTCAGAAACTGAATCTCAACATGAGAGTGAACAAAACCAAGTATTTGATGATGATGTGACTGATCGCACTAAAGGCATACCTAGAAGAATTCAGAAGAATCACCCAACTACTCAAGTGATAGGTGATGTGACTGAAGGTGTACGAACACGGAGGAAAAAGAAAGTAAACTACCGTGATATGGTAAGAAATGCATATTTGTCCTTAAACTGCACTCTGGTAAGAACTTGTTGTTTTATCTCGAATGTTAAGCCAAAAATGTTATTGAAGCTTTGAAAGATGGATTCTCGATTAATGCTATGCAAGATGAACTTGATCAATTTGCTAAGAATGATGTGTGGTATTTAGTTCCTAGACCTAACAATGTGAATGTGATTGAAAATGGATTTTCAAAAACAAAACTGATGAGTCTGGGAACATTGTGCGTAATAAAGCACGTTTAGTTGCTTAAGGGTATACACAAGTTGAGGGGGTGGATTTCGATGAAACATTCGCTCCTGTAGCCCGAATTGGGTCAATTAGACTTCTTCTTGCTATAGCAATCATCTTGGCCTAACACTTCACCAAATGGATGTCAAAAGTGCTTTTCTAAATGATATTTTAAATGAAGAAGCATATGTTGAACAACTAAAAGGCTTTGAAGATCCCTATAAATCGAACCACGTGTTCAAGCTTAAAAAGACTCTTTATGGTTTTAAATAAGCCCTAGAGCTTGGTATGCTAGATTAACTGAGCATTTACGCCAAATGGGTTTTAAACGCGGTGAAGTGGATAAGACTCTTTTTATTCAAAGGACCAACTATAGTATTTTGATTGCACAAATTTACGTAGATGACATTGTGTTTGGATCTTCAAGTCAAAAACTTTTGAATGAGTTTGTTGAATGTATGTCTTTTATGTTTGAAATGAGTATGGTTGGTGAATTGAATTACTTTTTGGGCTTACAAATCAAACAATTGAATGATGAGATTTTCATTTCTCAAATAATTATGCACGAAATTTGGTGAAGAAATTCAACTTAGATAGTGCATTGCATTTAAAAATTCCCATGGGTTTAAGTCAAAAACTGAGTAGAGAAGATGTTGTTCAAAGGTTGACAACACTTTGTATAGAGGCATGATTGGTAGTCTATTGTACAAAACTGCTAGCCATCCTGATATCATGTATAATGTGTGTTTGTGTGCTTGTTATCAAGCCAATCCCAAAATCACTCATATGAAAGCCTTGAAAAGAATAATTCGATATGTTGGAGGCACTACTAATCTTGGGATTTGGTGTACTAAAGATACAAACACTAATCTAGTTGGTTTTAGTGATTCGGATTAGGCTAGGGACACATATAATAGAAAAGGTACAACATGTGGTTGTTTCCATATGAGAAATAACTTAGTGTCTTGGTACAGTCGTAAACAAAATTTTGTTTCTCTCTCGACTGCTTAATTTGAGTATGTTGATGTTGGGAGTTGTTATTCTCAATTACTCTGGATGAATCAAATGATTGAGGATGATGGTCTTCATAGTGATATCTTAACCATTTATTGTGATAATTGCATTGTTATTGATATTTCAAAGAATCCAGTACAACACTCTCGCACAAAACATATAGACATAAGACACCATTTTATTTGTGATTTGGTTGAGAAGAACATTATTCACATTGAGTACATTGGGCCCAAAATCGGTTGGCTGACATTTTCACCAAAGCATTATATTTTGAGAGATTTTCCACTCTGAGGAAGTCTCTTGGTTTGTGTGCAACACTATCTCTGAAAGTGTCGCAGCACTAACAGTAACACTTGTTGCAACACCTGTATACACTTGTATATTTTGTTTCTCTTTCTACATTCATGCTTTAGATAGGCCAACATATGCACGACTGGATCAGTCATGGTGATGTAACTCAAGATTGTTCGCTTAATAAGCTGATGTGAGTTGATTTTCCAATCTACAAAATCCTTATTATTTACCCAGTCGATTAGTTAAAAAAAAATTTGAATGCAACTAATCCTTTTGACAAATTCTTATATATTTATGTGATATTATATTATTAAACTAGTATTCCACCCCTTCGATGCATATGTATATTAATAAAAAAAATAAGTTATTTTGATGTGAATACAATGTATGTGATTTAAAAACTAATAATTATAGATAAATAATTATGGAATTGACAATAAACTAATAAATTATAAGTAGGCGCAAAACAACTTGTAATCATTTCTAAAAGAAAACACTTATAATTTCTGTAGACCAAACATATTAACTAACAAAAGATTTAATTATAGAGTTGTTACATTAATAAAAAATATCATAAATTATGAAATACTTCTTTAAATACAATATTGGTTGTTGGCCCTGAATGATACCATCACCATCATTTTTATATATAATTAGTCAAGATAAAAAATTGTTATATTTATCATATTTTAAAACAAAATATATTACAAAGATTTTAAAAACAAAACAATATTTAAAACGTTAAGACCAAAGTATGACATCCACAAAACTGTTGGCATTAAAAACGAAATATATGTACTATGTCATTAGATATGAACAAATAATTTTTTAGGATGGGTATTTGTTAACTATTTTGAATTACCATGTATTAATAATTTTATATAAAATGAAGCAATCCTCAATTTCCAAGAATTTTTATTTGATTCTTTATCATAGCTTAAAATATTTCTTTTGTTTGAAATTTATTTACTATATAAAAAGATAATAAAAAACAAAAACAAAAGACACAAAAAAACACAATAATAAAAAAATAACAATATAACATTTCTTTTGTTTTTTACATTGAGTTACACACGGATCATTATCAAAATGTCACCAAAATCTCGAGTGGAAGTCTCTTGTGAGACGATTTTAACGTGAGACATTATGAGATGGATCCCCAAAAATAAATAAATTACAAAAAAAAGAAAAAAAATAAAAAAATAAATCCTGAAGAAATAAATATGAACCCTAAAAAAAGATGAACCTTTAAAAATAAATCAAAAAAAATAAAAATAAAAAACAAAAACTAAAAAATAAACCCTAAATTTGTTTAGAATTCCTAAAAAACCAGATCAACTAAAAATAAACCCAAGAAACAAGAATCAAACTCAAAAAGACAAATTTAAACCCTAAGAAATATAAACCCTAAAAGAAAAAACTCTAAACCTTTGTGTAATGGCTCCATCTCACGAACTAAAAACTCTAAACCTTTCTGTAATGGTTCCATCTCACGAACTTTAAGTCCGTGAGTCTCACATAAGTTTTTGCCAAATCTGGAACAATTAGGAGAATTTTTACAATCGTAGACACACTTGTCGATACAACCAAAGAAAAACGTGGCAAATGAAAACTTTTATTGATTTGTAATGATGTGTCTCATTAAAAGAAATAGTTTATTTTATTAAATGTTTAATGACAAAATAGTTGGGAGATTGATGACCGATATACTACGCCTTTCTTAGAAAATTCACCAATATACTGTCGAGAATCAATATTTTTTGGAAAATAATTATTTCACAGTATTTCAATCATAAAAATATGTCAGACGAAAAATAAAAAAAATAAAATAAAAATATATAAACTAGTAATTCTGATTGGCTCATTTGATTAAAGTTTAGGGCTTATGACAGAAATACCCACTTTTTTTAAGTCAATATCAGCCTTTTACGCTTTCCGATGCAATTTTACCTAAATTTACGCTTCCCGGTGCAATTTTACCTAAATTTACGCTCCCTGCTCTTTTTTTACACAACTATACGCTCCAGCAAAAATTCTCGGAAAATTTTACGCTTTGTTTCAACATTGTTTCAAACATGTTTCTGTGTTTCAACATTGTTTCAAACATGTTTCTTTTAATAAAAATAAGTAAAAAATTGTATTTAAACATCGAAATTTCATTAAAACAACAAAGAAATATCATAACAACATTAAAAAGGGTATGGAAACAACCCAGAAATAACGTAAAAAATATTTAAAACACAACATGAATAACAAGAGCTTAAAAAAACAGGTAAAAATAGTATTTACACATTGAATACTACATGAAAACAACAAAAAAAATCATTAGAACAACATTAAAAATATTACAAAACAACACCGAAACAATAGAAACAATGTACAAAATAATATATGAATAAAAAAAACATAAAAAATAGGTTAAAGTTATTTTGAAACATCGAAACAATAAAGTAACAACATAGAAACAATAAAGAAACAAATTTAAACAACCTCGAAACAACTTATATAACATATAAAACAATGCAGGAACAAAAAAAACGAAAAAGAAAAAAATAAAAATAATCAAAAAATAGCAAGGAGCGTAAAAAAAGAATTAGGTACAAAAGTAAAAAAGTAGGCACAAAAGTAATTGGAGCGTATTGTGTGGTATTGGTATAAAAATAAGCGTATTTTGTGTAATTCTCCCTAAAGTTTAATTATCATTTGAGCCGAAAATAATGGAAAGATCATGTGGGCCTGACTAATTAGAAAAACAGCCCGCATAGTCATTTATTGATCGACTTGGGCAGTAACAAAATTAACAAAATTGGGTAGGCAGAAACAAAATCCAACATGCATTATCAGCCCAATTAGTTTTCAACTCCAATACGCAAACATCTGCTCTCAGCCAAATTGTTTAGAAGCCCCACACCCAAATAATTTAGCATCCCAAATACAAAAAGTCCACAAATCACCTTCCTCTCTCAGTTTTTATTTTTTTTTTTTTGGAGCTAAACCTCTCTCAGATTGGGTTTATCTTAATCTAGTATATCATCTGTGCGAGTGTAACAAAACAAAGTATTGCATATTTAATTTTAATGTTAAATTATTGCTATATTATAAAAACTAGTATTCACCTGTGATCGCACAAAGTATATTTTAAGGAATTTTTTTTCAACTTTGTGGTTACAATATCTGAAATTTTAATAATAAATTAAATATACAGATAAACAAATATGAATTAAGTAATAGAAGTAGGGCTGCAATCGAACCAAGCCGAGCCTAGCTTTTGAGTATTTGAATTTGACTCGTTTATTATCGAGTCAAACTCGAGCCTGAATCTATCGAACATATCGATAGCTCGCGAACTTTATCGAGCTTAATTGATCCTAAACGAGCTTACTAAATATTAATTATAAATTAGATTATTCTTTAATTTATTACAACAATAAAATTATATATATATCTAAAACGGATAATATATTTATTAAAACTTATAATTTTATTTAAACAAATAAATTTATTGAAATTATATCAAATCAAATTATTAGTTTAAATTATACGAGCTTACTATCGAAAGCATATTCATGAGCTTACTAACGAGTTTGTTCATTTGCTAACGAACCAAATATCTCTAAGTTTGATTTTGGTTCGTTTATTTTAAGGAGCCTCATTAAATGAGCTCGACAATCTTTTACCGAATCGAGCTCGAATAGCTCTCGGCGAACTTGGTTCATTTGCAACCCTAAATAGAACGATAAAGTTATAAACTTCGGAAAGTCTCTTATAAGACCGTCTCACGGATTGATCTTACATGGTCCCCCACTCACTCATTTCTCTTTCTTACTCGTCCCCCCCCCCCTCCTCTCTCTCTCTCTCTCTCTCTCTCTCCTTTACACACGTTCACTTCTATCCTATTGTGGTCCCCTCTCCATCATCTTTATCTCATGATCTTGCTCTTCTCTCGCTCCCTCACACACACTCACACACTCACACGTACACTTCTATCGTTTTTCCCCTTTCTCTCTTCTCTCGAGTCTCCCTCTCTCTTCTCACATTCTTCTTATTCTCTATCTCTACACACAAGGTTTTACATACAAAAATCTCACAAAGATGTAATAATAATTTTAATTTATAACTGTAATAATACTTTTCGAATAAAAAATATCAGTTTTGTTACTTTAAAAAAAGATACTTTTCAGAGTAGAATTGATACTCTTATAATGATACTTTTTGTGAGACCCCGAATTTTAACGTGAGATTCGGTGTTATGTAGTGATTATTTATTCGGCTATGTATCACAAACCTATTATTAATGAAACTCGACTCTATTTTTATTTATTTATTCCCACGTCAATTACGCATTTCGCATTTTTAGAGCTTAGCAATTTTATATTCTTCCTCTAGTATTAATACTTGATCGAATGACTACTACTTTAGGAATATTAGACCTCCAACAATTTAGGAGTACATTCCAATCCTTATCCTAATATTTCATCTTATTCTATAATTCATCCCAACCAATTTCCCAATCAATTTTTTTAAAAAAAAAAAATTATATATTTTTTTATTTTTAAAAATTTCAAAATTACCATAAATGGGGAGGTTGTTTCATATTCTTTTCAAGACCTACAATTATATATGTATATATATATATATATATTTACATATATATATATTTTTTTTTTCTCAACTTTTGGTCACATGCTTAAAGGATGGACAAACTTTTCTTTCCACCAAATTCTAATAAATAAAAATACCAACACCATGATTATTATTCCCTCCAACTTTTGGCTCCTTGTCTTAGGGGAATCAATCATTTTTGTTATTTTTTTTCTTTATCTACCAATATTATTCATTTCATAATTATCATAAAAACACAAGACTTGCTTCCATTTTCCTCTCTAAAGGATCAAATTCTTCAAGCATAAGGTAAGAATGTCTTCATTTCTCCCAACTCTATTTTTCTTCTCCAATCCTCAACCTTATACCTTCACCATCTAATGATGTTGAATCCTTCTTGTTGAGGTACTCCTAGAAAAAATTCTTGAAGAATTAGAGACCTGATTTGACTACAAGCTTGAAGAGGAAATTCAGATTACATATTATTAAGGTGAGAAAATTATGGTTTTAGTATTTTCTCTTGACAACATGAAGAATTAATTTTTGACTCAAGAATATAAATTTTTGGAGTTTAGGGGCTGACCTACATCATCTCAAGTGGAGGTTAGAGGCTTGAAGGAAAATTTCCATTTTTGAGACTACTTGAAGATATTAAGGTGAGTAGTAACCATTTGGTACTAGTATATTTTTTTTAGACTTGAGACTTTAATTTTAACACCAAAGTATGGTTTGGATACCATTTAGGGGCTGATCTTCAAGAGTTTTAGTCAAGAAGTTTATTCAAGGAAGAAGACCACATTTTAGATCAACCCGAGAAACTACTACGAGGTGGGTGGAAAAATTCTTTCAACTTCTAGGCGTTTTAAATTGAAAATATGCATGTAGTATTTTGTTATTGAGCACTTGAATATTATGTATTGCATGCTATTTTCTTGTATCAAGTTGGAAAAATTCTCAAGTGTTGCTCAAAAATGTGATTTATCGAAAAATAGGGCATACATGCACATTTTATTGTTATACTTGATGAAATTTTGTATGAGAAGGATATGTATGTGTATGACTCTTGAAATCTATGTTTTGAATGATTTATAACCTGGACAAGTCGAGCATAATTGATTAAATTTCAACTTTTGGACTTAAAATGCAAAAATGGAAAGTTGGTGGACTTAATTGCAAGAAAATAAAACTTAAGGGACCCCTCTGTAATTTTCGATTTTTGGGACTGAACTCAAGTTCAAAAATTATGCTTTGACATTTTAATAAAGTTTTAAGAGTTTTTAGATAAATAAAATCAACCCTTAAAAGCCCAAGGACTAGATTGTAAAATTC
The DNA here is from genome assembly GCA_016081115.2 of Rehmannia glutinosa. NCBI lineage: Eukaryota > Viridiplantae > Streptophyta > Magnoliopsida > Lamiales > Orobanchaceae > Rehmannia > Rehmannia glutinosa. The sequence continues at coordinate 68,464,819 of CM071930.1, read as the reverse complement.
TAGAAGTTTAAGGGCTATTTTGCAATTTTCGAAACTGTACCAGACCCTAATTTTAAATTTTGAAATTTTAACTCTTAAGGGACTGGAAATAACATATTTTAAGTGTATTCCAAAAATCCAAGTGTTTAGAGCTTGGAAAGTAATTTTATAAAATTTGAGGGACCAAATTGTAAAAGATTAAACTTGAGGACCAAAATACAATTTCCAGGACTTATGCAGTCCATGCACCTGGAAATACTAATTTATCTATAACATAATTATATCTTGGACCCAAGGTTCAAATTTCATAACAATTGGACCCCTAAAAGCCTTAAAGGCAATTATTTCAAAACGGGACAAAAATGAGATTTTCAAAACTTAAGGGACCTAAACTTATTTCTTTTTAAAACTGCTTTTGTCCCAATATCCCACTAACCATAGTGATATTTTTCAACTGGAATCACATTAAAAGCCCTTCCGGTTTGTGAGTTCCAATCATTTTAAACTTAGAGCCGAAATGGCAATTTTAACAAATTTGGGGCCAATATGAGAATTTTATAAAAACTCGACCTCAAAACTTCAAATATCTGAATCTATGAACAATTTTAAGAATTTAGAAACTGGCCTCATAATGTTTCAATGTCGGGATATTTATTTATTCAATTTTTAACCCCAAAAGTATTGGTTTTTTTTACAAAACGGGGCTAAATTGTAAATTTTCTTTTTATCAAGGACCTAACTCTAATTATTTTCCTTTTACTAAAACAGCCCTGGACCCTCTGACTTCAATTTTTAATTAAAATATTTTATTTTCTCAAAAACCCCTTGACTTATCGGACCGCCCGACCGACAATACCCGATCGCAGGCGACTTCCTCTTGCGATTTGAATCTATAATGGGACTTATGTTCCACCTAATATTTCAAGATATCGAAGATTGCTTATCCTCCCGATAATCATCTTCATCCAAATAACTCCACCAACGCCATAATTACCTTACGCAAATGTTTGAAAACTTTTCATGAACTCGCTTCCCGAATCAATATACTCATTTGCCTGGTTGACTACCCGAACGTGTATTTAATTTCTTGCTTGAGTCAACTTGGTGTGTCGAGCTCACGATCGGAGTGGATACGTCGGGATGGAACCGGGCAGCTCGGCTACTATTCCACTCTTCCTACCCCATCGTCCTAATCCCGCAACGAGGACGGAGTTTGTCGAGGAAGCGGGTCGTAGTACTTGAGGTATAATCATGATTATGACGAATCCGAGCCTTGCTAGCTCCAACGTGGATTTTGTCTTTGCCTATGGAGCAATAAGGTGACAGTCTTGGACCATCATGAGCGGGGAGTTACAAGGAAGAACGAAGGAATCGCTGTCCGATCCACACGATTCCGAGTTGAACTAACGTTTGGTTGGCGCTACACTTGATGACGCAACCGCTACTTGTAATGCATGGGTTGGCGCTACACTTGATACGCAACCACTAATTGTCTTGCATGGGATTGGCGCTACACTTGATCGCAATCCTCCTCATGCCTGCTTGAATCATCGTGCTGTGTGACCACGAACTATTTCTCAAACTATATAAATATATTACTTATATATATTTATCACGATGCTTGTGGGCTATGTATGAAAACATGCATCATACCTCACGCCGCGTTTTCATACAACCGTTTTCTCGCATTAACTATATATATTGCCACACTTGCACACGATCACCCCATCCACCGAGATTTACGTCTCACTCCCTCCTCGTTTTCTAACCTTTAGATGAAGAGTACGTTGAAGACGTCGAACCTACCACATTGAATTCCCCTCGTTGATGTGGAGCGACACTCCTTTTACTTTTATTGTTGTTAGACTTTTCATTTTATTCTGTTTGACCGTAAGTTAAATTCGGATAATCTATTGGGTTGTATTCGGATTCCGTCGGACCTTAAGATGTAATTTGTACTTGTGTGTATTTTATTCACCGCATTAGACTCTATTTCACTTGGAGTTTGTATCATTGGTTTAGACTATCAATTATTTCGTTTAAGTGATTGATCGTTGTCGCGTCACGTTTGGGGCGTGACAAGAATGGCAATGGTATCGAGCTCGGCTAGTAAGATGGAAACTTACACCGAAATGACCCGGATAGGACCCCGGTTTGTGTTGGGTAGTGCCGTGACTTGACTAATTAAGTTGTGAAATCGATTTCAAAAATGGCATAGAACCATATTATTGATGTTTAGGTTAAGCTAAAATTTATACTTGGAGAATCCATAGTCATACTTGATTTGACTTAGGCGACTTTTACTGACTTTCCTTAGTTATTCTTTCCTTGTTCTTCCCTATCTTTTCTTACTTGGACCGATCCTTCTTAGTTTGGCTTGTTCGGGATGGAGCCGACGCCACCTATCTGGTGGGAATTATTGGAGGCCCGCGCCCGAACGTGATTACTTTCGGGCATACACGAACCACCGGGCACCGGGAATACCTTCGAGCTATCTCGAATTGGCGTAAAACGCCGCAACTAAAAAATCGACACACCTCATGGCAAAGAGCCAAGAGGAGAAGAACAATCTTACCCTCCTTGCTAAGGATCGCGAGGATACCATCCATGCTCGCGAGGATCAAATCGATCAATCCAGGAACACTTGGAAGTTACTCGCACGAAGATGGAACGCGCCAAGGAAGGCGCGGAAAGTGGGAAAGGGAGGCATACATGTCGAGAGGCACCATCGATCGTCTCAAGATACTATCATCAAACAAATGCGGTGATAGAGGACCTCACACATGCCTTAACTCGGCGGGATCTTTTTGCTTTGGAGGCCGCCCAGCGGCTAATGCGCCACTGCCACCACCACCTGGCGGAACCCATGCCCGACTTGAGGCCGATAATGAAGAGGATCCCGAGGAGGATCTGAAGAAGATCCCAAGAGGATCCCGATGAGATCCAATGGAAGATGAAGAGCCCGGGCGCTTGAAGCCGCCCACTCGATGATGCTCCGGGGATCGAGCAAGCGGTGGCGAATTTAGCCGATCGGCGCTAATGCCGAGGTGGTACCTCGGCCCGATCGAGATCCGATTATGGACGAGGCCGCTAGTGATGATGACGGCGACCTCACCGAGTAGATAACTTATATGCTAGATTTTAGCCGATGCTTAATTCCATCCTGTTGTATTTTGTTTTCGATTGTACCTTAATCAAGTTGTATCCTCGACTCTAGTTTATCTTCGATTTTATATTCTGTTGTATGAACTCATTCGGTGTATTCAAATTTCACATCAATGAATATACTTTTTCTACTTATTCTATGTCTTGTGTATTGTTGTTGTGATATAACTTGTTATATGCAAGTACTTATTGAAATCATTCCTTTCTCAATTGTAGCTAAACTACGATACATGGCCGAAACCGTGGACGAGGAGACCCCGCCATGTTCCCGTAGGTATGTGGGCGTGCCGAACGGTACCCTCCCGAACTACCACCACCTTCTCCGCCAATCACATGAGATAACCTAACCGCAATAGCCTTGCAACGGATATTGGTTTTTATGAGGCAACAAGCGAGAGCCTCGGCGGCTAACCATGAACTCCTTTCGAGAGACGAATGACCGTACCTTGGAGCGGTTTCTACGATCGACCCCCGACTTTCTTAGGGAACCGGATGACATGAAAGCGAGAAGAATGGATCGAGAAAATAGAGAATATCTTCAATGCTCTCCAATACTCGGGGAACAAAAGGTTACGCTCGCCGTGTTCGAGCTAGAATCACCTCGAGATTAGTGGAGAGCGCTTGAGAGAAAGTGGGAACAGGATCAAATAGATAGGACATGGGAAAATTTCTGGTGAATTCATTGAGCAATACATACCCCAAGTCGTGAAGGAGGCACGCCGGGATGAATTCCATAAGTTGAGACAGGGAACATGTCTCATGGCCCAATACGAGTCGAGTTCCATCGATTGTCCAAATATGCTCGGGGACAATCGATCAGAAGAGGACAAATTATATAAGTTCACACGGGGGACCGAAGTTGGAACTTCAAAAGCGACTTCACCGTTGAAATGACAACTTACTCGGCCCGAAAAAAAGCGACTCTCCGCATCGAGTCGACTAAACCGTATTGGGCATTCAAGCGAGTAGGCCATCAAACAGTCTCAAGAGGACAAATGGGGACAACCATCTAAGCGGCTGATAAGTTTGAAGGACCACAATAAGACGGACAAAGGAAAAGGACCGATACAAGAAAAACCAGGTCGATATGTGCACATTGCCAAAAACGGGACATCTTGTCAATGATTGTTGGCGCAAACAGGGGGAAATGCTTGCTATGTGGTAGTAACCAAAGACCTGGCTAAAGGATTGCCCGAAGACGTGGATCGCCGAAAACAAGTGCAGCCGCCAAAGCCGGTAATGGCCAGGAAATCGGGCAAGGATGCCCGCTCGAGCATTTGCACTAGCCGGACATGAGGCTCCGGAGGCAACGAGACGTGGTGGAAGGTGCGCTTCTAATATCTAGCCACTACACTAAAGTACTATTTGACCCTGGATCAACGCATTCATTTGTCGCACCACATTTTGTACACAAGTTGCATGCATGCATGGAACATATGCCTATAGGTTTAGAAGTGTCCACTCCTATGGGCGCAAGCGATAATGAGATATTATCTATAATGCATGCGAAGTTAAGATTGATGAGATAAACTTTCCTGATTTGATCTTGCTACCTATATCCGAATACGACATTATATTGGGAATGAATGGTTGTCGCACACCATGCACAAATGGACTGCCATCGCAAGTCCATTAAACTATGTGAACCCGTAAGCCCGAAGTGGAAATTTCGGAAAGGGCACGGGTTAAGATTGCCCCATCATTTCAGCAATGAAAGCGGGAAGCGATCACTAGAGGGGCACAAGGGTACTTGGCGTTTGTAATTAACAAACCTAAGGTTGAGACACAAATTAATCAAGTACCTATAGTATCGGAATATACGGATGTATTTCCACAAGAACTCACCACTGTCCCTCCGGATAGGGAAGTTGAGTTCACCATCGGTATTACCAGGAACCGCCCGATCGCCCGAACGCCGTATAGAATGGCTCTGTTGAGTTGCAAGAGTTGAAGACTCAATTACAAAAGCCGATGGATGTGGGATTTATCCGACCGAGCACGTCTCCGTGGGGAGCACCGTCTTGTTTGTCAAAAAGAAAGATGGCACATTAAGACGTGTATAGACTATCGCGGACTTAACAAATAAGTGACCATCAAGAACAAATATCCCCTCCCGAGGATAGGCGAACTATTTGATCAACTTCAAGGAGCGACGATGTACTCAAGTTTGATTTACAACAAGGATATTATCGATTAAAGATCCGTGAAGAGGGCGTTTCCAAAACAAAGATTTCGGACGATATGGACACTACGAGTTTGTAGTGATGCCTTTCGATCGACAAACGCACTGCGCGTTTATGGATCTAATGCATCGAGTCTTTCAACCTTATTTGGATCAATTCGTAGTGATATTCATTGATGACATACTCGTATACTCCAAGTCTAAAGAGGAGCATGAGAGTCATCGAAAATTGTTTTAGAGACACTACGAGCACAAGGCGTATGCCAAATTCAGCAAGTGCGAATTTTGGCTTAGTGAAGTCGCATTCTTGGGACACATAGTATCCGACACTCGGGATCGCCGTAGATCCTTGAAAGTACAGACGGTGGTTGAATGGAAACAACCCGAGTGCAGAACGAGATTAGAAGTTTCTTAGACTAGTGGATATTATCGAAGATTTATCCAAGATTTCTCCAAGATAATAGGACCACTCACTCGACTAACCCGGAAGCAAGTCAAGTTTGAGTGGAATGACAAGTGTGAGGCTAGTTTCAAGAGTCAAGAAAGCGACTTACTACGGCTCGTCTTAGCCCTTCCAAAGGGAATGAAAACTTTGTCGTCTACAGTGACGCATCAAAGGAAGGACTAGGAGCGATGACTCATGCAAGAAGGAAAGGTCATTGCTTACGCATCATGAAAACTCAAGCCGTATGAAGCCAATTACCCAACGCATGACTTGGAATTGGCGGCAATAGTGTTCGCGTTAAAGAAATGGAGGCACTACCTCTATGGAGCAACATTCACGGTTTACCATACGATCATAAGAGCCTAAAGTATCTATTCTCTCGAAAGAACTCAATTTGAGGCAACGAAGATGGATGGAGTTAATAGAAGATTATCACTTTGATATTCAATACCATCCCGGAAAGCTAACGTAGTAGGACGCCTTAAGAGTAAAGGCGAGTTTAGCTGACTAATGATTCGAGAGTGGAGATCATTAGAAGAATTGAGCACTTGGAATCCGACGAGAACCAGTACTCGAATTTCATGTGCTAATATCTCGATTAAACCCGATCTCTCGAACGAGATCAAAGTAACACGAGGGGATTGACGTGCAACTTCAAAAACTAAAGAGAAGATACTCAAAGGAGAGAGATCGGAATTCTCGAGCAGGAAGATGGGATCATCGGTTTCTAATAGAATTTGTGTACCGAGTGATGACCAACTTAGGAACAGAATCCTCTCAGAAGCACACCGTTCGAAATACATTATACATCCCGGAGGAAACAAGATGTATAAGGACTTGAAACAGCATTACTGGTGGGCAAACATGAAGAACCAGGTAGCAGAGTTCGTTGCGAGATGCTTGACTTGTCAACGAGTAAAAGCCGAACACCAACGACCATCGGTTTATTACAACCGTTGAGAATTCCCGAGTGGAAATGGGAACACATAACGATGGACTTCGTGACGGATCTACCGAGGACTAGACGAGGCGATGATGCTATATGGGTAGTCGTAGACCGACTCACGAAATCTGCACACTTCCTACCCATGAAGAAAACCGACAGCGACTTGCGAAAACTTGCGCAAATTTATATCCGAGATCATTCGACCGCATGGAGTGCCGGTCGATATAGTGTCAGACAGAGACCCGAGATTTGTCTCCAGATTCTAGAAATGCTTACATGAGGAATTGGGTACCTCACTAAGTTTCAGCACAGCAGCACATCCACAAACTGATGGCCAGTCTGAGCGAACAATTCAAACCCTGGAAGACATGTCATGCGAGCATGCACGTTGGACTTCCAAGGAAGTTGGGATTCGTGACTTACCATTGGCCGAGTTTGCCTATAATAACAGCTATCGGCCACAATTAGGATGGCACCCTACGAAGCCTTGCGGGCGAAAGTGTAGATCTCCACTACACGGGAGATTGATGACCAATGGACTCCAAAAGAGAAACGAAAGTCGCCATCGATTTCAAAGGTCGACTTAGTTCGGAGGCCATGGAGAAGGTCAAGTTGATTAAGGAACGGATCCGCACAGACTCGGAGCGCCAAAAGAGTTACGCAGACAAGAGGAGAAAGGACTTGGAATTTGAAGCGGAGATGAAGTATTCTCGATCGTCTCACGGAAAGGATTGATCAATCCAAAGAAAGGAGGCAAGTTGAGTCCGAGATATGTTGGACCTTATAAGATTTTGCGGAGGATCGGAAGTTAGCCTACCGACTTGAGTTACTGCAGACAAGATGCGCGGGAATGCACGATGTATTCCATGTATCGAGATTGAAAAGGTATCAACCAGATCCTCGAGCACATCATCACTCGTGATGCTCCTCCTCTAATGGAAAATTTATCTTACACCGAAAACCAATCAGAATTATTGACCAGCAGGTGCGTCGGTTGCGTAATGAGAGATTCCAATGGTTAAAGTTGTATGGCGGAATCACAACCGAGGACGAAGACGCAACGTGGGAGATGGAAGAAGACATGAGGAATCAATATCCGAATTGTTCTAAAGAGAATTTGGGGACCAAATTCTTTTAAGAGGGTGAATGTGAGACCCCGAATTTTAACGTGAGATTCGGTGTTATGTAGTGATTATTTATTCGGCTATGTATCACAAACCTATTATTAATGAAACTCGACTCTATTTTTATTTATTTCTTCCCACGTCAATTACACATTTCGCATTTTTAGAGCTTAGCAATTTTATATTCTTCCTCTAGTATTAATACTTGATCGAATGACTACTACTTTAGGAATATTAGACCTCCAACAATTTAGGAGTACATTCCAATCCTTATCCTAATATTTCATCTTATTCTATAATTCATCCCAACCAATTTCCCAATCAATTTTTTTTTTAAAAAAAAAATTTTTTTTTTATATTTTTAAAAATTTCAAAATTACCATAAATGGGAGGTTGTTTCATATTCTTTTCAAGACCTACAATTATATATGTATATATATATATATATATATTTACATATATATATATTTTTTTTCTCAACTTTTGGTCACATGCTTAAAGGATGGACAAACTTTTCTTTCCACCAAATTCTAATAAATAAAAATACCAACACCATGATTATTATTCCCTCCAACTTTTGGCTCCTTGTCTTAGGGGAATCAATCATTTTTGTTATTTTTTTCTTTATCTACCAATATTATTCATTTCATAATTATCATAAAAACACAAGACTTGCTTCCATTTTCCTCTCTAAAGGATCAAATTCTTCAAGCATAAGGTAAGAATGTCTTCATTTCTCCCAACTCTATTTTCTTCTCCAATCCTCAACCTTATACCTTCACCATCTAATGATGTTGAATCCTTCTTGTTGAGGTACTCCTAGAGAAAATTCTTGAAGAATTAGAGACCTGGATTTGACTACAAGCTTGAAGAGGAAATTCGATTACATATTATTAAGGTGAGAAAATTATGGTTTTAGTATTTTTCTCTTGACAACATGAAGAATTAATTTTTGACTCAAGAATATAAATTTTTGGAGTTTAGGGGCTGACCTACATCATCTCAAGTGGAGGTTAGAGGCTTGAAGGAAAATTTCCATTTTTGAGACTACTTGAAGATATTAAGGTGAGTAGTAACCATTTGGTACTAGTATATTTCTTTAGACTTGAGACTTTAATTTTAACACCAAAATATGGTTTGGATACCATTTAGGGCTGATCTTCAAGAGTTTTAGTCAAGAAGTTTATTCAAGGAAGAAGACCACATTTTAGATCAACCCGAGAAACTACTACGAGGTGGGTGGAAAAATTCTTTCAACTTCTAGGCGTTTTAAATTGAAAATATGCATGTAGTATTTTGTTATTGAGCACTTGAATATTATGTATTGCATGCTATTTTCTTGTATCAAGTTGGAAAAATTCTCAAGTGTTGCTCAAAAATGTGATTTATCGAAAAATAGGGCATACATGCACATTTTATTGTTATACTTGATGAAATTTTGTATGAGAAGGATATGTATGTGTATGACTCTTGAAATCTATGTTTTGAATGATTTATAACCTGGACAAGTCGAGCATAATTGATTAAATTTCAACTTTTGGACTTAAAATGCAAAAATGGAAAGTTGGTGGACTTAATTGCAAGAAAATAAAACTTAAGGGACCCCTCTGTAATTTTCGATTTTTGGGACTGAACTCAAGTTCAAAAATTATGCTTTGACATTTTAATAAAGTTTTAAGAGTTTTTAGATAAATAAAATCAACCCTTAAAAGCCCAAGGACTAGATTGTAAAATTCTAGAAGTTTAAGGGCTATTTTGCAATTTTCGAAACTGTACCAGACCCTAATTTTAAATTTTGAAATTTTAACTCTTAAGGGACTGGAAATAACATATTTTAAGTGTATTCCAAAAATCCAAGTGTTTAGAGCTTGGAAAGTAATTTTATAAAATTTGAGGGACCAAATTGTAAAAGATTAAACTTGAGGACCAAAATACAATTTCCAGGACTTATGCAGTCCATGCACCTGGAAATACTAATTTATCTATAACATAATTATATCTTGGACCCAAGGTTCAAATTTCATAACAATTGGACCCCTAAAAGCCTTAAAGGCAATTATTTCAAAACGGACAAAAATGAGATTTTCAAAACTTAAGGGACCTAAACTTATTTCTTTTTAAAACTGTTTTTGTCCCAATATCCCACTAACCATAGTGATATTTTTCAACTGGAATCACATTAAAAGCCCTTCCGGTTTGTGAGTTCCAATTATTTTAAACTTAGAGCCCGAAATGGCAATTTTAACAAATTTGGGGCCAATATGAGAATTTTATAAACACTCGACCTCAAAACTTCAAAAATCTGAATCTATGAACAATTTTAAGAATTTAGAAACTGACCTCATAATGTTTCAATGTCGGGATATTTATTTATTCAATTTTTAACCCCAAAAGTATTGGTTTTTACAAAACGGGGCTAAATTGTAAATTTTCTTTTTATCAAGGACCTAACTCTAATTATTTTCCTTTTACTAAAACAGCCCTGGACCCTCTGACTTCAATTTTTAATTAAAATATTTTATTTTCTCAAAAACCCCTTGACTTATCGGACCGCCCCCGACCGACAATACCCGATCCAGGCGGCTTCCTCGTCTTGCGATTTGAATCTATAATGGGACTTATGTTCCACCTAATATTTCAAGATATCGAAGATTGCTTATCCTCCCGATAATCATCTTCATCCAAATAACTCCACCAACGCCATAATTACCTTTACGCAAATGTTTGAAAACTTTTCATGAATCGCTTCCCGAATCAATATACTCGACTACCTGGTTGACTACCGAGCGTGTATTTAATTTTGCTTGCTGAGTCAACTTGGTGTGTCGAGCTCACGGTCGGAGTGGATACGTCGGGGATGGAACCGGCAGCTCGGCCGCTATTCCACTCTTCCTACCCCATCGTCCCTAATCCCGGCGAGGGACGGAGTTTGTCGAGGGAAGCGGGTCGTAGTACTTGAGGTATAATCATGATTATGACGAATCCGAGCCTTGCTAGCTCAACGTGGATTTTGTCTTTGCCTATGGAGCAATAAGGTGACAGTCTTGGACCATCATGAACGGGAGTTACAAGGAAGAACGAAGGAATCGCATTGTCCCGATCCACACGATTCGGAGTTGAACGGAACATTTGGTTGGCGCTACACTTGATGCAACCGCTACTTGTAATGCATGGGTTGGCGCTACACTTGATGACGCAACCACTAATTGTCTTGCATGGGATTGGCGCTACACTTGATGACGCAATCCTCACCGCTTGAATCATCGTGCTGTGTGACCACGAACTATTTCTCAAACTATATAAATATATTACTTAATATATATTTATCACGATGCTTTATGTGGGCTATGTATGAAAACATGCATCATACCTCACGCGTTTTCATACAACCGTTTTCTCGCATTAACTATATATATTGCCACACTTGCACCCGATCACCCCATCCACCGAGATTTCCTCACTCCCTCCTGTTTTCTAACCTTTAGATGAAGAGTACGTTGAAGACGTCGAACCTACCACAGATTGAATTCCTCTTTGATGTGGAGCGACACTCCTTTTACTTTTATTGTTGTTAGACTTTTCATTTTATTCTGTTTGGGTACCGTAAGTTAAATTCGGATAATCTATTGGGTTGTATTCGGATTCCGTCGGACCTTAAGATGTAATTTGTACTTGTGTGTATTTTATTCCTTGCATTAGACTCTTTTCACTTGGAGTTTGTATCATTGGTTTAGACTATTGAATTATTTGTTTAAGTGATTGATCGTTGTCGCGTCACGTTTGGGGCGTGACACTTTTTTAATAAGAAGTGATACTTTTTCTAATAAAAAGTGATATTTGTTTTAATAAGAAGTCATACTTATTTAATAGGAAGTAATACTTTTTCCATAAAAATACTTAGTTTTAATAAAGAAGTGATACTTTTTTCATGAGAAGTGATATTTTTGTCGGAAAAAAGTGATACGTTTTTTTTATAAATTATATTTTTTAGTAAAGTGATACTTTTTCCATAAAAAGTGGCATTTTTTCATAAAACAATGGTACTTTTTTCCATAAGTGATACTTTGTTTTAATAAAAAGTGACTTTTTAAAAATACCACTTTATAAAAATTTGTGAAGGTAACAAATGGAAAAATAGAGGAAAAATGAGTTAATGGGAGAGCAGAAGGCCCAGGTGTTGAAATAGCTCTTACAGTCTTAATTTCTTTTGTTTCTCTTTGTATGGGTTTTAATTTCTTGGTGAAAAATGAAGAGTAATTAACTGGAGTAATGGAATGATGGACTAAGATTTTAATTTACGAAGAGAGAGAAGAAGAATTAAGAAAGATGAACGGCGAAGATGGAGCATCACTGTCAGCTGGGTATTTGGGTAGTGGGTATGGGTATTTAGGACTTCGTCTCACAGATCTAGATCCGTGAGACGGTCTCACACAAATTTTTGTGATAAACTTTTCAGAAGAAAAAAACTTTATCTTTTAAATAAAAAAGGATATTTAATAATACAATTACACATTAATAAAATATATTATACATTTGTAGTAATTAAATTATAAATAATTTATACTTTCAAAAACTAAAATAATAAACCATAAATGGGTCTACACGAATAAATCAACTGATTTGCTTAAGTCTTCCGCTGTTAAAAACCAAATCAACTAAAGTTAAGTGTTTGCTTAAGCGACAAGTTATACTATCAACATCTCTATCGAGTATTTTGAGTGGGTAACTTAGTTTGAATATTAACCCTACTGTCCCCAAGGACACACAAATGATTTGAGCCAACTCTGTTGAAATTCTTAAAAAGACTAAAAGTTAAAATTTGGTAAGATTTATTCAAGCCCCTTCTAAACCTTACATTGCACCCCTTGGGACCTACATGTAAGTCAGCGTACGATAATCTAGAGAGGGGTGAATAGATTATCTCCATCTTTTCGATTTTACCCTCTTTTTCGAATCGAATGCTCAAAGACAAGAATAAAGGTGCGGAATGTAAATAACACACATCGATTTATAGAGGTTCAACCCACCTAGGGCCTAATCCTCTACCACCCCAAAGATATCCTGATGGATTTCAAAAAGAAAAAAAAATTATTAATTACCAAAATTAATACAAATTCAACTTACAACACCTTGAAGAGCACCACACTCTTCAACAACACCACCTTTGGAGATTACCACAATCTCCCTTTGAAGATCACCACAATCTTCCTTCAACGGCACCCTCAAGATCACCACAATCTTCAATCTTGAAGAATACCAAATTCTCCAACACCTCAAGAGCACCACACTCTTGAAACACCTATCACCTAGATTACCCAAGTGTATTCTTACCACAAGAATACTCACAAGGATGTCTTGTGTTGAATGATGACCAAAATCAAGATTACAACTCAATAATGAATATTACAATATGAGTGCAAAGTGTAATCAAGAATAGCCTAGACCTCAAGGATGTGAAAGTGATAAGCTAGGCAAAATTACAACAAGAATAATAACTATGAAGAACAAGTGTTTGCTTGAAGTGTATCTTGTTGTGTTGTATCTCAATTGTTGTCTTGGTTGCTCCAAAACTTCCTCTATTTATAGGAGATGATTGATCAAGCATAGGCTCCTCTTGGGGATTGAAAATCTACAGAAAAATACAATAAAAATCAAGAATATAGCTGTTAGAAATCAATCCCACAATTTAAGGAAAGTTTGTCTGCTATCAAACGGTCAGAATTTTGCTGTCAAAAGATAGGGCGACCGGTCGCGCTCAAATAGACGTTTGAAGAAAACATAGCAAAATAATACAGGGTGATTGGTCGACATAGGCCTCGACCGGACATCCACCCCAACCGGTCCCCCTTCCTATTTTATCAAAGAATTGAAGTTCTGTTTCAACTCGTTGTTCCCAGTGCACGGTCGACGGTGTGTCGGCCGTCGACGCCACACGCCGACTCCCTGGTCGACCGTCGACCTGTCTTTTTCCCTTCCGCCTCATTTTTTGTTCTAAAAATCATCTTCGTGCACGGGTTGCCCTATACGACAACCTATTGACCTCGAGACAGAAATGTTGTCCAATTTTTGTCGAAAATAAAACTCAAGAAATACTCCAAAAATTTAGTGAAAACATTTTAAACCAATCGGGAGTATTTAGACAACATTTAGGAACCTTGTTTTGAAGTAAAAACTTATAAACATAAAATCTTTAAAAATGTTGTCCAATTTTATCAAAAATAAAATTTGAAGAAATACTCTGGAAAATATTAAAACCATTTTAAATCATTAGGAGTATTTGGACAACAATTAAAAATATTATTTTGGTGTAATAATAAAATCAGCAAAATTAAGATAAAAACATGTATCAAACACTACATGCATCATCAACAAAAACAAAAGAAACAAGCTTTGAACAAGTCCCCAATGGCACACCGTTGGAGACCAAAAATTCGCAAACATCAACAAAGTTACATAGGAGAGAGATGTCTTCAGCAATTGTAGAGCATGCAACATCAAAAGAAAGATTTTTCTGCAGCTTTAACACATTTTCCTTAACATCTGACTCGATCACGACCTTCTTCCAGCTGCAATGGTATGCACGGACTAAAGCATGTCTGATTGCAAGAAGGTTTGCCTCCATTGGATTTGAGATATGCTCCCTAGAGGACTTCCAAACTCGAATAACTGCATTAGTATCATTTCGAACAATACCCCCCAACAGAGCTGCCCCACAAAGTTGAACATACCCTCAGTTTTGCCCCAAAGTTGAAAGAGAAACAAGAAGTACTAACACATTCCACGATCTACTAGACAGTGCGGGAAAATCCCATTTTACACATGATGGAAGCCAGAAAGTACCATTCAAATCTATCGTAGGCTTTAGCCATGTCTAGCTTAAGAGCCATAAAATAGTTTTTCCCATGCCTGAGCTTATTAAGAGAATGGACACATTCATGGGCAATGATAACATTATCAAGAATTTGTCTATTAGGAATAACGAAAGATTGGGAGGAGCTGATGCACTTGTGAAGGGTAGGCTTGATCCTATTAGCTGATTTTTGAAATTATATTATAAATAACATTACATAGGCTAATAGGGCGAAATTGGTTAACAGTGGTAGGATTCGTGGTTTTAGGGATCAAAGTAATCATAGTGTGATTGATGTTCTCGGGCAATCTAGAGAAAATAAAGAAATTATGCAGAACACATGTAATATCAGATTTGATGATTGACCAGAAAGACTGGAAACGAGTGGAGTCATACCATCCAAACCTGGTGCCTTGGAGGGGTGAAATTCGAAGAGAGCTGCTCTAATAGCTTGTTCTCCCACAGGTCTAGTAAGGATCTTGTTCATTGAATGAGTCACATAGAGGGGTATTCCTGTAAGAAGACTGTCATCCCTAAAAATCCCAACAGACTTGAACAGATTCTTGTAGTACTCCGACACCTCCGCCACAATATCATTCTTCGAGGAACAAATGGATCCATCACTTCTAGTCAGTCGAGAGATGCAATTTTTCTTTCTTGTTTGCATCGTACAAACATGGAAGAACTTGGTGTTCCGATCTCCATCTTTGAGCCATTGAGTACGGGGTCGTATTGCTCCAAAAATTTTCCTCCTCTTTGTAAGCCTCATTAAGCTCCTTTTCCAAAAGTTCCATTCCTCCCAATCACGGTTCCCCCTTTTACAAACTAACCTATTTAGATTTTTATTACACACGTCAATCTTCTTGGCCGAATTGGATTTGTGAGTACCACTCCATTTAAGAAGCTCGATCCTACAATTCCGAATTTTGCCTTGGATCTGAAAAACTAGGGTCCCAAAGATCTTTTTTCTCCAAGCATTTTCAATTATCTGGTCAATCCCTTCCAACTTAACCCATCTTGAGTCAAACAAGAATCTTCTTTTAAAACTTTCCAAGGCAGGTACTGTATCAAGAAGTAACAGACAATGATCAGAAGCAGCCTTGGAATCTGACTCACAATTGTTGGGATTTGGTCCAGCATCCTGCCTGCAATGGGCTTTAAAACAGGCGCGAGGTGCGGCCCGCGATTCGAACTCGTGAGCGCTTTGGATTGCATAGTTAAAGGATAGCTTAAAAGGATATGATTTGGACTACCTATACCAACAGATGCATCTTCTTTTCGATGCCCATTACATAGAAACTACGAGGTTAAGCGTGCTTGGCCTGGGTAGACATGGGATGGGTGACCCCTGGGAAGTTTTCCAGTGCGGCGTGAGTGAGGACAAAGCGCTAGAAAAAGACTCGTGTTGGTTTGTGGGGACAGTCGTCAATCCGAGTAGTACTAGAGGTCCAACAACTGGTATCGGAGCAGGTCACGAGTTCGAATTCCCTTGGAAGCACGCTGCGAAGAGAGGTTTCCGGAGCGGTGGAACGAGATCTTTGGCGCAATGAGGTAAACGGACCCGGAATCGAAGGGTAGGTTGCCAGTGGCCAACTCGGGTAAAACGGATCGAATTGAAGGTGTAGGTTCTTTGGTGGACGACCGAATCGGGGTAGGTTGCCATGTGGCCGGATCGAGATAAAAATGGATGAATCAAGGTGTAGGTTGTTGGGTGGACCAGAAGCGAAGGGTAAGTTGCCAGGTGGCGGGGCCGAGGGTAAATGTGATCGAATCAAGGTGTAGGTTGCTTTGGCGGCCGAATCGAGAGGTCGGCGTGACGCGACGCTTGAATCGAAGAAGTTGGCGTTAGAACTGGCGAGGAAGTTTGGCGGACAACGGAGGTTGCCAAGCACCGAGCCGAGATCTTTGGCAGTTTGGGAGGGGGATTGTTGGGATTTGGTCTAACATCCTGCTCGCAATGGGCTTTAAAAGAGGCATGAGGCGCGGCCCGCGATTCGAACTCGTGAGCGCTTGGATTGCATAGTTAAGGGATAGCTTAAAAGGATATGATTTGGACTACCTATACCAACAGATGCATCTTCTTTTCTCGTGCCCATTACATAGAAACTCCGAGGTTAAGCGTGCTTGGCCTGGGAGTAGACATGGGATGAGTGACCTCGGGGAAGTTTTCCAAAGTGCGGCGTGAGTGAGGACAAAGCGCTAGAAAAAGACTCGTGTTGGTTTGTGGGGACAAATAATCCGAGTAGCTAGAGGTCCAACAACTAATAGCCTTCTCAAACTTAGGGAGCCACTCATGAGATGCGAAAATGCGATCTAATCTTTCTTCCACAAATCCTCCCCTCGATTATTAGCCCATGTCAAAAGGTGGCCTAATGGTTTAACCTCTCCTATTCCCATATCAAAATGAAATTTTTAAAGTTTTAAAAGCTAGATTCGATCTTACTCTCCCTCTGTTTTTCATCATTACAAGTAATGTCGTTAAACCTCCCCCGAACCACAACTCTCCCCACATAGACTCATCGACATCTCCAAGATTAAAACAAACTTCAATTAATAGTTGGGAACTAGACACACTCCGAATGTTGACATTTGGTCCCCACCATAAAGCAATCCTCCTCTACTTCCCAAAGGGATCAACATACACCCATCAATCATCAAGCCTTAATTTCTTACGACTTTGTGGTAACAAAACTTTTTTTTTTTTTGTTTCAGACAAGAACACTAATTCTGGAAGGTAGAAATCGCAATGATTTGTTGATCTGAGAAATTGTACAGGCCCTCCCGACCTCTACAATTCCACACATATACCTTCATTGGGGGGTTGGGGGCCCATTTTGGCTGGCGCCACCACCGTATCACATGCCTGGTTTGAGGAGCATGGTTTATCTTGAGTTTTTAATTTCTTTGTACTACCCTCAAAGGTTTCTCCATCTTCACCACATAAAGAGAATTGCCTTTTGTTTTCTCCTTTCATTCTAATCATCCCTCTCTCATCATCTTGCTGAATCACCTTCTCTCTTTTAGTCTGCTGAAGAACGACCCCATTGTTCTGCTATTTCCTGTTTCTGGAGGTCCCTTTACCCTTCAATGCCCCTTAATATTTTGATCAATGATTTTCAGAGGACCCCGGGTTCCAGCTATAGAGATGGGGACAGATATCATTGAGGAAATCACTGAAATGTCTATAGGAACATTTTTCTTACCAGTAGGATCCACAATCCTCAGAGTCCTAATCATAACGTTCTTCTTCTCAAGATAATCACTAGAACATGTGGCCTTATCGGATTTTTATTTCTCCCCCCCAAAAGAGTGACATTAATAACTGATTGTGGCCTTGCGGGTGGAGATCCAAGGGGAACATGTTCGAAATCGATTGGCTCCTGCTCTGCTACTTCTAGGTATGCCTGTATATTAACCTCCCTTTCTCCACCTTCTTCTAAATCCTAATTTCCTATAGTCTTCTTAGGAGTGCTAGGGATAATAGTTTGCTCCTGTAAGACCTCCCTCCCCATTTTAGCTTGCGGTTTTTTACTCGGAGAAAATTGTTTTTGTTTGCGAGGATTGTTGCTAAAATCAGCTGCTCGAAGCCATTCCCCAAACTGACCACCCTGATGATTGTTTTAGCTCATGTCAATCCTTCTAGAATCACATATTTTTTCATTATATCCAACTATCCCACAATAGAAACAGTATGTCAATAAGTTTTCAAATTTGAACTCCACCCATTGTTTGGTATCTCCATAAGTAATAAAAGTTCCTCGAGGAAGGAGTTTATTTAAGTTAACTTCCACATGGATCTTGATACACCTTCCATTCTGACTTCCAGAGTCAGGTATTATAACTCATGGGTCCTCAGAAAGATTTTTCCCATTTTTAATCCAATTTCAATCGATAACTTGATGAACGAAAATATTCCAAATCAACCCACATGTTCACAAAACACATCGAGTCCATATCTCCCGTAATATTCTTTTTCCCTTCCTTAAGGAGGAGATATTGGCCATCGATGGACCATGACTTACCCCGTAAAACCTTTTCCAGATCCGAGCGCGACCCAAATATGAATTGGAATGAGTTAAAACCTAGCTCCTTCATAGAGAAAGTCTCTCGATTTGGCCAAACATTACCTAAGGTATACTTGAGGCCAGTGAAGTTGGCTTTTTTGCTTCCAAATATTTTACCGAAAAGACTTCGGTTGCATCTTCCACACTTTGAACAAGATCATTTTCGTCAATAAGAATACCATTTGTCTCCTCAGTTGATAGGATAATTTTTTAAAGTCCAGGGGGTCACCCATCATGATATTGCTCCAAGCCAAGCACGCTTAACTTCAAAGTTTTTACATGGTGAGCACCAGAAAAGAAGATGCATCTTGTCGGTATGAGTAGTACTTCAAATCTATTAAGCTCTCCTAATCGTATAGTACCATACCTATATAGTCTCAAAATCTCCTCTTATTCGGGTGGGGATCGGTTCATTCATGTTCCCCGCCTTAGAAGCCTGACAGAGCCACTCATTGTCCGTGCCTTCTTGCACCTGATCACTCCCCCTTTTTTGGACCGGGCGTCACATGCCCACCTTCCGCTTGGTTCGTCCTTGAACCACAACGTACTAAGAGAGGTCCCGCTCGATACATCTATAACGGCCCGCCTTCCGGATCGATGACCGTCCCCACAAAACCAACACAAGTCTTTCCCAGCGCACTTTGTCCTCACTCACGCGCACCACTGGGAGAATCTTTCCAGGGAGTCACCCATCATGATATTGCTCCAAGCCAAGCACGCTTAACTTCAAGTTTTTACATGATGAGCACCGAGAAAAAGAAGATGCATCTTGTTGGTATGAGTAGTACCTATCAAATCTTTTAAGCTTTAGTTAATCGTATAGTCCCATACCTATACGATCTCGATCTCCTCTTATTCGGTGTGGGATCGGTTCATTCATGTTCCCCTCCGCTGTAGAAGCTTTGCCGCCAGAGCGCTCATTGTCCGTGCCTTCTTGCACCGCGATCACTCCCGCTATCTTGACCCCGGGCGTCACATGCCCATTTCTTAGATTTCGACCTCAAATTTCCGAATTCCCCTCTCCAAAAGCCTAAAATCCCAAGATTCCTTGTTGACTGTAAGAAAAAACCACAAAAACAAAATAGAGAGCAACGATCGAGAAATAAATAAAGAAAAAAAAAGACAAAAAGCACGGTTGAGTTGAAAAGATGGAGAAACTAAGAAAATATTAGGTTGGTGGGAATCCAAGTGTCACAAGGTATGAAGATTCTAACCTATACCCCGTGACCACAAACGAATCACCACTCACTACGCAAAGCCAAAGGAAAATGATAAAAAAAACAACAGAGAAAAATGGAACAACGAGATTATCTGTAATCATAAATGTTGAATGGGTAGTTGAACTAATAAAGAAGACATTCATGAAGGTAATAGAGAAGACCAAAGAAAAAAAGCGCCAACACAATGAGATCTAGGGTTTCCTCCACACTGTGGAACTCTTCAACTCTCTTCTAGAGAGAGAAAAAACACTCAAAGCCCAGAGAAATAAAAATACATCGTGTTTAGGGTTTTATATAAAACAATTCACAGCTGCATCGTTGGTTCTGGAAAATTTCGTCTTTTTTGTCTCTTTCGGTTTGTCCAGCTATACCACTTGTAAAATATCTTCATCCGGTTCAAAAATTGATCAGTTACAAATGAAGCAGTGCCACTGGATTTTTGGTATTTCCAATCGGCATTCATCTATTCTTCTATTCGGCGCCGATTGTAGAAAATTCCTTCATAAAAAATAATTCTGTTTATTCTTTCATTTTTTACCTAAAAATTTCATGTTTGTTTATTCTTTTTAATTTTTTAATATATGTTTATCTGAAAACATATATGTTGCATTTTATTTTGTAATTTTTTTTATATTTTTCGATTGATATCTTCGCGGTACTATTTTTGTATAATCATTCTTTTAGAATAATTGAATTATAACTTTTATACACTTTCTGATTTCTTTTTGATCGATGGCTTATGTAAAAAAAGTTGAAATTTATTTTTTATATAAGATATTATTTTTGTACAAATCGAAGGCTTCTTACTATTGCATAATTGTGACGCCCACTCCTACTACCACAACACTTAACAATATAAAAAATACAACTGAACAACGTGGAGCATATTTATCTGTACGCATAAATTTTTTGTCCCTGTGATATTTATCAATAAACAAGCAAAATCACTCTAATCATAACGAAAGGACAAACTATGTCCACAAGCAAACGAAATAGCCAATCTTATCTTTAAACAAATCGGACATCTATGTGTTCAACACTTCACCCACATCACCCAACTTATTTACAAGTACATATTTACAGCAGGATTTTTCAAAAGAGAGTACGGTACATATTTAAAATATACATGACCAAAAAGGCAAGATAACCCATCAACTTAGCACAACAGGTCGTCATCCATGTACAATGTCCTCAGTAACCTGTAGGATCTCAACATAATGTTCAATAAGCCCATACAAACAAGCATCATCGGACTCACCTACAATGCATGAACTATATGAATTAAAGCTCAATAAGTAAAACTCATGCATGCTAATGAAATTATATGAAATACATAGTAAATATATCCAAGATATTCTTTCAAGAATGCATGTTGATGAATAAAATATTTCCACCAAATTCTTTTTCTCTTATCGGGCCCACTACTACGCACCAAAAAAAAAACTCAATATCAATTATCACATGGTCAATAATCGATTGACACGCAGGCGAGGCCCATCCTCTTGTGACCGCCGGATGTCCAACTCATACCGCACCTACGATCCGTGAAAAGTCATCCCACTTGCTCGCGCCCAACCATAAGGGTACTATCAAGTGGGTCATTCTCCCATGACCACCAGGGCGTCCACCTCATTCCTGTCTCCGCGATCCTTGAAAGTCATCCCTCTTGAGGTACCCGAAATATCATATACATAAGACACACATGCCTCGATTGCACTAGTAGCGACCAACCAAAATATTTTCTTATCAAAACCCATGTCGCGCATGCCTCATCTCAAAAATACTCATATGTTATGCATGCACGTGCAAATCTTTAATGAATATCATGCTCAATTACAACAATCTCTAGTTTCATATCTTTCAAGCAACATATACATGACAAAATACTTACAATACATCCATCGGTACAATGATCACATTTAATATAGATAAAGCAAGAAATATTATGTTCATGCATTGTAGTTGCGGATGGATTTCACTTACCTTGCTCCCTTTGATATGCTAACGAAAATAAACTAATTGTCTTTCGTCCCTAACTTTGTGTGTGAGCAATCTCCACGGTGTGCAAGCCTAGCCCATGAAAATTTGGATCGGATAAACTCCTTGAGTGGTCGTGCGTGTTTGTTTTCAAAATATTTTTTTGTTGTGTTATGTCCATCAATATGTGTGAGTGTGTGTTTGATTTTTTTTTTCTTTCTATTGTTTTTCGTTTCTAAAATCGTGTCAAGCAATGTAGCTATTTAATCTTATCCGGAGTAAGGCAATTGTGTTATAATATATATAAATATCAATTTAATATTCATTTAAGTTATGTAAGCTTCATATATATATATATATATATATATATGTGTGTGTGTCTTTTTACACACATATATATACACGTGTACTGATTATATATAAAATTAATATATCTTATATGCACACCCGTATGTATCATATGATACATCAGTTACATGTATAAAAATAATTATTATTATTCTTAATTGTTATTATTTTTTTCTAACTATTATTCTCAATTATTATTTTAATTATCGCATATGAACAATTTATATATTGAGATTAATATTGGACTCTCTTTCATAGTAATACTTTTTCTCATTAATTTATTTACATGTTATAGTCCTTGTTATACCTGGCCATATTTCATTTCTAGTTTTATCACGTGTAGCCTAATAATTTTCATAGTTCTAATGTTACCATGTGTAACCTTATTGTACATACTAGCTTGACACCTAGATGTCTTTATTATAGGTATAATTAACTACTCAAGTTAATAGTCCAAAACTGGCATAACATGAGAGTTAAAAATTACGAAATTAATCCTAGCATATAAATTAAAATAAAATATGAAAACATCGTATATATGCAAGAAACACATAACCAATATGTAATGCATGGACTATTTTGGCCAAGTGAGTAAGTAAAAGGCCCGGGTATTACATCATCCCCTCCTTATAAGAATTTCGTCCTCGAATTTTACTTACCAAAATAAGTCAAGCTACTTAGCTCGCATCTCGTCTTCTCTTTCCCATGTAGTTTCTTCTATAGATTGATTTCTCCAAAATACTTTGACTAATGGGATTTTCTTATTCCTGAGTTTGTTTACTTCTCGTAACAATATCTCCACAAGTATCTCTTTGTGGCATAAGTCTACTTTTAACTCTATGGGCTCGTTCTTCAAAATATGAGATGGGTTTGCAATGTATTACTTGATCATGGATACGTGAAAGACATTGTGCACTTGAGCCATTGATATGGGCAAGCTGAGTCTATAGGCGACGTCACCGATTCTTTCATTAATATGAAACGAACCAATTTATTTAGGACTGAGTTTTTCTTTTCTTCCAAATCGCATTACCTCTTTCATTGAAAAATACTTGATCTCCTATAGAAAATTCTAGCATTCTTCTTCTTTGATTTGTGTAACTTTCCTATCGACTTTGAGAGTTTCCATTCTCTACCAAATTTGCACCATGACTTCTGTCATTTCTTGAATCATGTATGGACCTAACATCTTCCCTTTGTCAGCCTCGTCCCAATGGACCAACGATCTGCACTTTCTACTATTAATGTTTCATAGGGAGCATCCGACTGTGGTGTGATAGCTGTTGTTATATGAGAATCTTATCAAGGTAGATATTTACTCCATTGTCCTTGAAAATCTAAAATACATGCTCTAGGCGTATCCTCTAAAGTTTGTATCGTTCGTTTTGATTGTCCATTGGTATGAGGGTGATAAATAGTACTAAACGACAATTATGTTCCTAGTGCCTTCTGTAGACTTCTCGAGAAAGTAGATAAGAATCTAGAATCTCTATCTGACACAATTGATAGTGGCGCACCATGAAGTTTAACCACTTCATGTATGTAAAGATGTGCGTATCAGTCCATGGAATAAGCTGAGCAAATAGGAATAAAATGAGCGGATTTAGTTAACCTATCCACAATCACCCAATAACATCATGTCCCTTGATAGTTTTAGGCAAACCTGTCACAATATTCATGGTAATTCTTTCCCATTTCCATTCTGGTATATGCAGAGATTGAAATGTTCCATTGATATTTTGTGTTCTCGCTTTTATTTGTTGACATATTAAACATTGTTCCATGTATTGCGTGATATCCCATTTTATACCTGGCCACCAAGAATACATCTTCAAATCTCTGTACATCTTAGTAGCTCTTCAATGTACGTAATATGGCATTGAATGTGCTTCTTCTAGAACATTCTCTCGGAGATTATCCCTATTGGGCACTTACAATTGTTCTTTATATTGAAGTACTCCATTCTCAGATATTTTGAAATTAGAAGACACTCCCGAAGCAATATTTTTCTTCACCTTAACATAGTAATCATCACTTTGTTCCTGTTGAATTTGATCAAATAGCATCGGTCGAAGTGTTAACGCTGCCAACTTAGTTTCAATGGACCCTAGTGACACAACCTCTACGTTCATTTTCTGGAGATTCATTAACTTTGGTTTCAAAATATGAATCCCAATTGCATTGCTTTGTGTTGATTTTTAGCTCAACGCATCTGCTACAACATTGTCTTTACTGGGGTGATAATTGATCACACAACCGTAGTTCTTCACTAGCTCCAACCACCATCGTTGTCGCATATTTAATTTCTTCTGTGTGAAGAAGTACTTTAAACTATTGTGATCTGTGTAGATCGCACATCATTTCCCGTATAGATAATGTCTCCATATCTTAAGAGCAAATTTGGAGAAAATATGACGTTGGATCTGTGATAAGTATGTCAGATTCAAGGACTAGAAAAAAGGGTATTATATGTTATCATTGTCGCAAGGAGTGTCATGTTAAAAGGATTTTCCTTAGAGAAAGAAGGATGATGACGATGGCGGTGGGCGTGGTGATGCATTGATATCTATGGAAGATGGAGATATTCTCACGCTCCCACAAGGATTGATACTTCTTTTTGATATTTATGGATTTTAGATTCGAATGTGTAATGCATGTGCACTCTAGAAGGGTTATTTCAATTCACTTCAATTGCGAGGGTGGAGACTTTAACCTTAAGTGATGGTTCTATTTGTAGAATCATAGGATTGGAATGGCGAAAATCAAAATGGTTGATGGAGTGGACCGTGCTTTGGGTGGTATGATCTATGTCCCAGAGATGCAGAGGAATCTAATTTCCTTAAGCAAATGGATTCCAATAGTTGTGATATTCGATTGGAGATGGAATCACGAAAATCACACGTGGCGTAATCTGAGGGTGGGAAAGAAGTATCAAAATTTGTATTGTCGGTGACCTCACGGATTCGGAAGTGGAGCACGCCGAGGAAGGCTTCTAGGTAGAAGACGGAAAATCTATTGGGTGAGAGGATGGATTGAGGTCATCCTCTTGGCAATCAACTAGTGGTGTTAATCGGATTGCATGTGTGTATTGGCGATTGAATCGGGTGGAATTAAGACCTTACTAATTCAAAGCATGTGCAAAAGATTGAAGGCTAATGGCCTTTGATATTTTGGTTCGTCAATAATAGTATCTTGTGGTGGGGGTAAAGATTGTTAGGAAACCAACTACAAAACAATGTCAAGGAGATGCCAAACTTTGTTGACAATTTGATACTTGGTATCAATTTTCAAGTCATCGAGGAATAGAAAAATGGGTGATGTTGCTATTTCCTACCATATGGTGCCTATAAAAGACTTGGAAGAGTGCAAACAAAAAAAATGGCAAGAAAATAAATTGCTTGGCCATCCAACTGGGTATGAGGGGGGAAATGAGTGTTCAAATCTGGGGAGATCAATTTGGTTGATTCAAATTAACGATAGATGTGAGGAAACACTCAGGATATTTTTCTCTTGGGTAATACAAAGGAGTTGGGGAGAGTGTTTTTTGATAGCTAGTAAAGTAGTTGTACGTGAGTTTTATTTTCTTGGGTTTGGTCCATAAAACTCAAGGGGTGTATTTTTCATGTACCGAAAAATTCTTTATTAATAAGAACGAAAACTCTCATGGATGTAGGCGGGTTTGACAGAACCACGTAAAATCCTTGTGTGCTATTTTTATTTTTCTGTCGGTGTCATTTGATTTTGCCATCATCTTGTTGGTGTGACTTGCCGGGTATTCCAAATAAATCAAATCTCGAACCACGGCACCTCTGCGCCTAACACTATTATGTAAGTAGTTTAAACATACTTTCCACAAAATATTATTATGTATATGGTTCTTGAAATGCATTATCCATGATTACATTGAGTAATTTTACATGTTGAATATTGTAAATTTTAAATTATTTATAATGATATTCAATCTATGACTTAGCTTCATCGTCTGGGACTTAGGGATCATCATTCCACTTCGATCGTCGGATTTTCTATTAGTGCACTTCGGTGGGTGGGGAACAAAAGGAGAGAATGGAGTGCAAACAAAGCGAATTAACTAATCAATATATAAGAGAGACCGAAATGAAGTGGAGGCCTCGATCCTTCGAGGCACGACAAATAGGGATGCCAATGGGGCGGGTTCAAACCCACCAGCAACAAACTCACTCCGTTCGGGGTGGGTTCAAACCCGGTGAAGTGGGTCTGGGGCGGGTCCCAGATCCATTTTTTCTAGACCCGGCAGGTCCAGGGCGGGTAACGGGTCCTGCCGGACACGCCCCGCTATGTATTTTTTATTATATGTTTTTCCAAAAAATTATTATTAGTTATATTTCGTTTGCTTTTGTCATTAGAATTAGTTAAAATTTACGAAAATATTCGATCGAGGAAATAACTATCTTTTATTTCATTTGTACTCTATTTTTATTGCAACCCACACCCACTTTGCTGCCCTCGATGAGGGAAAAAAGTTAACTTATAATTTTTTTGCACTTGGTAATGTATGCCTGCACATAAAAATTCATGCCTGTCAATTCCTCTGTGAGCTTCTTCAATTACAGTGAACTTACCATTAGCCAGTGACCACATTTGTTGATTTGTGAAAGTTTGAAATTTTGCAGTTTACTCATCAATGTCCATGTTTTTATTAAATTCACATTGTTTAAAAGAATTTTAACTTCAAGTTGCGATAGAAATTGCATGACTTTCTAACTCGGTAAATAATTTTAAATTTTATGATTTTTTTTGTAAGTTTTTCTATGTGTTGGCGGGTTGGACCCGCCGGGTAACGGGTTCGTGGTGGGGCAGGGCGAGTTTTGAAGCGGCGCGGGGTGGGTCCCGGGTTTAGTTTTTTATTGGCGGGGCGGGTCACGGTAACCCGTCCCAAACCCCCCATTGCCATCCCCCTGACGGGGGGACAAGCTTTGCGGATCGGATCATATCCTACCATGAGAACTGGTTAATATATTCAAGATAATTACATATGTGTACAAAATCTTTTGTATCAATTCATCTTATTAGAATGTAGTGTTAGTTCTGACTATTAGATTGGTAGTTAGTTTTCATTATGATTGTTACTTTCTGTTACAACGGTTAGATTACAACGCTTAGATAGCTTGATGTATCTCTATAAATATCTTAATCATAGCTAATGAAAGACAAGTCAGTTTGATCATGAAAATATTATCTTCAATATTCAATATATTCTCTTAGCATGGTATTGAGCTAGGTTCTTCTTCCGCCTTTGATTTTTCTCGGTGATTTTTTCCTAGCGATCTGCCTCAATGGCTACGAATTCTCTTCCCACACTTCATCCAAGATCAATTAAATGCGGATCGAAACAACTATCAATTCAGCGTACTCAAGTTGTTCCTACTGATAAAAGGCGTATGGATTTGATGAATTTTTGTATGGCAATACTTCCTCTCCGTCTCTGTTTTGGCAAGTTCTTCAATCAAGCACTCTGATTCGACTCTAATCCGGATTATCTTCGTGGATTCGTAAAGATCGGCTCCCTTTTCGGGTGGATTTTGTCTTCCATTTCAGAACCGATGATGGGGCACATTACCAGGTGCACAACTTCTGCTCAGATCTGGAGAGAATTTGAAACTCTGTTTCAATCTCACTCTCGAGCTCGAAAACTTCATTTCCAGTACCAACTCCATAACACGAAGAAAGGTGATTTAAGTGTAGAAGATTATATCTTAAAGATGCGAACAATTCTTTGATAACTTCATAGTCTGGCTTGGTGAAGTTCTTTCGGATAATGATCTGATTGATTACATCCTTGGAGGTTTAGGCCCTGAATTTGAAGTGGTTGTTGTGAATTTATCTTCGAGATCTGATCAGTTGACTTTACACGATGTGCAATTTGCTCTGCAAACTCATGAATTGCGTCTGCTTCAGTTTGCCACAACTTCTTCTATAAATTCAGAATCTCACTCACCTGCTGCTCATGTTGCTTCAAATCATAATTCTGGAAAATGAATTTTTAGTCCGGATTCTGCCATGAGTCGTGGTGGTAATTCATTTGTATCTCGGGGAGGAGGTTTTCGAGGTGGTAGAGGTCGTGGACGATTTGGTCGTTTTAGACCGTCATGTCAGATCTGTGGAAAGAATAACCACATAGCATCCAAATGTTTCAAGAGATTTGATGTGCATTTTCCTGTTATCAATTTGTCTGTAGCACAGGCTCATGTGGTTACTACACCTAGTCCACCTCCTGGTTTTCAAAATTAAGAAAATGTTTCATCTTTGCTCTTCCTATTCGGTCCTTCTATGCTGCTTGAGAACATTTTTTCCAATACTACTGATTCTCATTGTTTTCTGCTGCACAATTCTAATAATTCTACAAGAAATGATAATCAATGGTATGTTGATAGCGGAGCAACCAATCACATTACAACTGATCTTGGAAATTTGAGTCTCCATTCTCCCTACACTGGGGCTGATAAACTCACCATAGGTAATGGTTCACAGCTTCTCATTTCTCATATTGGTTCTTCATCCTTTCCCATCCCTCACTCCTCCACACCTTTTCTTCTTAAAAATATTCTTTGTGTTCCGAATATTACGAAAAATTTGCTTAGCATTTCCAAGTTTACAAAAGATAATGGAGTTTTTGTTGAATTTCATTCTGATTCCTGTCTTGTCAAGGACTCAATCACTCAACAAACTCTGCTCCGGGGCTCTCTTAAGGATGGCCTTTACCAACTGGACCTCAATGCATTTGGTGCTCTCCCGCCTTCCTCCGAAAATCGTTCTCATTCTTTATCCGCTATTAAAAGGTCGCTCTTATGTACTCTTTTAATTCTTCACAATAATGTAGATTTGTGGCATCAACATCTTGGCCACCCTTGTAATAATGTTCTCTCTCGAGTACTCAAAGAATTACATTTGTCTCCTTCATTATCCTCTATTAATTTCTGTGATTCATGTAAAATGGGTAAAATTCACTGCATGCACTTTCCTCAATCTGCCTCCAAAGCCACTGCACCATTTGATATTGTATATTCTGACCTATGGGGTCCAGCATCCACTCCTTCTTCCAATGGCTTCAAGTACTATATACATTTTGTTGATGAATTCACCAGGTACACGTGGATTTATCCATTATAAACCAAAGCAGAAGCCTTCTCTTCTCTAAAACATTTTCACAATCTTGTGCATACTCAATTTCATACCTCCATCAAAGTGTTTCAATGTGATTCTGGGGGTGAATACAAACCTATCTCAACATTTCTTCAATCTTTAGGGGTTCATGTTTGGCACCCGTGTCCCTACACCCATCAACAAAATGGGAAACCGGAGCGAAAACACCAATATATAACCGAAATGGGACTTACAATGTTAGCTAGGGCTGGTATCCCTATGAAATTCTGGTGGGACGCTTTTGTAAGTTCTGTTTATACCATAAATCGTCTTCCTACGCCTGTTCTAAACAATTTCTCCCCGTTTCAAAAACTATATGGCTATTCACCTGATTATTCCATGTTGCGGGTGTTTGGGTGTGCATGTTTTCCCTATTTACGTCCCTACAATCATCACAAATTACAATTTCGATCTCAAAAATGTATTCATTGCCCGAATAGTTAGCTTTAATGAAACGGAATTCCCTTACACTCATTTATTCTCCACCCATCCTACTGTTCCATTGCTTTCATCCCTACCTCCTTTTCCTTCTTCTGTTCCTCTACCTCAGCCTCATAACTTCAGTCCTTCCTCTTCCCCTGGTACAGGTTCCTTGCCTTCTTTATCTCCTATTCCAGCTATTTTAGCACCATCTCAGTCCCCCTCCTCCCATACATCTTCCTCATCTTCCTCTTTCTCTGTTCCTACTCTTCCTCTCAACTCTCATACCATGATCACTCGAGCCAAGAGTGGTATCTTTAAACCTAAACTGTACACAACTTCTCATTCTACCTGTGAACCATCTTCTGTGACTGAGGCCTTATCTAGTCCACAGTGGAAAGATGCAATGGAGGTTGAATTCCAAGCTCTACTCAAAAATCAGACTTGGCACTTGGTCCCTTTCTCTTCTGACATGAAGGTTTTGGATCACAAATGGATCTTCAAGGTCAAACATAAGTCAGATGGCAGTATTGCGGTTTAAAGCACGTTTAGTTGCCAAGGGATTTCAGCAAATGCTTTGGGCATTGACTATTTTGAAACGTTTAGTCGGTTGTGAAGCCGATTACTATCGAATTATGTTCTCTTTAGTTTGTCACAAGGGGGTTGGAAGATACAACAAGTTGACATTAATAATGCTTTTCTCAATGGGGATTTGGAAGAAACAGTGTACATGTCTCAGCCACAAGGTTTTGTTGATCCACATAAGCCTACTCATGTGTGCAAGCTTCAAAAAGTGTTGTATGGCTTAAAACAGGCCCCTCGTTCTTGGTCCGATAAGTTGAAAATTTTTCTGCAAAATCAAGGTTTTCAGGCTTCCTTTTCAGATGCCTCTCTGTTCTTCAAAAAATCTGATGGTAAGTTGCTGCTACTTTTAGTGTATGTTGATGACATCTTGATTACAGGTGATGATGCTTCTCAGATTGATCAGTTAATTCGCTCTATGAATCGTGCTTTCTCTCTTAAGCATTTGGGTGAAGTTCATTATTTTTTGGGGATCGAGGCGCACCAACTTAATTCTGGCATACTGTTGAATCAGACCAAATATGTTCAAGACTTACTGACTCGTGCCAACATGTTGGACTGCAAGCCTACTGACAGTCCCTACAATTCGAATCAAAAATTAGCCCTCAAAGATGGTGAATTGTTTGAATCTCCAACTCTTTACCGGAGTATTGTGGGTGCATTACAATATCTTACTCTCACTCGGCCCGATATTGCGTTTATGGTGAATAAGCTGAGTCAATTCTTGCACGAACCCACTCAACCACCAGTGCAAGCTTGTAAACGGGTGCTTCGGTTTCTTAAGGGGACTTCTTCAAAGGGTCATTATTTCACCATTTTCTTCTTTAGTTCTTGAAGGTTTTTCGGACGCGATCGGGCGAGCTCATTGGATGATCGAAAATCAACAAGCGGTGTTTGTGTGTTTTAAGGTAAAAATCTTATCTCCTGGAGTTCTAGAAAACAAGATGTTGTTGCTCGGAGTAAAGACCGGCGGAGTATAGGTCTCTTGCTTCCAAAGAAAGAGTTAGTGTGGGTCAAATCTCTCTTCACAACTTGGCCTCACTCTCACCTCCCCGATTTTATGGTGTGATAATATCGGTGCAATTTCTCTTGCCTCTAATCCGGTGTTTCATGCTCGCACGAAATATATCGAAGTGGATGTTCACTATGTTCGGGAGTTGGTTAAACGGAATGAAGTCGATGTGCGTTTTTTGGCGTCGAAGATCGGTTGGGCGATGCTCTTATCAAGCCTCTGCCAATTTCTCGATTTCAAATGCTCTGTCCCAAGTTTTCTCTTCTTAATGCCCCCGCTTAGTTTGTAAGGGGGTGTATTAGAATGTAGTGTTAGTTCTAATTTGTTAGATTGTTAGTTAGTTTTTACATATGATTGTTACTTTCATTACATTAGTTAGATAGCTTGATGTATCTCTATAAATATCTTAATCATAGCTAATGAAAGACAAGTCACTTGATCATGAAAATATTATCTTCAATATCCAATATATCCTCTTAGCACATCTTATTTCATTAGATGGGGTGTGATAGGTTCGAAGGATGAATCGGATATGGACAGTTCAATAAGATTTAATTCTTAAACAAAAATCAATTTTTTCATTAAAAATAACACTTTTAATTAATATAAAGATAAAAAATGTTATGTTTAATCAATAACCTCAAGTAAACTTTTAATGAAATCAAGCGTATTGTGGCTTTAATCGTAATTACAGTTTATAAATAAATTCAATGTTGTCCATAATCCACCTACCAATCGAGTTTTTTTGTCATTCGTAATTCTCTCTTTTCTCACTCATCCCAATAATATAAATTTGAAAAAAAAATGATTTTTATAAAATATAAATAAATGAGGGGAAAAAGAATTACCTTCCAAACTATTCGAGTTTTTCGACTTTGTCACCTAAATTTTTTTGGGACACTTTACCTCCTGAAGTTCACAAGTTTTGCACATGGCCTCCTGGAACTCACCGCGTGAAATATTCCACCGAAATCTTGTCATGTGTCATGCATGTGGGGACACAATTATCATTTGACTCACATTATACTAATTTATTGTACTTTGACATCTAAACTTTGTGGGATTGTTACTTCGCCATATAAACTTTAAGCGACTTACACTTTGCCACATCACTTTTAAAAATTAAAATATTTGTATGTATAGACACTTTATATCTTTTTAAATTTCTTTAAAAATATAATAAATTTAACTAATATTCACTTCATTAAAATATATTATCTATACATTTATTTTGTAATATATTCTTTTTAACTTATTTAATATATTATTTTTTCACATCAAAATTAGGAAAATAACTATT
Source organism: Rehmannia glutinosa (assembly GCA_016081115.2). NCBI lineage: Eukaryota > Viridiplantae > Streptophyta > Magnoliopsida > Lamiales > Orobanchaceae > Rehmannia > Rehmannia glutinosa. Next base: position 68,432,023 of record CM071930.1, on the reverse strand, counting down.
TTTATGAGTTTAGATGTGAAAAAAATTATAAATATACACAGACGTCAATTTTATTTTAATATAATGTATTTTAAAAATTAATTATATAAATTCAAGTAAATTTAATAAAACATAGAAGTATTGCAACTTTAATGACCTACATGATTTATATATTTACAATATTGTATAGAATTTTTAACATATGGTTCAAATTAATTACTACCTATTTTATTTTATTTTTCTTTCTTTTCAGCTTGATTTAGACTAATTTATGTAAATTCTTTCTAATAGGACTTATATTTTCCTATGTATATTATTTTATTTGCCACAAAATGGATAAATAATTTTTTATGTATATTTATTATTTATAATTTAATGAAATAGATTAACATTAAATTCATATTATTTTAGTTTATTAACTAATAAAGTAAATCAAGGAAGTAAATTATAACTCTAGAATTCTACAAGAATGTAAAAACAAGAAAAGATTGTAAAATAATTTTATAATCTTATTGATAATATATTTTATTGAAATGAATACCAATTATTTTTTTTTATCAAGAAATTAAAATTGTTGGGAAAATTTATGTATAGATTTTGATGATACCATGTAAAACTTAGATTGGAAAGTCGGCACCACATTTTCTTTGTAATTCAACTTGAAATAGATAGGGCATATGAGCTGAGTTGAAGTCAGTTAAGTTGAAGATTACAAGACTCGACTGAAGATTGAAGTGAAGGCCCAGTTGTGTGTCAGTTGAGAAAAGTGAAGTGAAGACTCAATCAAGTAACTGAAAAGTTGTCTTAGTTTCTGACTGACAATTAAGTCATTCCAAAATGATTCGAATCGAATGTCAAAGGGGTATGCAGCAGACAAGACTTGAAGAAAGCTAAAAGAGATCCGTTGTCAAGACAAGTCAATGTTTTGCTGAAAATAGGCATGTGTCAGGCTGCCAGCAATAAAGCTTTTTTGCTGAAAGAGTGCAAAAAACAAGGAACCAATGAGATGTACCTGAAAACCTACAGAGATTAAGGAAAGACTGCAGAGCAATTAATTCATGGTATGATCTACATTAATGCTGCAAGTCAAGACAAGCCAACAACCTACGGGTGTGATTTAAAAATTATGTATATCTCTTCAACATACATTTTTTCAAATGTGCACTATAAAAGGCTGAGGAAGCAAGTGAGAGAAGGTTACTGAGTTTAACACAAACATCTTTCAAGCTTTTCAAAGAAATCCTCAAGCCTAACTTCGAAGGAAATCAATCCAACACACTCAGTGAATGAAAGACTACTTCATCAGTTGAAGAAGAAAAACTATTTTCAAGAACAAAGGGGTCTACTCTCCAAGATTTAAGGAGAAGTCGTGAGGTTCCAGATTGAACCGGTGCTTTGAACCTGTTGGAGGGCTAAGTGATCAAATCGAGGGTTTGAAGGAAGGCTGAAATACAGGACGATTGCCTTGTGAAAAGCCGAGTCCTAGGAGCAACAAGTTGTGTGATCAAAGCTTACTCGGTTTGTATAATTGCTTTGTAACCAAGTCAAAGTTACTTAGTAGATTCCTCCGGTTTGGAGAAGAGTGGATTAGAGGAATTACCCCATCCTCGAACTACTATAAAACTGCTTGTGTCTATTTAATTTTCAACATACTTTATTTCGTGCTTTATTTTATATCTACTAATAAGTTAACTTGCTTAATTCTGCTGATAATACTATTTCTAAAACAAGTGTTGAAAAACGTGCTTAAAACTATAAAGGTGAAAATTCTTTCGCTGACAAAACCAATTCAACTGCATTTCTAAGTGTTAGCTGAAAACAACTAAGTTATATCAACAGCTCAGTCGAGTCTGATGAGTGAGTAATTTTGTTGTGTAAGCCAACCTAGTTGTCCCTTAAGGACTTAGCTGATTCGTGTTAATTCTGGATATATTTTAAAAAGTATTAAAATCGAAAAGTTGGTAATGTTTATTCAACCTCCCCTCTAAACCTTATACATCACCCATTAGGACCTACAAAAATAATAAAAATAAACATATATACATATAAATTTTTGATTTTTTTTAAACTGAGATGGAAAAGTGTAAATTGCTAAAAGTTTATAAGGTTAATTAACAATCGCACAAAATTTAGATGGCAAAGTGTGCAATTACATTAGTATAGTTTCAGTCAAATGATAATTTTACACCCACGTGCATGGCAAATGACAAGATTTCGGTGGAATATTCTGCCGGCGGCGAGTCCCAGGAGGTTATGTGTGATATTCGTGAACTTTAGGAGGTAAAGTATTCTAAAAAAAATATTAAGGTGGCAAAGTTAAAAACCTTGAATAGTTCGGAGGGAAAAATTTTGCCCTCTAAATAAGTTATAAGGGAAAAGAATCCAAAAAAATTGATTTCATTAAAAAGTAAATAGGCTATTGTTATTTACAAAGTATCATCTTTATTGTATTCCTTGGAATTGGGACATACCACAAATTAAGTAACTTGTAATAATATCATTATTTTGAATATTTTATCATACTTAATTTACAATTTTCAAGAAGAATTGAAATTAAACAAAATACTTAAGATTGTAAAATATATTTAAAGATTTACTTTTTATTCAAATGTTTACTCAAAACTAAACCACTACACACTAATGAAGAACTTCTGGCAGTTCCCGGACTAGCTTCAGCAGTAGAAGGTGACGAGAACAATTGCCAAATTAGGGAGAGATGATGTGACGACCGGCCCACTTTTGACGAGTACACTTGTTAGTTTTTTGGTTCGAAATTAGTTAAAATATTTCAAGCCCACTTATAAAACATAGCCCAATTTATTAGGTCCAAATTAGTATAGGATGTTTGTAGACAATGTAGTAAACTTCTAGGAAATTCATTTGTCAAAAATATCTGGCACAAACTTAAAATGTTTGGAGAATTCTGGAAAATCATTCCACAAGTTGATAAAAACGATCTCCCCCGCCCTTTGAAGGGATGAAATAATATAAATATAGTCAAAATGTTCATTATTATTACCAATCATGTTCTGGGTAAATTTGGGTGAATTTGGGCATATTATAATACCACATTGGAATAGTAAATAGTATAAAATTCTGGATAAATTTGGGCGAATTATAATACTACATTGGAATAGTAAATAGTATAAAAACTTCATCTAACAATTACAAATAGAGGTGTTAACCAGAAATACAATTTGATTAGCCATTTTTGAATAGTAAAAAGAGTAGGAAAAACTTCATCACATCAACTACCATCATAACATCCTATCACACTCCTACCGAATTTCACAACTTTTCAAAAATAACTTTTCACAACTATTTTCTCCCAAAACCAAAATGAAAGGAATAAAGGGACAACCAATAGCACTCACACCTTTCTATATTAGAATAAATTATTTGTAGCTGAATTAACTCCCTCATCAACTAACTTTAACTAACTAACAGCATACTTTGTTAATGAAAAATTTGAACTATATTTCAAAATGAGTTTGAGAGATACATGAAAATAAGCTAATTACTTGTAGGTATGAGATTTAAAATACTTCTTGAAAATGAAAATAATTTGTTATTATGATGAAAATGGATAAAATAAGTTTATTTATGGAGTTTCGGATATCCAAAAATTAAACTATTCGTTCTAGAATTAAGACAATCTAGATCTTAATTTCCAACTACTCAATATATTTTTCTTTTCAAAATTCTTATGTATTTCTATAAATTTTCTTTATGCCTTGTTAGTTAATTTCACTCGCTTCCATTTAAATACTACGAAACTTATCATTCAACTAAAAAATTATAACTTTTGAAGTTTTTAAAAAATTAAGGAGAGGTATTCCTTGTATTGCAGTAAATAATAAATATAATAAAAATTAGAATTTGGGTTGTTGTCCTTGTTGTACACCAAATATTATATCCTTATACATTCCAGATGTCGTTAGATATAAAAAAAAATCTTTTAATTTTGTCAATCATTGTCATCGTTCGTATAAATTGTTCAACGAATTTAGAATCACAAAAACTCTGTCCCGGACCGTCTAACTGCGACTGTTAAACGGATCGACCCACGATCCGGTGGCATTTCCGTAATATTAGCGGAATGTTTTATTAGTTTTAAGGGAGCACATGTATTATCGGTCCTTCCTAAAATGTATTAGTCATCCTTCTAAAAAGTATTAGCGATTCTTCCGAAATGTATTATTAGTTTCTGAAGAGTTTTTTTATTATTTCTCCCTGAATATACTCAAATATATTAGCAATCCTCAAAAAAGTATTAGTAGTTCATTGAAAAAGTATTAGTAGTTCCTTGAAATAAATTAAATTTTTCTCACGAAATGTATTAAAAGTCCTTCGAAAAGTATCGATCGTCCTTCTAAAAAGTACTAGCATTCTTTTGAAATGTATTAGTATTTCCTTGAAGAGTTTTTAGTATTTTTCTCATGAATATACTCCCGAAATGTATTAGTCGTCCTTCTAAAAAGTATTAACTCTTCTAAAATGTATTAGCCGTTTCCTGAATATAATTAAATTTTTATCCCAAAATATATTAACAAATCATTAAAAAGTATTAACCGTCCTTCTAAAAAGTATTACCGATTCTTTTAAAATGTATTAGTAGTTCCCTTGAATATAATTAAATTTTTCTCCGAAATGTATTAACATCTTTCTAAAAAGTATTAGTCGTCCCTTCTAAAATGTATTAGCAGTTCTTCTTAAATGTATTAGTTGTTCCTCGGAAAAGTATTAATAGTTTCTCGAAAAAGTATTAGCAATCTCACTGAAAGAAAAAATTAGTTATTCCACTAAAAAGTATTAGTAGTTACACATAAAAGTATTATCAAACTCACTAAAAAGTATTAGCACCAATGAAGATATATACTAGTTTCTTTTACACCGGTGAAGATGCTTCCTTGACTCCTCTGCCCCAACCCATTCTAGCACAAATTTTGTCGACAACATTTGGGTTTCCAGTGCAAAACAAATTATACGCGTGGCGAAATATTGGCCATGCTAAGATGGCAGAAGGGTCCAAATTACAAGAAGCACAACCAAACGCCAGCGTGTGGTAGAAAGATCGAATACGCATGGCATTCTTTGAAAGAAGTCCGGATGCAAGAGCAAGACGTCGTAAAAATATCTTAAAGCATTTGCTTCCGTTAGATGTCGTTTGTTTCGATTCCTTGGTTATTAGTCAATAAAAGCAAGTGGGTTGGTTGCGGGTCGGGTAAAATAGACTGCCTAACGGATTAGATCCGTTAGACCGTCTAACAGAGACTAACTCATTTAGAATTTGTATGATTTTTGTTTCAATGGGATCTTTTATGTTATCTATATATACATACTTATATTATTCTTAATATATTTATCATTCATCATGTGGGGATAAACTGTTGGAATTGGTCTTTGAGAAATTGGGTGTTGACCCGATTTTGACCAATTAATTAAGTGGTTTCCATTTGTGAAAAATAGAATTAAATTATTTGTAAAAATTCTACTAAGAGAGTAGATGAGAATAGCATTTGGAATTTCTCAAAACCGATTCCGGGTGAATGAGAAATTAATGCTAGAAGTTAGCCACTTAATACAAATAAATGGTATGGAAAATGGAAAATGTGGGGGAGGAGAGATGCTCCATCCCACATAGGAAAAATGAGGCAAAGTTGCACACTTTATTTACCCCAAGTTGGACAAATGGGTTTGGGCCTTGGGGGCACCCAAGTTTTTAAAGGGGAGATGACCTATATGGTTGTGGGTTTGGTTCAAAGCACACACGCGCGCGCGCGCCGCCGCCGGCTTGGATCGGCCCGGTCCGGGTCTGGGTCGCGGGCCTTGGGCTTGGGCCCTTATTCTTTTTGGACCAAAAACCTTTAAAAATTAAATATTTAATTAATTTTTGTAATTAATTAAATAGATTTAATTAATTTTCGTAATTAATTAAAAGAGTTCAACTAGGAAATGTTTCGGCCCCGCGCACGGGCAGGAGCACGGCCCGTGCGGTCGGGTCGTGCTACCTGCCGAGAATCTGCGCCTACACGCACGGGCAGGCGCACGCCCGTGCGTCTGGGTCGTGCTGGGTGCCGAAGGTCTGAGCCTGCACGCACGGGCAGGCGCACGCCGTCGCGTCTGGCCGTGCTCTTCCTGCAGATGCGTTTGTTCGGTCTGCAAAGTGTTGCTCCGCTCACGGCGAAAAGCCGCCCAAATTTTCCGGTGCCAACTTCAAACGTTGGCAACAGAAGATGTTGTTCTACCTGACTACTTTGGGGTTAGCTCGTTTTCTGAAAGACGACCCCCCTACTGTCTTTGGAGAAGAAATATAAAATAATTATTTTACCCAACAATCGCAAGACGAAAACGCCCCGTACACCGAGTGCTTACGGTTCTGGCGCTCGCCTCTAAGATACAACGACTTTTACGTCTCGAGTTTACAGCACTTGCAAAACTCGAAACACAGCGAACAAACGTAGTGTTTTGACTTTCAAGCTATCGAAGGAATGGGATAATCAATATGCTTTATAATGCAAATGACCGATTTTTAATCTGAATTTTTCGTTTTTGTTTTTCAGTCACCAGGGGTCGACTATTATAGGCCTTAGATGCCCCGTATGGAAAGAACATGTCTTTTGGCTCGAAAAGACACCTTTTGCACTGAATGCACGCACTGCACAGGGAGCACGACCAGGCGCCTGCCGTGCTCTTACCCGTCGCGTCAGCGCAACACTTCTTCGACCCAAAGATGACCCGGACGCACGGGCGTGCGCCGCCGCGTGCGTGTAGCGCAGACTTCTCGGCGAGTAGCACGACCCGACCGCACGGGCCGTGCTCCTGCCCCGTCTTGCGGGGCCGAAACATTTCCCAGTTGAACTCTTTTAATTAATTACGAAAATTAATTAAATCTATTTAATTAATTACAAAAATTAATTAAATATTTAATTATTAAAGGTTTTTGGTCCAAAAAGAATAAGGACCTTGAAGCCCAAGCCCAGGCCCACGACCCGGACCGGACCGGGCCGAGCCGAGCCGGCGGGCGGGCGGCGGGAGGCGGCGGCGCGCGCGTGCTCGTGTGTGCTTTGAACCAAACCCACAAGCATGTAGGTCCTCTCCCCTTTAAAAACTTGGGTGCCCCCAAGGGCCCAAACCCATTTGTCCAACTTGGGATAAATAAAGTGTGCAACTTTGCCTCATTTTTTCTATGTGGGATGGAGCATCTCTCCTCCCCCACATTTTTCATTTTTCATACTATTTATTTGTATTAAGTGGCTAACTTCTAGCATTAATTTCTCATTCACCCTGAATCGGTTTAGAGAAATTCCAAATGCTATTCTCCTCTACTCTCTTAGTAAAATTTTTACAAATAATTTAATTCTATTTTTCACAAATGGAAACCACTTAATTAATTGGTCAAAATCGGGTCAACATCCAATTTCTCAAAGACCAATTCCAACAATCCCCCACATGAATGAAATTCATGCATGCGTGTATCGCAGATTAAGCTTGAAAGTCTCGAAGAATCGTTATTGCTTGAGGATAGCTAGCTTGTGGCTTTGAACCTTCCTTAGTAAAATACTAGTTCTTGATTTATCGGCCGCTAGTGACGCGATGTCTTGAACTATTCAACCATTTGTGTAAACCAAGACAACAAAGATTTACACAATAACAACTCTAACACTTGTTGTTCTCACGTTGTGTCCATTTCAGCCCTGGACCATATCTTAGATTCATAAGTGTTTCTTTCGGAAGCGGCCATTACTTCTCACTTATATAGGTGATCTCCTATTGAAGAGTATCTGCCGCCATACTACACCTTTCGGTATAGGAATCATTAAAAGTCTTAAACTTAACCTCACCACATTCAGCAGGTTTACATTCACTTGGATGTATCGAGAATGAGCTAACACATTTTCCAAGTGTTCAGCTGAACATTCATAACTTAGTTGTCCCATTGAACCAAGGTCTTGGGATCTCCAATTCACAAGGTTGGGTTACCGCTATGAACATTCTTTAAGTTGTGGATTTTAAACCCATTCCCTTAATAGTTTATACAACATCTCGATTTATGCCTTTTGTAAGCGGATCCGCAAGGTTTTCCTTTGACTTCACGTAGTCAACCGAAATAATCCCATTCGAAATCAACTGTCTAATGGTATTGTGTCTACGACAAAAACGTCTAGACTTACCTCTTTCCTTTGCATGAAAGGACACCTTTAATAAATACAACATTTCATGATTTTAATGATCGTACCATCACTTATATCATAAATGCTGAATTTATTTCTTTCGGCTTCTACTTTTTCCAAAGCACCCCCACATTTCAAGGGAATCTCCTTTATGTGGGTTGCTTAAAAGTCAAGCTCCCCTTTCAACTTCCGGTATCTTTGTTTAACACAAAGTCACCCAGACAAAAATTTTTGTTTCTGTTGAAGACGATGGCATCCAGTTCGAGATCATTCACGCCGGTGGTTGCTGTTCCTGCACATGGCGAGAAACCGGCGAAGTTCTCCGGTGGTGACTTCAAGAGATGGCAACAGAAGATGTTGTTCTACGTGACAACCTTGGGGCTGTCTCGTTTCGTGAAGGAGGAACCCCCTGCCGTTGGTGACGAAGAATCAACAATGAACGGAGAATCGCTGCGGGATGCTTTGGCATAACAGTGATTTCCTTTGTCGGAATTATATTTTGAACGGACTAGATGATACCTTGTACAACGCCTATAGTTCGTTCAAAACATCCAAAGAGTTGTGGAACTCGTTGGAGAAAAAGTATAAAATAGAAGATGCCGGTGCAAAGAAATTTGTAGTCGGTAAATTTCTGGATTATAAGATGGTTGACACCAAGACGGTGATTAGCCAAGTCCAAGAAATTCAGATCATACTTCACGACTTTGTGTCAGAAAGGATGATTCTGAGTGAATCGTTCCAAGTGGTTGTGATTATTGAAAAATTGCCGCGTTCATGGAAATATTTTAAAAACTACCTCAAGCACAAGCGGAAGGAAATGGGGCTTGAGGATTTGATAGTTCGACTTCGGATTGAGGAAGACAACCGGGATTCCAAATGGAAATCGGCAAATGTGGGGGCATGACCACACTTTGTGGAACACCAGTGGAGTTTCTGTTGTATTTTTAAATGTAACAGAAGGTGTTGCCAAAAGTTTTGTAAACACCGAAACCACATTTGCATGAGGTGTTGTCGAAAGTGTTGTAACACTAAAGGCAGACACCGTAACAAGTTGAATCTGAAGTCTTACTAAAGATGTGATAACATCAAAAGTTACACACCTTATAAAAGATGGAGTTGTTGGAACTAAGATCTGAAATCTGGTAGAACGAGATTCCAACCGGATTGTCGGGACAATGTTCTAACAAAATAAAATAAGGTGGCCGAGAGCCATGAAAGTTCTGGATAACTTTGTCTTAAACAAAGATACCGGAAGTTGAAATGGGAGCTTGACTTTTAAGCAACCCACATAAAGGAGATTGCCTTGAAATGTGGGGGTGCTTTGGAAAAAGTAGAAGCCGAAAGAAATAAATTCAGCATTTATGATATAAGTGATGGTACGATCATTAAAATCATGAAATGTTGTATTTATTAAAGGTGTCCTTCCGTGCAAAGGAAAGAGGTAAGTCTAGACGTTTTTGTCGTAGACACAATACCATTAGACAGTTGATTTCGAATGGGGTTATTTCGGTTGACTATGTGAAGTCAAAGTAAAACCTTGCAGATCCGCTTACAAAAGGCATAAATCGAGATCGATTGTATAAACTCTGTTAAGGGAATGGGTTTAAAATCCACAACTTAAAGAATGTTCATAGCGGTAACTCCAACCTTGTGAATTGGAGATCCCAAGACCTTGGTTCAATGGGACAACTAAGTTATGAATGTTCAGTTGAACACTTGGAAAATGTGTTAGCTCATTCTTGATACATCCAAGTGAATGTAAACCTGCTGAATGTGGTGAGGTTAAGTTTAAGACTTTTATGATTTCTTATACCGAAAGGTGGAGTATGGCAGATACTCTTCAATAGGAGATCACCTATATAAGTGAGAAGTAATGGCGCTTGAAAGAAACACTTATGAATCTAAGATATGGTCCAGGGCGAAATGGACACAACGTGAGAACAACAAGTGTTAGAGTTGTTATTGTGTAAATCTTGTTGTCTCGGTTTACACAAACGGCTAAGTAGTTCAAGACATCGCGTCACTAAGCGACTAGTAAATCCGATAGTATTTTACTAAGGAAGGTTCAAAGCCACAAGCTACCTATCCCCGATGCAATAATGATTCTTCGAGACTTTCAAGCGAATCGCGCATACACGCATGCATTAATTTCATTCGTGGGGATTGTTGGAATTGGTCTTTGAGAAATTGGGTGTTGACCCGATTTTGACCAATTAATTAAGTGGTTTCCATTTGTGAAAAATGAAATTAAATTATTTGTAAAAATTTTACTAAGAGAGTAGATGAGAATATCATTTGGAATTTCTCAAAACCGATTCCGGGTGAATGAAAAATTAATGCTAGAAGTTAGCCACTTAATACAAATAAATGGTATGGAAAATGGAAAATGTGGGGGAGGAGAGATGCTCCATCCCACATAGGAAAAATGAGGCAAAGTTGCACACTTTATTTATTCCAAGTTGGACAAATGGGTTTGGGCCCTTGGGGGCACCAAAGTTTTTAAAGGGGAGAGGACCTACATGCTTGTGGGTTTGGTTCAAAGCACACGCGCGCCGCCGCCGCCGCCCGCCCACCGGCCAGCTCGGATCGGCGCGGCCCGGCCCGGTCCGGTCGTGGGTCGGGGCGTGGGGCTTGGGCCCTTATTCTTTTTGGACCAAAATCCTTTAAAAAGATGCGTCTGTTTAGTGCAAAGGTGTTTTTTCGAGCCTACAGACGCGATTTTCCGTACGGGCACTTCGTTGCCTATATTAATGAAGCCCCTACTGATGAAAGAAGACATGAAAAACTCAGATTAAAAATCGGTCATTTGCATTATAAAGCATATTGATTCTCCCATTCCTTCAATAGCTTGAAAGTCAAAAACACTACGTTTGTTCGCTGTGTAGTCGTTGTATCTTAGAGGCGAGCGCCAGAACCGTAAGCACTCGGTGTACGGGGCGTTTTCTTCTTGCGGAGACTGATTCCAAATCAGGCCTTGACTTAATCCCAAACCATATCCCAACCTTTTTCTTCAAACAGAAGCCTTTCTTCCAGTATAATTATTTTACCCAACATAAACTAATTTGCAAATCCTAGTATGACCCTTTTAAAAAATCATTTTGTAAGTCCCAAGGGGTGTGATGTAAGGTTTAGAAGGGGGGTTGAATAAACCTTACCAAATTTTAACTTTTAGTTTTTTTAAGAATTTTGAACAGTTGACTCAAATCGGTTGTGTCCTTGGGGGACAAGCTAGGTTGGCTATCTTCAGCTAAATTACCACTCAATAGACTCGACTGAACTGTTGATAGTATAACTTGGTTGCATCAGCTAACACTTAACTTTAGTTGATTTGGTTTTTAACAGCAGAAGACTTAACACCCTTTTGTTTGATTAAAGCTCGTTTTTAACACTAGTTTTTGCACTTGTTATTTATCAGTTGGAGAGCAGATTAACTTAACAGCAGATATAAAATATAAGAAAGAAAGTACATGTTGAAAGTAAAATGACACAAGTAATTTTATAGTGGTTCGAGAATGGAGAAATTTCTCTACTCCACTCTTCTCCAACTCCTGGAAGAATCCACTAGGTAACAGATCAAGTTACAAAGTAGTTCTCAGTCTAGAGACAACTTTGATCACATAGCTGGCTTCTCCTGTGACTCGGCTTCTTCACAAGACAGATGCCTTGTTACTACAACATTTTCAAGTCCTTGGATTTGTTCACACAGCCCTCCAACAAACTTGAATCTCCTGGTTCGACCTTGAACCTTTCTACAACTCCTTCAACTTGGAGAGTAGACCCCTTTTTCGTTCATCAAATGTTTCCTCTTCAACTGGTTGAAGTTATCTTTCCTTCACAACGTGTGTTGAATCGAGTTCCTTCGAGTTTTAGGCTTGAGGAATTTTCTGGATAAGCTTGAGAATTTGCAGGTTATAATTGCATGATAATAGCTTGATTTGTTCGTGTTAGGTTTAGGTTACCTTTTCTCAAATGCTTCCTCACCTTTTTATAGTGCTCATTTGAAAATTTGTCCGTTGAAGAGATAGTCTATTTTCAAATGACACTTCTTGTTCATCGTGGCTTGTCTTTTCTTGGTCTCAAGCAGACTTGTGATGTTGACTCTTCCTTGTAATAAATGGTTCTGCAGACTTTACGAGGTCTCGACACAAGCTTGTGTTTCCCATTGACTTATTCCTTTTGCATGTTTAAGGCCAAACACTTTAAAACCTCGATGACTTGGACATATTACTATATCAAGTAACATTCTTGACTTTCTTCCAAAGCATCAATGTTAGTTGTTTTGACTTGACTGCTTGCCTTTACCTCTTGTGACTTGAGTCTGCTCCAATCAAAAAATGACTCAACTATCACTTCAACTGTTAGACTTGGCTCCTTTCATTGACTTGACTAACACTTCCTAAAACTTCACACAGTTGTTCCACAGTTGGCTCTCCTTCAGTTGAGTCCTTGTATTCCTTCTTGGCCATACTCAGCTAACACACAGCTGAGTCTTCACTCTAGTCTGCAGTTGACTTCTTGCATTCTTGACATAGCTGACTTCACTCAGCTCTTTCAGTCCTATCTATTACAATACAAAATTACAAGGAAAATGGGGTGTCAACTTCCTAGCCTAAGTTTTACATGGTATCATCAAAATCTAACAAATAAATTTCCTAACAATTTCTCCATATGCCAAAACTTAAACAAAAATAAACATCAAACACAAGCGGTCAAAGAATAAAGAATGTATGCTTTAAATAATCAATTTTATTGATCATAACATTCTTGTCCTTTACAAAATCACATACAAAGGATAACAAGGCTTATACATTTATGGCATTACAAAGTGTATATAAGCTAGGTTACAAAGAGGATAAATATTACAAGGAAATTTTCGAGATATATTTCCCCATGCATTGCATTGATATAGAACATTGGGTAATGGGACGGTTGAGCGTGAAGAAGAGAACTATCTATCTATACAATTCGTTGAAGACAGATGATTCTCTTAAAGTTGTTGTTGAAGCTGTGAAAGCTTATATCTCTCTCTTTCCTCGGTTCCTGTCCTTGGTAGCCTTTTATGGCGTCCATCCCAATGATGTTCTTGGCGAGGGTGCCAATTCCGGTGATCCGAATTCTGCTATGAAAGAAGAATTCATATCTCCTATAAGGTAGGACTCTAGAATCCTTACTTATCAATATGGCCTAAAATAGGGATGATTTTATTTTTTGATACCCAAACTAGACCTACTTTTTACTTTTAGTACCCACTATTCCGACCTCATCATAATTGGTACCCAACGATTTCATTTTTAATCAATTCGAGTCCAGTCCGTTAAATCTCCATTATAAACTAACAGATGACCTATTGCAGCAGGTGAAGAGGTAAAAAGGGAACCAATAACCTTTCTTTTTTTCTGATTAAGGGTTGACTATTAAGTTCAACTTTAATTATTTTATATAACTATTAAGAATAATATAAATTAGATTTTTAATTCGTAATAATATATTTAACTTTTAAACTTTTTAATAATGAATAATTCTAATTAAAAAATTCAATGATATATTAAATTTCAATGAATAATCTAAGTAATCCTCTATTGAGAAATAAAAAGTTACATTGCTTATCTTACAAAATCATCAAATAATTTTTTTAAAAAATCATCAAATAAATAGAAAAATTAAAAATTATTATTTAAAAACAATACCACGAGCTTGTAGCTCAAGTGGTATCGCTCACTCTTTGTAAGGATGTTGACCATGGTTCGAACCATGTATCTTTCAGTTTCTTTGAAATTTATCCCCTCCCCTCCAACCACTACTCCCAACTTATTTAAAAAAAATTATTTAAAAACAATAAAAGCAATAAAAAAGTATCTTTTTATTTATTTAGTTTAATATTTCGTAAGTTAAACAAATAATTTAATTATGTAATTCTTAACAAATTAAAGTGCTTTTGACATTTAATGAATAACTTAATTAATATGATTCTACTTTATAAGTAAAAGTTTCTTTTCTTATCTTAATAATTTAATAACCAGATAAAAAAATCAAAAATTACTTTTAACACAACCAAATAAAAGAGTCTAATTGTTGGATAAACTATCTTACAATAAAAGGCAGAATGTTTTCTTCAACCCCCCACCCCAAAAACAAAATGTACATAAGGCACTAAAATCCTCTTCCTTCTCCTACCTCGTACGTGAAGTACTTTCTTCCTCAACAATACCTTTCACCTTTCTGAATATAGTTGCAATTTGCAACACACTATTGTCGGTATTCAAAGACTTTTGAGATCATTGCAACACCCTATGCGCAACCCCCAAGTTTTTGTTGGAACTTCTCCCAATTCAAGCCACAAAAACATCAACCACCAATTGTCAACTCCCTCCTAAGCCTGCATGAGCACATCCCAGCCAACCGTGTGAGGCCCCGAATTTTAACAACGTGAGATACGGTGTTATGTAGTAATTATTTATTCGGTTATGTATCACAAACCTATTATTAATGAAACGCGACCACGACTTTTATTTATTTCTTCCAATGTCAATTACGTCTCCTTATTTTCGAGCATAATGATTTTATATTCTCCTCTAGTACTAATACTTGGTCAAATGACTACGACTTCAAAATTTTTGGATCCTCGATAATTTAGGAGTATATTTAAACCCTTATCCGAATATTTCATCTTATTTTATAATTAATCCCAACCAACTTCCAATTTATTTTTGGAGTACACATTTCTTATTTCACATCTTTATTTTAAGTTTCTAAATATTTAATTATGGATATTTATACATTTTATTTTTCCTCAATTTTATAAAGAAAAGAAACCAAATATTTTTTCCCTAATTTTTGAATTTATCACCTAAAATGGGAAAATAACTTATTTTTCTTTCATTACTATTTTATTTTATTTTTTTTTTTTTTTATCTTCCAACTAGATTATTATGGGACAAAAATAATAAATAAAATTTTGATAATTTTATTTCTATTTTATTTTATGTCTTGCAAGCCTACAATTAAAAAATTTCTCTACAAATCCCACTACCACATTAGTCAACTCAACAAATTTTACGTTTCTCCCTAAAACCTAGCTTTTGGCCAATTGTCCCTAAGAAAGTAACCTAGCTATTAATTTATGTCCTAACTTCCCCAATTATTATCCTAACTCATCATTTAACCAAAAAAAAAAAAAACACAAATCTTCTCTCCAACTTCTCTCCAAAAATCCTCCAACATTTTCTCTAAGCATAAGTTCATCTTCTTCTTCAAATCCTCAAACAATCTTCATATCTTCAAACACACATTCTTCAAATCTTCAAACAATCTTCATATCTTCAAAACACACATCTTCAAATCTTCAAACAATCTTCATATCTTCACACACACATTCTTCAAATCTTCAAACAATCTTCATATCTTCAAAACACACATCTTCAAATCTTCAAACAATATTCATAAAACACACATTCTTCATATCTTCAAACATTGCTTCATATCTTCAAACACACCTTCTTCATATCTTCAAACACTTCTTTATATCATATCTTCAAACACACTTTCTTCATATCTTCAAGAATACTTTCTTCATATCTTCAAACACTTTCTTCTTTCTTCAAACACTTAACAAAAACACAAGAACTCTTCTTACTTCTTTATTTTCGAAACTATCACTACTACAAGGTAAGGAATTTTCTTCTTCAATCCATTTTGATATTTCTAGCTCATCCTCTTCACTTCTTAACCTAAGTTTGATTTTTGGTTTGAGGTACACTTATAAGATAACTTGAAGATAATAGAGACTTGGAACCATCTTGACTAGACCTCAAGAAATTGTGAAGGAATTTGGACTAGAAGGTAAGAAATGAGATTTTTAGTACATTTTCTTCTTCTCTTCTATTTTCCAAAATTTTGATACTTCATTTTCATTTTTGGAGTTTTAGGGGCTGACCTTAAGAGTTGGTTTAAGAGTGAGCAAGGAGACCCATTTGAGACCTCTACTAGCCTCATTTCATCTACTACACAAGGTAAGTGTAGTTTTACCAATTTTCTTCACCCCTTTCTTCTTTTCCTTAAATTTTAACCTCATTTTCTAACTCCTATATTTTTTTGATACTCTTTGACTTAGGGGCTGACCTAAGTCACTCCTTCATCAAGAGTGATTTATTCCATTTTTCACCAACAAATCAATCTTTAAGGTGGGTGGAAAAATTCTTTCAACTTCTAGGTGTTTTAATTAAAATGCATGTAGTATTTTGTTATTGAGCACTTGACATATATATATATTATGTATTGCATGCTATTTTCTTGTATCAAGTTGAAAATTTCTCAAGTGTTGCTCAAAAATGCGATTTATCGAAAATTAGGGCATACATGTACACTTTATTGTTATATTTGATGAATTCTTGTATGAGATGGTCATGTATGTGTATGACTCTTGAAATATATGTTTTTCATGACTTATAACCTGGAAAAGTCGAGCATATTTGATTAAATTTCAATTTTTGGACTTAAAATGCAAAAATGGAAAGTTGGTGGACTTAATTGCAAGAAAATAAAACTTAAGGGATCCCTCTGTAATTTTCGAGTTTTGAGACTGTAATCAGGTTCAAAAATGATGTTTGGACATTTTAATAAAGTTTTAAGAGTTTTAATATAAATAAAATCAACCTTAAAAAGCCCAAGGACTATATTGTAAAATTTAAGAAGTTTAAGGGCTATTTTGCAATTTTCGAAACTGTACCAGGCCCTATTTTTAAAATTTGAAATTTTAACTCTTAAGGGACTGTAAATAACATATTTTAAGTGTATTCCAAAAATCCAAGTGTTTAGAGCTTGGAAAGTAATTGTATAAAACTTGAGGGACCAAATTGTAAAAGATTAAAATTGAGGACCAAAATAAAATTTCCAGGACTTATGCAGTCCATGCACCTGGAAATACTAATTTAACTATAACATAATGATATTTTGGACCAAAGGTTCAAATTTTATAACAATCGGACTTAAAAGCCTTAAAGGCAATTATTTCAAAATGGGACAAAAATGAGACTTTCAAACGTTAAGGGCCTATACTTATTTATTTTTAAAACTGTTTTTGTCCCAATATCCTACTGACCTTAGTGACATTTTCCAACTGGAATCACATTAAAAGTCCTTCCGGTTTGTGAGTTCCAATTATTTTAAACTTAGGGACCGAAATGACAATTTTAACAAATTTGGGGCTAATGTGCGAATTTTATAAAAACTCGACCTCAAAACTTTAAAACCTGAATCTTTGAACAATTTAAAGAATTTAGGAACTGACCTCATAATTTTTCAAGGTCGGGACATTTATTTATTCAATATTTAACCCCAAAAGAATTGGTTTGTACAAAATGGGGCTAATTGTAAATTTTCTTTTACAAGGACCTAACTCAATTATTTTTTATTTTAAAGAAACAGCCCTGGACCCTCTGACTTTAATTATTGATTAAAATATTTTGTTTTCTCAAAAATCCCCTGACTTATCGGATCATCTTGACCGATTAATACGCGATCGTGGGGTGACTTCCTCGTCTTGCGATTTCGAATCTATAACAGGACTTATGTTCCACCTAATCTTTCAAGATATCGAAGATTGCTTATCCTTCCGATAATCATCTTCATCCAAATAACTCCACCAGCGCCATAATTGCCTTGCGCAAATTTTCGAAAACTTTTCTAAAATGTTTCCCTGAATCAATAATACTCATTCGCCTTGCTGGTTGACTACCCGAACTTGTATTTACTTTCTGTCCTGAGTCAACTTGGTGTGTCGAGCTCACGATCGGAATGGATACATCGGGGATGGAACCGGCAGCTCGCTGCTATTCCACTCTTCCCCCATCGTCCTAATCCCGCAACCGAGGGACGGTTTGTCCAAGGGAAGCGGGTCGTAGTACTTGAGGTATAATCATGATTATGACGAATCCGAGCCTTGCAAGCTCCAATGTGGATTTTGTCTTTGCCTATGGAGTGATAAGGTGACAGTCTTGGACCATCTTGAACGGGAAGTTACAAGGAAGAACGCGAAGAATCGCATTGCCGATCCACACGATTCCTGAGTTAATCGGTTTCCCGCTTGGTTGGCGCTACAAATCCGTGCGCACCGCTACTTGTATTGCATAGGTTGGCGCTACAAATCCGCACGCAATCCGCTACTTGTCTTGCATAGGATTGGCGTTACAAATCCGCACGCAATCCTCTTGTCCGCTGACCATAGTGCCTTGACCACGAATCATTTTCTTAATCGTATAAGTATATTACTTAAATATATTTATCACGACGATTGTGGATGTGTGAAATCATGCATCATCTCTCACGTGTTTTTTCATACAACTAAATTTCTCTCATTAACTATATACATATCGCCACACTTGCACACAATCACCCCATCCACCGAGATTTATGTCTCACCCCCTCCTGTTTTCTAACCTTAGAAGATGACTTTGTCGAAGAAGCTGAACATGTCTTGGATTGAATTCTCGTGCTCCACCATTTGCACTTACTTCCTATTGATATCTATGTTTCTTTGGATCGCTTTTTTTATATTTCTACTTTTGTTGGACTCTTTTATTTTCTTTTTGCAATTAATCGTAATTTAAGGGCGTAGGACCCTTTGACACTTAAGTTTGTGATATGATGTGTACTTTATTTCCTAGTTCTGGACTGTAAGCTATTTGGTTGTTGAGATGTATTTGTAATCGTGTTGTACTTGTAGTTTTCCGCTGCTTTAGACCTTGTTTCACTTGGGTTTATTGCATCGTTTTCTAGAATGTTGGGTTTATTTCTGTTTAAGTGATTGATCGCTGTCGCGTTTGGGGCGTGACAAACCGCCGACCACAACTCAGCCATAAATAAAGAGATTCCAAATCGTGACTTGAAAGTCGCAACCTTCATTAACTCATCATCGATGATTCCCGCATTGCTCCGGCCAGCCACCAACACTATTGAGGTCGCAATCTCATAGGTACCAAGTCCCCCAAGTCAATTTTCGATGGGTATTGCTGAAATAAACAATAACTCCCCAATTGCACAAATTCGAAAATCGGAAAAAATTGACCCAAATTTGTCCAAATTGACTGTTAAATCTTCATCCAATGATAAAAGCCCAACGATTTTAACAAGAAATTTTGTAGATTGAAGTAAGTAAAGATGCAAAGAAATTTTAGGGAAGAATTGGCTGAAATGTGAAAAATATCGCTTGATAAAAAGGTTTTCTGGCTACCGGCTAATTAGGTTCCTCATCCCTGATCAACCTGTTGTAGCAGGTCAACTGTTAGAATTTAACGGTCAACTAACGGATTGGGCTCGAACTGATTAAAAATAAAAACGTTAGGTACCAATTATGATGGGTTGGAATAATGGGTACCGAAAGCAAAAAGTAGGTATAATTTGGGTACCTAAAATGAAATTATCCCCCTAAAATATCAAGGAATAAGATTTTTCCATATTAGAATAATTCTTGAGAGTCAAGTTATAAAACAATCTTTTTAAAATCAAACTTTCCTAATTTAATAAATCCTATCATATGCAAGTAGGGGTGTAAACAAGTCGAGCCGAGCTCTACATATAATCAAAAGAAAAAATGTGTTCAAGCTTGGTTCGTTATGTTGACGAACCGATACATAACGAACCGGGCTCAAACGAGCTTTTAACGATCGATCTCGGATCGAGTATCGAGTAGCTAGGTTGGTTTTACGACCCTATATGCAAGTAACCAAGAAAGGTAAAACACATAAAATCTTTATTTTCGAAAATAGGAAAATATTATTAGAACTTGTGAAAATCTCGTTCTACACTCGTGAATCCTGATAATGTATGCATGACCCCGTCCTTTTAAAAAAAATTAAATCATGTGACTGCATATAGGTATTTTTAATTATTTGTTTTAATTTATATTTCGTCATTTATTCTGTTTCACATATGCATCACTATCCACAATTATATATTTAATCAAAAATTATATATATATATATATCCTACATTTGATGTAAAAATGAAACACTAATTTAGTAATATATGATGTGAAGTTATATAATTAAATAGAAACAAAGTAGCCTGTTATAAATACCTTGCACGTATGACCTAGCTGACCACATGTTCAAGTGCAGCGGAGGCTGGAGGAAAACTAGGAACCAGTCAGTATGCTCCTAATTAAATAATAGAAAAATGAGTTATTTTTGAATTGTTCGAAGTGGTTAGAGTAAAGATTTTAAAGATTTTAAAGGTTGTAAGGGATATTAGAGAGGTTAACTCTAAGAAAGAGTTAAAGTGGGGATATATCAAATATGTTCTCCATGCAAGTTGTCTCGCCTCATTTTATATTCCCATTTTCCCTTTATTGGTAAGATTGACAGTTGAGACACAAGGCATCTTTTGAATCAATTTTATGTATTTTGATTCTCTTTGCTAATTCGATTAACAATGTTTCGATTGCTCCCAAAAATTACTTCTCCTCGCCGATCACCTTTCCGCATTTAAAAACCACCACGAAACCCGCACAAAGGGGGCCGGAGGGGGGCTCCGCGTACCCTCTCCGATGCTTAAGTCAAGATATTGTGAGAAGGAAGTCGAGACTAGAGAGAGAAAAAAAGCAATGTAATAAAAATGAGATTAGGTTAGAATGAACCTGGGCTTGGGCCTTTTATACCTTAGCTCGGATTAGGGTTTCCGTAAAATCCGGGATTCCGTTACGATTTGGTGTCAGAGTCATCATTAGATTAGGATCGGATCTCATTAAAAACCCTAATTTTACGCCTGTAATACTGAGCTCCGATCTCTCGTAACACGCGGCCCTTTGTGTTGATGCAAAACCCTTTTAAATCTTCAAAGGCATCCTCAGTCTCATACATCTCATAAACCGAACTGACCTCTTCTTCTGAAGTCATGTTAAACTTTAACACGTCCACAACAGGTCGGCTCACCACTGCTGACTCTACACAGGTCGGCTCAACACAACAATTTGAACTAGGGCCTTGACAGGCCGGCCCAAGTTGATAAGCCCTATACCAATCTTATGCTGTAAGCCTCCACGGATCGGCCCATTATTTAATGCCTAACAGATCCTCCTAAGGCTATGGGCCTCCTCATTTCGGTCCAATGCCCGGTATCATCAGATCGGTCAAATACTCCTAGGCCTATCAGGTCGGCCCAATATCCTGGGCTGTCGGTCGCCTGCACAATCATTTGCCCTTATCAATTCCTCCCCCCAACTATGGGTTGGTCTGCACCTCAACCATAGTTGCTCACAGGCCGAACTGACCTAACATTTAGGGTTTGTGCTTTTCACTTTCCCGCCGACTCTTGGCTTTTCAAATTCCTGCCGCCCTTTGGCCTTTCAAGTACCTGACACGCGGATTTGATTGATGAGACATCTTTTCGGCTTACTGACGCCTCGTAGACCGTCCAATCATCTTCTCGAAAATCGAGGCACCCCTTTGTCTTCTCTCTCCCCTTATAAAAGCCATCTTCCTCCTCCATTTTTCACTTTCCCACATTTCAAATTTCAGAGCTTTCTTCCCAGCAAACACTCTTCTTCTCCGGCGAAATTCTCCAGGCTCCGATAGGCTTCGAAAGTTCCACATCCCACACTACTTTCCTCCTTCAACCTCATATTTCTATCCAAAGAACTAACCCTTTCCTTTCTAGTTTTCTTTTCTTTTAATATGGCATCCTCTTCCTCTCATTCAACGCCGTCGACGCGGTTGTCACCGACTTAGAACGGTGGGCGATGACGACGGGCTCTATTCCTCCACCACTTTCCCTCACCGGAGTCCGCCCATCGGACCCCGACGCGACTGAATCTAGCTCTGATTCAGGTCGTGATTCTGACACAATAGAGATCCGAACTCCATGCTCGGGTCCCTTGCCCGTATATCCTCACGATTTTAAGGAGACTACCTTATCAGCCCCCAATCTTCAGACCATTAGAAGGACAGCCCAAATTCCTTCCTCTTTCAAACTCTATCTACCCAGCAGCTCTGACCGACCTAACCGACCTCCGCCCAATGCCCTGGCCTTCTTTGCAGGTCAGATAGAGGGAGGTCTCCGATTCCCCATCCATCCATTCATGGTCGGGTATCCGTGTTCTCCCGGTGCCTCGAACCACCTAGCTCCGAACTCATTCCGCATCTTAGCCGGCTTCATAATTTTGACTAAGTACCTAGATATAGAACCCACTCTGGACCTATTCTTCGCCCTTTTTCAAATAAAGAGCTCGACCACCAAGGGCCTCTTCTACATCACCTCCCGAGGTGATGCTCGCTTTTACAAGCAAGTACCCTTCCTCTAACAAATTCTCGGAAGGACAAATACTTTTTATTTCCTCCCCCCGAGCTTGGGGGTTTCCTATTGCTTGGACCTGGACCCTTCCGCTCCAACGCAAACACAACCCCAGAGATCGGTCTCCCGATCTCCAAGCTCAGATAAATAAACTCACCTTGGTCAAGTACGACCTTTCTCGCCTTATAACCCCTTCTCTCCTGTACTACTTTGAGCTGAGCCCCATCGTGGCTCCCTTGCCTTGTGATATTGGTAATTGTCATTTTTGCAGTTGATTTATTTTATTTACTCACTAGCTAATCTTTCCTCTTTGTGCAGATATGTTCATGGCACGAGATGGTTGTCGAGCCGATGATGAGGAGCAAGCCATTGCTCCTGGCTCGCAACCTCCTTCATCCATCTTTGCCGCCCCCACGCCCGGAGGTCGCCTCCTCCACTTCGGCGACTGCACGCTTGCCGCAGATGATGGCCGATCTCACTGCCCTGGGGGCTCAACCTTATTTCCGACCTCCTCCTCCCAAGAGGTCACTGTCGGCACCAAAGACAGAGAGTCGCCAGAGGCGAAGAACACCCCACCTCCTGCCGCTCTCTCTCTCTCTCTCGCACTCCCATTCATACACCCAATCAAACCTTCTTCACAGGCAATTCCATCCTCAAGAACGATGGAACCTTTGCCATCCAATATGTTCAGAAAATCGCCAACCCCGACCGAACCGCCATGGAGAAGCTCGGTGATGCTAAGCTGGTGACTTCATTCTCGCCTAAACCACTCCAAGGCCGAGGCACGCTTGGCTGCGATCTCCCGAGCTCGGGTTGGCTTTGCCGATCCTTCCCAGTCTGTGCCGAGCTCAACAATTCCAAGAAGGAGGAGGTCATCCCGGTGAAAGCTCGGGAGACTAAACTCCTAGAGGAGAACCGCCGGTAAGGACGGGAAAAGGGTCAACAAGGCTACGGTGGCTTCTCTTGAGGCCAAAATAAAGGCTCTGGAGACTGATAATGCTGACCTCAAGACCGAGCTAAGCGATCTCCAACTCCGATGTACTGTCAATGTCGACCAAGCCCGAGCTGAGGGCGTAGAAGCTGGTCGGCAAAGTTTCCTCACCTCCCCCGAGGGCTCTTCCATAGTTCGTGCCATTCGGAGAGGGTGAAGCAAGCCTTTCTAAGCTCTAAGGAATTTATCGAGTTCTCTCTCAGATTCGCCATGGAGTACTATGGCTTTGCTTTTGACCGGCCGAGCTTCAACTCGGGAATGCGGTATCACTACCCAGCCCTTCGATTGCCGAGGTCCCCGAGGATTCTGCCCGACCCCAAAGGCTTCGTGTTTTCTGACGAGGCGGAGCGTCTCAACCTTGCTCCTGTGGAGGAGTTCATAGAGTCCTTATCTGCTCCTTTTATCCTCCACCCCGCTCCCGCTCGGGGTCCTTCACAAGCTCCTGGAGCTCGGTCATCCCCTCGCTTCTCGCAGTCAAGTTCGAGGATATCCCGGATGACGATCCACGAACTCGCTCTTATAGACGATGTGACCATCTCCATGGATGACCAACACCGAGAATGTTCCTCCTACTACTTAGGAGTTTAGTTACTTTTTTTGTAATTTTCCATCATGTACTTGTATTTATTTTGAATGATCAATAAAGTTTCTCCGCACTTTCATTTCTCGATCTCTTGTCTACTATTCTTGTAATTTTTTTTTAGCAAAAAGATTGGCATATCGTGCTCTTTAGGCCCCAAGTATTTGGAGACTAGCTCGAGCCGAGCTCCAAATACTTGTCGCTTTTTTTTAAAAGGAAGGCCTCAAGCCGAGCTCCTCGCATGGCCTCGTGGCCCCAAGTATTTGGAGACTAGCTCGAGCCGAGCTCCAAATACTTGTCGGTTTTCTTTCAAAGGAAGGCTCGAGCCGAGCTCCTCGCATGGCCTCGTGGCCCCAAGTATTTGGAGACTAGCTCGAGCCGAGCTCCAAATACTTGTCGCTTTCTTTCAAAGGAAGGCGCTCGAGCCGAGCTCTCGCATGGCCTCGTGGCCCCAAGTATTTGGAGACTAGCTCGAGCCGAGCTCCAAATACTTGTCGCTTTTCTTTCAAAGGAAGTTGGCTCGCGCCGAGCTCCTCGCATGGCCTCGTGGCCCCAAGTATTTGAGACTAGCTCGAGCCGAGCTCCAAATACTTGTCGCTTTTCTTTCAAAGGAAGTGGCCCGAACCGAGCTCCTCGCATGGCCTCGTGGCCCCAAGTATTTGGAGACTAGCTCGAGCCGAGCTCCAAATACTTGTCCGCTTTCTTTCAAAGGAAGGGCTCGAGCCGAGCTCATCGCATGGCCTCGTGGCCCCAAGTATTTGGAGACTAGCTCGAGCTGAGCTCCAGATACTTGTCAGTTTTTATCTTTTCCACTTTTCGAACTCATAGTGTGGTAGCGGATCATTTCATTCAAAACGAGTGGATTGATTACATCGATATTTCTCTATTCTAGGAATGATATTTCTTCAAATTGCAAAATCGTTCCAAGCCCTCGGGAGTTTTCGACCTCCGATCTCTTCCACTCGTCGCCCCCTCCCGCTAGTACCTTGACCACCCGAAGTGGTCCTTCCCACCGCGCATCCAATTTCCCTTTGTTTTTGCTAGCATCGACCTTCTCAAAACTAAATCTCCGACACGAAAGGCCTTTTTCTTTACTTTCTTGTCATAAGTCGCTTTAATCCTTCCTCGTGTCTTTTCCATCTACAAAAATGCCATTTCCTTTTCTCATTTATCGTATCCAATGCCTCTCGAATCAACAAATTTCATTAATATTTTCATCAAAATTAACCCGATGTGTTTCCATCCCGACCTCACGCCGGTATGACATGGCGTCCATACCATACACCAAGTTGAATGGTGCCTCGCCAGTGGCCTCCTTCGGATTAGTTCGATAAGCCCACAACACCGAATCGAGCTCCCGAACCCACGCTCCTCCCGCGCCTTCTAGCCGAGCTTTCAATCCTTGGACAAGAATTCTATTAGTCACTTCCACTTGCCCATTAGCCATGCGGGTGAGCCACCAAAGTGAAGTTTTGCTTGATCTTCATTTCCTCACACCAAACTCGGTTTTCGCCCCCGCAAATCGCGTCCTATTATCGATATCAAGGCCCGAGGCACTCCATACCGACACACTATGTTTTGCCAAATAAATTTCATTATCGCATCCTCATTTATCTTAGCAAGAGGTTCTCGCCTCCACCCACTTGCTAAAATAGTCGATTGCCACAATCAAGAATTTCCTCGACCAAGTCGGAGGAAAAGGACCACGATGTCAATTCCCCATTTTGCAAACGGACATGCCGAGCTCATCGTCATGAGTTCTTCCGCCGATGTACCAAAGGCGCATGGATCGACATTTTTCGCATGCTCTCACCAACTTTTCTCGCTTCCCCTTCGTGAGGCCAAAAATACCCCGCCCTAAGGACTTTTTTTCAAAAATTCTTGCTCCCATGTGATTCCCACAACAACCTTCATGTATCTCTCGAGCACATACGCCCTCTTCTCCACTCAAACACCTCAAGAAAGGCATAGAGAAGCCTCTCTTATATAACTTATCCCCGATAATGCAAAAACGTGTCGCCCGAATTTTCGGTCGAGCTGCTTCACGCCACCGTTGGTAAGACCCTCCTTTAAGTAAGCTATGATAGCCGACCTCCAATCCTCTTTCTCCTCAATCTCTCCGACTTCCAACCCCAAAGTCGTTTCCTTTGCTACCAAAAGTGTGATCTGTTTAGCTTGATTCTCCAAGGCCGAATCGCCAATTTTGCCGTAAAAAATCCGCCGACCATTTTCTTCCTCGGGACTGACATATCTTGATTTCTTTCACTCTTGCTTCTAAAGCTCGATATGCTTCAACATACCTCTTCATCCTCTCTTCCCTCACCTCGAACTCTCCCATAACTTGTTTATGGACGAGCCGAGAGTCCATGTAAATTACCATCCTAACAATGTTCCCATCTCAATGGCCATTTGCATTCCTCTCGATGAATGCTTCATACTCGCCTCATTATTAGATAGCTTAAACTCCAACCTCACAAAGAAAGTCATTTTCGATCCTTTGCGGGTGATAAAAACAATACCAAAGACCACATCCCGAACTCCCTCTTGAACCATCCACATAAATCACCCAAGCTCCTTCTCTGCTATCATCTCTAGTTGATTCTTGAACAAAATCGCCAAAGCCTTGAGCTTTAATGGCCGATCTGTTCTCGAATCCAATATCATACTCACTCATTTCGATAGCCCACTTCACTAACCTCCTCGCTACCTCGGTTTACTCATCACATTTCTCAACGGAAGATTAGTTCGAACGATTACCTTATGCGAAAGGAAATACGCCAAAGTCTCCTCGCACCACCAAGGCCAAACCCGTCTTCTCGATCTCCGCATATTGCAGGCTCGGCATTCCTCAAAACTTTATCGACATAGTACACCGGCCTTCGAACCGATCTCTCCTCCCCCTGATTAGGACCGTGCTAACCCCTTGCTCCCCTACCGAAAGATAGAGGTATAGGGGCTCACCCGACAACGGCTTAGTTAGCAATGATAGATCGCCCAAGTAATTTTTCAAGTCCTCGAAAGCCTTTTGGCATTCTTCATCCCAAACAAACTTTTTGGCTTTCCTCAAGACCTTGAAAAAGGGCAAACTTCTCTCTCGCAAGGCGCGAAATAAAGCGATTCAACGCTGCTAGCCGACTGTTAAACACTTTGCACATCTTTGGCATCCCGAGGTGGTGCCATCTCTCTATGGCCCCGACCATTTCCGGGTTGGCCTCTATTCCTTTCTCCGTTACCATGTACCCCGAAACTTTCCCGACCGACCCCAAAGGCACACTTCTTGGGGTTCGACTTCATCCTATACTTCCTTAGGGTGTCAAACGTTTCGGCCAGGTCACGCACATGATCCACACTTTTTATACTTTTCACCAACATATCGCTCTCACGTACACTTCCATGTTCCCCGCCGAGCCGCTCCCCAAACATCTTATCCACCAACCTCGGTATGTGGCTCCCGCATTCTTTAATCCGAGCGGCATTACTACATAGCGTAATGTACCAAAAGAGGTGGTAAAGCACACCCTTTTTTGTCTTCTTCGCTGGCCTGATCGATGATATCCCCCGATGCATCCATCATACTAAGCGATTCACACCCGACGCCGAATCCACCAAATTTGGTGATCAATTCGTCCAAGAACTCCTTCCCAACCTTGGTGACCTTATCAGGGTCACCTAGACTAGCTCGACCATCATCATTTCATCATTAGGTTGGACATGCTCCACCGTTCGTCCAACTTAACCAACTTGTCTTTGTTTCTATCATCATCAAAAGCACTCCCCCTTTCTCGCTTTTTTGACTATTTTCTACGTACAATTTTCTAGCCATATACTCGATCACCATCGACCTCCCCTACTTTCTCTCCCACCGGAAATTTCATTTTTAGATGGTATACCGACACCACTGCTTGGAAAGCATTCAGTGCCGGTCTACCCAACATGACATTATAAGAGGACGGTGCCTCGACTATCAAAAATCGAATCATTCTAGTTTTACGATTAGGCTCCTTTCCCAAAGAGACAGTAAAGTAATCATACCTATCGGTTGGATCATTCCTCCAAATAATCCGACCAACGCCGTCGTGTCCACCGTCTCCAAGCCGACACGGAGATCCATCTTCTTATAGCAATCATAGAATAGAATATCCGCCGAACTCCCAAAGATCCACAAATACCCGCCGCACATCATAATTAGAGATCGTCGATGTGATCACAAGGGCATCGTTGTGAGGTGTCACAATACCCTGCAATCCTCCGTCCAAATTGGATACTCGGCCCTTGACCGGCTGTTCCACCTTCAATCGTTTTGCACCCGATCGTGGTCTTGCCGCTCTCACATAATTTTTCCGAGCTCGCCTCGAATCTCCTTCCGCCGCCCTCCAACAATCATCTGGATGACCTCACGCCGAGGTAGGGGCGGAGGTGGAGGTAGCTCTTCCCTTTCCTCCCCTACGCTCAGGCTCCCGCCGAGGTTGATGGTATCCCCTGCTATCCCTCTTATATTCCCCTTTTTTCTCCTTTTTGTCAATGTACACAAATTCCCTAAGGTGACCCTTGCTTGAATGAGCCGTTCAATCTCATCCCTCGGTGTGTGCACCGATCTGTTGTGTGCCCATACTCATTGTGAAATCTACAAAACTCCTTACATTTCGCTTTTTATCGGTGCCTCTGCGTGCGCCTTTGGCCACCTCGGTCGGGATGCCTCTCAATAGCTACAAGCACTTCGCCGAGAATGGAACACGAAAGGCGTATACTTCTCAAACCTCGGCCTTCCCCCATTGCCTCGGACTCCTCGCCTTCTTCCGAGGTACTTTGTCTTCCCGATCTTCCCTCCCGTCTCTTCTCTTCTCTCCTTCCTCTCTTTTTCATTTTTCTCGCCTCTTCCAGGTTTATATATTTCTCCGCCCGAGCTAACACTCGTCAAATGTCTTAAAAGGGCTTTATCACTAATGATTCAAAGAACTCCCCATCCTCGTGCCCGAGCTAGGGCATTGGCCAAAATTTCGACTAGCCGACGGCACCTCCAACTTTGCCGCTGAAACCTCGGATATAGCTCAAGTCCTTCCCCTTCTCTCTCGCTTTGATACTAAACAGGTCGGGCGCCTTTTGTACTTACGGCAACTCGTGAATCGTTAAGGAAAGCCGAGCTAAAGTCATCAAAATTCTGAATGGAGCCCGGGGCAAGCCAAGCTAAACCATCTCGAGCGATTTCACAAAGTGGTAGGAAAAACTCTACACATCACGCCATCCGTGAATCTGTGTAGTAGAGCAAATGAAGCGGCTCAAAAACGGCAAAGATGGTCCTACGGATGCAGTGGTACCATCATATTCGGCTCGAGCTCGGTATGAGTCCTAAGCTCGTCTGCCATCACCTCTTCCGAGAAGGGTGTTCCCCGCCTCACCCGAATCTGCAGCCGCTCTTGACTCCACCCACTCTCCGACGAATATCTCGTACCTCACGGTGAAGGTCATCCATCCGTTCGACCAATCTTGGTCCTCAATGACACATGCTCCGCCTTGATGAATGTATTTCCTCCGCCATAGTTGGCCACCGACCT
Organism: Rehmannia glutinosa; assembly: GCA_016081115.2. Lineage (NCBI taxonomy): Eukaryota > Viridiplantae > Streptophyta > Magnoliopsida > Lamiales > Orobanchaceae > Rehmannia > Rehmannia glutinosa. The sequence continues at coordinate 68,402,464 of CM071930.1, read as the reverse complement.
CTTTCTCCCTACCCTCCGGACCACAGGAGGGGACCACGGAGGAGGAGGGACCACCGGAGGGGACCACAGGAGGAGCTGGTGGTGGAAGCATCTCCCTCAAGCGTCTCTCCACCGTCTGCTCCACAACTCTAGTGATGAAGCCACCCAATTGTTCAAAGAACATTGGACTCAAATCTATACTCCCCCCAGACATAGGCGTCTGTCCATCCGCTCCCGTCCTCTCGCACTTGCCGCTTCCGCCGTTCACGGGGTGGTGGGGGCGGAGGTGGAACATCTCTGCGTGACTACGCCGAGTATATCTCGGCGTCGGTTCAAATCATCTTCCAAGCTTCTCCTAACCTCCTCCATAGCCAAAACTCGAATCTCACGTCTCTGCTCAATGATTCCCACAGACGGCGCCACTTGATTGCTCCCAAAAATTACTTCTCCTCGCCGATCACCTTCCCAGTCGAAAACCACCACGAAACCTGCACAAAGGGGGGCCGGAGGGGGGCTCCGGCGTACCCTCTCCGATGCTTAAGTCAGTATTGTGAGAAGGAAGCTGAGACTAGAGAGAGAAAAAAGCAATGTAACAGTAAAAATGAGATTAGGTTAGAATGAACCTGGGCTTGGGCCTTTTATACCTTAGCTCGGATTAGGGTTTCCGTAAAATCCGGGATTCCGTTACGATTTGGTGTCAGAGTCATCATTAGATTAGGATCGGATCTCATTAAAAACCCTAATTTTACGCCTGTAATACCAGAGCTCCGATCTCTCAGAACACGTCGGCCCTTTGTGTTGATGCAAAACCCTTTTAAATCTTCAAAGGCATCCTCAGTCTCATACATCTCATAAACCGAACTGACCTCTTCTTCTGAAGTCATGTTAAACTTTAACACGTCCACAACAGGTCGGCTCACCACCATCAGCTGACTCTACAGTCGGCTCAACACAACAATTTGAACTAGGGCCTTGACAGTAGCCCCAAGTTGATAAGCCCTATACCAATCTTATGTTGTAAGCCTCCACGGATCGGCCCATTATTTAATGCCTACAGATCCCTCCTAAGGCTATGGGCCTCTCATTTCTTGGTCCCAATGCCCGTATCATCGGATCGGTCAAATACTCCTAGCCTATCAGTCATCGGCCCAATATCCTGGGCTGTCAGTCGGCCCAGGACAATCATTTGCCCTTATCGGTTTCACCGATTAATTGTTTGCTATGTATATGGAGAGATGCAGTGGCGGATCCAGAATTTTGAAAATGGGATGCGATAGATATTAAAAAAATGTGCATGTAAATATTGTTTAATATTTAAAGCACAAAATATTGTTTAAAATTTTGTAAAAGTAGATCATGTAACGGTACATTAAAAATTAATACAAATATAAAAGAAATAATTAGGACAATTAAGAAAACAAGAGACAACAAAACATAGTTTTGGTAACATTATTGATATTATTAGATAATTTTTATGATATTTTTAGTCTTGTAGGTTTCGACTTTTGTCATGATTTATTTATTCAAGTTGCTAAATTCAATCTTTTAATTTTTGAAATTTTATTGTGGAGATTTGTATTGTTTTATTTGAGGTTTTCTTTTTTTGGTAAAAATAGGGGTATAAATTTATCATTATTATTTTTTACTAAAAGATATAATTGGATTATTCTAATTGGGTACAATTGTACCCCATATTATACATAGATCCGCCAATGGAGAGATGTCAATAATAGTCTAGTTCTCGGGGCCGATCAGTCATATCCTAAAAATCGAGAATTGTCTTTATATTTTTATAGGTCCTTATAATATGAGTTTTTTTTTCAACTCTAATTGACCCTAAGGCCGACTAGGATTAGAGTTGGGCGGCCTTAGAGCTTGGTCTTCCTAGTATCAAACACAATTCTGATTGATTAACATGCTGTGCAAATCGTGTACAGTCAAGACAAGCAAATGCGACCAAAATAGCAAAAAAGAGAAAAGGTAAAAGATAAATTTACATAAAATTATAATTTAATAATGAATTTTTCAAAAAAAAAATAATTTAATAATGAAAACATTTCTGATATTCTCATCTAAAAGAAATTTCAATCAATCTATGGAACTGGCGTTTACTGAGAAAAGAAAAGAATTGAGAATTACAATGCTTAAGACAATTGCAGATCCCTATTCTGACAGAACAATTTCAAAGCGGCTTAGCATAAACTAAAATGTTGCCATCAATTATTGTATCCTACAGAAGAAAGGGTGAAAAAATCCATATTATTAACGGACGACTGGCCTATGTTTTAAATCAGAAGAAAAAACAACGATGAGAAACAATACGTTATTGCCCAAGCAACCGAAACCCACATATCTTTATTCTGGCAGAAAATAGCCAGATGTGTTTAGTGATGATGGTCATCCTCATCGACTCCATGCCCATCAGGAAGTCCGCCTGGGCCGACCACTTCCAACTGTCAACCAAGAAGACGACGTCGTAAGCACTCCAAAAAGCAATCTCAATTTAGACAGATATACACTCAAGGAAACAGAATTAACTAATTATGGGACAAGTGTCAATCACATGATACAAACTAATGCAGTACATGTTAGCAAAATGCTTACATTAGCCAGGTTTTCTGCGTCTGGCTTAATATGTTGAAGTTGATGTTTTACGTTTGTTCTTCCAAGTGTTTATAGAATAAGCTTAAATAAGCTAAGGCTTCAAGTAAACCATTCTGCTTTTGAATGTCACAAATGAACCATAAGCAAAATTCAACAAATGGGAACAAGCCGCCCACCTCATTGACCACTGAAGCCTTTCCTCCCCTGTCCAACTACACCTACAACTCCAGCCCCGTCAAATAACAGTCAGGGTGACGAAAGTGAACGTGGGAAGGCAACAAGTGAAGATAACAATAATGGTGTCTGGTTATTTAAATATATAAAATTAGAGGGGAGGCAAATAACAAGTTTTAATATTTTGCAATTGAGTTCCAACCAATTTCTATTTAATCCTAAACTCTAATGCAATTTTCAGAAATTATATTTTAGCCCTAGGGTGACGAGAAATGTTTGGGAATGATGTATCTATGCACGAGTTTCTCGAGCACGATGTACTCCCAACAAATGAAGTGTCTCCCTCGCAATATCCTCAGATGTCGGTATATGATCTCCGGCGATCATACCAACAGCCTCAGGATTCCTGTTCCCCTTGCACAATAATGCTCGTGCAATTCCAATGTCGCCTTCAATGGAAGTCAATACAATATCGGTGATTTACCATCAGGTAATTTTTGCCGATTACATTGAGTGAAATTAGAGATATTGATTCGGTGCCAAGAATGAGAGCGATTTATTGGTTCTATAATGATCCTCGCTTTGACTTGGGTGCAGTAAATCAGAATTTGCAACATAGCTGCAACGTTCTTGTAGAATTTTTGAATAGGTATGGGTTTTTTTATTAGTTGCATCTAAGTTTTGAGTTTTTTGGAATAGAGATTTTCATATTTAGAATGGTGCATGACTTATTAAAGTGCTTTGAATTATCGTTATTTGATTCTTTTTTTGAAAATTTATACTTTTGCAGTTGACATGGAGAAAGGAGATCTCTAGAATGAACAGGGCGAAAAAAATAAGTTTGCGATTGTCTATTAAGCGCTTTAGTTCTTCGTCACCGATAATGGATAATGACATAATTAGACGAATGGAAAATAAATTCTAAATCTAACTTAAAGTAAACATACTTATATAGTATAGTCTAGTGCCCTTAATAGGTGAAATTTGATCAAAAATATAAGTTTTGGGGCTAATTTGCAAGACAACGGAAATAAATTTTGGTTTTTGGACCTAATTGGAAAAGGTGGGGGTCGAAATTGAAATTTCCAGAACTCTAATTGGGTCCCTAGGACCAAAATATAATTTCCGAAAATTGCATTAGATTAGAATTAAATATAAATTGGTTGGAACTCAATTTCAAAATATCAAAACTTGTTATTTGCCTCCCCTCTAATTTTATATATTTAAATAACCAGACACCATTATTGTTATCTTCACTTGTTGCCTTCCCACGTTCACTTTCGTCACCCTGACTGTTATTTGTCGGGGCTGGAGTTGTAGGTGTATTTGGACAGGGGAGGAAAGGCTTCAGTGGTCAATGAGGTGGTCGGCTTGTTCCATTTGTTGAATTTTGCTTATGGCTCATTTGTGACATTCATAAGCAGAAGTTTGGTTTACTTCCAGCCTTAGCTTATTTAAGTTTATTCTTGTGCGAGGGGAACAACAGCAGCAATATCAATGTCGGTTGCAGGCATTGGCAGCCATCGTACGAAGATACTGCCAAATGAAAACTAATTTAGAACATTCCATACAAAAAAGATGTTAATTGTTTGCTAGTTGCAATTATTTTTCTAAAATAACTAGATAACTTCTAGACAAAAAGTCTACCATAACAATCAAAAGTTAATGAGAAAATCTACCCAATCTTTTTTTTGTCATCCGGAAGAGCTTTCAACAGATTGAATTCTTCAACGTTGTCATTTGAATATGTAATAATTCTAATTTTAGTAATATTGTTTCTAATTTCACAATCAAAGTAGGGGTTAGTTTAGGGGATAATTTAGGGGTTTATTTTAGGGACAAATTTAGGTTTTATTAATGGGGTCAATTTAAGGGTTAGTATTTCTCATTAGTATTTTTAGATGTATTTCCAAAAAACTTGCCGGGAATTCCTCCAAATCGTCAGGTTGAATTTGGAATAGAATTGATACCTAAGGCAACATCTATATCTAAGCTATATCTAAGGCACCCTATAGGATGGCGCCAAAGGAGTTACAAGAGTTAAAGGCGCAAATACAAGAACTTTTGGATTTGGGATTCATTAGACCTAGTGTATCACCGTGGGGAGCATCAGTTCTAGTTCTGTTTGTAAAGAAAAAAGACGGGTCACTTAGAATGTGCATGTCGATTATAGAGAACTTAATCGACTCACGGTGAGGAACAAGTACCCATTGCCGAGGATTGAAGACTTGTTCGATCAATTGAGAGGTGTCAGCACCTTCTCTAAGATTGACTTGAGATCCTGTAACGTCCCCTTATGGACGCTACAAGGCTCGTTAACTTTAAACTTCTTTAAAACAGTTTTTAGAAAAATTACACAATATAAAACTGATTTTTTTTATTCTCGCAAAGATATTAAAATCGACCATTATATCATAAAAACACAAATCATCATGAGAAAATTGAAAATGTCACAAACCAAGAGTTTGAATTCAAAATAGCGAAAGCATACAATTTGAAAAGAGGTTTTCAATCAATGTTAAAATAAAACATAGCGGAAGCATAAAATTGAAAATAAGTTTCATAATTTGACATCATAAAATATAATGTCTTTCTTGGCATAATTTCGTTTCCAATCCCACATCGTTGCACATACGCTTCTCATATACTTCAACTTAAGTCATCCTCATTACATTCCTATCTCGCAACATAATGTAACTTTTATAAGCATTAAGCTTAGTAAGCACATTTGAATTCTCACAAAAATATTTTTCAAAGTATGAGCATTTATCATGAAAACATAAATATGAGCATGATCATTGTAAATAACTTTTGCATCTCTTTCTATGCATAAATAAAAACATGCATTTCATTTTATCTTTATGGGCCCAAGCGTTACATCATTAACATCATTAGCGCGCACGAAAGGAAAGGGGTAGCTAATCCCAAATCAAACGTAACATGTCCACCTTGCGGGACAAGTCCACCTAGCGGGACAAACATCATCATTGGGTGTGTAACGCTTACATTACGTGATACATACATATACATTTATGAAAAGCTCATCGAATTTGTAAAGAATGCCATAAATGTCTTTCATAGAGAATGCTCGAATATAAGATGTTGAAATCGATGTAACTTTATAAAAAGAACATTTCATAAACTTATATCATGTTGCGGTGAGAATGTACTTACTTGACTTGTTTACTTACTAAACCTTTTTCTTAAGGGTGATGAACGCTTGATCACGGTGTGCTCGCCTTCTTGGAATGTTCATGTCAAATATTTTCATGAGAAACACATACAATTAATATAGACATTAAAATTTCATTTATAAATATATATAAGATTCCATAAATGGTCTAAATAATGTTCATAAAACTTCATTATTACATGATTAAGCCTAATGCTCTAAATCTGGAAATTCTAACCTATACATACTTAAAATTATTAATCTGATAATATATTAAATTCATGTAAAAATTAGTAATATGATACTTAACATCCTAATAGAGTATCACAAATTTTTCCTTTATAAAATAGATGTGAAAAACATGATTTTCAAATTTTCTAAATGAATACAATTGTACAGGCATCTTATATTCTAGTTTGGGCATCTTGAAAGAACAATTTTTAACTCACAACCTAGATACCGTATAAATCTAAAACTTTGCAGACTTATACCTAACACATATATACATGTCCCAAATTTTCCTAAAGTAAATGATCATCCATTTATAGTTCAAAATAATTATTCAAAACGGATCCTAAACTGTCAGGATTTCATACACGTGTGAACATATTAGATTATAAATTACATATCCTCCAAACCGGATGGATAAGATTCCAATAAAATTACTGGATACTAATAATTCATATAGTAATGACATATCCAAAATTTAGATATAAATAAAATCATATCCATGCTACACATGCTTCGCAAGTTTGAGATCATACAAGTTTTGATTCATGAATGAATGTCCAATGGTTAAAAAAATCGTTATTAGATCATCAATAACTACAAGGATCTGGAAAGTTAACCTAGCATATGTGACATTTAGCTAAGTATTTCTAAAATATAAATGTACTCAAGAAGCAATAATTTGCATATCATAACATTTCACCAATTAAATCCGAATTTGGAAATACATACCTTATTTCTTACAAGATCTTGTATAAGCAAAGTGGTTCACTCAATAGATCATTTGATGCAACTTTGTTGAAACTACTTGTATGATTACGTCTTGTGTAGATATATGTTATGCACCATTGAATTCAAGGTAAATAGTATGAAGAAGTAAAAACACACTTTGGTGAAGAGTTGGATTTGATTCTTTGAAAAGTCTCATGTAGAGATATTTGAGGAAACTATTTAGAATGAAGGAACTTATTGGCTCTCTAAATTTTTCAGATCCACACACCTCTTATTCATATATGTAACTTTGTATTCTCAAAGAAAAATAACTAGATACAAGTCTCATCTATTAAAGTATTGACAAAGGGTCCCTACATCTTCACATGATAGTTGTTAGCCATGTTCCAATTGATAAAATAAAGACCTTACTTTTCTTGCTTTATTCATTGTGATTTAATCATGGAGAATATACCTCAACTTTTGTGGTTCAAATAGGGAACAACCATGACACTTTACTTGTTTTATACAAATCATAACAACCACAACAACATGAGTATAGTAAGCTGTCACATAATTTTCTGGTTTGGCAAGCTTTAGTATATGGACCATAACTCTCACTTTACATATTCAAATAAGGTATTCTTCCTCCTATAGACACCTAAGACATGTATCTAAATTAACATGTTTAAAAATCCTAGATAAGAAACTTATTTTATGGGAAAAATACGTTGGCAAAGTTGGACATGTTGCTGTCCAGTTTTACAGATTTTCAGTTTTGGCATGCTTTAGTGTTTGGACCATATCTCATACTTTACATATTCAAATAAGGTAATTCTTGTTCCTATAGACACCTAATACATGTATCTAAATTAACATGTTCAAAAATTCCAGATAAGAAACTTATTTTATGGGAAAAATACGTTTGCAAAGTTGCACATGATGCTGTCAAGTTTTACAGATTTTCAGTTTTGGCATGTTTGAGTGTTTTGAGAATATCTCATACATTACATATTCAAATAAGGTAATTCTTGTTCATATAGATACTTAAGGCATGTACTTAAATACCATGTTCATAAATTCCAAATAACCACCTTAAGTTATAGGAAAAACGTTCACAAAATTGTACCTAAAACCACATATCATCAAGTTCATAAACTACATGAGTTTGAAGTGCATGAAAATAATTCATTTAATCATTCTTGATTAGCATAATAAAATATCAATATAACATGTAATTTCTCATATATACACACATCACATCATAGTAATATATGTATAACTCAAGTCCCATATATACCGTCATAATTCTTTTGACATGAACTTCCGAACACACCGATCTCACGTTCTTCACCTGTTATAACACTAGATGAATCATTAGTATTAAATATACCAACAGTCATTATGATTAATAAAATTATATAATCATTAAAGAAAATGTGGGTATTACAGATCCGGATATCATCAGTTAAAAGATAAAGAGAGTGATATCCCAAAAACGGCATTTAGAACCCGAGATGGACATTATGAGTTTATAGTAATGTCATTTGGGTTAAGTAATGCGCCAACAGTATTCATGGACTAGATGAGTAGAGTGTTTCATTCGTATATAAACCAATTCATCAGTCTTTATAGATGATATACTTGTATATTCAAATAATAGAGAGCCTCATAATGAGCACTTCACAATAGTGCTAAAAACACTTACCAAGGAGAAGTTATCAATATACTAGAGGAAAAAACCTCCCGTCATGTGCTACTTCTAAGCAACCAAGGGCTACACAAGTGGAGAAGGGCAAGGGGAAGTCATCTCTAAAGCTTAGAGATGAGGAAGTTGAATTTGAAGAAAATGAAGACGGCGAAAAAGAAGATATAAAGATGAATATGAGCAATTTGATGACAATGAGGATGATGATATTGAGATTGATGATAATTAGATTGAGTTATTTGTGCTTCCTATTTTTCTTGCTTTTGATGAACTTATGTTATGTTTTTAATCTTTACTTTTTAACTTTGAATGTTGAAACTTAAGACTTTGTTATGGTTATTTTTGCTTGATTAGCTTTTATGTGATGTTATTTTGCTTCTTTTTTGTCAATTTGTCATAGTTAGTAGTTGCTTATATTATTTTTTTTATTATTTTTTAATTTATGTCGCCTCATGTTCAAGACTCGCCTCGTTGCGCCTCTCGCCTCTAACAACACTACGCTAGTTGTTTCACCATGGAAAAACCATATTCTGTATGTTGGATTAAATCCATAATTATGGATGTGAGCAAATACGGTTTCTGGCATTTCCATTTTTTTATTCAGACACTTTTTGCAAGGACAACTGATTTGACCTATAGAACTAATACAATTCTTCGCGTGCTCTATGAAACCTTTCGACCCATTCCAGAATTCATTTGAATTTCTATATCCGATGTGTATCCAACTCTTATCGATAGGCATCGTAAGTCAGATTTGATGCATGCATTTCTCGCCACTACTCCTCCCTCTGTATAATTTGGCAACGGCTCTATCCCATTCAAAAATGTGCACTTACTTGATGTGGTGTTGTTAGTATACTATATATGTTCACAAGACGTGAAATTTTTAAGCAACATCTCACCTTAATTCTCAAAGTACACATATTGCAAAGGCACCCAAGAACAAAAAAAAAAGATATGAACCGAAATTTTACCATGCACACGACACAAATAGTATACTAACGAAACAACATTAAAGTTCACATTCTCAAACTGTCCAAATAAGTGGACAATTCGGAATTAGTGAAGATTCACATAATTTGATGCTAAATTTCAAATGGGTCTAAGGTGTTTGAGCGCAAATGCATGAGATACACATCAAGATGTTTGTATTTTGACTTGGTGATATATTTACTGTAATATATCAAATATAACATAGTTTATTAATATTTTAATTAGTGATACATATATATACTAATAAAAAATAGATTTTGACTTATTCGATCTTTCTACCAACAATATAAGAACAAAAATAAAGCATAATAATGGCTCAATCGTAATAAGAATGAAGCATAAGAATGTGTAAAAGATTACAAGTAGATATATCAATTAAGCAGAAAAACACATAATTTATCATAAAATTCTAGTGTTTCCGGTTTAAATGAGTTATCATCTTATCCAATGAGTTGAAATAAGATTACAAGTCTGTGTTAGTTTATGGTCAATCCAATGAAGTTTTCAACTAAAAAAGTGCAGATTCATTTTTTTATTTTTTATGCACTAAGAAAGGAAGTTGAGTAGAAAACTGAGTGTTGAACACTATACAGAAACATATAAAAAATTCTGGAAAAAGATAAGGCGCGATTGAATATACTTTCATTTTGAAAATTTTCATTTTGCTATAGAATAGTGGTGAAAAAATTTTGAAAGAAAAAAGATAAATTTTGAGAGAGTGATTGGATTTGAGATGAAAAAATAATGATGAAAGTTGATTTGATTTAAAAATAGTAAAATAATGATTGGATATGATTGGTAGTTAGAAGTGTGTGAGAGAGTGAATAGTGAAATTTGTGGGAGATTGTATAATAATGATTAGTTTTTTTGTGGAAAAATGTGTATATGTGATTGATAAGAGAAAAAATGAGAAAAAGTGAAAGTGAAATAATAGTATATTTTCTGAAAATTTTCATAAACAATAGCATGTTTGGTCAAAATGCTGAACAAAAATGAATTTTTCTTTATCCAATCGCAGCCTAAGTTTCTAAACATGATGTCCAACAGTTACACATGCGTTCTTAGGAGAAATCAAACAATTTAACAGAATATAAAAACAAAGGGAAGTTATGGTAAAACACAAAATAATTTGTATTTTTCTCTTTCTCTCACTACCTCTCTTTTCTCCTCCCACTCTCTAAAAAACCCTAAAATTTTTAACTCTTCCCCCTCCCTCCCCATCACAGTTGCCCCCTTCCCTTCCCTCCCCTACCCTCCTCCCCCTCCTCCTCCTCCTTCCTTCCCCTTTATCCCCTCCCCTCCCCAACCATGTTTCATGATGGAGCCAATGAAGGTATATCCTTGTGTTATCCGGAGGTGATCGGTTTTTCCGATCGAGAGTGGAGGCAAGTCGAAGGTTGGAGCTAGAAAGGAGAATTGAGTCGGGTAGGTGATGGGTTGCTTGGTTGCGGTTGAAGATCCGGTGAGGGAGAGGCATTTTTCTTTTCCTTCTTTTTATCGATTTTTCTGTTTTTTTTTTTTGTGTGTTTTTTTTTTTGACTTTTTTACCGGTTGATTTGCGAAACTCGTAGGCGGTCGGTAATTTCGGTTTGCGGTGCGTGTAGTAGCTCGTGTCCTGTTTGTTCGAGTTGGGTAGTCTCCCTGCGAGTGCCTTGGTCCTCCTTTCGGAGGTGGTTTAGTTTCCTTTGGTGTTCTTAGTTTTTATTTGTTTTTAGTAGTTTCTTGTTTTGCTCCTCGAATTACGGTGGTTTTACCACTCGCAAATGAGTTCTCCTTGGCATGTATCAATGTATGTAGGTCATATGCCGCCGTTCTTGGTGTAAGTTTATTTGAGCAATGAATATATTTCTATCGTTTCGGAAAAAAAAAAAAAAAAAAAAAGTTATGGTAAAACACCATGGAAATCGTCAAATGCACAGGAAAATTACACCAAAATTTAAGTACCTATCTTTAAGTCTTTTCAATGTTCTCCAGAGACTTTTGCTTTTCCCGTCTAAGATAATAAGGTCAGAGTATAAGTGTGCAAGAGCATCAGTGTGCAATAGCTAGATACAGCATCTGCAAGCTTACCAAGATGATCTTTCTCAATATGAGTCATGCACAAGTCCAAAGTTCAGGTGTTAATTCTTATCGATCGAAAATATCCATTCTGAAGCATTTGGGCCTGTTACATTTTGGCCCATAACCAAATAAATTTTGTAGCCACGATCACAAATCCAAAATTTAACAGGAAATTTAGAACACATTATACTTCTCCATAGGTAATTTCATAATTACACTTACTAACTTCAATCCAAAAAAAGCTCGGATTAAGGTAAACAAATTTTTAAGAAAAGCAAAAAAGATACACAAAATGGCTAGTATATTCGTAAACAGTCAATTAACTTTTAAACAAATAAGATAAGTTTATATTCAATAAACAGGTTTGAAGGCCCATCCGTATTCTGCATCATCAAAAATTATCGCTAAACAAACCCACAAAAGGCTACAGGAAACAAAGACAAGGAAAATTGACAGCCGACGATGAGTAACAGTAGTAATTAAAAAAAAGGTACGAAAGCCCCAGTTCCAACCATATAAGTTTAACAAATGGAAATGCAACGATTTTTCTGATAAGTCTTAGCAAGAAACAACAACAAAAATAAAAAAACCCTAACAAAATTCACGACACATTTCAACAACAAACTTTAAAACACTCGTTCAATTTTTACCTTGAAGTTGCGAAACCCCTCAGAAAAACTCCTAACCCACAAAAAACACTGTGATTATGTGTTTTATGAAATGTGCAGCAAAAACACACAAAAGAGAGAAACTGCAAATAGAGAGAGAGAGAGAGAGAGAGGCAGTGGTGTAATGACAGGGAAAGTGGACAGAGGGATAAAGAAAGGACAATAAGGGGTGCGGGTCGGAAATGAAACTACGAAAATGCCACGCATTAGGTCCCTTCGGAAATGACAATTCAACCCCTAGATATCCGTTTTTTTGGACTGGAGTCCCGCTGGTGTGTTGACTGGTTTTAGGTGGTGATGTGGCATAAGACGTGGAGAATCTCGAGACGTTGACTGGTGGGAATGACAGCCTGGATTCTGATGTAGCATAGGGGCCGCACAAGTTTACGATAATTAGAGTTTTTGGGCCTTTAAGTTTTGGTAAACTCGTTATAACCCCGGTCTTGAGGGATCAATTATATTCAAACTTAGACGTGTATAAGTGAATTTAACTAATTATACTTAAAACTAATAAATATAATAAAAACTTTTTTGATGATTGGTGGTTTGTTTTAGAACTAAATGAATTTTTTATAAAATAGGTACTACTCTCTTCAAAAAAAAAAATATATATTTACTACTCTCTTCAAAAAAAATACTATAAATATGTAATCACTCCAAAATTGAAGAGTATTTCTTGCCCAATTACATTATGAGGTTTTTTTGAAATAGATATTACAATAAAGCATAATGTAGATATATATTATTTATTACCAACTATTACTTGAAATGTGCAATATAATTAACTTATGCATTTTATATTTCTAGTCAATTTTGAAACTTTATTAAGTTCCGATATTCAATTATACCAGATGAGCTCCGTGCAATGCACAAACAATTTTAATAATCTCAATGAAGGAAAGTTCGTGAATACCCCGGGCTATGGGCTAGTCATGGGGTATTTCTTTGGAGAAGAAGGGTGTGCCCTTTTGCACAGGGAAGCCCTTCCATGCAAACAAAAAGTTGTTCAAGGCAAACGTGGCAGTTGATCAGAAAAAAGCGCATGCTAAGAAGAAAGGCGCATTTTATGGGGAATCAGGTGAGCATGTTCCCGAAGAGCCAGCTGCCCATGTTACAGTCCCATCTCCTAAACCTACTGTCATTGCCCCCAAAGTAACAAAGAAAATGAGGACAATTGTATCCTGGAAGGCAGCTGCAAAGAAGCATAAGACTCAGACCACTGCTAGTCTGAGAGATAAAGAAGAATCAGTTGCCAAGGCTGCTGATAAGCCTGCAGCTGAATCACTTGCATTAGAGTCATCCATCTGCGTTGTGGCTGAAGGATCTGATAGGGAGGAGGAAGAAGCCCCCTTGGAGAGGCGCTACAAGAGACGGTTTGTGAAAAAGTTGGCTGCAGCAGACCCTGCTGAAACAAATGCAGCAGACATAGTTGTTGTTGTTGTGCCCCCAACAACTAAAGAAGTTGTCAATGACATTGTTGCATCTGATACTAAAAAGGCAACAATTGAGACAATTGTTGGAGGTAGTGATTCCTTTTTGCCCCAACTGCTCTGCTCAGGATTTTCGCCCAACCTCCACCATCAGAATCTACTTTTTTACCCCAAGCTGAGAAGGAATCAGTTGCTCAAAGACCATGTTGCCTCTGACGAACTAGGATCCCAAGCATATCCTGAAATCGAGGCCAGGATGCTCTTATGGAGATTATAGAAGTTAAGCACGAGTAGAATCCAATTCATGAGGCCAGAGATGATCGATGAAGAGGAATACTTTCTTGAATTCCCTGATAATTCAAATGTGTCGTGTGCCCTTGACGAATTACACTGCACCATGGTTCTCCATGAAAAGAAGGAAGCTGAGAAAGCCAAAGCACTAGACAAGGGAAAGTCGATTGAGCCAGCTGAGACCCACAAATATCTTTTTGGGACAAAGAATTGTGGCTCTTTCGATCATCGAGACCAGGCGGGATGAAGTGGAACCCGTTGAGGAAGCTGACGCAGTCAAAGCTGCTCAATTACGGAAAGCAATCAAAGCTCAAGGGTGTTGGAAAACCATTTCTTGTTGTCTCTCCAACCCCTATGATCGAAGAAGTTGTGAGCCAGAAAATTTTGTTGTATTTTTAGATTCCTTTGTAAATACACACAAAAAAAAGTAAGTACATGTAAGTGTTGAATGATTCATTTAATAAAATGATACATTCTTTCAATCATTCTATTTGAGCACTTTATGTTAAAATTTAAGTTTTGGCATCATCAAAAAGGGAAAAATTGTTAGGAAATTTATTTGTAAAGATTTTAATGATGCATGGAAAACTTAAATTATAAAGTTGGCGCCATATTTTCTATATGTAATTCAACTTTGTAATAGTTAGATATATAGTTGAGCTATCAAGCAGTCGAGTTGAAGATACATAAGACTAACTGAAGAAATGTAGAGAAGATCCAGATGTGTCGCAGCTGAGTATCGAAGAAGACTCTCAGTCAAGTAAATAAGTTGTGTCTTTCAATAGACTCACAGCTGAGTCATCCAAGAATCAAGGAGAGGACTCAATAGAGGGGTAAGGCAGCCGAAGGACTCACAGAAAGTTGAAGAAGTCCGTTTCAAAGAAAAGTCAAAGACTTACCCAAAATGGTAAAGGACATATCTGCAACCTTAAAAGTTGTCTTGCTGAAAGAGTGCAACTAGATGGAACCAATGGGAAGTTTACAAAAACCTAGTATGTTTCAGGCACCTGCAGAAGCATTAATGTTAAAGTTGGGTTAAGATCAAAAGTTGCACAACAAGACAAGCCAATGAACAAGAAGTGAAGTTTAAAAATTATCTATCTCTTCAACGGACACATTTTCAAACTCTCACTATAAAAGACTGAGAAAAATTATGAGAGAAGCACGAGAAACAAGAGATATCTAAGCATTCAAGAAGCAACTGCAATATTTTCTCTAAGCTAAACATTCCAAATCCTCAAGCCTAAACACTTGAAGTGATTCTAACCAACACAACTCAGTGAAGGAAGGAAGAAACTTCAACCTGTTGAAGATGAAAACTTGTTTATGAAGAACAAAGTGGGTCCGCACTTTCACGTGGTGAAGGACGTGCGATAAGAGTTCAAATTAGAGCCTGATTCAAATCCAACGGAGGACTGTGTGATCAAGTCTGAAGGGTTTGAAGAGCTGAAGTAGTGAGGCAGCTGCCTTACGAAGAAGCTGAGTCCCATGAGTGAAGTCAGTTGTGTCATCAAGGCTTATTCGGATATCCTTTTTGTAACTGTTGTTGCATTAGTGGATTACCTCCAGGAGTTGGAGAAGAGTGGAGTAGAGGAATTACCTTATCCTCGAACCACTATAAAAATTCTCTGTGTCATTTACTTTCAACATTTATTTTCTGCATGTTTATTACTGCTGATATATTTGTTTTACTTAACTGATAATAACTTAATCTAAAACAAGTGTTGAAAACCATATTCTAAAAAGGGTGTAAGACTTCCGCTGTAAAAACTCAAGTAAACTGATTTTCTAAAAAGCTCAATTCACTCAGCTGAGTTACTCTATCAACAGCTCTCTCGAGTCTATTGAGTGGTTAACTCTCCTATTGAGGTTTGACCCAGCTGTCTCCCAAGAGACTTAGCTGTTTAATTGTACAAACTCTGTTTTAATTTGAAATAAAAAAAAAATGGTTAAGTCTATTTAGCCCTCTTCTAGACCTAATTGACACCCCTTGGGACTTACATAATGGCCGGGTGATGGAATCGAATAGATTCCTTTAGTTGGAAAATTATACAGAGCCCATCTAAATCTCTACAATTCCACATCAAAGCCTTCATTAACCACTATGGGGCCAATTTCGGCTCGTCTCCACCATCAATTTCAACACATCATCAGTTTTCAGTTTTTTATTGGAAAGTATTTCAACCTCTCTTGCATTCCCTTCTGATTCGGAAACATCCATAAGATGGAGCCCCATTTTAGAGCACTCTACAACAATATTCTGTTTTTCTTTATTATGGAGTACATCCCTCGAGAGATTCTTATGAAGTTTTTTCTTACGTACTGATGTTCCTTTTTTGACTTTGCTCCCATCTGTGACCACATTAGAAATATCACTTAGTGGTTAACTCGGAATCCATTATTACACACACTCCCTTTTTCCACCGTGGAACTTTGATTCCAAATATGATGCCACCTGGAAGAGGACACACAAGACAAACACAAAGCACAAGACAAAGAGAACAATAGAAAGCAGATTAGCCAGAAGAATAATAAAGAAATAAACAACAAAAATAATGGGGTGGGATAGAAGTCAAATAGGGAAAAAGAAAAGGAGTTCTAAAGGGATATCATTCAATGCACGAAACTACAGGTAGATGAAGAAGAATTAATGACTGAAAAAACACTAAAATAAAAGAAAGCAGAACAAGAACAAGAGAGAAGCTCAGATCTAGGTCAAGAACAAAACCAAATTCAAAAATAAAGAGAAGACTTCCAAGCGGGAAGACTACTCAGACCCTCAAAAAAGTAGAGAGCACTTTTCCAACTTCCAAGAGGGAAGACTCGCTAATTCCAGTTTAGAGTTAGAAAATGAATTTTGATAGTTTTTCGGTTTTCATGTATAAATTGAAGTTATGTTTGGATGAATGAATTAGGATTGAATTTTATATACGCTTAAAAAATGAGAATATGTTTGATTAAGTAGTTTTGAAATAGTTTTTATGTATTTAATAATTTGAAAAGTTGATGGTTGTGTGGTTCACTATTAATACTTTTATTATTTCACCCCATTAGATAGTTAAAAATAGTAATATGTTAAGTAGATATAATGGTAGTGCTAGGTTCCACAATTATGAATATCAAACAATGGGAATAAAGATTGATAAGTCCCTTCTCAAAAAAAAAAAGATTGATAAGTCGTGTAAGTTTCTGTATAGGATTAATCATTAGAATTATAGATTTGAGAAGTTGTTTTGCATGAGAAAACGGAAGAAAAAAATTATGATTTCTATTGAAAATTTATTTAACAAACTTGATTCCAATTTTTTTTAAGTCATATTCTGGGAGGGGATGAGTGTCGAGAATCGAGTCGTAGACCTCTAGCTTGAGTTTAAGAGTCTTAATTACTGCTCCACATATTCCATTATTATGATTTATGAATATTGGCAATACTTCGAATAGAGCGAGTAGCACATAATATCGGTGTTGGAAGAGTAGTATTATGAATCATATATATTTATCCTGTATTTGTAAAGAACAACACATGCATGTCACAACATTAAATTAAAATAATCAGTAAATTGAAATTACAAATCCGAAATGTACAATGTTTAAATAAATATGGAGCATTTTTGACATCTTCTAGTCACTCTAGTGGTCTATGTCTCTAACCTTTGCAATCTATTCCAATTTCCATAATCTTGATAAATGAAATTGTTAATAAATTAAATAACAAAAAAATTTAAATTAAATTAAATTAAATGTCCGAACAAATATTTTTAGCCATTCCAACATTAAATCCGAAACTTAACTATTACAAAATAATCCTTTTTTTTTTTTTCGGGCTTTTCGGGATTAGGGATTTCTATTTTTTTAATATTTATTAAACCGTAGAAAATATAAATAGATATTTTTTCACGTTTTATTATTTTTATTTTCCCATTCAAGCCAAATTTACAAATAAAATTGTAAATAAAAGCCAAAAACTAAAGTTTTTTGTTTTCGACCCTTAAAACTACGATTGAAAATAGCAAACCCTATATATGTTTTTTTGGTTTTCTAATTTTATTTTATTTTTACATATAGTTGAAAATTTATCCTATTCTCATTTTGTTTTTTTAATTTTATTTAAGACAAAAATATAAATAAATAATTATTTTCTTTAAATGATGTAAATTTTTTCGAGGATATATTTTAAAAAAATAGGAAATAAAATGGAAAAATAAAAAAGTACATTATGTTTCAAGCCGAGCTTAAATTTCTTTTATTTCTATTTTTCTTTAATAACAATTTACGAGAAAATTATAGATATATGTTTTTTTTTGTTTCGGGTTTTTGTAATTCCCCTATAGTTGAAAATTGTAAATACATGTTTTTTCTTTTTTTTTCTTTTTTTTTAATTGGCCACCACAACTCAAAATTATAACCCTGTTCGAATCACCTTAAAATCCATTTAAAAGAAACAAGCCAACAAATTTTATATCTCCAAACCCCTATATAAAATTATAAATATACCCACATTTTTCTTTAATTTAATTCAATCTTATAATCCCATTATTTAATAGATCGAGATATTAAACCCAGTCATGTAAACACTCAAGAAGCCATCCAAAAAGGGCAAAATCTCACAAAGAAAAATCGACCCAAGTTTCAAGGGAGGAAAAAGATATCTCCAAAATTTTGAAATCGGAGAAGACAAGAGTGTTTTTAAACACAACCCATAAAAGATTAGGGTTTGGAGAATAAGGAGTATTTAACTTGGGAATGGATGGTGTGGATTAAAACCACAAAATGGAAATAATCAGTAAATTGAAAGATCAAGACCCCGAAATTCCCTGTTTTAAATAAATATCCGGATGGATTTTTGACATCTTCTAGTCACTCTAGTTGGTCTTTGTCTCAAATGGGGCCTAGTCTAAATGTGAACTTTGGCCAATACAAAATCCATCATATTCTAACATAAATGAATAATGATTCTTTCTTGTTTTTTTTTTTTTTTTTGAAAGCTAAAAATTACCATCGGTATTGTTGCCGTTGGCCCGTTGCTATACACATTAAGTTTGGTTGTAGTAAAAAGTAATCAAAAAGTTCTATTTTATGTGCTATTGGGAGCAAAAGAAAATGGTTCTCA
This sequence comes from Rehmannia glutinosa, assembly GCA_016081115.2. Classification (NCBI taxonomy): domain Eukaryota; kingdom Viridiplantae; phylum Streptophyta; class Magnoliopsida; order Lamiales; family Orobanchaceae; genus Rehmannia; species Rehmannia glutinosa. The sequence goes on along the minus strand of CM071930.1, from coordinate 68,383,335 downwards.
AAATTAAAAAAAAAAGGAGCAAAAGAAAATGCCAGGGGCTATAGAGAAACAAAAGAAAGGCATATTGTGGCTCTCAAATATGGTATGATATTCTAGATACTTTTTGAAATATCATTGAAAGAAAAGCTTGATCTTTAACAATCATATATTCATATTATACCCTTTGTAATAGAAGTAGTAACTTCTTGTACTTTCTTTAATATAAAAACTTGTTGGGTATCTATCCTGCTTCCAAATAGATCGATATACAAAGACTGAAAATAAATTACGACTCAATCGCCTATTAATACTGATTTTACTCTAGACTCAGATTACTGAAAGTAAATTACAAGAAAAAAGAAATAATAACAGTAAAATGTATGAGAGATAAAACCCTAAACCGAATATTGAAAAGATTCGGCTCCGGGCCAGGTTTTTCCCAAAATCACAAAGTCGACCACCGAGAGAATCACAAGATAAGCCAAGAATCGAGCCTCACTAAGCCTCACCTCACAAACCCTCAAGAAAGCCCTCTCCTTATTTCACAAAGAAAACCCTAGAAAACCCCACAAATCCCACCAAACCCTAACCTCACGAAGAAGAAGGATAATAGACCGAGAACTGGTGGATTAACAAAAGTATCACACAGGTCTATCTAACAAACACTCGATTCACACAAAAACACCAACCAAATGTTGAATTTCTTAGAGAGAGAGAGATCGGAGTTTTAGAGAGAGAGAAAAGACACAGAGAGTTCGAGAGATGAGAGAGAAAGTATCACAGAGAGAATCAATTAGGGTTACGGTGGGATAGGGTTTTAAACGGTTAAGCAAAGGCTCGGATTAATCCTTAGAAACAAACGGACATGATTAAATCAAGAAGATCCGCGGTCCTTGTATTCGGATCCAAAACCCGAATAAATAACCCACGGATAGAACCAATAGAAATAGGACTTGGGCTTTGGTTGTTTATGGGCTGCGATTAGCGCCTAGCGGGCTCACTTGGATTAGTGAAAATGGGTCAAACAAAGCAAGGGTCAATATCACAACAAATCTCACTACTCTAAATTCATTGGATTTTCCCAGTTTTCAATGTTCTAATTTTAATGTTAGTTAACTGTATACTAAAAATTAGATGCACCAAAATTAACAAATTTGTTGAAAAGGGTTACCCACTTCACAAAGTGTCAAACGCATATATAAAAATATTTTATAATTTAATTGAGTCAAATTGAACTTATAATTGTATCATCAATGAATACCATTTTTCATGGCTATTATTGTTTTTGCCAACCGTAAAGGGTACGTCGATATTCATATGAGATACTATTCCAAAATGTATTTGTTGAATCGTTGTAATTATACTTTTCCATACTTAATTTCAATTACGGTGGTAATTTAATAATTTGAAGAATTATTGTAGTTAATTTATGCCTTGCAAGTACTTTTACCATACGGAAAAAAATATTTTTGCAAGCTAAACTTTGAGGATTTTTACAATATTTCAATTCCGGCTGGTCAAGGATTACAAAATTAAATACCCGCACAGTTTAGATTGGTAGTTGAAAAAAAAATTAGGTTGTAAAATGTAAAAAAAGGATCAAGGTTCGGTTGCAAAAAATTATTTTTCCTTTACCTTAATTCTGCTTGATAGTTTAGATTATATATTTTCTTATAACAAACTTATTTCTTGTTAAATTTATATTAGTCAATATTCTAAACTCAAATTCTGTGGAATTTATCTGTGAATTTAACTCTTCCCGAAAGAAGAGAGAGAAATTAGAAATGACCTTGTGTCCTTGAGGCGTGAGGAAAAGCTTTCTAATATTGGATCCTTTGTTTTAGGTCAACCTCTGCTCCAACATCCTCCGACCTAAACTATTTTCCTCCACTCAAATTTACATCCAAATTTACATCTCTTTTTCCTAACTTTCCAATCTTTCCTCCCAAAACAATTCAAACACAGAATTCCTATCAAAAAAAATCATCAAGAAGAAATCAATCTGTTTCATGCCCAAATCTTTTCATCATGCTCTATGTAACAACATGTTAACATGTTAACAAAATTCTGCCAATGAGGAAAAAAAAAAGTTATGTTGGCATCCCGTGATAGTCTTCACAATCCTCTGTTTCAAATACATTCATAAAAATAAATCCATTCTCATATTTTCATTCATCAATCTTGTCCCTTTTTGAGATTTGATCAAAGATTCATCATTTTTCTCTCATTAGAAGAGGATTATTGAAAAATATATACATATATTATCATTAATGGCTTATCATGTTACCACAAGGTCTCAATCCTTATCCTCTTCTCAGCAATCCATCGTCCAAAAACTAAGCAACGATCCCGTCACGAATAAAACGGCCCAAACGACGGTCACCTGCGTCTATCAGGCGCATATCGCTGGTTTTTGGCGAAACGTGACGATATTATGGAGCAAGAATCTCATGAACTATTCATTGAGCATATCGGTCGACAGCGCCGAGCACGACATCGTTTACACGTCGAAAATCGACCTAAAACCTTGGCATTTTTGGGCCAAGAAAGGTTACAAAACATTTGAGGTTGATGGGAACCAATTGGAGGCCTATTGGGATTTAAGATCAGCAAAATTCTCAGGAAGCCCTGAGCCTTGCTCTGATTATTATGTTGCCTTAGTTTCTGAAGAAGAAGTTGTTTTATTATTAGGTGACCTTAAAAAAAAGGCTTATAAAAGAACAAAAGCTAGGCCAGCTTTGGTTGATGCCATGATGTTTTACAAGAAGGAAAATGTGTTTGGCAAGAAATCTTTCTCCACAAGGGCTAAATTTGATCAGAGGAAAAAAGATCACGATATCGTAGTCGAGAGCTCGACTTCCGGCCCTAGAGAGCCCGAAATGTGGATTAGCATAGACGGGATCGTGTTGATACACATCAAGAACTTGCAGTGGAAATTCAGGGGAAATCAGACGGTGCTGGTGAATAAGCAGCCGGTACAAGTGTTCTGGGACGTGCACGCTTGGCTGTTTTGCGCGCCGAGCTCTAATCACGGGCTTTTCATATTCAAGTCGGGCGATGAGAACGAAGGGGAGAGCGAGGATGAGGAGGATAATAGTAGCCGTGGAGAGGATAGTGAGTGTAGTGGAAACAGTAAGTATTATTCGACACAAAGCTATTCCAAGTGTTCGAGTTCTGTCTTTTTCTCTATGCATGGAAGATTGAATAGAGATTTGTATATAGTACATTTTTGTTGGTAATTCAACTGATCATGTTTTGTTGTTGATTATATTGTCTTGTCCTGGAAATTATAATTACTTGGTGAAAATATGCTGATTAAGTTATCCATCTCAGAGTAGGAATAGAAAGATGAGTTTTAATTCATTGTGGAACCATAAGTTCTGTTTCCATCTTATTCAAATTCTTATTCATCTCATTTTTTTATTTTGATTGTTTTATGGATGATGGTACTTGACAATATAAGGTAGTGTTTGCGAACTCTAAAAAAGTGATTCTCAGCTTCTTGGTGGAAAAATCAGAATCACTTTGTTTTTTTTTTTTTTTTTTTGAGTTTACAAACACTACCTAAATAAGGAACAAACAAGAGGATATTATAAGTTGACATATCTAAATAATGTTTGAGATGGAATATTTGATGTTGGGACAGAGAGGTTGTTCTACAAAACTCTTGAATGGTTTTGCATGCATGATACTAATTCAATTAAAACTCCATATTCAAGAATATGTTCTTGGTTAGAAGAAAAATCACTTAACATGGAACAAGAAAAGAGTGGAGCCTAATATTGTGTTCGTGATTCGTTCGACGTGAAGGTAGGTTTGTAAGTGAGCTTGATTCAGCTACGTGGATCGACAGTTTTCGCTGCTTTATACATATATACCCTACAAACGCCTATTCGTTTGTGGTGAATATTTACAAACAATTTCATTTTACATTGCATGTGTGGATCAGAAAATTGAAAAATTAATCATGCAATATACTTCAGAATTGGAGAATTTCTACTTTGAAATCATACATTTTCAACTTTTGAATTGGTGGTCTGGATTTTGGAGTGGCAATTCATGTCATTGTGTCACGCTATTATGTTTTCGTGTTATCTATCTTACTTGATCATAAATGTAACAATAAGTGTAAATTTAGCAAAATTTACAATTTCGTGGTTTTGTGTCGTGTCGTGCCTTATAATGTCATTTTCTCTCTATAATTCATATTTATAATCTTGTTGTATCGTTCTATCGTGTGATGTCATCAATTGTCACTTCTAGATGGATTAGGGGTTTGGATGAAAAACTGAGATTACTACAAGGCAAATGAGTAAATGTTAATAAAAGGGTGAAAAAACAAGATTTGCATGGGCAAGGAAATTATTCTAAGTGTCAATATTCTGGCCTAAGGCTTCTAGTGATTTGAGGAACCTGAGGCAATTTCCCCTTTCTCGATATTGTTGTTCATAAGGTAATTATTTTATACTTGACATAAAGCAGATAAATATATCATGGATTTTCCCAAATGTTGCCCACTTGAGCAAATTATACATATGAGTCTCACTGCTGATATAGCATTAACCCATTTCATGTAAACATTTTTTTTGTAGGTTAAAATTTTGAAGATACCAGATAACAATGTATATAAATAGTGTTATAACAACCGGCCTAAGCCGAGTCAATTTTGTCCAAATCGGTGAAAAAATTGGCTCGGCCAAAAATCAGACCAAGGCGCCGGCCAAGGCGGCCAAAAATCAGTCAAAAGTAGAAAAAATTAAAAAAAAAAGTTAATGTTCCTAGACACTAGGCGCCGAGCTGTCACTCGACTAGCGCCTAGCGATTTCTGCTACCTTGTATGTAAGAAACATTAGCAGAACATTTCAACTTCAATCAGTAAGAAGGTTGTCAGATAGCAGAAGACCATAGCAAGGTTGTATGTAAAAATTAAAGAAACAGAAATAATCATCAAATCAAACAAAGGCTCAAATTTTTCTTTTTCTTCTCTCATTTAAAATGTTTATTAAGATGGTATAAATATAATTTTGTCCTCATTAATAATAAATAACAATAAATCATAACAAGACTTAGAAATGAAATAGAGAAACGAAAAACAGAAAAAAGAAGAACTCAATTGGTAGTGGCAACATTTGGTGACTACTACACTATTATTGAAACTTTAAGAAAAATCTTCTGTGTATAAGGAAATGTCGTCGTTTGAACAAAAACGATCCACCTTTTCATCTATTTTGTGTATATATCTACAATTACCAATAAACAAACAACTCTATCAAAAGAACTATCGACAAAATCACTTACGAGACATGTGACGTATATGAAGAAAGGCGATGAATGTTTCTTTCTTCTTGTATCGACTGGAAAATACGCGCAGCTGATGCTGACGCTGATTTACGGCTGTGGGGCACAACCTTAATCACTTTTGCTTTCTGATCATCACCTTTTTGATCCTCTAATGCGTGAAACGACGGAGTCGTAGGAAAAAGAGACAGCGCGTCTTTCTCTGTCTCTTTTTCCAACGGTATGGAAAAGTTGGCATTGTCAGTTGGCGAGTTTGTATCAAGTTCGGTTATTTGAACTCCACCAGATGGGATCTGCTCGGCTTCAATATTCGAACCACTTGCATTTATTGGCGGCATCGTGTAAGGAGCCGAACTCCAAAAGTTATGGGCCCACAATTTCCATAAACAGGTGGCGCGAATCCATTGGCTGGAAAACAAGGTCCAGGATACGGCTTGTAAACTAGTCCCTCCGAAGGAGATCTTAGCGGAACTAGCCACTGATTTCCGACCGGTGCATGAAAATACCAAGGTGCTAGTTTAGCATCAGTTGAGAGCTTTGGAGTTGGCTGCTGAGCAAGATGTCGTTTTTCAGTATCAGTTTTAGGAAGTGGCAGCATTTCGCTTACAGTCCCGGACTCACTACTTTTATCGGGATCGATTTTTGGTTTAGCAACTGCTGGTGATGGATCCAGAGGAGTCACATAGAGCAGCTTATTCATTGGGGGAAATTGGATAGATGGCCTGTTTGGATCGAAGTTGTTTTCGGAACTTTTCTGGTGATCTGCTTATAAGTTTCTGCACCTGTTAACAGTATTTATTCCTAATTAATATTTAATGCATTTAAAAAGGCCTAATTGCAAAATTGGTCCCGTAACATTAGGGCAGTGGCATTTTAGGACTTTTATTTTTTTCATTTTGCAAAATAGGACTATAATCTCAAAAATCTGGCACATTAAGGACAAAAATAGCTGGAAATTCAGAAATTGGTCGGGATTTGATGATGTGGCTGCCTCATTATCACCCCATAATTTATTCAGAAATAGGTGGATTTGATGCAATTTCAATATAAGCGCCACTTGTGCATTTTGCATCTTAGTCTGCATCATCATCACTAATTCCTTTGGAAATTGAAAATTCCCAATTAGGAGTGATCATGTGGTGGCTACGTCATCAAATTCGACCAAATTTTGAATTTCCGGAGATCTTTGTCCTTAATTTGCCGGATTTTTAAGTTATAGTCCTATTTTACAAAGTGGAAAAATAAGTCATAAAATGCCATGGCCCTAAAGTTCCAAGACCAATTTTGCAATTAAGCCTTTTAAAAAAGGGCAAGTCTTCAGTTTTGAAGAGAACAGCTTACCTTTACCAGTCGATGTAACTCGAATATCTGGAAAGAAAATATCTTCTGCTGGCTGCAAACAAGTTGGTGAAAAAAAGTTAAATTGATATGTAAATCAAATGAACAAAGACAAACTACTAAAATAGATGTTTATTTCTGCCAAAAAAAAAAAAAACATGTGAGCTCAAATATGCCATTATCACATGTTTTTAAATAGGGATAATTACAAAAACTACACCTGAGGTCCAACCTAATTACAGAAAACTCGAGTTACCTTTCGGAATTACAATACCCCACTTTTGAGGTGCAATTTGTAAAGAGAAACAAATGTCAAGGGGTTATTTGTAATTTTGAAAGATAACTGAGCTTTTTTGTAATTACGCTAAACCTCTGGGGTAGTTTTTGTAATTAACCCTTTTAAATACTTATGGCACATTTCATACTAGCCACTCATAGCAGGTGCACAACATTCTGTCAATTTTTTACATCACCTATCATCGACTTCATAATACGCGAATATTTTTAACATTTTTAACATCTAATGTAGCACAGGTGCATTGCAACGACGAGCCAGTTAAAGTACTTACTCGACAATTGTTTTTCTTGCTTCCCGGAAAAGTCTCTGACCAATAACTCTTACAACATCATGGGGAGTTAAATCCAGACATGGTTTATAGTCTCCCAAGGAAAATTCTAATATATCTTGCTTTTTGTCCGCATTTCCTACTGGCAGAGCCTCACAATCCGTTTCTTTCGAGCCCTCCTCCTTGATCCAGTCAATCTTAGTCGAAATCTCCATTGCAGAAGCACATCTTTTTCTCATGACCTTTTCAGACATACCATCATCACTAACAGTCTCGGTTTTTAGCAGAATTTTATTTTCTTTTCGTGGCTGTGCATAAAAATCGCGTAATCTGCCCTTTTTTCGCATCTGATATAATTTTCTCTCCAATTTTCTCATCGTTCTGAGACAATTTACTGTTTTTTTCATCACTGAGATTTCTACAACTTCCTGTCTCCTTTGGCAGTTTTAAGCAACCATTACGAAACTCAGGCGAATAGATTGAGCTAAAGGGGTCAACTTTTTCTTTATCACCGAGCAACTGAAAGTTTTTGTAGTTAATTGTTTTCCCTGATTGAAGAAAAGATGGAACTTTATAATCTTTTTCATCTCCAGGGTTTTGTGCGCGGGAATTATTATCGCTGGAAAAACCACGTGGTTGAACCAAATTTAACTCGGGTTTCATCGTTAAATTCGTTGAAGCATGTGGATTTTGATAATTTTCTAGCTCCAACATTGGTGAAAAATAATAAGTCTCAGTCAAGTGAGAAGATCCAGGCAATCTACCAAATGTAGGAAGTACTTTCTGCTCTGCACTAGCAACCTATAATCATTCAAAATTTGAGAGAAAAACGGAGATTAATTCAGGCAGCATCTTACTTTATCAACTATTCAAAATACAATGATGTACTAAACAAAAAAAAAAAAAAAAGAACTATGCGGTTGAAGATAACAAACCATTTTAGAGCCCATCTTTCACGAATCTGACACGATGTTACTATTTGTCTTAAAACATAGTCATCTTTTATTTTACATAATTTTTTATGTATTTTGAATCAAAACTGACCCAGAGTTGAACACGAACATGACTAGATAACCCGAATTGCCTAGAACCTACTCATCATAGCTGCTCAAAAATTGCCTTGAGAAGTATTTTCGAATATCATTCCTCTAAAATTGGAGCTCTAGAAGAACTTTTCTTAATCTACATGCATTCAAGTGTGACTGGCTGACAACAAAAATCCCAATTTAAGACACGATTTGATTATTGCCCATCGACTATCGGTAATTCAATTAAACAACATCAAATGAATGTTTACATGTTTCAAAATTGCATTATAGATTCTGAAGCAACTATAATGTACCAAAATACACAAAGGTGAAATCATGCTATAAAACACAAGAGCATAACAATTTCCACACAACTCACATTGCTCGACGACGCTTTTGAAACGAAGCTACTACAGCCATTGCTAGGTGAAACAGGAAGCATTGCAATTGATTTGGACTTGAGTTTTGAATTTTTACAAGGCAAATTATATTGTTCATAAAGTGACATATGCAGCTCAATATTCCTTTCATCTTTTTCACCTTTCATTCCCCTGTTTACTCAAAGTAGTTTTTGTTTTTTAACTGATAAAATCCCATTTCCTTATGTTCTCCCACCAAATCCAAATAACCCCATTTCCAAGAATACCAAAATAAAAACTCAGCTTTAAGAAAAAAAAAAAAAAATTACTGAAACTACTTATCAGCCAACATCAAACCAACAGTTTTTGTGGCTTGAAACCCAAAGTAATAAGCAACAACACATGAAAATTTGACAACCAAATAAAAAATTTATCACCACATAATACTATAAAAAAACGATTTTTTTTTTAAAATAAAGAGTGTTTATCAAGAAAACCCATTTCTTACAAGAAAATTTAACCCTTTAAGCCAGAAACTCAAAAGAAAAAATCCCACGAGCTTACTTAATAACAGGAATCAATGAACCTCAGTAAAGATCAAAACTTTAGCTGGAAAGCGTGAAAAGAGCAAGATATGTATGTCTTTTATAGCACAGAATATATCTAATAATGAGAGAGGGAGAAATAGAGAGAGTTAAGGGATTAGGACACAGGTGGAGACGATAAATAGATTACATTCAGCGAAAGAAAAGGGTCACCTTAGCTTAGAATCTCAGAAAGATCACTTCAGCAAAAATGTGGAAGAGAGAGAGAACAATAATATCTTCGGGTCAAATTTTGATTTTAGGCCCCAAAAGAGAGGAAAAATTGGAGCTTATTTTGGTTTTTTGTTTAGATTTTTTCAGTTTTTCTTTTTCTGGCAATTGCCTGCATAAATATATATATATATATCAAATTTGTTTTTTTTTCTCCTAGTTTCCAGACTATTATAATAAAAACTAATATTTATTATTTGTAGCTCAAAATTCGGGTGAATATCTACGAATACTTTTTGATACTAGAAAAAAGAAAAAGCTTCAAAAAGATATTTTCAAAATGAAACAGCAGAGATATTAGAGACCCCATGACTAACAATTCAAGGGGAAGTCATTTGTTGACAATAATACAATAATTCAAATTAGGCTACTATTTTTTTGGGGAAAGTTAGGCTACTAAATTAATTAGGGATAAAACCATTAGGGTTAGCCTAGTTGATGGAGATAAAGATTTGAATATTTTTTATTATCTATTAAGATTAGTTTATTAGGTTATTTTATTATTTATAAGAGTTTTCAATTATTAGGAGTTTTATTGTTGTAGAACTTTAGTCCTATAAATATTTGTTTTGTTATTATTTTTAGGAAGGTTGAATATTATTAAATTTTGGAATTTATCTCTTTTTCATTGCAATTCACGTTTCTTTGCGAAGTTTCGTATTGTGTTTGTTCGTTGTTCGTTTATTCGTGGTTTCCGCTGCATTAGTTGGTATTCGTGAGATCGATCATGCTCCACGAACCATGTTGTCCAGACCGAATCCACAACGCATGAACGACACCGCACAGATTCGTCAGCAGATCGACTTGCTGACAATACAATTCCATATCGTGCGCATCCAATTTCAAGAAATCAAGAGACTTGTTGAAAAATGATTTCTTTATGGTTTTGAGTTTGCCTGCGATATCGTGCCCATCCAGTTCACCCCATTGGAAACCTATTCCATGAGCAGGGATGATTTATTCTCAAGTGACACTGAAGATGGTGGATATGATGGACCACCAATTTTTGATGAATAAGATGAAGACTCAATTCCAGATATTGGCTATAAAAATCTCTGCAATTTGAATATGATGGCCCACCAATTTTTGATGAGGAGGAAAATACTGGCTATGATAATCCACCAATTTTAGATAAAAAAAAATTTGAAGATGTTGATTCATTGATGGGACGTGAATATCGTCTTCCTCCACCAGAAATCAGAGATACTGCTTATGATGCCTCATCCCTTCCAATGCTATCAGTATCTTCTCATAGGGATAAAATAGTATTCCTTAAAATGAGATTATTGCCTCATTTAACAAAATCGGCAAAATCTGCAAAGAAGCTTGTTGGTGTCCCCATTGATGGAAAATATATTTTGTGGAGTCGGATATCAACTTGGAATTTTCTCATTCTTGGTCAAACTCAAATACATGATGATATTCACCTTGTTGTTTCATCTCGTCCTCCTCGTGCCCCTCTATGGTTTGATAATTTTTCTAGGATATCCCTTCCGATTCGAGGACGAACCGTCTCGACCCCGGAGAGAATGATGGAGATAAAGATTTGAAGATTTCTTATTATCTATTAAGATTAGTTTATTAGGTTATTTTATTATCTTATAAGAGTTTTCAATTATTAGGAGTTTTATTGTTGTAGGACTTTAGTCCTATAAATATTTGTTTTGTTATTATTTTTAGGAAGGTTTAATATTATTAAAATTTGAGATTTATTCTCCAAGTAATAAAGAATTATATTGGTTTGTTCACTACTTCCGGTATTCTTGCGAATCAATGATAGTATTTGTGTTTTTGTTATTCTTGCTATGCTTCTGCCTGCATCACTAGTGGTCACGGGTATTACTCTTATTCAATGAAGAGGCTTCAATTGAAGAGATTCGGGTTCGAGTCTCTGCAATGACAGAGCCGAGTTTCTTAAAAAAATAGGGATAATTAACTACTAGGGTTAACCTAGTGGCCACGGTAATACTCTTCGGTGAAGAGGCCCTGGTTCGAGTCTCTGCAATGATGACAGGCCGAATTTTTTTACATAAAAAAATAATTATGGATAATTACAAAAATACCCATGAGTTTCGCCTAATTACAAAGAAAAACATAGATTTTTGAAAATTGCAAAAACTCTTAAGGTTTGATTCTATCTCATATTTTTCCCTTCACAAGCCTAAAAAAAATATTTCAAAAATCCCCTGACACTTAAAAAAACAGGGTGGGCGTTGTTCACACTCCCAAAATTGATGAATACACTCACCTCCATATAATTGCAAAAATGTCATTCACTTAAAAAACTATATTAGCATTACTTAAATAAGTTCTAACTACACCCACATCATTCACCACACATTCTTCTTTTTGAACAAAGATAAAATTTTTTCTATTAACTTTAGATTTTTCAACACTCAAATTATTGCAGATACGGACAATAAAGTATTCATATCCCCAAATAACGGATATATATTTTAAGTTTATAGCATGAAATATGTTATTTCTCAAGTTTTCAGGTTGAAAAATATTGTGGGATAGTAGAAGTGCGACACTTGGCACGATCACACATTGTGACAAAAAATCTATTGTGACATCGTGCTATGTAGCATGATGGCCAAAAGTTCATCATCCATCGTGCTACCATGTCATCGTGCCACCTACGGTTTTTTGTGCAATGATAAAATTGAAAATTATGGGAGTGTGTATTTAGTGTTGGATTATAAACTTGATTGAGTCCAATTAATATTGGGCTTGAAAATATTATTTTGAGTTAAAAGATAAAATAAGAGCCCCAGGTCCAAATGGCCCAAGTTCTAGAATTTATCTAGAAACATCTTTAGAAAATATCTTAGATATTATTTAAAGAAAAACTTCTAGAATGTTCTAGTGAGGTACATATTTTGAATGATGATTCTAGTGGATGAATTATAGTAATTAGATCAAATAAATCCTAGACATTGGTTAGGAAGTTGTCCTATTATAAATAGAAGTGTCCTGATCATTTTGTAACAAGCCAAATTCGAGAAGAATCAAAACAAGCAAATATTTCTCCACCAAAAACTCTCCATTACAATTATGTTATATTTTAAAAAGTGGTTGGAATATATTTAGTAAGTGGGTATATTCATTAATTTTGGGGTGTGAATAGCGCCACCCAAAAAAATATTAGGTACTCCTTAAAAAAAATCTTAGGGATGTTTTCGTAATTATGATAATTAAAAGTATCTCTACAAATTTTATTTTTTTGAAATCCTAAGATCTCTCATCAGCCATTAGATGTCACCATCTTCGCTACCATATTATTTGTCTGTCCCCCTCTATCTAGTAATAATTTATCAGTTTTCCAAATCAAAATTTTAAATAAGGAGTGTTTAATATTGTGTGATCAAAATTTCAAATTGGTTGCTCTCGAAAATGTCCTTCCGTTGCTGAGCTGACTTTGTCAAAGTTGTAGGAAAGACTCTATACATCACGCCATCCGTGAACCTGTGTAGCAAGGCAGCATTCTCAAAACGACAGAGATGATCCCACGGGTCTGTGGTACCATCATACTCAAAACTCAGAGATCGGTAGGAGGATGGGAGCTCATCCGCCATCACTTTATCTGAGAAGGGAGTTCCCCTCCGCACTCGAACTGAAGTTGCTCCCGGCGCTCCCGCAACCCTGCTACGAATATCCCTTACTTCACGATGGAGGTCATCCATCCGCTCCGACCAATCCTGATCCTCAGTTGATGTATGCTCTGTCCTCAACGAATGCACCTCCTCTGCCACCACATGTCGTCGGCCTCTCTCGCCGACCTCCGGGGGAACCCCAGGCGGAGGGACCACGGGAGGGGGGACCACTGGAGGAGGGACCAGAGGAGGAGGTACCACATGCGGAGTTGGTGGCGGAAGTATCTCCCTCAACTGCCTTTCCACCGTTTGCTCGACAACCCTAGTAATGAAACCACCCAACTGTTCTAAAAACATTGGGCCCGAATCAACACTCCCACCAGACATGGGTGTTTGTCCTTCTACCCCTGCCCTCGGAAACCGCTTCCCTCTGCCCTCCACCAAGGGTGGCGAAGGCGGAGGCTTGGTATCTTCTTGCGTAACTCCACCCGGAGTATCTCCCAACGGCGTACGATTCAGGTCTTCTTCCAGATTTCTCCTGATATCTTCCATAACCATCACTTGAAGTTCACGTCTCCACTCAATCTTCCCACAGACCGCGCCACTTGGTTGCTCTCGAAAATGTCCTCCTCTCGCCGATCGACTTCCAAGCTGAACTCCTCCGTGAAACCTGCACAAGGGGGGGCGAAGGGGGGCTCCGGCGTACCATCTCCGATGCTTAAGTCAGTGACTTGGAAGAGAAGCAAGAGGCGGAAAAATATATTGTAAAAGTAAATATGAGATTAGGCATAGAATGAACCTGGACTTGGGGCTTTTTATACCTTAGCTCGGATTAGGGTTTCCGTAAAATTCGGGATTCCGTTACGATTTGATGTCAGAGTCATCATTGGGTTAGGATCGGATCTTCTAAAACCCTAATTTTACGCCCTTAAGACCTTAGTTCCGAGCTGACCTGAGACACCTCAAGTCATCATACTGATGCACCCTAAATGTCAAGCCTCCTTGTTCATATAGCCGAGTTGTGACAGATCAGCCCTGAGAGAGCATAACCCGTCTTCACCAGGTCGGCCCACCATACTAGGCTTAATCAAATGGATTTACCAGGCTTTAAGCTTGAGACTCAGCAGATCGGCCTAATCATCAGACCTTACACAGGTCGGCCCAATACTATGAACCTTATCAAATCAACCCAATGCTCAAGGCTTAACGGGTCGGCCCAATACGCTGAGCTTTATCAAATCAACTCAATGCTCAGGGCTTAATAGGTCGGACCCAATCGCCGAGGCCCTGAGCCTTATTAAATCACCCAATGCTAGCAGTGCCACCCCACTATATTTTACCCTCATCACAAATATTTAGTCAACTATTATAAAAAATGACAACAACGTGGTCAAATTGTGATAAATAAGGAAATATACACATAAAAAGGAAAACTCAGTAAATTCAAAATAACTTATGAAAATCCCAAAAGTAACAATCAGATAACATTGACCCCATATATAAAATAGAATTCTCAAAATTAGACATTTAGATTTATTATTTGCATGGTAATAATTTTAAAGTATAGTGATAATAACTTGTCAAAATGTTAAACATTCAATTATCAAGTGTAACGATTTTGATGATTTTCAACAAAATTTTCAGATTAAACACGTTGCTAGAATTATTAATATTTGCCAATATTATAACAAAAAATCTGGTAAAAGTTCATAAATCTCTCAGTAATCCTAATTCCTAATAAACCCTTATTCAGATAATTAGATAATATGGCACCTTTTTCCTTCCATATTCTCTCATATTTTATTTTTTACTTTCCCAGAAAATTACTAATTCAACACAAATCAAATATATTTCCTAAATCCCAAAAAAAAAAAAAAAAAAAATATTCTTTTTCCTCATTAGTGTTCGGTTTCATGAATTAGTTTAGTATATAAACCCCCAAAGAATGCTGCATTCTAGTGCAAAAACACTGTTTTTCAACTTTTTGGGGAAAAAAATTCAAGCACTCAAAATAAGTTGTGGAAAGCCAAGAATCAGTTTCATTGTTTCAAACCAAACGCATTTCTCATTTCTTGAGGAATAGTAAATTTCATTCTGATGCACATTTATTTCTTTTTTTTTCATTTTGCATTTTTTTTTTTTGTTTTGCTCAGAAAACCAGCTGCAAATCTTGGGTTTGAATCCATTCTTCTGTTTTTAAGTGCAGTTTCTTGATCATTTTGGTTGAGTTTTTTTGTAGGGTTTCTTGTACTGGTTTTCTTGAATACCGAATTTAGAAAAGTTGAACCCCTTTTCACCAATTTTGGTTAGTATTGATATTTCAAATTTTTGTAACTGAAACACTATAGAATGTGAAATGCTGAACCTTTACATATTGTTCTTCTGAAATAGAAAGAAATATATTTTCTTTTTCTTTTTGAATAGAAGAAAGAAATTTAAGAGCCTTCTCTTTACATTCTTCATTTTTTCCTGCTTGGATTATTAGGATTGAAAGAAAAAAAAATCATTCTTGATAGTTGGGAATTATTCAAGTTTGAACTTAAAAAATGCAATCAAGAGTGGGAAGTTTTTGCTCATTAGAAGAAGCCCAAATCCAAGCTCCCCCTGTAAGATCCATAAACCAATCCAACAACAAACAATTGCCATTAAAACTAATTTTAGTCTTGTTTTTCTTAGTAGTAGGCATATTCATTTTGTACATCAGTACGTATGGGATCCGGTACGTTAGCGTCCAGCGTATAGTTCCTGCGCCTCAGCCGAGAATTCAAAACTGTGTTCAAAAATCAAAGGGTTTGGAGAGTTGGATTAGGCCTCCATCGACCCTTTTGCACGAAATGAACGATACCGATCTTTTTTGGCGGGCTTCGTTTGTTCCTAGGATTAAAAAATACCCTTTTAAGAGGACTCCTAAGATTGCATTCATGTTCTTGACAAGAGGGCCTTTGCCTATGGCACCTTTATGGGACAGGTTTTTTAAGGGGAATGAGAAGCTTTATTCGATTTACATTCATTCGTCGCCTTCTTATAAGCCGGATTTTTCGCCTTCATCGGCTTTTTATGGCAGGCAAATACCGAGCAAGGTATTGAGTCTTGAGACCTTTTTTTTTTTTTTTTTTTGATGCCTTTAGTAAATGAAGTTTTGTTTGTTTTTCTTTGGTTTCTAAGTTAGCTTATGCTTTGAATGCAATGTTTGTCTATGTTGCTGATGTTGATTTTACTACAATGTATGGATTATAACTAGTTCTGCACATAAAAGAGATGAAGTTTTTTTGTCTAACTCTGATCTGCATCTCTCTTTTATTTCACTGTCTAGGCTATATATATTCATGTCTTTACTAAGTTTTCATACAAGCTCTAAACCAAGTCTTAGTTATATTAATATTACAAAGAAAAAACCAGAGGTTTGGCCTAATTAAATAAAAAAATCCCGAAAAGTTTCAAAATTACAGAAAGCCCTTTAGGTTTGATTATGTTTTAAATTTAAGGGGGCAACTGTAATATTTCTATGAATATCATGTTGGATTTTTGAAATATTTTTTGTTTATGTAGGGGGAATATGTAAGACGAAACAAACCTCTAGGGTTTTTTTGCAATTTTCAAAAAGTCTATGAATTTTTTTGTAATTAGCCCAAACCTCGGGGGCATTTTTGTAATTATCCCTTAATATTGTTGTCTTACAACGAGTTTTTCTCCTAAGTAGGATTAACTTAGTAGCCGCAAGCTACATTAGTTTTAGTTCATCATGTTAAGAGACTCATTGTTCGATAAAATTAGTTATATAGATGTTTCTTGCCATGAGCATTAATCAATTGTTATTCATCATAAAGAAGAGGCTACACTGAGTTTTAATTTGTTATTGTAATTTATTCTGATGCCGCGATGATCTTCATAAATGTTTGTTGAAAGCTGTCACAAAACTACCCTGATCTAACTATCAGTTTGATGCAATGTTTTCTGTAAGAAATTAAGGGAGTGTTTGTTAAAACTCCTGCTTTTAGGGGAAGTGATTCATGATAGCGAGTTTAGAAATAATTGAGAATCAGAAGGTGGTAGTGTTTGCATATAGAAGCTAAAAGTTGAATAAGTCAAAAGTGAGTTCTTGGTGTATAAGTTGTAAAAGTGTATTATTTGTGCCTAAATCAAACCAGGAGTAAAATCAGAGCTTTATATTCTGATCAAATTATACAGAAGTTAGTTTTTGATAACATTAAAACCACCTTTCTCCGCTGACAATCACTTTTTTTAAGCTTTCGTAAACCCTCCCAAACTTTCTACTAAAAAAGCAGCTCTTTGTTCTTGTTATGAAGGTTGCCGAGTGGGGAACAATGAGTATGTGTGACGCTGAAAGACGGCTTCTTGCTAACGCCCTGCTCGACATGTCCAACGAATGGTTTGTCCTTCTATCAGAATCTTGCATTCCTCTCCAAAACTTCACCACTGTTTACAAGTACATATCAAGATCCCGGTTCAGCTTCATCGGTGCATTCGACGAGCCCGGTCCTACCGGTAGAGACCGCTATAACGACAACCTGTTGCCCGAGGTCAACATCACCGACTGGCGAAAAGGGTCCCAATGGTTCGAAATAAACAGAAAACTGGCAGTAGACGTCATCCAAGACAGCATTTACTATCCTAAGTTTGAGCAGTTTTGCAGACCGGATTGCTACGTGGACGAGCATTATTTTCCGACCATGCTTAGTATCCGATCCCCTCAGCTACTGGCCAATAGAAGTGTAACGTGGGTGGATTGGTCGAGGGGCGGGCCCCACCCTGCTACGTTCGGAGAATCTGATGTGACGGACGAGTTATTTAAGGAGATCGCTGATGATAAACCGTGTTTTACAATGATCGGCCTACTGATCTCTGTTTCCTGTTTGCGAGGAAGTTTGCTCCGAGTGCATTGGGTCGTTTGTTGGAACGTTCGTTTAAAATTTTCGGGTTTTGAGAGTGAACAAACAATGTTTGTAACTTTGTGATCTGATGTTTAGACAAAGGATGAAAAGGTGAAGGTACATAGATGTAGCATAAGAGTTACTATCTTGGCCATGTGTGCTTTGTGTGCTACAATTTGAAGTTCAGTTTGTTGTAATTGATGCTATATCATAGTGATTGAGTTTAACTTCTGCAGATGTGTGTGATTCCCATGGTAATTGTTCAGTGTTTCCAGCCAAATATTGTGGTTTTCCCCAACACTTTACTCAACAACTATACAAGGTTGCATCTCGATGGAAGTATTTGGATTTGAGGAATGAATTTGAAATCCACCAAAATGATACAAAAAAAAAAAAAAAAAAACTCAAATAGGAGCCTAAGCGTGTGATTGCCTAAAAAAATTCAAATCTTTGAGCGAGAAATTTGTGAGCTAAACTTTCCCCATGAAGGAAGAGACTCGACGTAGTCCCCAAAGAAATTGAGCAAATAGCTTGCGAAATTGGAAAGTGTGATTGCTTGTACTTTCATTTCCATAATTTTATCACTATTCCTTCAAAAAATGAAAGTGGACGAAATGAAAACACAAGCAATCACTCTAAGGATTGAAATCCATTATAACCAAACAAGTCCAATAGATTTGTTATTGTGAATATTGAATCCTTGGCTTCAAATCCACCCGTCTAAATGAACCATAAAAGGAAACTCTAGTTTTTGTTTAGAGATTCGAAAAAATCGTCGATTTCTTGGATTCACATGCAACTTACTGGAGATTTTATATACAATTTCAAAATTTCGTTGAATTAAGGATTTTTAAAGATATAGGGTGATTTAACCAAATACAATTTAAAAATGACAAATTTTGTTGCACCCCAAATGTAACAAGACTAAATTTGATATTTGACCGTTTCTCCTTTATACATTAACAAAAATATAGGGGATCAACTTTGTATTTCAATGATAGAAGTTTGTATTGTTAGGGCAGTTTTATGGTGCTGAAACGTTCGATCTTATATGAATGTGTGACCATTTAACACACATATATAATATAGGGAAGAACACAACCAACCTCCACATGTATTTTTCAATAATGGCCCATTAATTTTCAATTGTAAAGCAAAAGTCCGGCCCATAAAGAAAAAGAAAATAAAAACTATATTAGCGATCGTACGCATTTCAAGAAGGGAGGAGCCCTAAAATTGACTACGTTACTGTTTGATTCGGATTATTCTTCTTCCCAAATTCTCTCCGAGAAGGTTTGTGCTTTCTTATCTCGCGGTTCAATTGTTTCTCAATAGTCAATTCTTCTTCCTGAATCCATAATCTGATTAATATTGTATGATTTCATAATTTTCTTTTTGCCGAAAGTTATGATTGTTTGATTTTATTGAACGGTGTGTTTGTAATGTTGATTGATTTTGTATGGGAATCTTTGCATGTTTGTTACTGCGTTTCAAAGATTGGTAATTGGGAGAAATTTATGTTATTTTGTTAAACTTGTGTTGATGGATTTTGCCAGATAACCGATCTGATAGGATGGTGCTTTGGAAAACAATTTGGCTTCGGAGCCTTGCTAAGAGGGATCGATTTAATAAGAGATCAAGAATTAGGCGCACAAATGATCGGAAGAATTTGATGATAAAGCCAATAGGGAGTGCTTGTGATGATGAACGCTTTTTGAGGAAGCGAAAAATTGAGCAACTTGGTATAGAGTCGAACGGAGGTGTGGTTAAGAAGAAGCGAAAGACTAGGGGAAATAATGGGGTTTATGATAGAAATGCTGATGTTGATCGGATTTCGGAATTACCTGAACCAATTATTCATCAAATTTTTGCGTTCCTACAGTGTACAAAAGATGTTGTGCGGACTAGCATTCTGTCGAAGAAGTGGAAAAACATGTTTAATTCATACTTGACGTTTGATTTTGATGAGAGATGGTTTCGGGCACGAGGGGCAGTAGGAAAGCATAATAGGATTAAAGCACGCGAACTGCAGAAAAAGAAGTTCAAGTGTTATGTTGATAAGTCGATAGCAACGAGACTTGATCCAGTTCCTTGCATAGATAAGTTCAGGTTGTATGTGAATAATGCGGATGATGCGTTGAGGACTTGTATGGATCGTTGGATTTGTGCTGCCGTGGACAAAAATGTGAAGGAGTTACATATTCAGGTGAATACACAGGGCAAATTCTTTTATTTGCCGGATGCTGTGCTTCTATCCACATCAATAATTTCCTTAAAGTTTTCAGGGTTTGTATTGAGTGGTTTCAATCCTATAAGGATGTGTTATTTGAGAGAACTTTCTATAAAAGAGTCCCTTGTAGTTAGTGAATATGTGATCAAGAAATTTGAAACAAGCTGCCCATTATTAGAGGATTTGAGGTTTGTTTGCTGCAGAGGAGTATTCAATATAGTTATTTCGTCTCTTCTCAATCTTAAAAGGGTGGAGGTGCATAAGTGTGGCCAGGTCAGTTCTATTCAAATTGCAGCACCAAACCTTGAAAGTTTTTGGTATCATGCGGAGGGACATCAGGAGTGTAAAATCGACCTGAAAGGTTCAGGAAATTTGAAAACGTTGACGTTGAAGGACTGCAAAATGACAGACACTGCATTTCAGGATTGCATTTCCAAGTGCCCATTGCTTGAGAAGTTGGTGCTTCATAAATGTGCCAACCTGGAGAGACTCACTATTTTAAGTGAGAAATTGAAGAGCTTGTCCTTAATTCAGTGTGTGAAATTGCAAGAAGTCAATATTGATGCTCCAAATCTGTATTCCTTCCAGTACAGTGGCCATAGGATGCCTTTCTCTTCCATGAATGTTTCAAGTCTGCGTGAAGCAAAGTTTTCTTTTGGTCCAGTTATGAGATCGTCTCAGTGTATTGTTGAGTATCAAAAACTTTTTGGGAACTTTGATCGGTCTAAGGGTTTTAAATTAATTGTATACTCCAAGCAGGTATGAGTAATTTTTTATTGTTTTCAACACATTTAATTTTCTTATATAATTTAGCTTGCGCACGAATTTACATCTCCTTTTCTCTTGCTGTTTCTAGAATATGAAGATTTATGAAGAACCGAGAGAAGCCCATCTAGCTCCAAATTATTTTTGCAACTTAGAACTCACTGCATCAACAACAAGTGTTTTGAAAACTGTTGATAATTGGTTGCGGGAATCCCATGGGAGGAGTCTTATACTAGTGTCCCCCAGCATTGAACTGATAAAGGTAAGGTTGCTTTAGTGCAATCATTGCTAAGCTCACGATATAAATATCTGGTACAAATCAACAGCAATTGCTTTAGTTAATTAGCCTTCTGTTTTCAACTTTTGTTGAAGAACAGCTTAGTGCGGAAACTGGTTTAATCTAGTACTTAAAACTATATTTGTGTGACTGCTGAAGAGAGAATGATATTTGATATTTGCATTAGTTGATGTGGAGTTCTAATTCAAAAATTTGCTCTAGTCCTCCAATATAATAATTGCCATCTCTCCAGAAATTAAAATTTTTCCATAAATACCAAGTTTGAAATGCATGTCATCCCCTCCTCGCAAAGGAGGCCTTGACTATTACTTTACCATTTTAATGATTACTTGCTTGTTCTTAATTTCTGTTTTATATTCAACAAAGAGATTAAATCCGTGTCTAATTCAATTTATTTGGTTCAGTAAGCATTCGGCTTTCAATTTAGTGGATGAAGAGCTTTGTGTATAAGTTATTATCAATGGCTGCTGTTTTGCTGTAGCTGGTATATGTGTACTGGAATACTTGGGTGTCGTTTTTATTTTCTACAAGTTTAGACTCAGATAAAACTGATTAAGAAAAGTATATTCTTGATATTGCTCCTTTTTCTGTTGTGGTCTTTTAAGCGCTCATCATTTTTTCCTTAATTTCAGTTAATGTGCACAATGCTCATCATTTTTACCCTTCATTGCAGTTACTGCGGACAATGATAATAGACAGAGAAGATAATCCGAGCTGCTGCGGATTCTATTCAAACAAATGTTGGCGACATTACATAGCAGATGTTAAAATTTTAACCTTGAACACTATACACAAGATGTATTATGACTTCAAATGGAAATCTAGACAGAGGAGTCATTAGCATTAGGCTGACTGTTTTTTTATTATTTTCTTAAGTCTTCTGATATTGAAATGGAATTCTATGAAGGGTAAAATTTTCTAACATGACAGGAAAAACATAGTGTATAGCATCTATCATGTCTCAAATGGCAATCATGGTAATACCACGGCATGCTTTTCATATTTCAAAGTCGACGTTATACATTGCATGTGTTGCTAAACACACATTTAAACCAAAGTATGATTATTTTCGTGCATCAGATGCTGATCATCTGAGCTCAAGGTTCGAAGTATATTTGTAGTGGAATTTGATTCCCTTAATTTTGGTACCAAATTGAAAAAGTCAGGATCTTAAATAGAATCAGATACTACAAAAAAAGTCATTTATTCTATATCAACCTTCTTGAGAAAAGCAACACTTTGATTGTGGGCAGTGTGCAAATCGTCATCAGTGTCTCCTACTCTTCCTATATACATGGTATGCAATTTTGATTTCAATGCTACATTTGTTTGTTAAATTGCACGTTGTCAAACCTTTAATTTGTTTCATGATCTGAGTGTCTGATTTGATCTTGTAGGAAAAGGAGAAGGACCAGACAGGTGAGAAAAAGAAGGCAATATTTATCGGACCGTGGGGAGGTCCCGGAGGGAATTACTTTGATGATGGGTATTACAGTGGGGTGAGGGAAATTATGATCATATATGGTCTCTGTATCGACTCAATACGCATACTGTATGATAAGAAAGGTATACCTGTTTTGTCAGAGAAGCATGGTGGTCCTGGAGGTTATGCCAATGCTGAGGTAATTAATTCTTTCTTTTGTTTGGTGCATGGCATCATGGAAAGTAATGAAGAATAAACAAAAATAGTAGAAGAATCATTGACCTTACTGAGGATTAAACTCGAGAATTTAATCTTAAGCTACTCTAATGCTTGGACGGGGTTTAAGAGACATCACGAAGGCTCATGGTGTAGGATAATAGGTTGGCAATCTTTGTTGCGCTTGAGAGGGGGCATGTTGCGCCTGCAGCCCTGCATCATACTAGGGGCCTGCGCGACTCTGCTCTAAATAAATTTTGGTTAAATTACAAAAACTGCCCTTGAGGTTGAATCTTATTTTTGAAAAACTCAATCATCTTTCAAAATTACAAATATGGATTATTACCAAAACAAACCCTGAGGTTTGGGCTAATTACAAAAAAAGCCAGAGATTTTCGGATATTACAAAAACCCAATTTATGTTTGTTCCGTCTTACATTTTCCCCATTTGTATGCGAAAAACATTTCAGAAAGCTCCCCTTACGTTTATCTAAATATTATAGTTACCCCCTTAAATTTAAGGCACTATCAAACCTCAAGGGGCTTTTTGTAATTTTCAAAAATCTTTTGGGGCTTTTTTTGTAATTTTCAAAAACCTCAAGGGACTTTTTTTGTAATTAGCCAGACCTTATGGGGCATTTTGTAAAATGTAAACCGAATACAAACCTCAATGGGGGTATTTGTAATTTTGAATAATAACTGGATCTTTTCGTAATTAGACTAAACCTCAAGTTAGTTTTCGTAATTTATCCATAAATTTCTTATGCGGCCATTACTTAGGCGCTTGGGTCCTAGAATGTTAACTGGAATACCAATCCTATAAATTACGTGCATTGAATCCCAGGTGAAGCTAAATTTTCCGTATGAATATTTGACGGCTGTGAGCGGCTACACTCACCCTATGCATCTTGGCGGCAATCCTATGGTGCGTTCACTCACGTTTAAGAGCAACTGGAAAACATATGGGCCGTTTGGAGTGCAAAAGGGAACACCGTTTTCATTTTCGATGGAAGGAGGGAAGATTGTGGGTTTCAGAGGAAGGTCTGGCTTGTTTATAGATAACATTGGTTTTTATATAACACAAGCCTGATTGATCATGCTATGTGTATTGTGTGTTTTGCTAGTCATTTTGCTGGTTGCCTGTATAATCTGAAATGAACTCAAGTGTTATAGCATTTGGAAAACTTGGGAAGATTTTATGTGTAAAAAAGAAAAAGAAAATTGATTGGTGTGTTCATGTGTTGTTGCAAATTTTGTGTTCCACTCCCTATTCCACTACATTAGATAGTGGACATGTGTTAACAGATAAATATGTGTTGTTGATTTTTAAGATGTATATACACAAGTGGAACAAGAAGTGGAATAGGAAATCAACTTTGTCCATTAAAATTTTTTATTTTCTTTATTTTTGTGAAATAGCAACATAATTTCCATAATGACATGTATGAATGAAATGTGATTCACCTAAAATTTCATGTTAATTCAAGCTTGGACTAATAATGTGGGGGAAAGGAGAGGCAATTTAACATCAAATCCCCTCGGCATTGACACAGACAAAATTAGGTATTAAAATTTGAAAACCTAAAGAAAGCAAACGATCTTATACTATATTTTTAGGATGTGCATTAAGTATGACGTTTTTTGTATACTTTCCTTTATTTGTAGCACACCTTTTTTTTGCCCCTCTAAAAGAGGACTAAATTATTTATAGTTAATATTTAGAAAAACCTTCACTTGTTAATTTTAATTTTATAACTTGCATTTAATTATGCAACACTTGCATGCACATGGCGCAAGAAGATCATTTTATTATGTACATTAACATGCTCCTATTTTAATTTATTAATTTCTAAAATAATGTCTCCATTTTAAAAGATCATCTCATTTCAAAGTGTTTAATTATCATCAAATCTCCATCGTTATTTTAAATTTGAAATTACAAGAACATGGCAAATACGAGCCTTACAAGTTTGACACCTTTGTGGCACAACACAAAAGATGCTTATCTGATCACTTAAGCACAAGATTCAAAGTATGTTGAAGGAATTTGAACCACCACATATGGTACTAGAATGAGAAAAGCATATATTGTTCCTGGATAATGTTAGTAATGGAATCAGATACTATGAGCAAAAGGCAATAGTTTTCTTGTTCTGTATTTAAGTCACTCTGGTCTGTAGATTTGTCATCACTTTCTTGCAGCTCTCCTTGGTTAAACAAACATGGTATGCAATTTTTATTTCTATATCAAATTCATTTGATGATGAATATCTTATATTCTGATACCACTTTGTTTACCATCCCCAAGATTAATAATACTCAATAAGAAAGGAAAAGGCTTTATATTGTTAATAATAGTACATAAATATTTGGTGTGATCTTATAGGAAGGAAAGAAGGAGCAGAGAGATGAGAAAAAGGCAATAGTTGTTGGGCCATGGGGAGGTAATGGAGGGACTTTCTGGGATGATGGTTGTTACAATGGAGTGAGGGAAATCACACTAAAGTATGATCGTTGTATCGACTCGATATGCATCGTTTATGACAAGAATGGTAAGCCAGTTTCAGGACAGAAGCATGGAGGTGTTGGAGGTACCATAACTGCAGAGGTAAATAGTTCTCTAGCTATGGTTAGTAAGGCTAAATTGCATATTTGTTTCACTGACTCACGAGTTGCATTTTCACAACTAGTTTAGAGGTGTGGCAAACTAGGACATTAGTTAACTTCTCTGTCTACAAATGCGAAATCAACTAAAATTGCTCCCAAGTTTTGGGGATTTCAAACACTCCGGTCATTTTTTTTATTTTTTTATATTCATGTAGATGGTTTGAAATCCCTAAAATTTGGGAGCATTTCCAATGGATTTCAAAATTACTGATAGAGAAGACTAAATGTGTAACAAATTAGTAGTGTCCAATTTTGCTACACCCCTAAATTAGTGGACGAAAGTGCAACTCAATATAAGTTAGTGAACCAAATATGCAATTTAGCCTTTTAAGTTAATTAACTCATCAGTTTGGGGGATTGAGCGTGGCACAAGTGGTTTAATGCTCAATTTCTCAGGTCTCCACCTGGGTTCGATCCCCACCATGCCCACCCCTATCAGGATTTTCCATCCCTTTCATGATTGTACTCAAAAAAAAAAAAAAAAAAAAACTCATCCATTTGCAAGAAAATTTTGTTGTCAATTCGCCAAAAAAATCAAAATTACCCGGAAAACATCACGGAAGTTGCATGTAGACGCAAAAAAAATGTGGCCTTTTGAGTCTCCAGCCAAAAATTAGGATTTTCACTTGTATACTTGATGGTAAAGTGTTGGAGAAAAACCGGAAAATCGAAAATCCCCAATTTTTTTATGAAATTTTCAGCAAATTGAGAACTAAATTCGAGAGTTTCATGAAAATATAGGGTGATTTTGTGGAGCGGAATTTAAAAATGATCAATTTTGTCACACGTCTATAGTTACACGGCTAAAATTGCAATTTACCATGGAAGTTTTGTAGTTTGGTCAACATTTTTTAAAGATAGAATACTTGAGAACTTTATATAAACTTCATCATACATTGGATCCACAGATCAAACTGCAGTTTCCAGAGGAATTCCTGTCAACCGTGACCGGTTATTACTCTTCGGTGGTTCATGGTGGCAGCCCGGTTATCCGGTCACTCACGTTTAAGAGTAACCGGAGAACATTCGGGCCTTTTGGTGCAGAAGAAGGAACCCCATTCTATTTCCCAATGGAAGGAGGGCAAATTGTAGGTTTCAAAGGAAAGGGTGGATGGTATTTAGATGCCATTGGCTTTTATATATCAAGAACAAAAACACCCAAAGTCATGCAGAAAGTTCAGCAAAGGTTCAGAAGACTGACCAGTTCTGTGTCCTTTGCTGCTCCTAGAGACGGTGAAAATCGAGCTAAATCGACGAAAAGTCCTGCGTAGAATACGTATCAATGTATAAGATGTGTAATATTTATGTACAAGATTTGCTGTACTTGTATATGATGAAACTAGAATGTGAATATAGTGAGTTGGGGTGCAGACGAATTGATTAATAGAGCCGAACTCAGTATTATTTAAGCTTAATGTTTGAATTTTTATCGAGCGTTAGATATTATGTTTTGAGTTTGATTTGATTATTAATTGAATCGAATTTGAATGAGCTTTAGTTGAGCCGAACACGAATCAAACTCAAATAATTTGATATTTTACGCATATTTTATTCTATCTTTACTATTTTGAATCGATCTCGAGCAGAGTTTTACATATTATTGAATAAAAAAAATGTGTTCAAATTTGGTTCATTGTGTTAACGAATCGAACTCAAGTAAGCTTTTAATGATCGATTTCGAGTCGAGAACCGAGTTGTTTGTTCGTTTTTCAGCCTTACTATAATTTCATCGATCATCTTGTATGCATATTTTTGGTGATTGTGTTATTACTGGTTCAGGCACTCAACAAACACATGTTCTGCATAGGCTTCATAGAGAGTCAAATTAGGGCCCTCCTTATGTAGTCAGAGGAGTCGTTTGATTTGGGCCTGGAAAAATTACAAATTTTAGGGACCTAAATTTTTTGTATACCTTTTATATATAGTTCATATATAAAATAAATAAAATATTTACTACAGAACATGTTTAGCATAGTGGTTAGTCCATTTTAAAACTTTGAAAAACCAACACCCAAGTCCAAATTCTCTTGACTGATTTTTTTTTCTTTCTATATTTTGATATTTAAATAAAAAGTATTTAAAAACTATCCCTAAAAAAATTGAATGGCCCATATTTCCTTGGGCTTGTAACCTTTCTAGTTGCTAACAAAACTATCACATTTAATTTTTCCTAAGAACCTAAATTAAATTCTTTTCTCAGATTAAAATGACAAAAAATTCAAAAAATCATATATTGTACCACTTGATTATACTTACTTGATTAATATTTTTGTTATCAAAACTATAAGACAAGTTATATTTAAATAATTATCTGGATTTTTGAACACGGATGCCATATTGTTTTAACTATAATAGAACTGTTTTATATATTGCACATTATTCTTTCTTTTATTGTTTTATGTTGTCTTTAATTTTGTATCAAAGACCGATCGAATTTAAAGTTCGACTCAAGCCAAAAACTTGATAAAATCGGGCCTAAGTCAAATTAAAGGTAAAATGAATGTTATGATAAAATGCACAAGCTATTCACACCTCTGGTTCAGGTGGGAGGTTTCGCTTTCGGGAAAAACCTTTTAATTATGTTAAACCCAACTATTCACATTTTCCATCATCTTGATAATCACATTTATTAAACTCAGTCTGTGGAACGAAAATCAGAAACAATTGATCTTTTCAGGTATAAGTTATTTCAACTAAATTCATTCACTTAATTTTTCCTTTATTTCTGTCCACAAATTATGACAAAGCTCTAAGAGCACCCACAATGGGGTGGTTCAAGTCCAAGTTTTTTAACATGAACTCGGGTATTACCATTGTGGGATAGTTCATAAGTTCAAGTTCAAGTTATAAGTTCAATGCGTTGAACTTGGTTCAATATTGCCACCTCATTTACTTTTCTCTTTTTTAATATTTTATTTATTTCTTTTTAATTTATTTAAATTATTTCATGGCAAATTTTTTTATTTATTTGGAAATGCAGTTTTTTTCTGTTTTATTTCTTTCTTTTTTATTTATTTAAATTTTTTAATGGCAGTTTTTTTATTTGTTTGGAAATGCAATTTTTTACCTTTTTTTTGCACGGATTTTTTTTCGGAAGTTTTTGAGGTTGGTTTTTCATAGTTTTAATGACATTTTTTCTATTTATTAGGAAAACCTTTATTTTTATTGAAACTTTTATCGATGGATGCAAATTAAATTAATTGTATATAAATGTTTTAGTAAAATTATTGAAGATTAAATGCAAAAATAACAAAAAACACATATTATATTTAACAAAAAAGAAAAACATATTAAATAAGTGGACCCATTTTGAACCATGAATTTAAACTTACCATTGTAGATAGCTAGTTCAAGTTCATATTTGGTACATATGGCACATTGAGGCCCACACAAAAACATGATCTTGCACCCACCATTGTGGGTGCCCTAAGCCACTAAAACACACACACACATTTATAAAAGCTGCAAGTACAGAATGGACTAATGGTAAGAACTATTTTCCTGAGGCTGAGGTGCGAATTTTGCTCTCTAAGTCATGATTCCATTATCTTCATGTTAATTTTCATGATTTACATTCATTATTAAATCAAACACGCCCCGAATTTAACATGGTATCAGAGCAGGCCTATGCTCGGCCCGAGGTGGGCGGTATCACATGATGTGATTGAGCATTGTGGAGAATCCTGTGATGATATGTCACTTGTGAGTTGTCCCGCATGGATTGATTAAGGGAAGATAGTCCAATTTATAAGTCAAATGAGCTACTCCTCCTATTACCAATTGGTTTTAGGATGGAACATCACTTGGTGGGTTTGGGCTCTCTCTCATATTGGGTACGCTTCATGTGTGGGACCATACCAAGTCCCCCAAATTTAACAACCGTGACATTTAAAGATTCAATCTTTAAGATAAAAAAAATGAAAAGAATTTCAAGGTTTACGAATGATACCCAGAGCCAATTCGGAGAGTAGTCATCGATGGTGACGACCTAATACCCCCATTTTTAGTTCTACTTAGGGGTCTCTTTATTCTGTTTGCCCATGGGCCCCCAAAAATTCAGGGTTGGCTAGGGATGACAAATGGAACGAGATCGGGTTTCAAATGGAACTTAACTATAGTCAATAGTTTCGAGAATCGTTGACCAAAATCGAGTTCCAAAACCGAACCGAAATCATGTGCTTTCTAGTTTCGGTTCCTTGGTCTAAAAGATCGTGGAACCGAGCGGTTATCGAGAACCATTTAACCGGTTCCCAAGTTTAAAACTAGCGATTTTTATTTTTTTAGGTAAAAATATGATAGAATAAATGTTAAATGTTTATTATGATGTTTTATATTCGCAACCACATGAGACACTTCTTAACCTATATGTTGTAAGAGAGTCACGTGAATTTTAATTATATATCATAAGAGGATACACATGCAACTTATTACTATTATTTTTATTAAATTTCAATTTTAATATTATAATGAACATGGACGGATCCAGAAATTTTTTATGATGGGAGCACAAAATAAAAACATTATAGGTTAGATAAAAAACAATTAATGGAGGTACACTTTGTTTTTAACCTAATTAGAATGTAACTTTTAAAAATTCATATAACACTATAATGTTATATAACACTATTAACAATTTATTTTAATAATATAATTTGACACTTTTGATTTTTAAATTACAAAGCTTTTATAAATTATAATTATATTAATCTTGTAATTTTGTGCACACTTAACCTAATATTATATAATTTAAAATATTATAATATTATATAACTTTCTAAAAGAATATAAATAGTTTTTTACAACACTTTATGAATGAAATTTATAGTTTTACACAAATAATACTGTATAAATAAATAATAAAAAGAAAATAAAAGCTATGGGGGCACGTGCCTCCATAGTGGATAGTGTAGGTCCATCACTGATTATGAATATTAAGTCTAATTCCTCTTAATATTATTATTTATATTAACTCCAAAATTAATATTATTATGAATTTTAAGTCTAATTCTTTTTTTTCTTTTTCTTTTTTTTTTTTTTTTTGCAACTAAATTTGATAAATTATTTTTTCTTAAAAAAAGAATTCAAAAAGAAATGGTTCCGGTTAAAACCAGAACTGTAACTATAGAGGAACCATCGGTTTTGATTTTGGAACCAGAACCGTGAGCCTTCGGTTCCGATTCCTTATTTTGGAAGAATCGGAACCGCGATCCCGAAACTGTGGTCATCCTTAGGGTCAACCCTGATAATACTATTCATGTTTGCATGCCTATGTTGGAAATTATTCGGATCCCGAATCTAATTCGGGTCAAATAAGATCCGGGTTTTCGATCAAATCGAATGGAAGAGGAATCAAGGAACTTCAAAATTCGAGTTTTAGATATAAGAACACAAGATCATGCTTATTAAATTTATTATAATTAAAGGAAGAATAAGAAAATTTACCTCTTTCAACATTTTCTTGTTCTTCGTTAATTCTTCGAATCCTTGAAGCTCATAAACACCACGATATTCCAATTCGACCCTTCCTATCAACGACAATGTATGGGCAGTGCACCCAAATAATAAATCTAAGTTCCTAACTAATGATGTAATCAACTCATGAGATCGTATAATTGGACTAACTGAATATGAGGGGAATTGAATTAAGCTTAAAATTTAAACCACCAACGCTCACAAAAATTCGGCCCTTAGTGAAGAAGTTTTGTCCGAGAAATCCTAATTAATTAATTTGGTGAGAAACAACAAAAAAACTCTTGCAACAGAGTTGAAAACATAAAAATAAACTTTCCAATTTGACAATTGCAAAAACCTGTTTTCCAAATGAATTGACCAACTAAACTGTTTAGTTACTGGATGTGGGGGCGAATAATTGATTAACAGATATGGGGGTCGAAAATTCAATCTCACTGAATTAAGATGATGCAGTCCCCTTTTTATGTGTCTAGTTCAATCAGTTTCTCACTTCAACTCAGTCTCCTATCTAATCTTGAATTCATAATTCTAGATAAACTCAAACTCTAATTGATAATTATCCAATATAATTATCAACTTAATAATTTATTAATATCATAAATTTCTTATACTTATTTAATTCCCAATACAGTAAAAAATATGAATATCAGATGTTCCCCGAATTAACTGATATTAATATATTAGCCCAAATATTTTGGAAAACTATTTTCCATAAATCCTTAGGAACATAAACTATTATTTCTAACATGTTTACTCTAGGAAGGCGAATTGGGGACCATGTATTAGATAAATATTTTTATCATGATTTTGATGATTACATTTTACTGAGTTTTTTACACCAAAACAATGTCTCCTATTATGGTCCAAATACTCCTATTTGGTTTTAAATTATTCTTCGGAGTAGTTATTTTCGACTATTCAAAACTTTCGTATCAAGCGATATTAAAAGAGATTTCCATGTTTTAAAGTGTCTTTAACAATTACCAAATACCATCAAGGTAAAACGACACTCGAACAATAAAGTCAGAATTTTGTCGGACCGAATACCCCTGGAACAGGTCGATCGGTCGAGCAATAGATCGACCGGTGCTTGTACGTTGTTTAAAGTTTCATCTCGCAAAAAATCCCAGGGAAGGGTCGACCATAAGGGTTGACCCCTAGGAGAAGTCCTCCCCTGCCTCTCTGTATTCCGTCTGTCTCTTTGATTTAATTTGCAGAGATATGTCGACCGGTTGACCCCCCGGGCGACTTGTGTGGGACTCAGCTCAACGGACTTCTTTGAATCTTTGTATTGATCGACCGGTCAACCCACAGGTTGACCAGTACAAACTCATATGATTTTTTAGCTTATGGGAGACAATTTTTCCTAATTTTGTGGGTTGATTTGTAACGGCTATATTCTTATTTTAACTTGTATTTCTTTTCAGATTTCACTCTCCAAGAGTAGCCTATCATGTTTAATAACTCTCCTATAAATAGAGGAAGATTTGGAGCAACAAAGACAAGACAATACACTACAACACAACAAGAGACATATCAAGCAAATATTGTGTTCTTCACTTTCAACATTCTTGTTGTAATAGCATAAGTATTTCACTTTTACATCTTGAGGTCTAGACTTGATTCTTGATTACACTTGCACTTCAAAGTTGTATACATCATTATCGAGTTGTAATTTTAAATTTGTGTTCATCATTCAAACACAAGATATCCTTGTGAGTGTTCTTGTGGTAAGAGCACACTTGGGTGATCTTAGGTGTAGAAGAGTGTGATATTCTTCATAGGTGTAAGAAGATTGTGGTAACCTTCTTGTGGAAGAGTTTGTTGCTCTTCGAGATGAAAGAGTTTGGTGCTCTTCGAGGTGTTGAAGAGTTTGGTGCTCTTCAAGGTGGAAGATTGTGGTAATCTTCATTGGTGCCGTAGTAAGAAGAGTGTGGTACTCTTCAAGGTGATGTTGTAATTTTGGTAATTATTAATAAAATTCATTTTCTTTTTTGAAACTGATCCCGGATATACTGGAGTGGTTGAGCACGTAGTCCCTAGGTGGGGTAAAGTTCTATAAATTGACGTGTGTTGTTTATTTTCCCGCACTTTTATTCTTGTTATTGCTTATCATTTGAAAAAGAGCGCAAAAACTCGAAAATTCGGCATAATCTATTCACCCCTCCTCTAGATTATCGTAGCCACTTGGACTAACACCATGGACCTATAATTATAAGCTCAAATAAATCGAATAAATAATTAAACTCTTTAATTAATTTATTCGACTTATTAGTTCCAATATTACTCCATTATAAATTCGGAATTGCACTCTAATCATTATATAATATCTTACTCTACGAATTTGAACAGTCCATTGATATAATCATTACATATAGATTAATCCTCCATAGACAATTCGTAATTGAAGGTATGTAGTATCCCTTAAACCTCTTTAATTACTTCTTATCCTCATTTACCATTAATTCACTAGCGAATGGTTAATTTATAGTTGGGTTATAAATTAGAGATCTCAAATCATTCAGTTCCAGAATTAACAAATGAGAGATTGTATTTCTACTTCTCGCAAGAATGAATGGAATCCATATATGTGAATTTATACTCTCAGCTATTTAATTCAAATATGAATTTAAAATGCAAGTGCTGGGAATATCGTAGGACAAACTTAAATGAGCAAATTAAGAATGAGGATGTCTTACATGAGACCGTCTCATGGACTTATTTCATGAGACAAATTCTACAAAATACAAAAAATATGGGTATTTTTATAGGTTTGGCTTTGGGTTGGGATTATAATTACAAATAGGATCCGTCTTATGAATATAATCTATGAGACTGTCTCATACAAATTTTTGCCACTAAGAATCACATAGAAATAAAAAGGAGTCTATAATCACCCAGGATTAAGATTTATCCATATATGATCATCTAGTGATTTAATTCGATTTTCTATTTCTACAACGGAATTTATATGAAAAATTCAAATTAAATCGGTCCAAGTCCTATATCATGAAATCATATATAAATGTCTCTACTAAGATATTTCCACATCGATGGTCCGGATAAGACAGTCATATTCAAAATATTTTGGGCCGCATTAGTGATGTTTTAATTAAAGATCACATACTTTAATTAATATCATCACATACTTAATTTTAGTTTATTATCCACAATCTTAATCAGCTTGTATGTAACACTCACTTGTATACTAAGATTATGGTTACATTAAATAAACTAGGGATTTTCATGATGTTCAAGAAAATACATACAATATGCACAAGAATTCGAAAATAAATGTCGTCTTTATTAATAATAAAAAATAATTCACAATTGCTTTAAGGGCATTATCACTAACACCCTAATGATTGGTTGGTTTCAATGGGTTTTCTTTTTTTTTTTTCTCTCTCTCTCTCTCTTTTAAAACACTATTCTAAAAAATTTCCGTCTAGTCCCGCTTAGGTATTAGGTTCCCCTAGTCGCCTATATTTTTCTTTCGATTGATCACATCTACCGGTGGACCCAAGGGGACAAGGAGGGGTTTTCCACCCAAAACTTTCTATTTTTTTTGTACTATGGATCATATTAATTTTTTTTAAAAAAAAATAAGGATATTTTGTATTTAGTCCCCCATTATTATATTTCCTTTGATTCGCCCTCCAACCCAACTGTAAAAGTCTTGCGTCCATCACTGGTCCCAGATTCCTATCAATAACTCGCCTAGGCCTCACCTTGATACCAGGCCCCAATATAGCGCATGTCTATCTAATGCTTTTTAGAACAATGTTTTAAAGTTGAAGTTGCATAAAAAATATCACTCAAAAACAATTTTGAAGATAAGAAAGAATAAAAAAGACAAAGCGTGGCACTAGTAGAGTTCGTTTCCTCTAGATGCACACCCTTTCAATAATTACACAAATGTCGTGAAATTAAAAGATTATAATACTCTTGTTACCTTAAATATAATACACTTGTTACTGAAAAGATTATGTCATATGATCAGTGATGAAGCCAGGAATTTTGGGTGGGGGGCCCAATTAATATTAATGGATAGAGTTTGTCGAATATTTGGCTACTTTTCCAAAACAGTAACCATGTTTTTTTAATCAATTTTTAGTTCAAATTTTCACTGTCATTTTTCATTTATATGGACCAAAATGTACAACATCAATTTTTTAAATATAATCAAGTATCTCATCAGAGAGCACAAAAAGGGTATGACCGTGTCAAAATGGCTAAAAAATTTGTTTTCGAAAATTATGACTATTTTTCATTTTTACAAAACGAAGTGGACAATTTGTTTACAACTTATAAAAATAAAAAACAATACATCAGATTTGAAATAAGTGGAAGTTTTGATAAGTCATTGTATTAATTCATTCACATCTTAATATTCTAAAATAAATAATAAAATACGATTACACTAATATACCAAAAAGGACAAATAGAGACACGAGAGAATAATGCAAAATTCAAGATAAAGTTTATGACAGAGTTTAAAAAATGTACAAAATTTTAAGAAAAGGAATAAAATGACTAAGATTCATATTTTTCAAGATTTACAAATAAAAATAGGAAAAAAGAAAGTAAATATAATTGAAGACATTTTTTTTTATTTTTTTATTTTTTTATTTTAAGATTAAAATATGAAATAACTAAAATACCCCTAATTTTTTTTTCAAAATTTGAGGGGAGCCCAGTGCCCCCTTTGGCCCCTTAGTAGCTTCGTCTATGCATATGATCGTGCCATAATATTTATGTCACATGATGAAGTTACTAAAAACAACAACCAATTTACGATCGAGTTAGCAACCCAACATCAATAACCCTAATATTTCAACCCAACATAAAAAATATTAATACGTCAACTAATTTCTATGCGAAACAACGCAACAGTTTACTCGAATCAACCCAAAATCAAGAACTTAAAATAATAGAGCTAGACACACCTCTTTCGTCGCCTCGGCCCTTAGACGGTGTATGTTTTGGACGCGACAATTGGGAAATAGTAAATTGGAAAATATTAAGACAGTGTATTAAATAAATATGTTGTTTTAAAAAATGGGAAAAGAGTGTATTTGGAAAGTTGGTGTATATAGAGAAAAATAGGCCCTACTTTAACCCTGGTTGTTTTGTTCTCTTGTACTCAAGCACACACAACCCAAAATACAAATATCATATCCACCATTGATTATATATCTGAACAAACTAATCAGGCCGTAGATGCAAAAGATTCTTGAAACAAATATTTTATGTAGGTTTATGAGTTTTTGAACCAAGCTGCAAAGGTGTAGTTTAACCTATTTGGGGCCTACAAGCAGTTCAATTCATGTGAGCAAGTGTAGAAATACTAATGTATTCCTTGTTGTGCCTAATCACATCACCTTTTTTTTTTCTTCCAATTTTGCTTTTTCTTTCACTCCTCCATCTTCAGAAAATATATAAGGTGCTGATGGTCATTGTATTTTCAAGAAAATCCCTCTCTTTTCTCTTTCTCTCTCTCTCTCTCTCTTCTTACTTATGTTTCTCTCTGTTTCTGAGGCATTCTGTGTTGGCAAAAAGATACCAAAAAGGTGTGTTCCAATTTCCATTCCATTTTATATACAGTAACACTCTATCTACTTCATGCCTCATCATCCCCTCCGCACACACAACACACAGCACAGAGATGAACTGCTTTCCCATTTCTTGTACTCTGTGAATCCAAAAGCTATTCGGTTGGTTATGAAAATCCACTCTTCTTGAATGCCAAAAAACTAAAAAAAGGAAAAAAAACACAATTAATGGGTTTTGAGCCCTCTTGAAAATGAGGGTAAAAAACTGAAAAAAAAATTGTTTTTTTAATTATTTTTGCAGAAATTGTTTTATCAGATCTATCTCTCTCTTTCTCCCCCTGATAAACCCTGCCCTCTGGGTTTTTTTCCTTTTTTTTTCTTTGCGTTTAATTATCTGATTTTTGTTGTTGTTCTGTTTTCGATTTTTTTTTCAGCTTCTTGTAGTTGGGTTCTTGTCTAGATTTGTTCTGAATTCAGATTAATTTCTTTGTGGTTTTCGTGGTTTTTTTATAGATACCAAAGGATGCATGCTGCTGCAGGAGGGTGTTAGGTTTTCCTTATGGGCTTTTCTGTGCGCCCTAACTTGAAATAAATTATTTGAGAAATATCCCTAGCTTTATTTTCTCGTCTCATTTTTTTTTTCCAGTTTGAAAAAATTAAAGAATCCCTTTTTGTTTTGGCTTGAAAATGGGGAGTTCTGGGGAGGACCCCAACAAGGCCATTGATGTGTCGGCGGGCGGGTTGGTTTGGGTTCGCCGGAGAAATGGGTCGTGGTGGCCCGGTAAGATTCTCGGGCCGGACGAACTGCCTGAGGGCTCTGTGCCTACGCCGAGATCAGGGACCCCTGTAAAGCTTCTTGGTAGAGATGATGCAAGTGTGTAAGTATAGGTTTCTAGTCATTTCAGTTATTTCCTTGATTAGGTTTTTCTTACTGCAAAAAGTTGTTGTTACTTGTGAACTTGTGTTTTCAAACATATAATTAGTATGTGGTTGTCATATGTAGTGATATTTGAAGAGTTAGGGTAGACAGCCATTTTACATGCCACATTGAGAAAAGGGCTAACGGTTGACGAAATTATGAACTTGCTCATTTTTCTTGATCCTTTTTAATTGGGGTGCGGTGTGGTGTTCTGTTGAGCGTGACAATTGTCATTTTGGTGTGTAGGCCATTTAATTCAATTTGTCGTTGTCGATCATTGTTTCCATAATCTTTAGAATCAGTATTAATCGGTCGTTTGATCCACCTGCCATTGCAAGATGCTGTTTTTTGCTCTGAAATTTATTTGAAACTTAAACCATTATGTTTAGATTCCAAAATAACCAGTTATGGATTTTCCGGTTCTTGACTCAGTTGCCAAAACAAGTTCGATTGGTTATTTTCAGGTGTATCAAATTACGTAGTTATTCGTTCTATCTAAGAGGGCGATTTATACCATAATTGTTTGTGGTTTAACTTCCCATTTATTGTTTATTACTAAAAAAAATGATTTTTTATTCGTGTAGAGAGAGAGGTGACTTATCACCTCTGGTTCTTTATCTATTCCTGATCACAAGTTCATGATGGGGTTTTTTTGGATTTGCTTATGTAGGTTGTGTGTAATGGATTACATGAATGATCAAATTGCTTTATGTGTCTGGTGATTTTCTTTTTCTTTTTCCTTTTCCTAGTATCTATATCATCATTACAATGAAATGGGACATGTGTTATAGAATATCGGAGTTCGATTGAAAGTTGATTAGATTTACGTCTCTCACATAATTGAATTAGGCATGATGGAAACAAGCATTTAAGTTGTGACAACCGTATTAATAAGACCAAACCAACTTGCCAATTGTACCCATTCCAGTCCTTGCTCTTTAGCGTAGCAAATTAATGACTAGCCAAAATACAGCTGTTCAAGATAATGCTGAAGGAAAATATTATTAGTATAATCAAATTTGTTGTGTCGGTTACCGGTGCCATTAATTGACGATGAGCCAAAAATTGCTAAATAAGGAGCTGACTAATGCCTATGATGAGCAAAGCAGGTTATCGGTGTGGTAGGCAAGTTTTGGCTTATACGGTGAGTTTGTTGTGCGCCCACAAGGCTCTCGTGATATGGGCTAATTTTTTACTGATTGCATTTATCTGAATGGCGTGAGTTATCATTTTTCATAATAAACTGTTAAAATCAGACTATTTTGGAATTTACTTGCATTCCATTGACAACTCATTATCGTGATCCTGGTGGCCATTGTTCATTTGTTTTCCCAATCAACACCTTTTCTTTCTCTTTAATTTTTGGATCGCTGGAATCCTTAATTTATCTGTGTTCTCAATTCTTAAGAGAAGCTAGTTCGTATTTTCCTACCAAAAAATTAATTATTTGCACTTCTTTTTCATATTTACTGTAATTTGATTCAAGTTCTTGTCGATGCTCTTCCAGGGACTGGTACAATCTGGAGAAATCCAAAAGAGTGAAAGCGTTTCACTGTGGTGAGTACGATCACTGCATCGAGAAAGTCAAGGCATCCGCATCTCATCTCTCTAAAAAAGCACCCAAATACGCTCGAAGAGATGATGCCATTCTTCATGCACTCGAGCTCGAAA
Source organism: Rehmannia glutinosa (assembly GCA_016081115.2). Taxonomy (NCBI): domain Eukaryota; kingdom Viridiplantae; phylum Streptophyta; class Magnoliopsida; order Lamiales; family Orobanchaceae; genus Rehmannia; species Rehmannia glutinosa. The sequence goes on along the minus strand of CM071930.1, from coordinate 68,344,251 downwards.
ATGCTAGTCTTGGTAAAAACCATCCAGACTTATCTGCTACACCAGATACACAACATATGGATCATCATCACGTTGATGAATCGCCTTCTGCATCTTATCCTAGTGAAGAAAACAAAGATTTTGACGAGAATTCGAATAGTTCCGAAGATGGTTCAGACTTGGCCCAAGAAGTGTATCAGTCCGTTGTATCAGTTGAAGAACTAGATCGTTTAGGTTCAGTTAAGGAAGAACATAAGCAGAAAATAGCTCCAAACGATTCAGAAGAAGAAGGAGCCGAAGGGTCAAAGCGTATGAGAGGACTCGAGGACCTGGGAATGAACGTATCATCACCGCTTAAAAGGAAAAGATCTCAAATTGCTCATAATCAAGAATTGTTAAAAAGAAAAAACCGGCGACGTACTTTAACAAAAGTGTTGGAGTGTACTACGGTGGTGTCTATTCCCGTTGGTGAACAGCTGTCGAGCCCGACTGGATCGTCTATGCTGGTAGTATCGGATAGCAAGATTTCTGGATTAGAATCTGATGAATCGAAGAAAAATGACGTAATTGTGGCCAATAACAACTCGAATAGTAATGGAGTTTCGTGTGAGACTGGAATGTTATTGTATGCATCTAGGCATGATAGTGATGCTACCCAGAAATGCAAACAGAAGGGAAATGAATCTTTGGAAAGGTTGTTTGATGTGCCTCTTGTTGCTGAAAAAAAGGGCTCAGCAGGTATGAATTTAATACAGGTGGTTGTATGCAATTCATTTCATTATGTGTCTGTTTGAAATATCAAGTATTTTATTAGAACTTTAGCTTTTCTGAACCTTTTTTGGTCGTGGAGGATGAACATGTCCTATAATATATTGAGACATGCACATGATACGATGGTATTTGTTGAGCAATTTCTTTTTATGTGCAATACACGAGTCTCATTGTTTTATTTTAACTTCTTAAAAAAAAGGGACCCAGTACATCGCCTTTGTTTCCTACAGTTTTGACTTTTCTTAGTCGTAGCTTACGTCTTGTTGTGTTTGTGGATCCTGAAAAGAAAAAAAAAAAAACGTCTATTTCAATCTTACATGGTCTCAGCATGTTCTTTTTGAGAGTTTATGATGGATTTACCATTGGTTTGTACTTTGTAGTTGCATGCCTTTTCATATTTGAGTGCTGTTAAAGGTATAATATTGTTTTTGGCACTATTTATGAGCCTTGTGTAGTCTTTACACTATTGTAGACTTTGTTGCTTTAACATTTACATGCTTCTTGCTTCCAACTTATTATTTTGGTTCTTCATATTGTAATGACAAAAAAAAAAAGAAGTTTGTGGCATTTTTTACCCAGAAAACTCCTATTTTCTTGGCCTGCCGACATAGTTCGTTTCCGAACATTATTCATTGCCATGTACTTTGCTTATAAACAGAGCATTTACTGTGCTTATGTGTGAATATAACTTCTGCAGGCTTGTCCTTGATTCTTTCTGATGCATCACAGCAAGCACAAGTTGGTGCTGGAACTCAATCGAGCCAAAGCAGTCACGTCGAAACAGTATCTTTAGGAAATGAAGAAAACAACGAGTCTGGTTCGACCAGTTCAGGTACTGGCAATGTCCATTTCAGCCCGAGCACCGAGAAAGGCACTTCCGAGTGGCGATTGAAAGGGAAGAGAAATTCTAGGTCAAGGAAAGTGGACATTCTTGATGACACCGACACATATATGGCAAATGTTGATCGGGAAATATTTTCAGGTGGGTCGAGTCAAATTGTGGGCCCCAACCATCTCAAGTCAAAACCAATCACCGAGGTTGAAGAATTTCGCGGTTGGAGCTGGAATGCTCCTCAAAAACCACTTGGATCGACGGCGGATTTTCTCGTTCCCCAGAGGTCACTCCCTTATCGTCAGTCTCGTTTCACGGTCAACCCAAAGTACGACTCGTCCGATTTCTCTCTCCAACACCATATTCCCGGTTCGGGCTTGTACGACGTTCCTCTCGAGGTGAAGACCACCTATCGAACTCAGCACGTCCCGTATATTTCTCTCATGAGCAAGTTAACTGGCCGTCCGATTGTAGGTCACCCCCTCGCGATCGGGAAATTACGGGACGGCTTTTGTAATAAGTTAATCCGCATGTCCGAATGTTACAACAGCAGCTCCGAGCTGGACTACAACCTAAGTAAACATGTTGTGTCTAGTTTCGAACATGCTGGTATGGTTCGTAAACGGAAACCGAGAGGGAGGCCACCTAATAAGCGTCACGCTAAATCGAGGAAAAACGGACCTTTGTCCAAAAAGACTCGGAAGTTGTCTTTGCTGACCGGTTCTCACAGACTGAGTCGAGACGAGAAGAAACCGTTAGTGGAGAAGCTCAAGGGTCCATCTATAGCGTGTGTCCCGTTAAATGTAGTTTTCAGTAGGATCAATGCAGCTTTGAGTGGTTCGGTTCGACCTGCGCCTCGTTCGATTGCAACGAGCGGTATGTGAAGTTAGTTTAAATGTTACCCCACATTTCTTTGGTTATAAATTAGGCAGCCAGATTTCAGCATTTTCCTTTCTTTGTGAAACTATGGTAAGTTATCTGCAATGTACATTCTGCCCCTGGAAGGTAGAAATTCTTTCACAATAAGGATGATATTTTTGTTGTCATAAAAGCTAGAAAACTGTTGTTAAGGTACTTTTCTTGGAATTTAGGCTGATTTGGCTGTGTATATATTGATGTAGAATTATTAGTACAGCCCTGATTGGTAATCTGTTTTCAGTGGCTTAGTTTATCTCATGATTTAGACTGTTTGTGGACTGTTTCTGAGATTATGCAATCTGGATTTCAGTGTAGTTTGAAGGGTTGTTTTTCCTAGCCTCTCTCCTTTTTCTTTTTTGTGTTTGTTGCCATTGGCCGATATTAGTAAAAGTTTGGATTGTTAATTTAAGGGTAGGGATGTAAATGAATCAAGTTGAGTCGAACATAGTATTGTTCAATATGGTTTGAATTTTTATCGAGATTCAAATATTATGTTTGAGTTTGGTTTGATTATGAATCGAATCGAGTTCGAACGAATTTATTCGAACTCGACATGAATTGAGCTCGAGTTGGTTGATATTTTTACACATAGTTTATTCTTTTTTTACTAATAGAGTCGAGTTCGAGCTAAGATTTTATATTTTGAAAGGTCCTTTTTATATATATATATTTTTTTTTGGATAAACTGTACTATAGTTTTGATAGTAGAAACAAATGTAGACTGAATCTTGTGCTTTTATTTTCAAACTTGACTCGATTCTTTTAAATTTTTTGAACTTTTTCAGAAAAACAGTTATTACATATTGTTGGGGTAAAATCGGTATTTCCCTATGTCATTTATTTAATTATTTTTAATTAATTATTAGCTCAAAAAAATTATCAATTGGGCAGAGTGAACAAAAAGAGACCCACGAGGCTCAAAACATAATATCAGGCCATATAGGCCTAATTCACTATATTTGGCCCATGTTGCCAACAGTCCCAGGTATAAATAGCCCCTCATTCATTATTTTTAATTAAGCATACTTTAACTGTTGGTTACTTTATGTGTTCTGAATTATTCTCCTACAATCTGCTGACTTAAGCATCTCGGAAGGGCTTTCTGGGACACCCTTGGGACCTTTCTAACCCTGTTTGCGTGTTGCAGGTCGGTTCCCTACACTTGGATTGGACTTCGGACCAGCGTTAGATACGTCAGCTTGGATTTTCCTAACTCGGAGCATCACTTTGGTGCCGTCTGTGGGAAACGACCAAGACACTGAGATGCAAACCAGGTAATAGGCGTTGGGAGTCAACTCCCATACGCCATGTCCAGAGCTTTGGATGACAACCGCCCTACTCGAGAAAATCGAAGAGACCAAAGCGCTCCCGCTGGAAGGGAAGCTAAGAATGGAGCCCAACACTCCCAAGTCTGCACTTGCATGCCCACGGAAGAGTCTCGGGTGGTAAATATTAGCCAAGACAACTCGTGGGTCACCACCCTCGGGAGGAAGTTCATTGGCCCATGCCATCCTGGCCGAGCTGGCATCAAGACCTCCAACCTCCTGGAGTATGAGGGGACCAGAGGTCCCCCAGGACCACTTAGTTGTGTGTATGTGGATCTCTACGACATGATGTGCACTTCCTACTATAAAGTATTTCGGACAACTCTGACCAAGCGCGCACTAACTTGGTTCGATCAGCTCCCAGTTAGATTAATCATTGGGATGGACAAGCTCACTGCTGCTTTCGTTAGATAATTCTCCATCAATAAGAAATATCCCGAGACCATTGTTCATCTTTTTCAAGTAGAACAGAAGGAAGAAGAGTTACTACTAGACTTCATGAAGTGATTCGTAGAAGCCATCAACTCCAAAGCTGGGAACACCAAACAAGAAACCAGACCGCCAAAAAGACACGAGGATAGTCCCCTCCTTCTAGAGGGGCACCATTCAATAACTCGAGGAGCTCAAGGGAGCGCCCTTGCCCGCTCGGGGGGCACCATTCCCCAAGATCCTCCTCCTAAAAGGCTCTGTCAAACAATATGTCCACTGGACTCGGGGAACTCCCCAGCTCAACGAAGTTACCCGGAATACTCTAAGACACCAGGCCGCTCCCGAAGCCGCCCGCAAACTTCCCCGAGCTGCCAGCTACTGAAGACCCCTCATAAGGGCACCTTACCGTAGTAAACCGCAACATCAGTTGCATGAATACCCTCATAAGGGCACCCTGTCATAGCAAGCCGCAACAACAGCTACATGAAGACACCACATAGCTCCACCAATTGAGGACGACCCTAACTTGTCTGGAATAGAAGGAAGGAACAATGGACGGGAAAACAACCAGACACCGAAGCTACTAGCACAAGACTCGGAAAGACCAAGTCTGAACCAGCAAATGATTCTCAAGCCCACCATTTAGCTAAAGATAGAGTTCCTAACAAACTCAATAGCTAAGAAGCCACTCGCAAAAGACCGCACAAGTCGGTGTACCCATCAGCATTTGGGTGCCCATCTTGGGTCTCCCTGCAGACACTACATAATAACAATGAAGAATGCAAAGTCTCGAGGAAGAAGCTCATCCAAATATGTCATTAACAAACTCCACCAAAACTTTGCGCAGCCACGAGCCCGCATCGAAGAAAGAAATTTCATATGACAAGAGTCATCAACATAACCTTCAGTGATCATAGAGAGAGGCAAGCTCCCCATGAAAGGCAGTGATCAAACCAAACAACCTTAGGAGCTAAGGACCTTGCCAGCTTCCCCAAACATCATTACTTCCCAAGCAATGGTTCGCGTCCACATGCACATTATCCTCAACAAACCCCCTCCAATGCTCCCGGAGGGGAGGGGCTCCCTCATGGAAGGGATCCTCGTAAATTAAACTCATGGGGCGCTCTCGGAGGGAAGGGGCTCTCTCACGGGGAGAGTCTTCGTAAGTAACTTTTCCTTCCTCACAAACACAAGTCACAAAACGTACAACCAAAAGAGACGTAAAATGCTAACACTTGTCCTGAATGAATGAATGCGTGATTAGAAGAGTAATGAATAGAAAGGCTCCGGAAAAGAACCATAATGCTCCGAAAGCATCTCTTTCGGGCCACAAGAAAATGCCCCATGAGATCCGAAGGATGCCCCATGCCTCCGTACAAACATCTTCGGTCGTTCTGAAAAAAGTAAGCCTTCTTCCCTGAATATCTCCACACACAATGAAAACAACTCCCATAGACAAGGAATCATACTTCTTGGACAAATCATAAGGACCCGGGAGAATTCCCTTAATGAGGCAACATTGCTACCCTGGGCGCCGAGGATAACATTTAGTGAGATAGCATTGCCCTATCTGGGGCCCCTCAATAATGCCCTTAAAGTGGTAGCACTGCTACACGGGGCTTTGGAGGATAGCCTTTAGTGATATAGCATTGCGCTATCAGGGGCCCCTTAATAATGCCCTAAGAGAGGTAGCATCGCTACCCGGAGCTCCGGGGAATAGCCTTTAGTGAGATAGCATTGCGCTATCCGGGGCCCCTCACTAATGCCCTTAGAGAGGTAGCATCGCTACCGGGGGCTCTGGGGGATAACCTTTAGTGAGATAGCATTATGCTATATGTGGCCCCTTGTTAATGTCCTTAAAGAGGTAACATCGTTGCCCGGGGCTCCAGGAGATAACCCTTAGACAGATAACATTGCGCTATCCAGGGCCCCTCAGTAATGCCCTTAGAAAAGTAGCAATGGTACCTGGGGCTCCGGGAGATAGCCCTTAGTGAGATAGCATTACGATATCCAGGGCACCTCAGTAATGCCCTTAAAGAGGTAACATCACTAACCGATGCTCCCAAATAAAGGCTTTAGAGAGATAACCCTTACTGAGATAGCATTGCGCTATCCGGGGTCCCTCAGTAATACCCTTAAAGAGGTAGCATCACTACCCGATGCTCCCAAATAAAGCCTTTAGAGAGATAACATAGTGTTATTTGGGGCTCCCAAATAAAGCCTTTAGAGATATAGCACTGCTACCCAAGGCTCCCTAAAAACAGGCCTTTAGAAAGGTAGTATCGCTACTAGGGGATCCCAAAGAGAGCCTTTAGAGATATAGCATGTTGTTATTCGCGGCTTCCCTAAAATGCCTTCAAAGAGATAACATTCCGCTATCTAGGGCTCCCAAAGACAAGTATTCTAAGAGATAGCTATCAGCTATCCGCAACATCCCCAGAACAAAAGTCCCGTAAGTGGAATGCCTTATACGCCCTCGCCACCAGGCCAATGCCTCTGTGTAAGAGGCGGTTATGCATTGCCCAAGATATGTCCTAACTCCTCATAAAAGGTAACTTCACCTAATTGGGGATACACAACAAGAAATCTCCCATACTTGGAGAGATCTAAACATCTATACACGAGGGACATTCCCAAAAGAAGAAATGGAACCTCGAAGTTCTACCTCTCGTGCTCCCATACCCTCGCTAGTCTAGCTTCCTCGCTATAAGTCCAAACGGCTACGATAATCTAGAGGGGGGGTGAATAGATTATCTCCATCTTTTCGATTTAGCCCTCTTTTTCGAATAAACCAAGCGAAACAATAATGGAAGGTGCGGGAAGTAAACAACACACATCGATTTATAGAGGTTCAGCCCACCTAGGGCCTAATCCTCTACCACCCTAGTATATCCGGGATGGATTTCAAAAGGAAAAAAAGATTTTATTAATTACCAAAATTAATACAACACCTTACAACATCACCTTGAAGAGCACCACACTCTTCTACAACACCACCTTTGAGATTACCACAATCTCTCTTGAAGATTACCACAATCTCCAACGGCACCTTGTGAAGATCACCACAATCTTCAACCTTAAAGAATACCAAATTCTTCAACACCTCAATAAGAAGATCACTACAATCTTCTTGCACATATCACCTAGATCATCCGAGTGTGTTCTTACCACAAGAACACTCACAAGGATATCTTGTGTTGAATGATAACCCAAAATCAAGATTACAACTCGATAATGAATGATACAAATTTGAGTGCAAGTGTAATCAAGAAATAAGCCTAGACCTCAAGATGTGAAAGTAAAAGTACTTAGGCTGAAATACAACAAGATTTGAAAGTGTTTGCTTGTATGCTCTTTGCTTGTATATTGTGTTGTATCTTGTTGTTTGAATGAAGCCTCTATTTATAGGAGAGGTCTTGGCTTGATTTCCAGACATAGGCTCCTCATTGGGGAGTGATTTTCTACAAAAGAAATAATTTAAAATCAAGATTATAGTTGTTAGAAATCAATCCCACAAATTAGGGAAAAGCTGTCTAAAAATGCAACGGATAATTTGCTGCAATTTTTACACAGGGAGACCGATCGAAGGGGGGTTCGACCGGTCGCCCTTATGCTTGACCGGTTGGGGGTTGTCAAAAATGAAACAGAAGTCTGCTCTTGAGAGGGGGCTTCCCAAGCACAAGTCGCCCTAGGGTCGACTCTGTCGCTCTCCCCTATTTTTCATACGTCCCGTTTTTCTGCTTTCAAAACTCAACTCAGTACAAAGTTGCCCTATGGGGGCGACCGGTCGAGCCTCGAAACAAAAGTGTTGTCCAATTTTATATCGAAAATAAACTCCAAGAAATACTCCGAAAAATAGTAAAAACATTTTAAATCGATCGAAAGTATTTAGACAACATTTAGGGACATTGTTATTGTATAAAAACACATTAACACAAAATCGTTAAAAGTGTTGTCCAATTTTGCGAAAATAAACTTGAAGAAATACTCCGGAAAATTAGTAAAAAAAACAATTTAAATCATTTAGGAGTATTTGGACAACATTTAAAAACATTGTTTTGGTGTAAAAACAAAATCATCAAAATCAAGATAAAACCATTTATCAAACAATCTCCCCTTTTGATGATTACAAACCAAAACAATTTACCAAAGTCGATTTTGAAAACAAAACAATTTTACCTAAAAAAATGAACTATCCGTTGTGAGTGACAACATTCCACGCAACATAATCATAAGGATGGGAGTATAGATTTTTAAAAACATTTTTGCAAAAGCTCCCCCTATCAACATGCACAACAAGAATAATGTTGAAGCAATCAACCAAAAGCTAAAAGCTCCGCTTTTACAACTTGAGCTTAAGTATCAAGAGCTTATAAGCTCCCCCTGTCAACAAAACATCATTAGACATGAATATGAGTCCATACTACAACAAATGGACTAAGTATAATCCACAACTTATGGCTTTTAATAGCCACAACTTATAGCTTCTTTCTCGAGCTTATATTAGCTTCTATGAGCTAATGAGCTTATAACCTATTTCTCCCCCTTTGTAATCATCAAAAAGAATGTTAGCACGATAAAAACATCATATATCTATATTAAAGTGCGCAATGTAACCAATTTATCGAGCTATTAGAACATTGAAGCTTATAAACCAAATAGGAGGGAAAAGTCGATCATATGACTTGTAGAAGCATGTAAAAAAAACTCATTTGATTAGCAAAACATGATCTCTATAAATATATAAGACGTTTGAAAATGAGAGAATCATGTAGGTGATGAATTTTTCATTGAAACGTTTTATCGAACACTTGGCGGGCGTCTAAAATAGAAGAAGATATATATAGCCCTTGTAAATGTAATCAAGCCAAGTTTTTCATCACCAAAAGCAATTTTACAAATATCATACATCAACAATCATCATAACAACACAATTATATACGAATTCCATCAATATATCAAGTAGAAGCAATTTCTCAAGGGTTCAACCCAATTGAGATTAAAGGAGTAGAATTCTTACCATTTGATCGGTGAGAATGAGTAACAATGATGATAAACGAGCCAGATAATCTCCAAAATATGTAATTTATGCAACAAAACTCATTGGAAGTGAATTGTGTGTGAAATTTGCAAAGGGGACGAAATATAGAAGAAAACCTGTGAAAATGAGAATACTGAGGACATAACAAATTTTAACCAAAAATCTCATCAGGCCGACCGGTCAGCAGTGGGGTCGACCGGTCAAGGTTGAGGTCGACCGGTCGACCTCACTGTATCAGACCACTATTTCAGTTTGTTCTGTCATTTATGAAATTTGATCCAAAAAATCCGATTTTTTGCCCATAAGTTTTAAAAACCTGCAAATGCAAACATAGACCTCATTCAATATACATTATGTCATAATCAAGCTCGAAATGAGGTAAAAGACCCGGCGGTAAATGGTTGAAAACAAATGTCCGCGAGTTATCGTTGAGACGGAATTAAACACATCTCAAATTTTCGTTTTTAGAAACGCAATCCCTTAGAAAAAGATATGGAATCTCAATAAATTTGGTTCGATTATGACGAACCTTATTTTAATAAATTGTAATCACCGGACTTGTTATCCCGAAAAATATGAACGTTTTAAAATTTTGGATATACAAGCCATAAGAAGAAGTGTCTTTTAAATATTTTGAAAAATTCTTTTAACGACACTTTAATGAGATTCGTTGGGATAGTTTTGAAGTCGAGCATATAGACATAAGGCATAGAAAATGTCGAGTCTAAAAAAGTAATAAACGAAGATAAACATACCTCGAATGTGTTTGTCACCCGATATGCCTTCCTCAACCTTTGTCAATCTTTACATTGGTAGCCATAGAAGTTGAGATGATTATTCCTTCTTCAGTGCCTAACTTCTTCAAAGGTACTTATGTATACTTTGATTGTGAAATATAACCATCTTCTTGGCATTGTTTAACTTGAAGTCCAAGAAAGAAATTAAGCTTCCCCATTATGCTCATCTCAAATACACCTAACATCAATTTAGAAAACATCTTGCACAAACATTCATTAGTAGCACCAAATCAACTCAAATAAGCACTAATAAGCAATTTTGCCCTTTTTCAATAACAAAGAGAGTAGTGTCAACTTTACCTCTTATAAAATTATTTTGCAAAAAAATAGCTAAGTCTATCAAACCGCACACGGGGTGCTTGTTTTAAACATACAAGGCCTTTTATAAAAATCATTTGGCCTAGGAAAAATTTTCAAACCCCGGTTGTTTTACATAGACTTCTATTTGAATAAAACCATTTAGAAAATTGGATTTAACATCCATTTGGTAAAGCTTGAAATCTATATATATATATATATATATATATATAAGCAAAATGATTTCTAAATATGTTTTCCCGCCTAAAGAGACTTGCTAAAAAATTTGGTGACCTTTTTTTTTTGTTAATTTTTGATTAATATGGAAGATTGTTTTCAAAATGAGAATATTTAACCCTCTTTATTGCTGAGTTTTGTTGCCATAATTCATGATTGTCGATATTCATAGAAAATTAACATATAAAAATTAAAAATGGCAATTTATTTTCTAAAAATGTTAACTTTGGAATTAAATATTTGTTATTATGGTAGGATTAATATTAAGAATCATAATTGATTGCAATCCGATTATTTATGTTAATATCAATCACTACTAACTACGGATTTTGATAACAATTGAATTATTATTGCAAACTAAATATTTATTTTTGATAATTAATTAATATTTGTGATACGATTTTGATTTAGACTGGAAAAAAAAGAAGAAAAAATTGCAAATTGAAATTATTTTATTGACGTGAATCGAAAATTCATATCCTGATATCTAAATATTCCAAAAAGTCCAAAACTTTTGGGATCCAATACAAAATTGTTCAGAGTACATATTTAGATAATATAAATTAAATCTTATCAAATATAATTACAATATGAGTGTATAATTATAATATATACTTTTCATACTTAAATCTTCTTTAAAACACCTATAAATATGAGTTTTCCTTGTAGTGAAAATTCACATTCATATTTCAGCTCATTTCGAAAAATCCTCTGTCATTGCTTTCTTTATCAAAAAAAATGGCACCAATGCTTTCTCATATCAGAAATATTAAGATGTCAAAATCACAATGAGCAATTGGCTATGAAGCTATGTCTAATTCGTCTCTACGAGAAACCATCATACATTGATAGAATGAATACAAATAGTTTGAAATGTGATTTTCACGACTCGGAGGTCTGATTTTTATTTTACCATTATTAAGAACTTATCACATATAATATCGACTGATGTCTTTGTGATTTCTATTACTGCAGCGAGATAGAGTACACGATAATATACGAAAAGCAAATATCACACAGTATAAATGAATTCTGATTGGGGGAAAACATATATCTAAACGAAAACTAAGAAAATAAAGTTTGTACTGTGGGTCTGGGCTTCAAAATATAAGATTAATATTTATTGGGTTGGAATTTTTATTTATGTTTGGGTTCTTAATATAATTTGTCTTTATTTTATTGTTTTTAAATTAGTCTTGAAATTAAATTTCCTTAATTCTAATTATCTTGTTCATTTTACTCAAAAAAAATTAGATTTATTTTTTAAGTTTTTTAAACTATGGCAACCATATATAATATATTAAACATTTACTGAAAGTAAGAGAAATGATTGAGAAATAATATATACTTATTTTTTGGTAGAATAATATTATATGTAATGAAATTAAAATGATATTGAATTATAAATTTAAGTAATAATCTATGTTATTTCAATTAAACTGGTGTAATATATAATCAGTAGATACCGACTTATTGTAAATATTATATTTTAATTTGTAAAACTTATCAATATATTCAGAAGATAAATTGATAGGATATTAGTGTTGAACTATTTCTTATAATTTTTGAATTTTCTAGATAAATTAATACTTTTTTTGGTGACATATATAAGAAAAAAATGCATCCATTTTATATGTTTACCCATTCAATACTTGTGAAGTATGTGTTTATATTTCTTTACAACATTCATTTTTTATACAACTTATTCAATCAGTTTTTTTTTTCTCCAGAAAATCGAACATGGGGTATCCCAAGCTACATTTTCAAATATGCCTAAGAGAAATATTTTTATGAAAGCCACTAATTTTTATATGTTTACCCATTTTTGTATATTTTTATATTCATCGATAATATGATTTTTATAGGCATGCAATTTACATCCAACGACACATCCCATGCGCCCGTCCCACCCCATGCATCGCACGGGCAAAATACTAGTTTTCTTAAAAACAAGAATAGGCAAGTAAAATGCGAATAACTTCAAAAATATGCTACGGATGCAAATGTTTCATCAAAATCCATTACCTTCTTCTTGACATTACCTTTAAGCTATTAACCTCCATTTAGTCATCAAACTTGTTCCAAAATATCAAACAATTTCTGCAAAATCTTAACAAGATATCTTTGCACAAAAACATAGTAATATCAAATAGTAGAGATACAATAACAATTCACACATACTATGCTTTCAAACAAATCATCAAGAGTTTCATAAAACATATAAGTTCAAATAAGCTTATAGAAGGCTATATAAGGTCTTTTTTCGAAATTTGAAAATTCGAGAGCATATAGTTGAGACCTCATTTAAAAGATGCGTTTGAACAAGAGTTTTGACAATAATGATATGTGCATTCAGATGCATAATTTTGAGAAAAGGATGAAAATCAAATGTTTTATCAAAACAAAAATATAATCCTTTGCAAGACTTGGATAAAAACAAGCTTCATAGAATAGTGCCTTTCAAATAAATCGAAAAATCCTCTTAATGGCACTTATGTGAAATACTTTGAAATAACTTGAAAAACAAGCACATAGGCATATGACAAAAATATATCGAGTCTATAAGATGAATACCAATGATGAGCGTACCTCGATAGTTTATGGTCCTCTCTTGAGAAAATAATCATTGATGAAAATATATATGTCCTACACAATTCCTAACACGTCTTGCACAAACATAATGATACAAGTGTAGGCTAAGTAATAAGAGATATCATAAATGTACTTATGCTATATAAAACCATAAGAGATAATAAAAGCACCTAAGTCTATGTAAATGCACAAGAGTTTTAAAAATAACATGCAAGGTCCTCTTTTTTTAAAAAAAAAAAAATCTAAGAACACACAAATATATTGAAGACCTTGATTTTAAAAATAAATTTTTGAAAAACTCATTTTGAAAAATTAGGCACAATTACAAACATGCATAATAACAAAATAAAATACATATTTAAATGAGGAGATACGGTTTACCAATTACGCTATTTCCATGGGTTATGTCTTTCCCGTTGCTGATGGTATCTTCCCCTTTGAAAATCATCTTGTAGATGATGGCTTCTCCAATTGCTCTATTTCCAAGGATTATGTCCTTCCCATTGTTGATAATGTCTTTATCTTGGAAATTCATTGTGGTGATGCCTTCTCTTTTGATTGAATGAAATGTGCATTTGATGTCTTCTTGGCGGTATGAATTTTTCTTGATTCCGCCGGGTACCTAATATGACATTGCTTTGTGGTACCCTTAAGTGTTTGGGTCCTTTGGGATTAGCTTTGAGACTTATAGGTCTCCAACAATAATTAGAGCTATTTCTAGCCCGACAAGTATTTACCGTATGACCCTTTTTAGCACAATAGAAGCATGTAATAATTCTAGAAGTGTAATGACCAACATGCTTAGAGACTTAACTATTTTTCATATGATTATCAACATTTGGCTTATGATCAAGTCTTTTATCACAATTATGAATATCAACAATATTGGACATTTTATTGGTACTCAAGTTGAATTTTGATAAATCTTTTTTCATGCAATTAATATCCTCAACAAGAGTACTATTTTCTTTTTCAAGGTTTCTAACCTTATCAAGAGTGGTGGTGTGAGCACTTGAAAGTGATTCATAGGAAGTAAATAAACTATCCTTATCATTTTTCAAAACATTGAATTCCTTTTTCAAATTTTTGTATTTAACAAGCAAACTTTGGAATTCATTTTGAAGTTCATCATAATCATTGAGCAAATCACTATAATTATTTTTCAATTCATTGTCATAAGAATTAGAGGGTTTAGAACTTACCTCATTTTCTTCGAAGCCCATAAGACAACGTTCGTTTTCATCATCGTCGGAAGTTGTAGGAAGCGCATCCCATGTTGTTGGGTTTGAAGTTGTACCCATTTGAGAAGTAGATGCTTTTGTGTGACTCCTTTCATTTGCAAATACTTCTTCTAATTTTCTCCATACTCATGTGCCGATTTAATTGCTACAATATCATATTCCAAAATGGTAAGTGAACAATACAAAATATTAAGAGCTTTACCATTTAAGGAGATGATTTTCTTCTCTTCATCATTGAGCTTTTTGAAGCTTTTGGAGGTGTGTGGTGTATCCATCATCGGAATAGATTCTCCATTGACGACCGTGTTCCAAATGTCGAACCCGCAACCTTATAGATAGCATTCCATTCTTTCTTTCCAAAATGTATAATTTTTGGAATCAAATAGTGGTGGCTTGGTGGTGGAGGCGCCGGTAAGGTAGACTTCATTCGTAGCCGATGATCGTTCCTCTTTACTCGCGATGTGGAACGAGCTTGCCAAAGAGTTTGGCTTTGATACCACTTGTAAGTCCAAGCGGCTGCGATAATCTAGAGAGGGGTGAATAGATTATCTCCATCTTTTCGATTTAGCCCTCTTTTTTGAATAAACCAAGAGAAACAATAATGGAAGGTGCGGGAAGTAAACAACACGTGTCGATTTATAGAGGTTCAACCCACCTAGGGCCTAATCCTCTACCACCCCAGTATATCCAGGATGGATTTCAAAAAGAAAAAAAGATTTTATTAATTACCAAAATTAATACAACACCTTACAACATCACCTTGAGAGCACCACACTCTTCTACAACACCACCTTTGAGATTACCACAATCTCTCTTGAAGATTACCACAATCTCCAACGGCACCTTGTGAAGATCACCACAATCTTCAACCTTGAAGAATACCAAAATTTTCAACACCTTAATAAGAAGATCACCACAATCTTCTTGCACCTATCACCTAGATCATCCAAGTGTGTTCTTACCACAAGAACACTCACAAGGATATCTTGTGTTGAATGATAACCCAAAATCAAGATTACAATTCGATAATGAATGATACAAATTTGAGTACAAGTGTAATCAAGAAATAAGACTAGACCTCAAGATGTGAAAGTGAAAGTACTTACGCTAAAATACAACAAGATTTGAAAGTGTTTGCTTGTATGCTCTTTGCTTGTATATTGTGTTGTATCTTGTTGCTTGAATGAAGCCTCTATTTATAGGAGATGTCTTGATTTCCAGACATAG
The DNA here is from genome assembly GCA_016081115.2 of Rehmannia glutinosa. Classification (NCBI taxonomy): domain Eukaryota; kingdom Viridiplantae; phylum Streptophyta; class Magnoliopsida; order Lamiales; family Orobanchaceae; genus Rehmannia; species Rehmannia glutinosa. The sequence continues at coordinate 68,328,565 of CM071930.1, read as the reverse complement.
GATCCTCCTTGGGGAGTGACTTTCTGCAAAAGAAATCACTTAAACTCAAGATTATAGTTGTTAGAAATCAATCCCACAAATTAGGGAAAAGTTGTCTGAAAATGCAACCGATAGTTTGCTGATAAAAGAGGGGTTCGGCCGATCATGCGCAGAGATAAGTTTGAAATGAGTTTGCAGATTTTTACACGGGGACCGGTCGAAGGGGGTTTGTCCGGTCGCCTTATGCTTGACCGGTTGGGGTTGTCAAAAAATGAAACAGAAGTCTGCTCTTGAGGGGCTTCCTGTGCACGGCCGCCCTAGGTCGACCTGGTCTCCCTCTTGATCGACCTACATGTCGACCGGTCGCCCTCCCCTATTTTTCATACGTCTCATTTTTCTGTTTCAAAACTCAACTCAGGTATAGGTTGCCCTATAGGGCGACCGGTCGAGCCTGAAACAAAAGTGTTGTCTTTTATATCGAAAATAAACTCCAAGAAATACTCCGAAAAATAGTAAAAACATTTTAAATCGATCGGAAGTATTTAGATAATATTTAGGGACATTGTTTTGGTATAAAAACACATTAACACAAAATCGTTAAAAGTGTTGTCCAATTTTGTCGAAAATAAACTTGAAGAAATACTCTAGAAAATTAGTAAAAAAAACAATTTAAATCATTTAGGAGTATTTGGACAACATTTAAAAATATTGTTTTGGTGTAAAAATAAAATTATCAAAATCAAGATAAAACCATTTATCAAACACTCGCGTGGTCGTACTCCAAATAAAAAATAAAAGAGAAAAATGATTAAGTACTTTGGGAAGCCAAGAAGACTTCCCACCATGGTGAAGACTCTCACACCATTTTTGCACGGGCAATGGAACACGTTTCGCAACAAGTTCCCGAATAGGACAAGGAGATCAGGACGGACCCAAGGGCGAATTACCCTCATCATTCTCGAAGGGGGATAGAGGGGCATGCCCGCCTGGGCGCCCCCGGGGGTTCTCAACTAGGGAGCCTCCCGCGCTCGACCGTGGAAGGCCGGGCGTGCCTACCTGCACGCCCGAGAGGGCTCTCGACCAAGGGGCTCTTTACCAGGGAGCCCCCACTCACGATCGGAGGCATCCCCAGAGAACTCCTTCCCAGGGCTTCTTTTTTACTCCTCCCTCAACCTCACTCTCATTTGTTTCTCCATGGAATCCCAAACACTCCAAGGTTTTTTCTGTTGTATATATTTCTTAAATAGTGGGTAATGGAGTATGTTTACAAATATGAAAACATATTTTGTATAGGCTAGGCACATTTTAAAGATATTTTCTTCAAGGTATTAATTCCTCCACTACGGTGTAAATCGTTGTCAAGGAATTGACCTTCATGATACAAAACTTATTTCACAAAAATTCCAAGGTTACACTGTTTAGAATTTTTCAGGAGCATAAATCACAAGTGTAGTTATAAAACAAAATTAGTAGAAAGTAGGAAAGAAAGAAATCTCGTAGGAAAACTCTATGGATTAATTTTGTCCATCATATTTTTCATTACTCATTTGTAAAATAGTTGGAAGTATTTATAGACTTTCAAAGGTTGCAATCAAAAGTTGCATCTCTCTTCAAATGATGGAAGTTATAAATATTCCAAAGGTTGCATCTATTCATTGCAATGTTTCCCAATGGATGCCTTTACATGAAAAAGTACATACCTTTTCACATATTTCTTATTTTCCGTATTTATTTATTTATTTCTTTCTTTCTTTCGTGTATTATATAAAATATACTATATAATATATGCACAAATGAATCCCTGTCTAAAAATGATGTTATGACATGAGATGCAATAAATGTAAATCAATGCAATACACTATATTATATGTAAATATATATCTCCAACTTCCCAAAGGCTCAAAGGCTTCTCCCACTTCTCAAGTATATTCCCTTCTCCAAAAGGGAATCTTTACAACAAGATAAAAAAAAATAAAAGCAAAAAGGGACTCTTGCCTTCCGGAAACTTTCCCTGCCAGAGACTTCCGCCTTCTAAAGACTTCGCATCTTTCTGTGGACCTCCCCTCTTAGAGAGACATCCTCTCCTTCAGAATATTAAATTCTGCAAAGATCACACAATTGCAAGGGACCTAACTCCCACACTACTCCGGCTCCCTCGTAACCCGGGATTTTGGGAGCTTATGTTGGGGGTAAAATTGGTATTTTTCTATTTCATTTATTTAATTATCTTTAGTTAATTATTAGCATAGAAAAATCATCAATTGGCCAAGTCAACAAAAAGAGGCCCAACTCATCATAAAAGCTCACGAGGCTCAAAATATAATATCAGGCCATATATGCCTAATTCTATATATTTGGCCCATGTGGCCCACAGTCTCAGGTATAAATAGTCCATCCTTCATTAATTTTAATTAAGCACACTTTAGCTGCTGATTACTTTTTGTGCTTTGGATTATTCTCCTACACTCTGCTGACTTAAGCATCAACGGGGCTTCCCGGAACAACCCCAGGACCTTTCTAACCCTATTTGCATGTTGCATGCTGGTTCCCTACACGTGGATTGGACTTTGAACTGGAGTGAGATACATCATTTTGGATTTTCCTAACTCATAGTGAGATGCGCGGATTTTTGCAGCATCACATATGTTTATGTGATGTTATGTTCATAAAAAAGTTTTTTATATAAAAATAGTAATATTATTTTTATGCTGGAGCATAATGATCATCTGGAGTTTTGGAAGGGAATATCTATCCTGGAAAAGGTTTCCATCGAGTCTTGAAAGACATAATAATCCTAGAAGGCAAGTTTCCATGTGGTGGTCAAATAATTGAATGACGATGTCGACTGTGTATAAAGGGACAAGGCCAGTTTTGTCCATAAGATTAGTCATGTGCAACAAGTAGGGCTGCAAATGAACCAAGCCGCTCGTGAGTTATTCGGAGCTCGATTCGATAAAAAGCTCGTTCGAGTTCGTTTAATGAGGCTCGTTAAAATAAACGAATCAAACTCAAACTTAGAGATATTCGGTTCGTTAGCTCGTGAACAAGCTCGTTAGTAAGTTCGTGAATAGGCTCGATAGTAATCTCGTATAAATTGAACTAATAATTTGATTTTAATTTTAATTTTCATATTTTTACTTAAGATAATATAAAATTATTTCAATAAAGTTAATTTTTTGAATAAAATTATAAGTTTTAATAAATATATTATTAATTTTAAATATAAATAATTTTATTTTTGTAATAAATTGAAGAATATTTTAATTTTTAATTAATATTTACTAAGCTCGTTTAGGCTCGATAAGGCTCGAAAACGTTCGTGAGCCATCAACATGTTTGATAAATTCAGGCTCGAGTTTGACTCGATAATAAACGAGCCAAACTCAAACACTCAAAAGCTCGGCTCGGTTCAGTTAGATTGCAACCCTATGTGCAAGCTTAGAACAATATATATTAAGCTGCCACAATTTTAATTGAAAAATCAGTATCGCGCTAGCATCTAGAGATGAAATAATTTATATCTCGATTTTGCAACAAACTATTCCAAATTATTTAAATCTTACGAAAGGATTTATAATAAACAACATTCATTCAGTGTAGAAAATATTAAATATTAATTAACTATGATTAATGATTTTAAACAATTCATTCGTTTAACTAAAAAAACGAGTTATGTCGAAAATAGATTAAATGAAGTGAACCCCCTCCAATGCAACACTTTTTTTTGCGTTTAAATAGAGATCTCTATAGTGTTGCGTTAAATTTGAAGCAACACTGTGTATTTACGTTATCTTCATCTTTTTTTTTAAAATAGATTTAATATTATTTTGATGGGATAAAAAAATAATATAAATTCATCATTCAATTCTATATCTTATAATAATATTAATGTATTATTATTTTATATATCATAGTTGTTTTTATTAAAATTTAATTGTAATATTTTAGTATATATATTTATTTTATATAAGTATGTAATTATTTAAATAAATCTAATTATTTAGATTTATATTGTTCTTTATTATATATTACATGATCAAAATTATATATTTTAATAAGTTTAAATATTAAATACAAAATAATTGGAAAATAATTATGATAAAAAAGCAGTACATTACATTAAGATAAATTCCCCACATACACTTTCATAAAAGGAAAAAAAAAATTAGAATAATACTAACAAATACATTTTTCTAATAAAGTAACACTAATACATAATAATCTAATTAATAATCTGATAGATCGGCTTCAGATCCTTCAAGATCATGAAAATATTATCCAAATGTATCAGTGGTATTATGAGATCCCAAGTCTGGTTTTTAGTCCTTTTTTGCACAATCTTCGTTTGTTCCATTTCAAACCACTTGCATGCCTGAGAATTTGAGATTGGATTCAAATATTTTAACAAAATTTTATTTTATTTTGGTGGTTTAAGAAGATCCAATCTTTTCATTTTGTTTTATTCCCGTTTTTCAAGCATTTTCAATTTTTTCATCTGGACTTCATAATTATTTTATCGACCCTTGGAATTATTACTGAATAGTCAAGTTTCATTTTGGATAGCATTCACAATAGATGAAAGTCCTTCATTAGTTTTTCTCTTTAATTTGGCTTTTCCTACGCCAATAGGTCGTTGTGATAAAGTAGGGCAAACATTGTCATCACTTAAGTTGAGAGAAAAATGAAGACATCCCAGGTGATGCCGCCATGGAAAACTCTGGCTGTTGTGTATTTAGTGATAAAAAAAAAACCACCAACATTTGCAAACTTTTTAATATTCTTTAAAATAGGCCATACATGATCAAACTTAAATCATTTCTTGTAATTTTTGTCTTGTGCAAATAATTCCATATCTCGATTCAACTACCAAAAAAAACTTCGCTTAAAAGAAAAAATTAAAATGCATACTTAAACAAAATTAAATGCTCACAATATCCTACTCTGAAGCACCACTTGGATTAAGATTTTTAATTTGCCAAACAACCCCCCCTAAATTTGCTAACTGCCTAAAGGATAACTTTCATGCGATACTGCAATGATCTTCTGTTTCGTTCTTGTACAATGGTGTATGGTATTAGTGGAGTTGTAACATTCCTCCACTCGAGACCAAAATTAATCCTTAGATTGATTTATACCTATAATCGGATTTTGAGAAATATCGAGGTAGACATTACATATGTGTATATCTTCATTTTGATTATAAGAAGCACTTCTTGAGCGTGAAGCCGTTTGATGAAAGGATAAGAAAAAATGTATTATTAGATTTCAAAGAATACTTTGATGAGTGGTTTATAATCATTCATTACATGGTGTGATATTATAAGGCCATGAGACTGAAAATCTTGATTTGTAGATGACAAATGAATGGACAAGATTTGAGGAAATCCATCATACAGTAAAGATCAACTATTGTAGATTTCCTTATCTTATCTACTTGTAGATGACAATTGGAGGCTCAGGATATGAGGCAATCCATCATACGGCCATGATCAACCACTGGAGATTTCCTTATCTTATCATCTACTTGCATATGACAATTGGAAGGTCAAGATTTGAGGCAATTCATTTTACGGTCTAGATCAAATAACTCAAATTACCTTATCTTATCATCATTTATTATAAAAGTCAATCTAGTATTCATCAATTTGTTCATCATCCACCAGAAAACTCATTCAATGAATTTCAATAATGTCAGGCCATCTTATGTGCCATCTTCTATATCTTCATTCTCATATTTTAATGATGAGTTTATGCGTGAGCTTGAGGCTATTGATGTAGAAGATAAAATAATAACGCATATTGTGAAAAGAAACAACAACCTCCTAACTCAATTGCTCAACCATCAGGATGTTCAAGCTACTCGTAGAGGCTTAATTCCTAGTCATATAGTAATCAATCGCGATCACATAAGTTGATGATCGTAATTTGTTCAATGATTATTTTGCTGAAAATCCAAGATACGATGAAACAACATTCTGCAGATGATTTCGACTGTCTCGAAACTTATTCCTTCGCATTGTTGATGCTGTGAAATATCATAACAACTTCATACAAAGAAGTAATGTGCTTGGTAGGCTTGGATTGTCTACATTTCAAAAAATTATAGTTGCATTTCGGATGCTAGCATATACTCTACCAGCAGATGCTACAAATGAGTACATCAAAATAGGGGAGTCTACTGCAATTGAGTGTATGAAACGATTTTGTCATGATATTGTTGAGGTGTTTGCTGAACAATATCCAAGATCACCTACTGTTAATGATGTAGGTAGACTACTTCACATTGGTAAGCAATATGGCTTCCCAGGAATGTTGGGTAGTTTAGATTGTATACATTGGTGATGGAAAAATTGTCCAACCGCATGGGCAGGACAATACGCTAGTCGAAGTGGTGTTGTTAGCGGTGTTTGATTTCCTCGAAAAATGGACAGAATAATGGGACATAAATTTAAGTCGAAGCGAGAATTAGATTCTATATCCGCAAGACAAAATTGCCCAATACAAAGTGCTAACGGTTCTAGGCAATACTCACTAAGATACGACGACTTTCAAGTTTGACTTAGCAGCACCTTGCAAAAGTCGAACTTACAGCGAACATAAACGTATTTCAGAACTTTCAAAGTTACAGACAAGAGAGACATAGACAATATGCTAAAATGCAAATTGAATAGGATATTTCAGATGCAAAATTGAGTTCTCGGGGACTCATATTTATAGAATTTCGGGCGCCTCTTCAGACTGGGTGCAACTCCTGGTTAGGATCGACCAGGACTATCAGATCGCACCTTGTGATCAACAATTACGATCTAATGGTCCATATCGCATCCAACCAAAGGTACAATCCTCTGGCACGCACCCCTGTACACTGAACAATTATCTCCAATCATGGTGCCCTGTCAGCGAACAAACACGTCCAATCAGTGCCACTGCGTGCCACGTGTCTCCATACGGACGACTCTGCCAAGTACATGCCACCTGGGCTGTCCTGCCATGTCAGCGAGCCACTAGACCGAACCCTGGATCAAATTTTCAAAAATTTAAGGCTCCTCAAAGCTCCTCATGATGATGTGTACGTGCGAAGTACGTCTCTAAAGCACCCAATGTGACTAAGTGCTATGTGCAGGGGCCCGACTTCGGCTCGGACTGTGCTACACACCATTCTTGGTGCTATTTGAGCTAGCCAAAGGCTAGTCAAATGACTTGGTCCACTAGAGTGTACCATAACGAGCTACACATGGTTACTTCTTATTAGTGGTGAAACTCTATATAAACAAGGAGTAGGTCTCCTGTCAGACCGTCTGACGGATCCTAATCCGTTAGACGGATCCAAAAACCCTAACCCGTCTTTCCATATGGGTTAAACTAAAATGCAAATTCAATTCTTCTGTGACCCATCTACTCTCGGTTGCCTCTTTCTCTCTCTCACAATCTCATTAGCTTGTAGAAGAAGAAGAATTCAACAGAGAAGAAAAAGTAGCAAAACTAATACGGGAAGAATTCAAAAGAGAAGAAAAGAAGTCTCCTAAATTAGGGCTCCCTGCACGCGGGCGACTGCCTGCTAGGCTCATACGCCACGCGGAGGCGGCCGTGGTGGCACACGACGTCGCATTCTACTGTCTCTGAGGAGATTCGTCGCCGCAAAATCTCATTTTTTTGCAGCAACACCAGAGTAATACATGTCAGCAAAATGGTGAATCAAGCGATTATTGGTCGCGAAGAAACGACCAGGAATATCTCAACATTTCAGTGGAAGATTATTTTTAGTTACGGTCCGTGAAAATTCAGCAAGTGAATTTTTTTTCCTATGAACATTATCCCATGAAAATTCTTTGTTTTCTTTTGTATGGTCAATCTATCTGGCTTTCATACAAATTATGTTAGAGTTGGCAGAACTTCTGTAATACATGATGGACTATAAGATTTTTAGTTGATTTAAAAAACAGAGAAGAAAGAATTCAACAGGGAAGAAAAAATAGCAAAGAAAAAGCCAATACTTTTTAGGTGATCTGCTAATACTTTTAAGTGGGACAACTAATACTTTTTATTAGAAGAATTAATACTTTTCAGGGAAATTACAAAAAATACTTTTAGGAAAAAAACTAATATTTTTCTGGGGTAACTACTAATACATTTTATGGGGACGAGTAATACTTTCGACGGTAAAACTATACTTTTTTGGGATAACTATTAAATATTTTTAAGTGAATTACGTGCTAATACTTTTCTGATAGACTATTAATATTTTTTAGATGAAAACCTAATACCTTTTAGCGGTCTCGTGATATTACATTTCACAAGAACTGCTAATACATTTTAGAAGGACGACTAATACTTTTCGAAGATCGTTAATACATTCCAAGAAAAAAAAAATTAATTATATTCAGGAAACTACTAATACATTTCGGAAAGAATCGCTAATACATTTTAGAATGACGACTAATACTTTTCGTAGGACTATTAATACATTTCGGAGAAATTTTTAATTATATTCAGGAAACTACTAATACATTTCGTAAGAACTCCTAATATATTTTAGAAGGACGGCTAATACTTTTCGTAAGATCATTAATACATTTCGGGAAAAAAATTTAATTATATTCGAGGAACTACTAATACTTTTTCGAGGAACTACTAATACTTTTTGAGGGACTGCTAATACATTTTATGAGTATATTCAGGGAAAATACTAAAAAACTCTTCAGGGAACTACTAATACATTTCGGAAAATCGCTAATACTTTTTAGAAGGACGACTAATACTTTTCAGAAGTAATGTTAATACCGATGGTCCCTGAAAATTACTAAACACTGCTACTAATATTACGAAAATGCCACCGGGTCCGCGGGTCAAATCCGTCTAACGGTTCAAACCCGTTAGACGGTCTGATAGGAGTTTTTTTGATAAACAAGTCAAGAATTTAATATATTTTTCATGTGGGATATGCAATTCCATATTCCCACCCTTTTATATTCCATATATAAAAGGCATTTAAGTGGCTAACTTTATGCATTAATTTCTCATTCACATGAAATTAATTTTTAGAAATTCAAGATGCTAAATTCATCTACCCCGGTGTATATTACCAAAGACGTACCTACACTACCCATTATGGGGGCACGTGCCCCCATAGGTTTTTTTATTTATTATTTATTATTTATATAACATTATTTGTTTAAAAATATAAATTTTATGCACAAAGTGTTGTACAATATTTTTTTAAAAATGTTATATACTATTATAACATTGTATATATAATATAATATTAGGTTAAGTGTGCCCAAAAATGCAACACTGATAACATTATAATTTTTAAAAGTGTTATAATTTATAGATCAAAATTGTTAAATTATATTATTTAAAGATATTTTTAATAGTGTTATATAACATTATAATGTTATATGAATTTTTAGAAGTTATATGCTAATTAGATTTAAAAAGCAAAGTGTGCCTCCATTAAATAATTTTTATGTAATTTATAATATGTTTATTTTGTGCCCCCGTTGTAACAAGTTTCTGGATCCGTCACTGTATATTACGATTATATTATTTATTTCTCAAAACAAATAAATGATCTCACTTAAACAACTGGTCAAAATTGGGTCAAAATCCAATTTATAAAAACCAATTTCCAACAAGTGGAAGCCCAACAATTATTTTCGAAGTCGTCGCGGACTATGATCTTTGGATTTGGCATGCATACTTCGGTATGCCCGGATCTAATAATGACATCAATATTTTGCAGGAATTTCGTCTCTTTTCCAACCTAGCCAAAGGTATTGCTCCTCCCGCGAATTACATTATTCAATGTAAAGAATATAATATAGGTTATTACTTAGCAGATAATATATATCTAAAATGTTCAATTCTTGTGCAAACTATCCATGACCCACGTGGTCTAAAAAAGAAATATTTCGCAATGAAACAAGAAGCATGTAAAAAAGACATAGAACGTGAATTCGGAGTTCTACAAGCACGATTTGCAATTATAGTTGCACCAGCACATTTTTTGAAAAAAAAAATAATTTACAGAATATAGTGTTTGCATGTGTAATAATGCACAACATGATTGTTGAGGATGAACGTGATTTTGATGCACCAATTCATGATCTGATGGAAATGCCAACTCCATATGTAGAAATGGCGGTGGATGATAATATCCTATTTCAACAATTTATTACTCGGCCTAAACGAATCAATGATAGAGAAGCTCATATCGCACTTCAGAATACATTAATTGCTCATTAGTGGGATGAGTGCACCAATTCAGATAATTAAATAGTCATCATCTTGTAATTTATTAATTGTCTATTGTGGTTGTATATTAATAATTTATTCACTAATTTTATAACGTTCGTTGTTGCATTTTTATTTCTCTATAAATTTTTATTACATATTATTATACAACACAAACTAAATATAATAATAACATATATAGTAATAAAAACTTTTCTTAAATTAAATAAATATGCATTTTGTAGCCAAATATTAATATATATTGGATTTTTAATAAAATAATTTTTGTCTTGAAATAATAAGGAATATTCATGAAATATTTCTTTTAGTGCAAAATTTAAAGTACATGTGTTGGAGATGATTTTTAAGTTTGGTGCAGAAATTGTACTATTTTAGTAAAAAACTGCACTAAAATAAAACTGTGGGTCGGAGATGGGCATAAGACCATCTCCAACAATACTTTAAATTAGCGTCCAGTGCCAAAGAGCTCCTCCAGCAATGCGCCAAACTTGGTGTTATTTTGGTGTCATATTTTAGTGTATTTATATATGTAATATAATATTATTTATTATCCTAATTATATATTTGCTTCTCGTAAATAGTTTTAATAAAATTTGATTATTAAATTTATAATCTTATTTTTCATATAAATTATAAGAATATAAAATTCAGTTAATATTACATTAAATAAAATTACATATGTAATTTTATTTTAAAAAATTAATAAAAATCAAAATTAAATAAATAAAATAAAGAATAGTATGGGATGTTCTTTCTTTTAATTTTGTATTTAATTAAAGTTTACATGTTGTTTTGAATTTGATTAATTTTAAAAATAAAAAAATTTAATAAATTTTATATTAAACAAAATTACACATGTAATATGATTATCAATTATAAAGTAATAAAAATCAATATTAAATGAATAAAATAAGACATCTTATGCAATATTCTTTTTAGTGCAAAAAAGTAGTGCAAACTGCTGGAGATGAAGTACAGATTCTGCACCAAAATAATGTAGATTTTGCATTAAAATAGTACAAACTACTGGAGTTGGTCAAAGTAATCAAACTCACATTAAAAAAATTTGGATAAACAAATTCTCAGAATAGTTTAAATAACTTGAATAAAATATTGTATTATCATATAAATTTGAAATACCATCTATATCTATAATAAATAGTAATGTGAGTCATAGACTCCTCGGGCTGAAAGAACCAAATTATTTAATGCTCGACTCGAGATCAATTGTCCAAAGCTTGTTTGAGCTCGGTTCGTTAGTATAACAAATCAAGCTTGGACATATTTTTTTGTTTAATGGATTGTAAAGTTCGGCTCGAGCTCGACTCAATTAGTAAAAAAGAAAAAATATGCGTAAAAATATCAAGCTACTCGAGCTCGATTCATGTTTTGATTCACTAAAGCTCGTGCAAAGTCGGCTTGATTAATAATTGATTCTGCTGAAAATCAAAACAACTCACTCTAAGTCAATGTATTCTGAGTTAAGGTATTTGGCGCTCGTCTAATGATTACTCTACGTGAAGAAAATCGGCCTGCAACTTGCAAACAATGTTAGAAGGGTTATAAGGTTATCCAAGAGAAGCTTATCCAATGCTTAAGTCAGTAATAGCTATAAGAAAATTCATATGGCTCATGTGGGCTTGTTTTAGCGAGTTGGACCTTATTATAGGCTTTTTTTAATAAGCTGACCCAAATATTAATTCTCATGACTATTAATTAATAAAATTTCATTAAATAAAGAATTAAATATATTAAAAGGTGAATGACAATTGTACCCCTTAACAATAGTTATATCAAATTCAAACAAAAAAGTTTAAAGCTCGATTATATTCGAATAAGTTTGAACAATATTACGTCAGTTCTACTCGATTAATTTACACACCTTTAAGTGACAAAACCTCTCGAAAGTTGTTCCTAATATAGGGATTCATTTCTAATTTTTATTATTTTTAATTAAATTATAACATACTAGTTATTTTACTATTATTTCAATACACATATATAAAAGTGTTCTAATAATACAATTTCTATTATCAGTTTTCAAACATAAATGCATTATTTTATAGAATAATTAAAAAAAATTGTTGATATATTCTCGAATTAATCGTGAGTAATAATGACAGATTTTGATGTAGATGAGTCGAATATTTTCTAGTTTATTGTAAACTAGAATAACACCCGTGTGTTACACGGGATTTATCAGAAAATAAAATATTGATGTGTAAATTTATTTTTGATAGCCACAACAGATTCAAAATACTAATTAAAAACACTAAAAAATCAAAATTTGGAAGAGTGTCATATAAATCTTCACTTCAAATTCCGAAAAACTTCTTCATAAACTATATTATATGTTCTATTTCCAAGCGTACCTGCATTATGTTTGGCATTTAAAGAACCACTTAATTAATTGTCATAATTTTATTAAACAAAAGTCTTCAATAAAAAAAATATTTATTATTTTTAATTTCTGTAAGATTTAAATAGGTGAACATATACCATTTGCACACAATGTAGCTTGGTAAAATCAAGCCAATTTAAATTCACATGATATTTAATAAGTTTTTATTTTGTGTATTTGCTTGTCAAAATGACGCAAATATTTAATTATTTAATTATATTATTACAACTATTTTTACATTAATGTTTTATTAATTAACAGAATAATACAATGGTTGATATATAGGTGCATTTGAAAATCACTTAGTTAATTCTGCTAATTTTATTAACAAATAATTTTCAATTTTATTAAGGAATTAATTTGCAATATGAGTATCCTTGATTTTTGGGATTATTATTTATTTTGTAGATTTCCTAATTATAATTAAAAGTTGATTAATTATTCATTTATATATGGAAATACATACGTATATGATGTATTACTATGTGTATTTGTGTATATATGCCTTTCCAATTTGTCAATCTTTCTAAGCCAGATGTCAATCTTCAAATTAGTATTTAATTAGTAGTTATATACGGAAAATCAATTTATCCAAAAATAATCCAGTTTATAATTGGAAGAATAAGGTGTTGACGTGGTTTTGCCACACGTGGCTTAAATGTGAAGCCAACACGTGGATTTGGAAGAATTAGGTGTTGATATCCAACACGTTTTTTTTTAGTATATAGGGTTGATTATACTCAAATATTCAAATTATTATATGTATATGTACTGTTATTGAAATAAAAAGATAGCCGAATGGGGGTATTTTCGTAATTGACATATCACTATGTCTCCTAGGGTTTAAAACTTCCCCATATATATTGTTACATCACTTCCTCCCAGTTGTACCATCTTCACTCTCAAGGCCGACACAGCAAAACCCCAGAAATCTCCATTTTTTTCTCTCTAAGGTAACCCTCGACGCGATTAGCATATTTATATTTATATGTATATGTACTGTTTTTGAAATAATTTGTTTTTCGTTGTTATATAACTCAGTGTTCGTGTTTCAGAAATGGCGACGGTGCCAGGGCAGCTCATATGGGAGATCGTGAAGAAAAACAATTCATTTTTGGTGAAAGAGTTCGGAAATGGAACTGCTAGCGTTAAGTTCAGCAAGGAGCCTAACAATCTCTACAACTTGCACTCCTTCAAGCACTCAGGTTAATTTTTCAATTGATTTTTTAGACTGTTTTCTCTACCATTTACTCGATTTATTTGAGCTTTGTGGTCAAATGTGTTATTCTGGAATTAGTGATCGGCTAGGTTTGAGAACATGATTTCGGATCAATTATCGCTTGGTTGCAGTTATGTATAAAAGAAAAAAGAGGATTAATGTATTCTCGTATTTTTAACTGCTGCAGAATTTACCTTGTAAATGATCTTGATGTTGGTAATACATTTTATTTATTTATGGGATTGATTTTTATTTGCGTTGAGTAAGATAACAGAGTTAGGCTGAAGTAAAAATTCACCTGATGTTTGAGTAATCGTATTAGAGGTTCTTTATTTTCGTTCACTTGATGTCAATTTTCACTCTATGGCATGATAATGGATTATTATTTATAGGGTTGGCAAACAAAAAAACGGTGACCATTCAACCTGGCAAGGATCAGTCTGTGCTCCTTGCCACAACAAAGACAAAGAAGCAGAACAAACCCGCCAGTTTGCTAAACAAATCCCTCATGAAGAAAGAGTTTCACCGCATGGCCAAGGCTGTCTCAAACCAAGTATAATTCTTTATGTTTTATTTATCTGCTCTATTGCTGCCATATTAGCACTGAGAAGTATTTTATTGCTATAATAATACTGGTAATTAGTTTATCTATTCATGATTAAGAATCTTGTGCTATGTAACTGCAATTCATTCTGTATGATACGATACTTAAGTGTTGGTGGTACTCATAACTGAGGCTTGGACTTCTCTTTTATATATGTTTAAATTCTTTTGTCGAGATCCATATGCAGTCTGCCTGGCCAGACACTTGGATAATTGCTTATTTGTTTTGGCTAGGCAATGGGTCATGTCTTAACATTGGTTTATTTTTCTGCTCGTTTTGCTGCTATGTTAGCACTGAGAATAATAAGTTTATTGCTACAATAATGCTGGGAATTAGATCATCTAGTCATGATTAAGCTCTTTGTGCTGACTGCTGACTATGTTTACCAATTCATTCTGTACGTATAAATAAGACTTTAACTTCTCAATTATATCCGTCATAAGTTCTCTTGTCTAGATCAATATGCAATTGCCCAACCAAATACTTTGATAATTGCTGAATTTGTTTTGACTGGCAATGAATCATTTATTTGTATTTTTCCCCTAAATTTCATCATTGGGTTTTTTACTTGATGCCTTTTTTTCAACCGTTGATCACATATTGACTGTGCTTTTGTTGAGTGAAGGTGGCGGATAACTACTACAGGCCTGACCTGAAGAAGGCAGCCCTTGCTAGATTGAGTGCTGTGAACCGAAGCCTCAAGGTTGCCAAGTCTGGTGTCAAGAAGAACAGACAAGCTTGAGTTTGAAGTAGCAGATGTATTGGCTTGCGCTGTTGTTTATTGTCTTTCGGAGCACCTGTGTGCGAAATAGAGTACAAAACTTCTGCATTTTTTTCTTTTCACCAAATTTAGCTTAAGTTATGGCATCTTATTTTTGGACCCAAATAGATGTTAATCTACTTTTACTTTCTTTTTTAACATCGGCTGAGTGTTGAATCCATTTGATTTGTTAATGCTGTCATGTGAGAATTTTGATGCTCTTAATCATTGGATGCATTTAATTATCCATTTTTCCTAAATGGTCCGGTTGTATCTTATAAGTTCCTATATCTTATATATGTATTTAAAGCTTACACGGGTAGTATATCTTATTTTCAAAAAGTAACTGTGATTACAAGACTGGATTACTCAATGATTTTGTTGGGTTTGGCACGAATCATAGTAAAATAACTTCTTGTATTCATGTTAAATATTAAAAAAAACTTTTTTTTGGTTGTAAGACGCAAAAATCAACATAATTTCCTTTTTGTCGTAGCAAATCTACTATCTACTATCTACTACTATCTTAAAAAGCCGAATGTTTCTGCAAAAATATGACGAGACTAAAATGCCCTCACTTTAATATTAAATTGAATGGTAAAGAAGTAATTTAAAGTTGGATAGATTTCTACAAACATGTCTCTTCAATTCCCAAGCCCTCTCCCAATTCTGATAGACCGTTCCTTGAGATTTTTCAATGGGTGAGGGCCGACTTCCCTGAGAAGAAGAAGCAGATGCAATGTCAAATTTACATGGCAGTCTCCCAATTTCGGTGGTTGGATTTTATCCCCCCCTTCAATTGACACAAAGTCAGTTTCACCCAAACCAACAAAGAACTCTCTGATTTGGTAGATAAGAGCTATCCTTGGATTTCATTACAGACACTAATTTTAGGTAGGGATTTATCCTTTAATCCCTTCCCAAAAACTAAGGTGAGAATTTTGCAATTTAACAAATCACGTTATAAGTATCGACCATCTTTTAGATTGTGGTTGCCAAATTTTTACAGTTTCTATCATTGTTCCTTTGGTGCTATTGAATTATTTATTATATCTTTGTAAATTTATTGACATCAAATAATCCAAATCGTAGTTATCCAGTTAATATGCAGTAATTATGCTGGTTCTCCTGTTTTTTAGTTTTTTCTTTTGCTTTTGTTTTTGTTTCTTTTGTTTCTTATATGTTTTGTTCTTTTTCTTTTTTTTTCCTTTTTTTTTGGGAGAGGTGGGTTAATAGTAGTACATATATATGGAAAGGACAACGATTAGATTGATGGGATTCTTGTATAAAATTATTACTATTGATTCGTGAGAAAACACAGAATCTGGTACCTATATCTACAATCTACAATTACAACTATCGTAAAAGAGCGAATGTTTCTGTCAAAGTCTTGTATTCTATTCTTGTTGTTGTTAAAACATGATGTTGTAGAGCTTGTAAAAGATCTCTTCCGTGTTTAATGGTGTTAGCTTCCTGTCTGTTTGATGTATGTGTTATTATATGCTTAACCATAATTTTTGTTGATAGTCATAATTGATTCACTGAATATTATATGTTGCTTTGAAGAAACTGCTAATTTCGGTGTTGTACAATAATTTATGTTGTTTTACTAGCAGTAGTTGATTCTTGCTATACACGTGGGTTTTTGCAAAGCTAAATATAGCTTCTGTTATGGCATCTGTTGATTTTTTTTTTTTAATTTGTCTTCTTTTATAATCAATTATGTATCTTTTAGACACACATTTCCCTCCTGCTCATATCATGTTCCTGCAAAAACTACAAAGATGTCATTATGCTATAATGATGATAGCAGATAGTATTAAAATATAACTGAATGACCATCTGTGTTATTTGGTGGATGGTGGTAGGAGTGATATAAATAGATGGTAATGAGTATGATTCAGAAACTTGAGGGAAAAAGAGCTGCTAAAAGAAATCCTCCAGGAATGAATAACCGATATTATAATATTCCCTCATGATTTAGCATTTTATTGGGTTACAACGTCTCTATTAAGTTGTGGTATCCTATTTGTAATAGGACTTATTTCAATCATTTATGTAATTAAGTAAACGTTTTAACTTTATTTGAAAGATGTCATGGAGTTTTATTTCTATCTTGTTTCTGTTAGCACTTATCAAATATATCTCCAATTTTCATTATTAGTTCTGAAAAAGGATAAAGTTTTTCTTGAGTTGTCTTTCCAAAATTAACTTTTTAAAGTTCCAGCTATTCATTGAATGTGATTCACATACATGCCATTCATTCTCTTCATATGGAATATGACATTAATATAATTATATTTCTGCTATGATTATTTAATGTTCTGTCAATTCAAGGTTTTTCCATTGCTCATAACTTTTGTACATAATGCAGGTAGATCAAATAATAGTGTTTCTCAGGAAGGGGAAGATACTGAATCCAGAAGTATGTCATAACTGGTTATTCATCCTTTTCTAATGGTTGAGCCACATCCTTTGAATTGTGTTGTAATTCAATATAATATTTTTTGGTAGGTTTGTATTCTAAACCAACTACAGCTAAGTGATATTAAAATGTGAATTTGATGCTTGCTTTAGACTATTAATTACATTTCTCTCATTTATTTCGGTATTAAAATGTGTCTCCTCATCTATGCACATTTACTCTGGCATATGTTCTAATTATGTGCCACTATATGATGCAGTGTTTTCATAGGGATCTTGCATTTATCTTGATGTTTATGTCCCTTGAACCTCTGACTTGTAGCTTGTTGATGAACGGTACTGTCCCCCCCTCCCCCCAAATATAGCTTATCTGTGAAGCATTATTATATATGCCCTTAAGGTTTTGCAAGTGATTATTGTAGATCTTAATATAGGTACATGAGTGTCATCTAAGCAAGTTGTACCTTTAAAGAAGGATATTTTGGGGGAAAAAGAATCAATACATTGCATGCAAGGAGTGCTAACATAGTTTTAGATTATATGAAAAAAGATTCATTGTCTATGTGAATCAAATAAATGAAACTTGTGGATTCTGAGATTGTTGCTGGAAATCCGATCTGAAGAAAATTATCATTAATTGAACTCGACCCTGTTTTTCATGTTATATTTATGGAAATAGTTGAATTATGGAAGTAAAGATAATATAAGGTCATTTAATTTGGTGGCCAGATAGCACTGAAAATTTTATTCTGTGATGGATTTAACATTAAGCTTCACTCTATTTTATAGCAGATAACTTCAGCACTAAAAGTGAAGATAATACACTTTACCATACTTCTATTGGTCGTACTTGTGAAGACTGATATCCAAGTTGTACTTGCGTCATGTCGGTCAGATTGTGTTTCTTACGGTTAAAAGAAGCTACTGTTCCACTCCAAAATGAAAAGGAAGAAGCTATTGTTGAGAGCTTGCTGGATTTCTTTGGTTCGGAAAAAATTGTATGATTGTAGTTTTTTACTGGTGGTAATGACCTTGACTAAAACTGTGAGACTGTGGATGATTACTTTGGGTTGTGATTGCCCTCAGTCTTTGCATGTAGTTTTTCATGACTTACATATCTCTTGGCAAAGAAATAAATATTTATTTTGATTTCTTTTTTGTTATCATTTGATTTGAACATTACAGGCTTTGCCATCTGCCATCGAGGTTGAAGACAAAAGAACTGGTAGATATTAAATTTAATGATTCATTCCACTGCTATGGAATCTTTTAACTTATACAAACTGAAATTTAATTGCAATGCTCTTTAAAAATTGAAGCCTTCGAAGAAGAAGTTATAATAGACCAAATAAACTAGTCGATTTTCTCTGGTAACCTTCGCCATGATGATCATGACAAGACTCGCAATTTGTTGGGCATTATTTGATGGAAGCAACTTCAGAGTTCGTAGCAAGCGTTTCTGTTATGACAAATCAAATGTAATTAACATTGTTGGTTTAGTGCAGATACATCTTGGTTATATTTTAGACAACCTAAATATTCTTGACTTAATCTTACATAATTTCTGCAACATATTTTTGAAGATTCCTGCAAGTAAACATCTTATGGATCTTGTCACTGTAGATTGGTTCAAAGATACTAAAAGAATGGACCATGTTACCAGACGCAGTGGTTGTGCAGAACAGGTAAGTTTCTCTAGGGTCGTCTGCATTCCCTCATTTACTCTGCTCTCTTTTTTGATCCTACAATTTTCCAAAAATATTCATTCCAAATTTGGCTAATTTTTTAATTGTTTCATGGTAACTTTGAATTATTACAAATAACACTGTTTGTTGAACCGAAGACGAGTGTTTGTTTTTATCACTGGTTTTTTGCAGTCTTCCGGAAGATGTTAATGTTGATTCTAAAGTTTATGATGCCACTTTGTTCTTTTTACAGATGGGAGCAGTGAAACTGCATGATAAAACTACTGAAGTTAATTCTTCGGCAGGATACTCTAAACATGAGATATTTGAATTTAGGTAGCAGCTCAATAAGTCATATGAAAAGCAATAAGTCATATGTAAAGTAGCTCAACAGAATCACTGAGATGGTAATTTTGGTTTCTTGTCGATAGTAAATTATTACTTGGCACATGCATGCTCACTCTACTACCCTTAAGTTTTTTACGTGCTTGACATGAGAGAAACCATTAACAGACGTCGAATGCTAATAGTGAAATTTGTTTTTGTACTTAGAGGAAAGTTTTTTGATTTTGTGAATAATGTTCTTTTGTATGTAGAGCGTAAGCTCAGAGATTAATTTGTTTTTGTACTCAGAGGAAAGTTTTTTGTACTTAGAGGAAAGTTTTTTGATTTTGTGAATAATGTTCTTTTGTATGTCGAGCGTAAGCTCAGAGATTAATTTGATGTACTAACATTATTGGTATGCACTGAAATTTATATTATATTAGTTGGGAAAGAATTTATGTTTGACGTGATGACGCATTTGAATATTCGAGGTTTTAAAAGAGAATTTAAATTTATAAGAGGTTTATTTCTTCATTAGATTTGTTATATTCAGCTAGAACTGAAATTGCGAGTTTTCATCTTTATGTCATTGCCACAATGTTTGGATTGGATGTATGTTTTTCTTTGTAGTAAGTGCAACACCTTAAGCTCAATGTTGCACGGTATTTGGACTTCTTTGTAGGATTTTTTGGTTAATTTGACTTAATTGTCCTAATACTCTTGTCCTCAAGGGCAGTGAATTTATATTAGTCTTGAACTTTACATTTCGTTAGGATAGGAGTTAGTGTCAATATGCAACATGATTAGGTTTCAAAATTTAATTATAAGGAGCATGAAGATTAAGACGGATATTTCTTTTGCTTTCATGATTTTTGTTTGCATTGTCTTTTTTAAATTAGGGCTGATGACTAGGACCAAAACTCAAATAAAAATCTTATATTCAAAAAGTTAAACTTGATCATTTAAATAAGCATAGATATTTGCATTATCAAATTATACCAATCATTTGGATGAGAATGTACTTGACATGGGAATAAGCATTCCACTACAAATTTATTCCAGCATAACAATCATGAAGGATTAAACTCGATCATTTTGTTCAGCTTCATATCTGAAAATGTGAAAATTAGATGAACTAACGTATAGTTCTCCAACAATTAATCAAGTATTCAAGTTATGGTTGTATGGGTTAAAGGAAGTAATATTAACACAATATTTGAATGAGACATTGTAGTCCACGCTGCTTTGAGCTGGGATACAGACATATAATAAAATATTGTTTAATTAGGCATTTTTGAAGTTACATAAGGGATCTAATTTGGTATTGGAATTGCTATGTTTTGATGTTCTTTCTTCAGGGTATATAATTGACAATGTAAAAGTGGATTATGTGTTTTTGTTTTCAATGTTTTTTTGAGTTCATATCTTGGGAGGAGATAGGTGATAGGAATCGAATTCCAGTACTCTGGTTCGGGCTTGAGAGTCAGGGCCGGCCCTGAATTTTCAGAGGGTCCTTGGCGATAAAAGAAAAAAGGGCCTCTATAAAAAAAATACAATAAAAAACTCCCCGCTTCAATAATAAACATATTTTTCATCATCTAGAATATTTAACGAGTGCAACACCTACAAAGACAAAAAAAAAATATAAATAGTCATTGAAAAAAATTGGATCTTCAAGAATTTTGAGAAGCAAAATCATCAATCAGATAATCAAAATCAAAATTTTCCAACGTCTTATTTTCAATATATAAAATTGTATTTTGAAAAGAAACATGAGCTTTTTTCTTATTAATTTGTCCACTATTATTTCCTCGGTAATTGAATCCCACAATATCAACCATCTCATAGCAACTGTTCAGATAATCTAATTATGATGCTGAAAAATAAATCCAGCAACTCAAAATTCTGCCGAACATTGATTGTTGAAAGCTCGTTTTAGCTCAAATTCAACTTAGCAACCAAGTCTGAAGACTTCTGTACCAATTTTAATAAGATACTAAAAAAATGAAAAACAATGAAAAATACCAAACATACACGAAAGTGGTGAGCTGAGCCAGAAAGAAGGGGTAAAATACTCATTCAATAAATGTTATTCCTAATAATTCCTAATAAAAAAATGAAAATACACTAGAAATGAAAGATTAGATGATCTAGTTCACATACCGGACGTCTACGTTCCCTGCGTGATACAGGAGGGAGACGATTGACTTCGTCGAGGCTTGGGAACTGGATTTAATTGAAATCATATTGTTCAATAAACACATTAAGCATCTAACTATAAAATACAATACACTTTCAGGATATTTTCTTCTTAGTGTGGCTGACTTCATTTTTGTTGTGCTTCAAAAATAAACAAAAACAAACTCACGAAACCTTTACCTAAAATCGCAAAATAATAATCAGTCGTCGATTATAGAACAACTCCATCTCCGACTATTGAACGGTGACGAGTGCGCCTTTTAATTTTGTTCTCTCCTCTTTTACTCTTCGGGTGAGGCTAACAGCACCGAGAAGCGGCAAATTGGCGGTGGTCGGCGGCTCGTGTGACGGAGAAGGACGGGGACGTACGGACTTGGGGAAGATGATGATGTTTGGATTGGAGCTTGAATATTGGGGACTTTGAGTTTTGACGGGGAGGAATGAAACCCAGTTGATGACGATGATGATGATGTTAGGGTTTGGAAATAATTAATTAACCTAAAACTAATTAAAAAATAAAAAAAAACTTTAAGTATCGAAATAAGACGATGTGGTCAACAACCTTTTGAATTATTGGTTTTATTTAATCAAATATAGTATAATTTTGATTATTATTGCTAACTTTATATTATCGCAATTATTATTTTTATTTAATCAAAATAGTATAATATGAAAAATTAAAGAAATAACACTTGAATGTAAATTTGGACGTGAAAGGTTATATGCATACTAATATAAAAGGTCTATGTAACATCTGGGGCCCTTAGAACCGGGGGCCCTAGGCGGTCGCCCTCGATGACTATTCTCAGGACCGGTCCTGTTGAGAGTCTCAATCACTCGAGAACTATCCAATTCTCATCAAGTAGATTATGTGTTATCAGGATGTGATGGTTCATTGCATGAGTTTTTGGATCCATAAGGTTTTCATTATGTTTCACCCATTGAAATTTCTTTCATAAAATAAAAGTTTCTAATCTTGCATATTTATATTCAATGTACGATATGAACAATATTTATAATAATACTAAATTAAATTAAAATTATATTAATAATTTATTTTAAATTAAATTAGTAAAATTATATGGTTTACGTGCGACGCACGTGCATCTTACTAATTAACAAAATGGCGCAGTAAAATTATGGTTTTTGTGTCAAAATTGGCGACATATAGTGTCGGCTCCAACCTTTTGTCTTGATTTTCTTTTCATCGATTTTGGTATTCTGCACTAGTTGCTAGGGAAAATTGCAAAATTGGTCCTATAACTATAAACAGTTTGCAATTTCGGTCCTGTAACTATTGAGTTGCAAAATCGGTCCTGTAAGTTTGAAAGTTTTTGCAAAATTGGTCTTATATGTTTTATACCTAAGCAATTTCGGTCCTGTAAGTTTGAGTTGTTGCAAAATTGGTCCCTGGGTTATTTCATATTTTCAAAATACCAAGAATACCCTTATGCACATAATCGGGTTATTTGACTAAGTGATTTGCCTAAAATGGTATCGAGCCCGGTTTATTAAGAACTTTAAGTTATATTTATTATTTTATATAATTAACAATTGGTGAGGAGAATTTTATTCGAGAAAATGGATCTGGACGAGTGTCCAAGATGTCAAATCTTGTCGATGTATGCACAAGAACACCAGACAAGATAACATATTGGGATAATCAATATGTTGAAAAAGAACTCAGAGAGCGATAGGAAAACCTTGAGACAATGCGGAAAATAAGCAAAGATATTGTCCGGTATCACTTCGCCCGCGAGTACCCGCCCTGCCCTGCCTAGAATTTTTAATTTTAAAATATATTTTAATATATATTGCATATTTATGTATTCTTATATTATATTTAATATTTATAAATTGATAATAATAAATTTTATAAATAATATTTTATAAATATATTTTTTTTATTTTTTTTATTTAATTTAAAACGAGTCAGAACGGGTCAAGTCGCCTGCCCGCCTGAGACACTGTGGCGGTCGATCCGCCGCCGCCGTGTTCTAGGCACGGGACGGGTCTGGGTCCTGGCCAACCCACCCCTACCTGCCTCATTGTCATCCCTATAAAATTGCTAACTTTAGAACGATAAAGGACCAAAAATGCTATTTAACCAAAAGGGCAAAATTATTCAGGACCAAAATTGCAACTTTTAAAGATACTAGTAAGGTGAACGTGCGTTGCACGTGATCCAAATAATTTTAGTAATTTAATTAAAAATATAATCTTAATTAGTTACAATTATTATTGAATAAACTATTTTGAATTTATTGTGAATGTTGTTCATGTATTTTTGATCTTAACATAAAACGTACAAGATTAAAATTGAACTTATATATTGCATGAACTATATCCTAAAAGATATTATAATTGAACTAAATACAATGTGCATTAAAAAAATTAAAAGAAATATAACTGAAAAAAGCTATTCTATGAAATAATTTTGTATCACTTATGAGTTTAGTGAAATATAATATAACTTAATAATTTTACTGAAATAATAGATGGTCTTGTAAATAATTAGATATGATTGCATACTTAAACTAATAGGAATTAAAATATGTTGAAAACTCTTGATATTTGAAAATATTTAATTTTAGCTAAATATATATGGATATGAATGATTAAAAAAGTTCAAAAAAACCAGATCCAATAAAAAATTAAAACTTGTTTTTGAGACAAAATATAAAATTTAAAACTTTAGGATAAAATAATTAAAATGTTCTATATGAACTTATAACTGCACTAATCATCCGCTTCTTTGATTTTGATGGATTAAAAATTCTTTTTAGTTGATTTAAAAGATTTCTTTGCATTAGATGCATTTTACAAACAATTACGCACTCGTAAATTTATTAACCATGTAGAATTACAAAATCAAAATCATTTCTTATATATAAATATTTTTCCATAAGGCTTATATTGTTTAAATTTGAAAGTTGATCAAAATTCAATAATTTTATTCATAAAATTATATTAAACAATAAATATCAAAATTCATATAGTACTTTGATCTTTAAAAAGTTTTTGGCCAAAAATATAATCAAATAAGACAATGTGGTCAACAACTTTTTGAATTATTGGTTTTATTTAATCAATATAGTATAATTTTGATTATTATTGCTAACTTTATATTATCGTAATTATTATTTTTATTTAATCGAAATAGTATAATATGAAAAATTAAAGAAATATCACTTGAATGTAAATTTGGACGTGAAAGGTTATATGCATATCTATCTTCACATGAATACTAATATTAATGACCAATACTTTTGTTATTATATTATACTATTATTATAACTAATTATTTTGGAGTTTGCGTAAGAGCAGTTAAGATTAACTATTTTATTTGTATTTATTTATTTCTATTTTAAAATCACCTTGTTTCTTCTATCGATTTACTATAGATTTATATCAATAAGGAAAAATATATGAAAAATAAAACTATAGGTTCACAATGCATAATGCGGAGTTCTCTGTATATGTTGATAATATATAATTAGACTGCTTATCTCCAAACCTTCTTTTAACTTAGAATCAAATCTTTTTAATTAAATGTTTAGTACTATCTCTTTTTCCGTAAATTCACTCATTTTTCCCCCCTTAAAGTCTAATAATAATAATAATTTTTATTACTCAAAAAATATATTACATTAATATGGTTATGCATGTTGCTTAGTTTTTAAAAGATCATAATGTATAAATTTCTTATATAAATTTTTGAGATATATATGTTTGGAAAGGCTTTGAGGTCTAATTTAATATAAAATCGATCAATCTTGTTTGAAATTTCAAAGCATTCAAATGGTTACGATAGGTAAAATAAAGACTGCCAATTCTTCAAAAGAATTTGGGATATAGAAGGTCACTCGAATATATATTCAAGTGATATTATAAATAATAATTAACTAAAGTTAAATAATACCTTTCCTTTTTAACTTTTTAGCACTTAAGTGGAAAATCAAAATAAGCTAAAGTATATAAGGAAAAAAATTAATCAACTTTTATATGTTCAAAATATGTACAACTTTAAAAACACTAAGAGTAGTCATCTTTAAAATGAATTATAACTATGAAGAGAAGAAATATTAGACCAAGATCAAAATATTTAGGTTTAATATTATATAGAATATAAATTATTATTTATTTCTAAAATATTTAGAAGATAATGTCTTTGGCAATTGTCTTGCAAGAAGGTTCAAATATCTGACCCTTATCAAGCTTTCTGGCAATCTCCTGTATTTCCATCTTCATCATCATCTTCATCCCATTCCAAACAAATAATCTAGCCAAGCCCTATAGCAATAATGAGTGCTTCCACTGAGCAAGTCAACTTGCTCCTAAAAGAACACCAAGCCATCAATGGCTTCAGATCAATATCAACAATAACACCATCCAAACCAGCATCCCCATTTGCTCAGATCACAACACTGACTGCACAAATGAGCAGCCCAACCTCATCATTTTCAGCAGCTTTCTGATAGCAAGGATTCTTCAAAGAAACAGGGAAGTTATTATATATATATATATGTCAATATGTGTGTGTGTGTATATTGTAAATGTTTGTTATTTATAAAATATTTATTTATAGGAATCAGCGGCAAAAGAAATTTTGTATTTTGTTTTCTAACAGAATGAGGTTAATAAAGAAGTGGAAGCGCAATGGATATTGATGAGTAATAATTAGAGCTGTCAATTTCGATTCGGCCCGGTAAAAGCATTGGACTGGGCTCTAATTTTAGAGGCCCAAAATGAGCTGGACTTTTTTGGCCCAACCCGGTAAAAGCACCGGGCTAGGCTCTAATTTTAGAGGCCCAAAATGAGCTTTATTTTTTTGACCCGATCCATTAGGGCCGAAAAAACTAGGTCGGCTTGGTTTTTCCAGTGTATTTTTTGGACTGGGCTCCAGAAATAGTGGCACGAACACTATTTGGTCCATCGGGGCCGGCACAACCCGACCCATTTGACACCTCTAGTAATAATTATGTATTAATTTTACGTATACTCAAAGCTTTAATTGCAATTTTGGTCTTGTAAGCATAAAAGTCGCGCAATTTTGGTCACATGAGTTCTAATTTTGTGCAATGTTAGTCCCAATGGGCACTCAATAGTTCAGACTTCGAGACCAAAATTGCGCACAAATCAAATTTTATAGAACTAAATTGTTATGTGGGGGAAATTTCAGAAGTGATACTCCATCTTTACTTACTTTTTGCTTTTGATACCCCACGTTCCAACTTAATCAAAACTGGTACCCAACGTTACTTGTTTTAATTAGTTTCGATACCTACCGTTAGTTGACCGTCAATGACTAACGGAATGACTTGCTACAGTGGGTTAAGGGAGTGTTTGCCCTATTCAACCTAAGGTTCAAACACAGCCCCCCCCCCCCAATTCGATCCAAACCCTAGTTTCCCCCCCCAATTCGATCCAAACCCTAATTTCTTAATCCTACCCACAAATTGAGTCAATTTCATAATCTAAATCGGGCGAACTACTGATTGTTGTCTCAAATTTGTAAAACTCTAGTTGCACTGAAGATTCGAAGGTGAAGACAATGGCCAAAAGAGGAGAATTTCAACCTAGTCCCGATTATGGAATATTCGATTTTTGTAATTTTTATGTATTTTTGAGTTTGTTAAGTGAAAGTTTGAAACTTTTTATGAATTTGTATGAATTTTATCTGAGTTTTGCTTTTTGTTTTTTTTTTTGTTAATGTAGATGAAATTGGGCAAAATTCGCTTTTTACATTAAAAATTTATCATGGTGGTATAATGAGGGAATACCCTATGAGGAATTATTCGGGTGACAGTTTGATTTTTTTGACCGGGTAAATGGGGATGAATTTGGATTAATAGAATTAAAGGACTTTGTAGGATAATTAGGCTATGATAAAGAGAAGGTTAGATTTTGGCATCAATTTGGGAGTAGTTTGCATATGGGCAGTAGGGTGCTAGAAACTGACTCTGATGTATATGGGATTGTGGAGCAAACAAAGTTGAAGAAGGAGCAAGAGATTTACTTAGAGCATATTGTGGACCTACCAAGTGTACATGAGTCTGAACTTGATATTCAACCCTCCAACATAGAGTACTCAAATCTAAATACTGACTTTGAACCTGTGATTGACTTCTCTTTTCTTGATAATATCCCTGAATCACCTCAAAATCTAAATGCTTCATCTCCTAGTCAGTCTTCAGAATCACTATTTTATAGTGATACTGAATATTATATGGATGAAGATGATAGAGAGTTTGAAAAATATGTAGATCATAATGTTGAGTGGGATGGTGTCATAGGGAAGGGAAAGAATGTTCAAACTGATGATAGGATGGATGGGGTAGTTGAAGAAGGGGATGCAGACAGTGATGACTTTGAGAGTGAAAAAGAAACATCTGATGAGGGTAGTGTTCCAAAGTTAACTAAATACAATCCCAAGACAGATAATAAAAGTCATAATCTAAAATTGGGACTTTTTTTAGTTCAAAAAAAGAAGCAAAGGAAGTTATTGAGACATACAGTCTCATGAGGGGAATGATAATCAAATTTGTATTCAATGATAAAAGAAGATTAAAAGCAGTGTGCAAAAAAGAGGGGTGTGAGTGGTATATGTATGCATCACCTATGCAGAATGACAAATCATGGCAAGTGAAGGGGTTTAATTCATTTCACAATAAGTGTTCATGGAACTACAATAACCCCACTCTCAAGTCTAGTTGGATTGGGAAAACATTTGTTAAAAAATTCAAAGTTAATCCAAAGCTAGGGGTAACTGAGTTCAGAAATGAGGTTTGTACAACCCTTAAAGCTAATGTATCTAGGCAACAAGCATATAGGGCAAAGATAAAAGCATTGTCAATTCTTCAGGGCACTTTAAAAGAACAATTTAGCAAGATTAGGGATTATTGTGAAGAGTTGCTTAGGAGTAATCCAGGTTCTACTGTTGTCTTAAAGCTATCTAATTGTGAGATTGAGGGGGGGGTAACCTACATTTTTGAGGTTGTATATTTGTTTTGATGCATGCAAGAAAGGTTTTAAACATTGTAGAAAAGTTGTGGGTGTGGATGGCTGTTTCTTGAAAGGTCCACAAGGGGGGCAATTGTTAACTGCAGTTGGGGTTGATCCCAACAATTGAATGAAAACAGGGATAGTTGGGAGTGGTTTTGAAGCTTGTTAGAGAATGATTTAGAGATTGATAACCAATATGCATGGACCTTCATGAGTGACAAATGTAAGGTCTCATTCCAAAGATTTGAGTGCCTATTCCCTGATGCAGAAAACAAATTCTATGTGAGACACTTGCACACAAATATGAAAATGGATGGGTTTACAGGTCAATCAATAAAAAATGTTATTTGGGTTGCAACTAGGGCAACTAGATTGAAGAGTTTAAGGCAAAAATGGATGATTTGAAAAACTTGGATGAAAATGCATATAATTGGTTAGTCAAGAAACCACCCAATCAATGGTCAAGGTCTCATTTCAGTCCTTATCCTAAATATGACATTTTGCTTAACAACATGTGTGAGAGTTTCAACTCATACATACTTTCTACTAGAGACAAACCAATAATTGCATTGGTAGAAGGAATCAGGAAATTGATAATGTCAAGGCTGCAAGTGAATAGAGATAAAGTGCTAGGGACTTGATTGCTCTATTTGCCCTAATCAAAG
Source organism: Rehmannia glutinosa (assembly GCA_016081115.2). Taxonomy (NCBI): domain Eukaryota; kingdom Viridiplantae; phylum Streptophyta; class Magnoliopsida; order Lamiales; family Orobanchaceae; genus Rehmannia; species Rehmannia glutinosa. The sequence continues at coordinate 68,299,046 of CM071930.1, read as the reverse complement.
CACTCATACTTAAGAACATGAAAGATCTTTGGTGAATGCATTCCCATGAAGTCTCGATGACCGCACTTTGAGATAGCTAGACCATTTGACCAACACAATGTGGATGTGCAACAAAAATCATGTAGTTGTAGAAGGTGGGATTTGACAGGATACCTTGTAGACATGTAATTTCACCATTTGGTGTAGGAATGAGGAACCGAAGAGTATGTGCATGATTGCTATAAAGTGTCAACTTACCTTAGTGTGTGTACGAAAATGCAATTATGGGAGTCAATGGGATTGAACTTTGGCCCAAAGTGGACTTACCCGCACCTCCGCCTCCTAACTATGAAAACAAAGCCTGGTAGCCTAAAAGATGAGAAGGAGGCAGGTGATGAGCCACCCGCCTCTCACAATGCAACAAAACTTAGGAGGACTCGTAAATCCCCGAAATGCAGGAGAGGTGTGAGTCCTAGGACATAATTCTAACTTGCAAGAAGAGCAATAGTGACACTTATACATCCGCTTCTTGAAGTTGGACCACACCATGATGAGACTCCCATCAGCCGATTCACAACCTATGCCATTTTCAAGCACTCAAGGAAGTAGTAATCCTGTGAACCCCACTATTCCAGGAAGGAGCAAATTACCTGTAAGTGTTATTCATTGGATATTTGTAATTTCAACTCAGCTTTATTGGTAAGTTAATTGCAACTTAATTTTTCTCGCTTCAGTCAAAAGAAAGAGAGGTTCTTGCAATATCAATGTTAATGTAGGTGGCTCAACAAACAAGGTTTCTAAATTGAATGTACACTCATTCTTTATACTTGTTTATTGCAATATCATTGTTATCTATATTCAATATTAAGCTCATTCTTTATACTTGTATTAATTTTGCAGGTTAGCAAGTCATCCACAAAGGCACACTCCAATTATTGTGAGGGGTGGAGTGAATTATATTACCATGCCAACTGAGAGCGCCATCGGTGGAGAGACTTCAAAAAGAGCATCAAAGGGAAGAGTTACTAAGAATGACAAAGCCTAGTCATTTTATTTTTCCTCGTTTTAACACTTTGGATGTTTCATTTAGATGAATGTTGTAAAAACACTTTTTAGATGTTTCTGTTGGATGAATTAGATGTTTGGATGTTTGTTGGATGTTTATTAACTTGTTGTACTTGTTTGAAACACTTTGGATGTTTGTTGGATGAATTAGATGTTTGGATGTTTGTTTGGATATTAAGTCAGTAATGAATGCTTATCCCTATCAGACTTGTTGTTGGATGAATTAGATGTTAATATTTGTATTGCAGTGACAATACTCACAGGGCCTTACATTGAACATGATTAGAAAACACCACTTTATTGAAATCAAAGAGTTACTACAATTACAAAAGCACCATAAACTAACCAAGCAATCACAACTTTTGTGGTTACATCAATAATACAACACCAACAAAGAATAAATACACAAAACAAATCACATAGAAAAACAAGATCGAAATCTATTTTTTTCTTCAGTTCAACAACTTCATGGTCCAACATAGCAAGCCTACTATTAGCCATGTTGATCTCAAATTCGAATTTTCCTCTTTCGACCGAATACTTGATTTCTTCTTGTAACTTGTTAATTTTCAAAAGCAATCCGTATGATTTGCTTGGCTCTAGAGCACATTTCATCATCCGCCCATTTAAAATGCCCGCAATATCCATTTTTTGTCAGAATTAAAAAATATTTCATAAGAAAATTCGAACCATTTTAACAGGAAAAAAAAAAAAAAAAATAATTTTTACCCCATATCTTGGACATGCCCAAAATCTTCTACCAGGATTTGATTTCGTCCAAGAAGTCTTCAATAATGCATCCATTCCACAATTGCAATACATTCCCTCATTGTTGACCGTATTGACCGAATGGGAAGATTTAGAAGGACTAGGAGTAAAGGATTTCTTCATTGTTAGGCTTAAGAAATGAAGAACAAATGCAAAATGAACTTGTGGGACAAAAAACAAGCTTTAAACAAAAGATTACCCGTAGAAAAATTTCAGCGCAGCATTTGACAAATAACTAACGGAGAGATCGAAACCGATTAAAACATGTAACGTTGGGTACCGCTTTTGATTAAGTTGGAACGCGGGATCAAAAGAAAAGGAAAGATGGGGTCACAAATATAAAATTTCCCCTTGTTATGTGATATTATAAGACCAAATATGTCACCTCCTTAGTTTACAAGATCAAAATTGGGCAAAAATCAAATTTTATAGCCAAAATTGCAATTAAGCCAACACTCAATCAACCACACCAGATTTGAACTCCAAAATCGCAAAGCCGCAAACCTATATAAAACAATAATACTTCCCTCTCTCCAGAAACTCTATTTTGCCATGGGGAAAACAGAGAAGCTGCTGGAGCAAATCGTGGAGTTGACTGTTACCTCCAGAACCCTCCAACGCCAAGCCCGAAAGTGCGTGAAGGATGAGAAATCCCAGAAATTGAAGGTCAAGAAAGCAATCGAAAAAGGAAACATGGACGGCGCTCGGATCTACGCCGAGATTTCCATCCGCAAGCGCAAGGAGCAAATTAGCTACCTCCGCCTTGCTTCGCAGCTAGACGCCGTCGTCTCACGCCTCAAAACGCAGGAAAGAATGGCCTCGATCAGCGAGTCCATGGGCAGCATCGTCAAATCACTCGAATCGTCGCTCGCCACGGGCAATCTGCAGAAGATGTCGGAGACGATGGATCAGTTTGGGCAACAGTTTGTGAGTATGGAAGTGCAGGCAGAGTTTATGGAGAGATCAATGGAGGGAAGTACGTCAATTTCTACTCCGGAAGGGGAGGTTAATAGTTTGTTGCAGCAGGTGGCGGATGAGTATGGGCTGGAGGTGTTTGTGGAAATGCCTCAGCCAGCGGCTCATGCTGTGGATGCGAAGAACAGCGAGAAGATTGACAAGGATGATTTCTCCAGTCGCATTGCTGAATCTCTCGAGTAAAATTTGGGTACTTGGAGATTATTTTTTACCTAAGCTTCTCTCTCGAGCTCAGAATTACTCCTGCCTCCTAATTTTTAAACTATTCTGTGGCACTTGGGTACTATATTTATGTCTGAAATTCTTGAAATTTCAGTTTTATGTATATATATATCTGACCACATTTTGATAGTGTTTTTTTTTTTTTGTTGAATTTTTGCTTTCCTTTTATTGGTTTTGCAGTTCTTTTAGTATATAGTAATGTTTACTAGGGTGACTTGGTAAATAGTTTTGATGGAAGCTGGCAGTGTATATAATTTTCTACAGTTTCATCATGGTGTTTGTGTTATCTTTATGCTTTTTAATTTTATTTTACTCTGTTGTTGATATATATTTTGGTCCGTAACAAGTAGCGGTATGAGTTATTTCATGCTCTATACATGCTAGGCAACTGCATTTTAATGTCTCTTGATTTACTTTATTGTTTTTAGGGAAGGAGAAAAGAAAGATGATATGCCAAATGGTTCATTATTTTACATGGGATATTGTCATATTTGTTTAAATTATGTCTCGTAGTGTTATTAACACGAAATCAGATTTCCTCATTCTGATTTCATCATCCTATTCTAGCACATCTTGAATGTGCAAGTGGTTTTGAATGACGATGTCCCTCAACTAATGGTAGTTTGGTTTAGGATGCAATTGACACTTAATGAGATTGTGTTATGTCATGATTCTGAACATGCTTACATGGTCTTTTTCTGTTGTGTATTGGTATTATGGTGACTGACATATGTCCAAATCTGTCTCTCTTGCTCAATGTTTTGCTAATGCATTCTGTTGCAAGTATGGGTGGATGCCAAAAACTCCATACTAGTTGGTTTGGTTCTTTGTGGGCATCATTGCTGAATTGTGATGTTGCAAATGGCTGCTGTTTTAATAAAGGGATATTTACAAAAAGACCCCTAAGGTTTGAGCTAATTACAAAAAAAAACTAAGAGATTTTTGAAAATTACAAAAAAAAACCTTAAGGTTTGATTGTATCATAAATTTAAGGGGGTAAATGTAATATTTTGATAAACGTGAGGGGGGCTTTTGAAATGTTTTTTGCATATGAAGGGAGTAAATGTAAGACGGATCAAACCTAAAGTGGGTTTTTGTAATTTCCGAAAATCTGTGTTTTTTTTTTTTTTTTTGGTTTAGTTATCCCTTTAATAAATGTTGATTCAATGATTTTGGGTGCTGCATTAGTCTACTACTCTTAATGATATTTGTATTGGTGAATTCAGCTTTGCAATCTTTCCTTTAGGTTTGCTGCATATTGTCTTGAAGTTTGACCGGTGTGGTGCATCACTGTTGATAGTTTCACAGTTTGAAATTACTTATTTGCTTAAGGGTTAATTACAAAAACTATTATGAGGTTTAGCCTAATTACACAAGAAAAAAAAGAAAAAGAAACTCAATTGTCTTTCAAAATTACAAATACCACCTGACATTTGTTTCTATTTTACAAAATGCACCAGTGGGGGTATTGTTAGGTGAACTAACCTTAAGGTGATGTTTATAGCACTTTAAGGGAGTATTTGTAATTTTGAAAGATAACTGACGTTTTTCTGTGATTAGATTACACCTCAAGGAAAGTTTTTGTAGTTATCCTTTTGCGTAATTGTAATTGTAGTAGTGATGCTAAATTTCCTTAATAATCGTTGGAAATCACTCTTTTCAATCAACAAGCGCATGCTGAATCAAACATGTTTGCCTCAACGGAACTTTTACACTATCCCATGCAAGATATGTTTCATTGTGGTAAAATTCTCTAGTTGTGATGTTCATTCTTGCTGTAATCATATGATGTTTGATGAAAATGTGTTCAATATCAAGTGTAAAAATAAAAATTGTCTTTCGAAGAGATGGCTGAGTGGTTGATAGCCCAGTCTTGAAAACCGGTATAGTTTTGAACAAACAACTAACTTTGCTGTGTTGTGTGTTTGTGCTTTAATTGCTATTCAATGTTTTGTGTTCTGCATGGTCCATGGACTCTGGTTTTGGATGAAAAAACTGGATCAAGAAATGGTTTGAGATGTGATACCTTAGTTCCACATGCAAAAAGATACGACAACCATAGTCTAATCAAGAAAAAATCATGAGAGAGTTACTACAAATACTACCCTTGAATTTATCTTGATTAAAAACAGCATCAGTTATCTTTCAAAATTAGACATACCCCATTACCCCTTAACATTTTGTTTCTATGTTACAAATTTCATCTTCTCAATGGTATTTATAAAACAAATACAAAGCTCTGTTTCAAGAATTTTACATGGGCCATGAATCCTTGAGACTAAGTTACTACTTTTTCCACTAAAATAGAGATAAATTACAGATACCAGAAAAAGAGAAGAAAAAAAAAGCAGAACTTTCCAAGCTGCAAATAGCTAAACCAATTCTAATCCTAAGCTATAAAGATGAGGTTGCAAAGAGATATACAGTCTTCCATTCCACAAAAATCATTTGCCATAAACGATCTAGTAAGACCTGTATATCTCTTTGTATAATTTGCTGCTATCTTACACTTTCTAGGGCCTCTACCACTTCAAGGCCGAAGAACACACATTTCAAGTTCATTTTACTGTGCCATTGCGAAATGTACAAACTTCTGGCAGCACGTTATTACGTTATTTAGTGATCGGTGGTTTATGTGCATCCTTGATCGGCCATACTGCTCGCAATTGTAAGAAAAGCAGCGATGGTTGCTCCATGCACCAAAACCCTGCAGCAAGGAAAGTCGATACTGGATGTGAACCTCATAATCTTTACCACACAATCTGGTGTTAGTGAAAAAAGAGGGGGTGTTTACAAAAATACCCTGAAGTTTGGGCTAATTACAAACAATTATGGTTTTTGAAAATTACACAAAAAACCCCGTGAAGTGTGATTTTGTATTATACTTTATCCCCTTCATAAGCAAAAACATCCCCCCCCAATATTTGTAAAAATATTTGCAATTAGCCCCTTACATTTAACACAGAATCAAACTCCAGTGTTGTTTTTTGTAATTTTCAAACATCTTTGTTTTTCTTTTTCTAATTAACCCAAACCTCAGGGGTAGTTTCTGTGATTTTCCCGAAAAAATCTTATTAATTCAAACGACTCGATTTACTTTTCTGAAATCCACAGTTTTTGTAAGACGATATCGCTCACTATACTAATAGAGAGGGAAAGAGAACCTTCATTTGGCAAAGTAAATTATCTAGGGATATAATTTTCTCCCGTCAAAAGTAGTTTGTGACTGCCAACTTCGTGTTTGGCATGTCTTGGAGATAACTCAGAGATCCAGAAACAAATATTCCTGTCTATGTTATTTTCAGCTCCAATAAAGGAAATAATTGATCGCCATCTAAAGCCCACATTTACGCCACTATATTTTAGTTGTACTTCAGTTTAATTGCTCTGCTCTAAGAAATATGCAGGGAGAAGGTCTCATGTTTTAAGTTTTTACACAATAAGAATTAGGGATAATTACAAATCCTACCCTTGAGGTTTCCTATTCACAACATGTTCCAATAATCTTTCAAAATTACGAATACCCCATTGACATTGTTTGTAATTTACAAATTGCACCCTACTGGGGTTAATTTTTAACAAATACGAACCTCAAGGGGTATTTGTAATACATCAGGAGGGTGTTGTGGGTTTTGAAATATCCAAAGATAACTGGATTTTTTTTTTTTTTGTAATTAAGCTAAACCTCAGTGGTAGTTTTTGCAATTATTCGGATGATTGTGCAAGAAAGAAGCGTTACACTCTAAATAGAAATAGTCTTTACGGTTTACCTACAACCAAAAAGCTCACTCTACATCCATCAAATATATGAAATTCTAGAACAAGCAACAGTATAATAACAAGACCTCTGGGTTCTAAATTAATCATAAAACATATAAGGAGACACACGTGATTTTATACAAATTCAGACATACCAGTGAGCGGAAAATATGAATCATATATGAAAGGATCCAAATGAGCATGAGAATTGAAAGCATACTAGACCTGCTTAATCATACAGATGGGATATGAAAAAACCATATATCTTGAAGGTATCAGCAACGGTGTGGAGGGAGTTTTAGTAAATGGGATAATTACAAATAGTACCCTTGAGTTTTAGCCTAATTACATAAAACTCAGTTATCTTTCAAAATTACGAACACCCCCTTGACATATGCTCACTTTTACAAATTGCATCCTATTGACGGGGTAATTTATAGAACAAAGACAAACATCAAGGGGTATTTATAATACTTTAGGGGGGTAGTTGTAATTTTAAAAGACAACTGGACCTTTTTGTAATTAAGCTAAACCTCATGGAGTAGTTTTTGTAATTAACCCTTAGTAAATAATATAGCCTTACTCAGGACTCTCTCTCTGGTAACCAAAATCAGTTGCTGCTTTGATTGCTCTCTGATAGGTTTGCTTCATTGCATCCTGCCATGAAAGTAAATGTCATCCATGCAAGAAAATTTGTCCTGTACATGAAATAAAGTGGAGTAGTGCAAGAAAACAACAAACACTAAATCTGCCGAAAAGGACATGATTTGTTTTGTTAAAATACAGTTTGGACTATAAAAGATTTTTCACTGAATTTAAAATCACTTTAATGTGTGTTTTCTAATTGCCCTCATTAAGAGAAGTCCTCACCTGTAGTTTAGATTCAAAATCTTCAGGAGACCAATTCAAATTACACTCTTTTAGTTCAAGCTCCCCAGCTACTACCTGCAATATATAACCAAAAGCTTAGCTCGTCATTTTGGGGGACAGGAGTAGAAAAGGAACTTAGTTCAAGCATAGCATATCTATGTCTGAGTATTCACTGTGGTATCACATTTATTATTACAGCAGCAAATAAAACTAGCAATGCAAATCTCAAATCCCTCATGAGGTCAAATCACTAAAAAGTGCACAAAAGCTAAATGTTGAATTTCTGTGAAGCTATTGGATTCAATAACAAGAAAATAGGATGCCTATCGGATGAACATAATTTTAAAATTGGAAAGAAAGGAGAATGCTGTTTCAGCACGACAAGCAAACTAAGTGATATTATCTTCAATGATACACAAGGTTTGAGCACTCGCATTTTCTATACTAGCCCATTTCTGAAAGTTTTTCTTCCACAATATTAAATTTCCCAAATGCCTTCTACCGAATAAAATATTCTATAATTTTGGGCCAATCTAAAACCTTTAAGACGTAAGCACATCCAACGTTGTACTACCACTCAAAGCACATAATAATTTCTCTACTTGCCACAAGCATTTCTTGTTACATAGAACAACATTTAAAAAGTTAAAGGGTTATTTAGTCAAATTACACGCACGCACACACACACACACAAATCAGCTATCTTTCAAAATCATAAGAACCCCCCTTGATATTTGTTTCTATTTTACAAATTGCACCTAGAAGGGGTATTTGTTAAGTAAATACAAACCTCAAGGGTGTGTTAGTATTTTTGAACGATACTAGGATTTTTTTTGTAATAGTTTTTGAAATTATCCCAAAGTTAAATCTACACAGCAAGATAGTAACAGCAAACTGAGGGTTGACGGACAAGTCATACCCCTCCCAGACCAGCAGCCATAGAAGGAGCAACCAGAACATTGGCCTTCCTTAAGACATCAACTGCTTCAGGTGTACAAGGCATATTTGAACCTAGAAAGAATTTAAAGGTAGTTAGGCATCATTTAGAGGACAACACCAATATAAAGACAATGGTTGATCCTAATCTTGAACACAATATAATGGAGGGATAACAAATAGGGATAATTACCAAAAAAAAAACTGAGGTTTGGGGCTAATACAAAAAAAATCCACAGATGTTTCAAAATTACAAGAAGTCCCCTTAGGTTTGATTATGCCTTAAATTTAAGGGGGTAACTGTAATATTTCTATAAATATCAAGATGTCTTTAGAAATGTTTTTCGCTTGTGAAAGGGGAAAATATAAGAGGAATGAAACCTCAAGGGTTTTTTTATAATTTTCAAAAACCTGTGGAGTTTTTTTTTTTAATTAGCCTGAACCTCGGGGTTTTTTTTTTTTTGGTAATTATCCCTAACAAATATGAAAGGTTATAGGCTAATACTACCTTCTACTATTATACGACAACCCGAGTTGACCAAATTGATGGCATCAGATTGGTCGATCTCATTCTGGGAAGCACAAGCAAATGCAACATCACACTGTTCACTCCAAGGCTTTGCTTCATCGTAGTACTTTGAGCGAGCATAAGTTTTTGAATACTCTCTGCATATGTTATTTATAAGCTGATGAGGACTAAAAGTTATAAGGGTGTAGCAGAGACCTTACGAATAACGAACCTCAAACTTCTATTCTGAGCTTTAATCTCTCTCAAAAAAGAAATTTTCATGAAATCAAATCCATCCTCATCCACCAAATAACCCTTTGAATCTATCAATAATAAACAAATTGAGATTAGAAAAAGGTCGATATAGTTTCCTCCATTTAATCTCATTCATCTTGACTATAAAATCTGTATGAGGCACTTCAAGGAAAAATTAACAGATTGTAACTCCAGAAACAGTTTATTATAGTAGCCCAGAAATAATACCCTCATATGAGCTAAATACCAAACTGAGACATGGCTTAAATATTACTAGCTCCATTAGTCTTCCAAATGATTGGTAAAATCATCCACCTCATAGAGACGAGAAAATGGGGGTGATTTTCTTAGCATCAGAAGAACTATATACTATGTGGGTGGGGTTGGTATACAGTGAGAACAACACATAGACATGCTACTATAGAGTAAATATATTACTACACATGATTACATTTGTCAGTATGTTGTAACATGCGAGCGTTAACAAAAAGGACTTTTTAAATAATAGAAAATACTCCAACTGGTATCTCCTAAATGCGTACAATCTAAATGAGCAGTAATGTTCCTTTTCTGTGCTAGCTTATCTCCATCTACGTTCTAGTTCCTCTCATCAAACTCAAAGTAGCTTTTTGTATTTTCTGATATTAATACCTCCATTAAGTAAATATCCGGAAAAAAATTAATAATAATAACAACTGGATGGAGAAACAAAAAATAATAATAATATCACCATTTACCTGATACTGTTATAGGAAGAGCACCATAAGCAATAAGCTTCTCCAAGACATGCATTGATATCTTTCCAGAACCACTAACTACACACCTGGTAAAGCAAAAAAATGCTCAGAATAAAAACATGCTATATTCCAAGATACCCTCGGAATATAATATCTAATTCCTCATGTCAAACAATTAACTAAGTAAATAAAATAAATTTTCGGAGGTTCAGGTGTCAGTGGCTAATTTGCTTTTCTCCTTCATTAAATTCTATTCATACACAGAGTCCAGTCTCATGAATCAAACCTGACATGAAAGAAATCTCTCCCTCATCTTACATTGAATAAAAAAACAATTACCAACTGAAAAAAGCAATCTCTTAATGAGTGAATGTGGTGGTTTTAGCAAAGACAAGTAGTATAGCAACTCATAGAAGCAAGAATTTGGTAAATAACCAGAACCTTAGTCCTTTTAGTTCTTTATTCATGTCAGAGAGCATAAGTTGTGAGAAGAATACCTGCAAAGAGCAAGAGGGTTCAATATAAAAAATAGACATGTAAGCACGCAATGAACAAGGGAAATTAAGTCACCAATCCATAGCCAGTAGCTTCAGTTCGGAGGCTGGAGCCAGACCAGTTCACTCTTGGTCCCGTAAAAGTTCCCTGCATAGGCAAGAGGCATGCACATCATACCCAAAATTCATTTTATGTAGTTATATTTTCAACGAATTGCATCATAATCACAAGATATATACAAAGGAACGTATTTCAATTGGAGTTCTGACCAAAATCTGTTCACCATGAAGAATAAACTCAACTAAAGTATATTGAATCCCCTCTGTGGAAAAAAAATTTGCATTACATTTTAGGATCACGTGAAGTTAACAAATTTCACGTATCATCTACGGACTGCATGGCATCAAGGTTAAATGTTCTAAAATAGTACAAACACATAAAAGGCTTTTGGCAGAAGATTAAAGCGATAATTCCAGTGTTCACATTATGAAAGGAATGTAGAGTAGCTTACAATGGTCGTCAATTAGTATTGCAGTATAACAACCCAAAGTCAACACATAAGCCCTCAAGCTTTTAATAGTCCCCTCCATAAGAGATTATAACGAAGCAATAAATTTCACTTATCACAGCAAGCTAACAAGACATTTGACGGGGTCGATCAGAAAAGAGCAAATAAAAGTTTCCCAAAGTAAAATCTTCACAAAATATGCAGCTTTAACCTGAGAATGACCAGCCAGGCGCCTATATTGTCCATACAAATAACCCAATTCACGGGTACCAACACCCATCTCCTCTGAAGGAAGATCCTATATTATAAGAACAAGTCAGATAATAATAATGTTTCAGAGACAAGACTACAACAAAACAAGCATGTACTATCTTACAATACCTTGTCAGGACCCAAATATCGATACAACTCATTCATGAAACTCTGACAAAATTTCATGATCTGTACATGTGGTTCAAGATTGCAAAGTAAAAGGTCAATATTTGAAGATTTGAACTTAATTCACTAGTACATTGCAGAACAAGTATAACACCTCATTGTCACTTTTGCCTTTGGGATCAAAATCACTCCCTCCTGAAGAGCCTCCAAGCCTGTATGGAGATAAGGCATTTTTTAACGTCTGCACACAAAATGAAACATTGTAAAGCTATGAAATCAGATGTCATGTATTAAAAATTTCCTAAAGCTCTTATATATGTTTCAGATCAAGATAAGGATTTATGAGAAGCAAAACTAGATTAAGATAAGGGTAATTACAAAAAGTACCCTTGAGGTTTAACCTAATTAGAAAAGGAAAAAACAAAAAAATCACAGAATGAAAATATAACAACAGGTAACGTACCTGATCAAAACTAAGAAATTTAGCAATGCACAAATTCATTGATGGATGAAAACGCAGACCACCCCTGCACGGACCAAGTGTCTGGTTAAAGTGGACCCGAAAACCACGGTTAACATGTGTCTCACCCCTATCATCAACCCATGGAACCCGAAAGATAATCGTGCGCTCAGGTTCTAATAACCGCTCCATGGTATTGACATAGCTGCAGCATTGCAAACGCTTATCGTCACAAAAAGGATAGTAGCCATATTATAGAACACATCTTTGGTTAAAAATGCTGACTTAAAAATTATTGATGAGGCAACTTACTTGGAGTTTTTTGAAATTACTCTTTCCAAAGCATGAACAACTTCTTGAACATACTGTATGAATTCAGCTTCATGAGGATCTCTTCTCAATGCAGCTTCAACAATTGATCCAGCTGATTTTGACATAAGAGCTGTGCTAAGGATTCAATTACAGGCCATGAGATCCAAGGTTAGTTTTTAAAATCATATCAGATATCATAGAACAATCAACTTAAAAATGCTCTGTTTGGATAATACGAAGGAGAAGCTTGTATGAACATAATTACAAGATATTATTACTGATATATGCATTTATTGTCTTTCTTTTCATTAATTTTCAAATGCAATTGAAAACTTCCCAAAATTTATACTTAATTTGTTAGAAAGGAATCCATGAGAATTTCGTTTTCATTATTTTCTACAATTTCCTTCACTAAATCCTAGATGAAGCTCCAAGTCCGATGAAATCATTAATTTGACAGAGCATAAACACCCAGAAAACCAAAAATACGCAAATCAGATTTGGAACAAGCATATAGAGAGAGAGCAGAAGAGTTAGTTACTATTAGATCACACATGTACCTCAGACGAAATAAAAAACAAAAATATATGAAAGAAAAGGTGTATCAGTAAATAATAAATAGAATAGAGCAAAAGGAACTGACCTTTCACATATATTGGTTTATCAACAATTAGTTTCTCTTTTGAGGCTTGCTGCAGACGAAGAGCCTCTTTGTGAAGCAAACTATTATTGTGTTCCTCCAATGCACTCATCTGCATATTCCTACTTCCCTCATTACCATAAGGATTTCGCCTATGCTTTCTGCCATACTCTCTACAAACAGAACAAAATATCCTTGCTGTCCCATCCTTCACATCAACGTAAGCCCACTTATACGTCTCGGCCCACTCCTCTCTCCATCTTTTAACAACCTTCTTCTTCCTTTTACCTGTTTGTGCCTTTGACAAGTCCTGGTCCTCACTAAGAAGTTGGGAACCAATCATATGCTTGTTTTCAGCGTGCTCTTTAGCAGAGGATTCATGTGGCTGAATATCAAGAAGAGCGTTATGGGCAAAAGATGGGTCATCATCTTCAGGGCCTATTTCCAAATCGATCTCCTCTCCGAGATCCCTGACGACAAGGTTATGCCTCTGAGCCTGCTGGATCAAGTTCATATCATCCATCATAGATATCATCCCAATTCCAACAGCCCGATTTGACATTCAGCATGACGATCCTGCTCTCGGCCGTAGATTTTTCACTCTGGATAAACAAATGTAGTCTATGACTTTTGTGGCTAAAACAGCATAAAACTAAACTATCATCACTGATCATGGCTTTGTTAGTAGTCAAAAAAAGAGGAGGAGGAGGAAGAAGATAATCCTATACTTTTACCACCTACTTAAAATTCACAGATAACATCTGATTCTAGTTTAAGGCAATGGAGCTAAGTCATACATTTTTATGGGAATCAGGATAAATATCTCTCTGTGCATGCCCTTTTCTTTTTACATCCCAATGGTGGTGGGCTATACTACATTTTGATTTAGGTTACATTTTCCTTGGGTCCTAGAGCCAGTCAACATTCAATTCCACAAAGATTCGAAAAACTCGATCGCATTCATATATTGAATAAGAAGGACAAACATAAACTCCTTACTCTACTATATGTGAGTAGTCATTGATTTTTATAGAGCAAAAGACAAGGTGATGGTTAAGGATCTTTTAATTATGAAATGCTATAACAAGGAATTCTTCCAAATAATTAGAAACGTCTGCAAAACCGCATATGTTCCATCCTCCTGCTCATGGGAAATTCATCTGGAAGCATAAATTATTTGTGTAAACAAAACCTTTTTGCTTATATGGTGATTATTGTGAAAATTAAGGGGGGTAAAAACTCAACAGACAACAATTAAAGGAAAAGTCAAAGAATTCAATTTCCTAATACATATTTGTCAATTAATGTAAGCCAACAGATATCAGAATGCCACTACAGATGTATACAAATTGAACTTTTTACATTCAAAAAAAGGCAACTTCAATAAGCAACACAATCACATCCCTCCAAGCCAACAATTCAATCAAATCACTCAGATATACAAGTTCTAAAGAAACTGATAATAAAAAATTCAACGGATAATCATTCCAGACTAAAAAAAAAAGCAGCTTGCACCTTAAATGAAAAGTCTTGAACTTTACACACGAACAAGACTGGCAAATTTCTCAAGGGCTATAAACGAACAACTATAAATAGCGGGATCGTGTTCTGAATCAGATTTTTCTTCAATAACAAAAAAACTACAGCGAAATTGAGTGATTATTGAAATCGATGGGGGGTGGAAGGAAAAGAAGGATTCTGGGTGTTGAAATTTTGAAGAGAAAAAGAGTAAATAATAGTTAGAAATAGAAATAGGAACATTGGTCACTTAGGTATTTTCTCTTTTAATTAAGACTCGTATTAGAATTAGAGCTGTCAAAATACAACCAGGCCCAATTCACCGGGTCAATAGCAAAAATCATGCCGAATCAAATACTAACTGGATCCCTAAAATTGGAACTCATCCCGACCCGACCCAAAAAATTACACTATAAAATTTGGGTGGGTCGGGCCGGCTCAATTTTCGGGCCCAGTGACCTAATTTTTTTGTGCCTAAATAAGTGTAGCTCAGCCCAGTAAAAACATCGGCCAGGCCGAAATTGGCAGCTCTAATTATAATAGCATGATACAAATAAATAATGATAATATATTGTTTTTCCGTATACATTTTAAATCTTCATGTAATATCGGGATCAATCTTGTGCTCAAGTGGTAGAGGCTTATGCTTTCAGAGCCATTGACTTAGTTCGACCTCATATGTGTGTCCTTCCCTACTATCCTCCATATATATATATATATATATATATATATATATATAGGGATAGGATCATATGTATAAAGGATCTTACCACGTGGCGGTGTGGACAAATCTAAGCCGTTACCATGTTTAATCCTAAGGCCAGATTTTTTTTTTTTTTGAATTTTTTATTTTTTTAAATTGAACTCACCATTTAAGGGCAAAATAGACAAATTGTACACAATAGGAAACAGATGATTTTGGTAACCTCCCCCCGCATTCCCCGCTTTTTGGGATTTCAATTAATCCTCCTCCCACTTTTTTCACCCCAAAATCAAAAAAAGCCATTCTTCTTCGCTCTTCCTTATTTCTCTTCCCCCACTCACACACGTCTCGCAACTTTTTCATTCTCTAAATTTCGAGCGCCGGGACACTATTTTGTTTGGCGAATTCTCTCGACATCAAAACTCCAAAAACGCGTCAAGAAACATCATTCAAGGTAAGCCCCAAGGTTCAAATTTTTAATTCTGTTTTGTAGATTCTTGTGGAAATGGTTTTTCCTCAATTTTTTTAGTCAGTTTTATTTGCCCAATGACTGAAATAGGGAAAAAACGGAAGTTGGATATATACACGTAATGTTCCATGAAATCCATGATGACAAATAATATTAAATTCATTTTTAGCGTTAAATTAGCTTTTTATATTGTTTATTTTTTTGGTGAATCTCCCCTGTTATAACTGATATACAGGTTATCATGAAATGATATATATTTTGTTAATTTTGGCATATAATTACACAGAGTTTTGGTGTTTTGCATTAGTCTGGTAAATTGTATATAGACGGCATACAAATGGTGTTTGGATAATTTTTTTTCGTAGACAGTTAGACTACATACAGTACACAGTTAGTTTAGATGTGGTATTTTATTTTGATACAATGTGTTTGACACCCGCAATTTTTTAATACCGTTCACGTATACAGTGTGAATGGTGTTTTATAACGGCATGAATATGTATTTTGATGCATTAATAAGTTTGGTAATGAGTATATAATGTCCATGCAATGCATAATGGCGAATGGTGTTTAAATAACATTATTTTCGTATACAATTAGAGTTCATACAGTGCCCAATTAGTTTAATTGGTGTATTTTTATATATTGTGCTTGAGTTAAAATTATTTATTAATATAGTTCACATTTCTCAATACCAGGTTTATAATTTTTGCGGAGAGGAAACAAGAAAAGACCTGCATCTCCAGGGCCGAGCGAGGGTGCGCGTAATATTAACAAGAGGTTCAAGACTGCCAAATCTGCTTTGAAATCTTCGATGCCCAAACTGAGGAAATTGTAGCTTATAGTTTTTTGGCCCATTTTGTTTTTATTGTACCTGTGGAAATGAATTGATGAAAACTTAGCTATAAGTTGGTATAAATTTAGTAAATAGTTGGTATACAATTAGTTCAATTGTTTTTATTTTTAATTGTGGATATGAATTGATGAAAACTTAGCTATAGATTGGTATACAGTTAGGCAATTGTTGGTATAGAATTAGTTTTTATGCGACACACAAATGCATTTGATGCATCATTTTCCTTTAATTTTTAGTTGACTTGTTTGATGTTAACATTGTTTTTTTTTTCCAGCAATTTTGTTTTATGTTTTTTCATTGGATCTGTTCTCGATTTTTGCAAGTAATTGGGTATTATCAGGCAGCACGTAATGTTGAAAAATCTGCATATTTGTACACCAAATCAGTCAAATGTGTACGCAAAATAATTTTCAAAATATACAATAATGTCAATATTAGTATACAATATTCTCAATTAAACATCTAACAATGCACTACTGAATACTTATATTATCACCAAATATTGGACAAGTGTACACCAAAATATGATTTCAGGGTACCGTAATGGAATTATTTTTTATACCATATTTTTATGATTATAAAGCACTAAAGTATGCACATGTATACACCAAAATACGCTTCCAATGTACAATATTGTCAATAGTTTTATACCAATTTAAGTACCAATATTTAGTCTCAAATAAACATCCAAAACACGTCACATTTCATGTTATATTAGCACCAAAATATACATATCTATACACGAAACAATGCGTCCAAAGCACAATATTATAAACATTTGTATACCAAAATACGCATATATCCCATGTCGAACACCTTCTTTGTTGTTCAAAAATAGCGGATAGGATTGTTTCTATGATTTTGATGCAGATTTCTTTTTTTTCCTGTTGTTTTTCGTCAATGAAGGGTGAGAGAAGAATCATGAATCCGTTATTTTTGCCCCCGATTCAAATTTTACTTATGGAAAGTTGATAATCAATATATCCCTTGATTATAGGTATTTAATTATGGTATTATTTTACTCCATTTTGATAGTTACCGATTTGTCCTTTTTACATATAAAATAAATGTAAAATGGTGTATTTTTAGCCTAATCAACTATTGATTAATTAGGATGGATGGATGGGATCTGTCCACATCGCCCACATGGTAAGAGGCTGCCACATGAGATCTCATCCCTATATATATATGGAGGAGATACTATGAGACCACCCTCCTAGGTGAGACCGTAGGAACAGATCTACACCTTGAAAAATAAAAAATCGATGGCCAAGATTAAACAAATATATACATCTATTGGAAGGAAAATATACATTTGCAGGGGTAAAATAGGGATTGATGAAAAAAACCATAACTGTTTCTTACAAATTAGGGATGTGATTTGATCACGTACCACCAATCACGCGATCCACCCTTCTTCTCTCCCTTCTTCACAACAACACTCTGCATCACAACCCAAAACGGTACTGCTCCATTCGTTTCTGCAATTCTTCCATTGGATCAAGCTTGACAAAAAATATAAAAGCGTCGGATATCTTACAATTGGCGAAAAGTTATCATCTATTGGAAGCAATCAACAATCAATGGACAACATTTAACTAAGTATACAATTTCAATGTATTAATTATCATTAAAATATTACTAGGTATACAGAAACATTTAACTAAGTATACAATTACACTGAACTAACTATACATTAAAGCATTACTAAGTATACAAAAACAATTGACTAAGTATACAATTACACTGAACTAAGTATACAATTCCACTGAACTACTTATATAACTAAGTATACAATTCCACTTAACCAAGATACAATTCTATTGAACTAAATATACATTAAAAGATAACAAAGTATACAATGACATTTAACTAAGTATGCAATTCATCTGAACAAAGTATACAAATCCACTAAACTATTTATATAATTAAGTATACAATTCCACTGAAATATTCAGTTTTTTTAAAATGAAATAATTGAACAACACGATTGAAGTTGATGGGTTCTCTCTCCCTAAATCTCGGTCAACTGAAAAGGTAAGCTTTTTTTACCAATAATTGTTAAGGATATTAATTTCGAAAATACCAAATTATCCTTTATCCTCCCTAAATATCCGGCGCATACTAAAAATAATAGGAAAAATCTGGATTGTTATTTGTTTAGATCCAATGGTCACGATATGTCCCTACGGTCTCACCTAAAGAAATTGGTCTCATTTGAACCAATCCCTCTATATATATAAATATATAATAACAAATCTGTTTCCAAATCTATTTTCCCGCCTTTTGCACTTGCTAAAAACGAAATTAAATATTTCTTGATGGAAAACAAAAAAAAAAGAAAATAAATATATATGTCCATTATATTTGTAATTATATATTTAATTTCGTTTATCTTAATTATGGTATGCATTGACATTTTAATTTATGTATGTCTAATTAGTATTAAATATTATACATTTGAATTTGGAAATATTTAAAATAAATAAAAAATAGTTTGTTGACCGATATTATTGTAATGTATCATTAATTTTGTCCATTTCAATTTTGGTATGCATTAAGACATTAACAATCTAATTTATATATGATTTATCAGTATTAAATATTATATTGAAATTCCAAAAGATCTAAATAAAAATATGAAAACGTATACGCATTATGGGCTCGATCATCGTAATTGTATTATACAAATTTATCTCTTTTGTTCTCAAACCATCAATTAATATTTTATTCATAATAAATGATGAAAAAATAATATAATGTTGTTCAAATTGTAAAAAATATGTACGGGATGTGCTGATATATAAAGTATATTAATAAGTTATTATATGTATAATGAGCAGTATATCTTAACGTGTCCAATGTTTATGTTATATTCAATCTATATATAGGAAAATAATCTCACGCGCCCACCATTAATACAACTTATCCATTATTGATGATGCAACATTTTGTGGAATTGAACACCATCATTACATGTTATTCAGTACGGGTTGATATGAATATAAGTATCTAATTATTAGAGATGTCAAAATGAGCTCAGCCTTAGGGGTCATGCTGTAATTTTGGAGGCTCGAAAAGGTTGCACCTCTATGCCCCTAAAATCTTATTGACCCGGTCATTTCATATGTATTATTCATAGGTCCGGTCTCAAAAATAGCTGCTCAATGGAATTTCGTCCTGGCCCAACTTGAATTTTCCCCTTGGCCGACGTGCATCAAAGACATGTTGACCCATTTGATAGTTCTATTGGATATTATAATAGCTCGCACATCGCACGGGGTCCTCATCTAGTATTTTTATAACAATAACATCGTCTAACAATTAGAAGAGTATACATTTTATGTGAACTAATAACTTGAAATCAAATAAAATATTCAAATTTTATTTTTACTTATAAAAGTTCATCGATTTCAATTAATCAAGCCGAATAGAAAGTCGAACTATAATTATATATATTATATGTTTATACCTATTTTTTAGACTTTTTTTACTCACCTAAGCTACAAGAATAATTAGAAAGTTCATTAATACTTTTTTTAGGAGTATAGAATAAGGGGAAGTAGATTCATAATTTTCATAGTTAGTTTCATTTTATTTCCTATTGACTATTGTGAAAACAACCACGCATAGACGAAATTAAGTCATTTACAGTTCCATTTTTAGTACGATATTATTTACTCTAAACCAAAATCTTTATGACATATTATTAGTATGACATTATTCACTTTAGACCTAAATTTTTATGATTATATTTTTGGGTTTCTATCCAATATGCTGATATTAATTGAAACCTTGATAACATTTATACACTGATCTATGAAAAGTATTTTGAGCATCTACATTCAAACAACAAAACAATAAATGAGTCATGTGTGACTACATTTTTCTTAAAATTTATTTGCTCGCTCACCGTAGGTGCTTGAGAAATTTTGAACATTTTGAACTTTTGCTCATTGTTGTGGTGGAGGATTATTGCAGCCGTATACTTTGTGCGGAACATAGACAATGAAGAATTGTTCTTCTCCAAACCACATTCTCATCCCTTGGTGCCACCGCCCATGTAGCTCTCCATATGTCTCATTGCATATATACCACAATCAACTTTGTTTGTGGTGTCTCTCCAAGCATGCACAGTCTAGAAGGGGTGCATTTACGGACAACACTCGCCATTTGCGGACATCATTTTTCCCATTGTTATCTGCCATTTAGTTGATCAAACAAACCTACAAAAAAATATAGCACCAATTATTATACAAAAAATACAACTAACACTACATTTTAATAAAACTAAATATACATTATTCTATAGCTAAATATACATAATTCTTCGCACAAAGTAACAAAAAAAAAAACAGTGTTCTATAACTAAATACATATTATTACATAACTAAAAACACATAATTCTATAGCTAAAAATACATAATTCCAAAACATATATAGATGCTCGCACAGAGCAACAATATACAGTGTTCTATAACTAAATACACATTATTACATAACTAAACACACATTATTCTATAGCTAAATACACATAATTCCAAAATATATATACATGCTAGCACAAAGTAACAAAATACAGTGTTCTATAACTAAATACACATTATTACAAAACTAAACACACATTATTATATACCTAAAATGCATTACCGTTCAACTGAGCATACATTATTCAAAATATACAAGAACATTAACACAAAGTCTAAAATATACAAAAATACAAAACTAAATAAATATAATTACGTAATTATGTATACATTATTACACAGCTAACAACTTAGTGTCAACTAAGTGCGGAATCGATCAAGATAAATCACAAGAACATGAGAACAAACAAAAATCACAACCAAAAACCATTCATCAACCCTATTGGCAAGAACGAATGCAATAAATGTTTATTTCCTAAAATTGAACAGAATAAGAACAATAAAATCGATAATAAAAACACAAATTGGAACCCTAACATCAAGAAACACAAATTGGAACCTAACAAAAATCAACCAGAAAACTTACACTCAACTTGAATCCTAGATGCTTGTGTTGAACTATATCCACGAGTAGTCGCCAAAAATCAGAGATGTTTGAGCAGTTTAATATGCCGGTGATCGATAGAGGAATCAGAGAGATAGAGGAAGCAAATTTTCAGTTGTTTCCATTTTTTACAGATGGAGAACGAGGGAGATGGAGAAGGATCATAGAAGAAGTTTCGTGTATTTTGAAAAGAGAAAGAGAGAAAATCATGGATAAAGATAATCGGGAATTCAGATTACAAATTCGAAAATTAGGGATTTACAATTATATCCTTAACTTAAATGACATTACTTTCATACCCTTGCTTGCCACCACCCATGCCTAAAATGGAGAGTAAAATCTGACCATTGATTATAAAATCAAATGGTCTAGATGTGGTCTCATGTTCATACCTAAGGCGTGGTCTCATTTGATCATTTCCTATATATATATATATATATATATATATATAAGATATGATCAAATGAGACCACATCATTAAGTGAGACAATGTGGACTAATCCTGTCCACAAATCGTAATTTTAGATGATTGAGATTTACCCAATTTAATAGTCTTTTTTAATTTATTTTAAATCAGAACGGCAATATTGTAATTGTATAATTATACAATTCTATTCAATTTTGGTAACTTGTGATAATCGGTTCTTATCCCTTCACCCTACAATTTCATTCAATATTTGTGAGGTGAACTCTTTGGCTTGGTGGGAAATCGGAGGATTCTCGACCAAATTATTGCGGGGCTTCACTTTCTCGGGACGTTTGATGAGTTCGTAGTATTGGTGGCGATGGAGTGGTTGAAGTTGAGGTAAATGGGAGTGCCAAGAGAATCATTGTTGTGAGTCATTTGTGATTTCTTGGTGTTCGCCACCGGCAGGGACGGCGACAATGGTGGTGGGGAAACAGTGGACAGTGGTGATGGGTGGTTTTCGTGTTTGAGTCTTTTCTCCAGGTGTTTGAGAGAGTTGAAACATTGGTGGTGAGGTTGCATTCTCAGACTTGGCAATTTGATCTTTCTTAACAATAGATGCTAATTTGGATTTTTTTTTAGTTCTGAGTTTTATATCACATTTCAGGGTTTACTAATTTGGATTTTATTTTTTCGTGATGGTGGTTAAGCTTTTTGTTAATGGAGGTTATAGGTTTTTCTAGTTGAAGAAGAATTTAAGTAATGTTTTGTAGGTTTGATGTGTACTTATATTTTTGTATAGGTAAATGTATATTTATATGTTTTTCGATGTATACTTAGATGTGTTTTACTGTGTAATTAGTTAATATTTGATGTATGTATTTATATGTGTTTCGATGCTTATTTAGGAGATTTCGCTATATACTTATCTGTGTTTTAATGCTTATTTAGTTAATTTTTACAAAGATGTTTTTTTATATATTCTCGCGACACTTTTTTTTTTTTTTGGTTTTTTGTGCTAGGGACTGGTGTTTTATTAATCATGGCTAAAAGATGTAGAAAAAGTGAACAACGTGTCGAGAGCTTAATCGTATACATAGTCGATTTTATTGTATAGTTAAACTTAGTTTACCGTATAGGTAGTCGATTTTATTGTATAGTTAGACATAGTTTTTCTTGTATAGGAAGTCCGATTTTGTTGTACGCTTAGACATAGTTTAATGTATACATAGGTGATTTTATTGTATAGTTAGACATAGTTTCTTTGTATAATAATTTAGTTAATTGATTTGTGTCTATTAGTTGTTGATATTTTTATTATTGTTATTTGGTATACCGTAATTATTGGTTTGCCGAGAATAATCCTTAATTGATTCCTTAATTCACGGTCCCCACATGTTTTGTTTGACAATTGTAATATGCGGTACACATATGTCAAATATACAAAGATAATAGTGTTAAATATACAAGAAATATATGTTAAATATTCAAGACAATAATGAGCGTGATTTTTTTCTCTCTCTCTCTCTATAACTCGATTTACTTAATCCACGGTCCCCACATGTTAATGAGCGTGATTCTCTCTCAATAATCGATTCTTTAATTCACTGGTCCCAATATGTTTTTGTTTGACCATTTTAATATGCAAGAAAAATAATGTAAGTATACAACAAATATATGATAAATGTACAAAGATATCGCATGTAGTGCACATGCGTGATTTTCTCTCTCCCCTAGCGCGATTTTCTCTCTCCCCACGTGATTTTCTCTCTCCTAATAATTGATTCCATATTTGGATGGTCCCCACATGTTTGTTTTAACAATTTTACCCTTTCGAGATTTAATAATGTATTATTATCCCAAATAATCCGTAGTCTTTGATGTAAATGAGGGATGGTTGAGATTAGTCTACACTGTCTCACTATAAAATATGGTCTCATTGGATCCTCCCATATATATATATATATATATATATATATATATATATATATATATACACACACACACACCACTTTCTTAATTTATTGGCCCGTATTTTCAAATTAGAGAATCCAAATAAACATTCAAAGGTCATTTTTTTTTTGTTTTTTTAGGGGGAGGAACGATATATATAGTTAAATCTCACGTGTAAGAAATGCCTTATCTTAAGGCAAATGTGTGCCAATTTTCAAAGAGAAAACCAATGTTGAAACCCTGAAATATCACAAATAAATAAATAACATAAAGTTTTGTTTAATCATGAAAATATGCAATTTAATAAAATGGCTTTAAATTATTGGGATAATTAAATGTTAAGAAAACCTTAGCCTCCATTTCTCTAAAACTGTCTCTTTTTGCTTCTTTTTTCTTGTTTTGGCTATTTTTTGGCCTAAAATCACCCAATTACATCTTTTTATTTTCATTTTCTAAATAAGTGGTTTTTCCACGTAGATCTAGATTGTTTGTGATTTCGACATCTGATGTGGCATTTGGTTTGTTGTCGTCTTGTTGCGGTGTTTTTCTTGTGCAAGTGATTCAAACAAACAAGTTTTCGATTAGACGGAGATAAATCAGGTTGTGGTCTTCAAATGTTGCAGATCTGGAATCATATTCTAGACATTATAGATTTTTCAAAATTATAAGCTTTAAGCCGGTTTTTGTTATTAACCTAGATGATATGAATCTTTTCATAGTTTTATCTTATATGGTTTTTAACGGATTTGTTTATGTTTTCTATCGATATATTGTTAGTTTGAGTTAATTAATAAAATTATTTCCCTTGTCGCATTATCATCCTTTATTAATTAAGTTAAAACCCTTTAATCATGTGGTGCTTCATGTTGTATTTTGTAACACAAATACATAACCGCAGTGTCCCCTTGTGGGCGGGGGTGTTCATTTTTCGAATGGATTCGAAATTCGATTCGGTTAGATTCAATTTTAGTTTCGAATTAGGATTTTTGAATTTCGAATCGAATTTCGAATCAACTCGAATTTCGAATATGAATATTTGAATCGAATAACGAATTGAGGTTTTTTTTTCGAATTCTATTCGAAAATCCTAATTCGAGGTGAAATTCGACTAAATTCGAATTCGTATTTCGATTCTAATTCGTATTACAATTCAAATTCTTATTTTAATTCGAATTCGTATTTCAATTCAAAATTTATATGTATATATTTCACACTATACATAATTATTTATTGTATATATGTAAATTATACACATGCATTTCTAATATATATAAATGAATAAAATAATAATGTTTTAAATGAAAATGTAAAATTATAAATATATGCTCTTTCCTTCTTGTTTTTTTTAGTTTTTGTTAGAAATAGTTATACTTAATAGTATATGAAATACATTTTACATTTTAATTCAAAATTTTATCTTTAGACCATATTCAAATAATCATTTTTTGTGCTAAAAATATATTTTAGGTAAAATCTATTTCGCTCTTACAGTCTCACGTGGAGGGCATATGGTGAAATAATCTATAAGAATATTCCACTAGCTATATCCATTGTATGGAAAGTACAAAACTTGTGTACATACACTATACAACATACATTATACATTTATACAATATAGTCTTTGACTTTTTTCCTTTGTTTTAAATTCTATTACAATATGCATTATATATTATACATTTGTACACTATATTACATATATTTTTCTTCGATCATATTAAAACAATAAATTATATGATAACACACACTATATCTCTTTATCTACACACATACACTTTGTCAATTTGATATCTCATACTTGAGTATAAAAGTTTTTTATCAAGTAACTAGTCTTTGGTATAAAATTGACACAAAATAATTTATTAAATTTATATAAGGGAGTTCGTTATGAATTTATGATAGTCTTTAGTTAAATTAAACAATGAAAAATGATTAGTCGATAATTTGTAATTTTGAAAAATAAAATCTGGAATTTTATTGGGTATAGCCCAAAAATATTATGTTATGAATCCAAACCTTATTCACTTTATCGCAAAATTTGGATTTTTGGATTGACTCGATTCGATTCGAAATCGAGAAATCCAATTGTTTAAATTCGATTCGAATTAATCGAATTAGGATCGAATTTCGAATTGAGGTTTAAAATTTTCATTCGATTAAATTCGATTCGAGGAAGTCGAAGAATTCGAATTGATTCGATGAACACCCTACTTGTGGGGCAAAGTGTGAGGGCTTTAGGTAGAGATTGGTTATACTAGAGAAATTTTTTTACACCGAAATGTGAATGCTTATGAAAATTTTCGAGAAAATATTCAATCACTTCCACTTTTTTATCTCGTCAAGAACTTATACTCATTTTTCGGACAATCCATTAAATCATCACCATTATTACCCATTTTCCAATAAATTATACTATTCACTCATTTACATATAACATATTTATAACTATCAATCATATCCAATTATTATTTTACTATTTCTATATCAAATCAACTTTCATCATTATATTTTCATATCATATTCAATCATACTAGCGAGTTCATTATTTTTTTTACAAAAACATTCCCATCAACTGTTATATAACATAAAGAAAATTTTCAAAATGAAAGGATATTCAATCGCACTCTTATCCCTCCATTTTTGTTTCAGAACTCTATTATGCGAGATCGTTTGTCAAGTTTAACGAGCCGAACTCGAGCTCGAACTTTTAAACGATCCGAACTCGAGCCTATAGGTATTCGACTCGAAAGTTCGCGAACATGTTCGTTTACAGGCTCGCGAGCTTAGGCTCGAGTTCGGTTCATTTACAGGCTCGCGAACCTAGGCTCGAGTTCGGTTCGTTTATAGGCTCGCGAGCCTAAGCTCGAGTTCGGTTCGTTTACAGTCTCGTGAGCCTAGGCTCGAGTTTGGTTCGTTAATTGAGCTCGCGAACGTATTCGTTTACAGGCTCATTAGCTTGTGTTCGAGCTCGGTTCGATAATTAAGCTCGTGAACATGTTCGTTTATAGGCTCGTGATTTATAGGCTCGAAAAACTATATATCTAAGGATTATGGCTAGACAAAATATTGATCAAACAAAATCAAAATCGAACGAATCCAATAGTATAATATAAAATAATATAGTATATATAGAAGCACATATATAATAATGAGGTGTACTTATAAAAGTGCTGGTTTTGGATATTTTAAAGTTATTTGGTTTTGTTAAAACTTAAAATATTAAGAAAATGGTTTACGTAACTAAGAAGTGTCTAAACAAACCAACAAAATTAAATATCATACGAGACTTACCTAGTAATAATTATAAATTTAGACTTAGTAATTAATGTGATCATCAACCAAGATTTATCATAAAATCATAAGCGATTACAAATATTTAAAAGAGTATGTAAATTTAAAAAAATGTATAACTATCTAATAAACCAAATGAAACTAAAAACATAATACATAATAATATAGTCTATATAAAAGTACAAATATAATATCAATCATATATACTAAAACCAAAAATAAAGTTGACACGTGTCATTTCCTCATCAGGCTTGGATATTTGTTAATAACCAATAATATAAAGGATATATAATATCAACTCTAAATTGTACATAACTGTTAGCTGACAAATAGTTTGGAAAAGTCAATGTCGATCCATTCAACTACTTTGCATATTTTTATTGAAAAAGATTCTATTAGTTCAAAATCTATATTTTTTTGTAGTAGATATTATCTCATTTGAATTAATAATATATTTTTGAATTCAGAAGATAACAAATTTAAAAATAAATAATCCAAAAATCAAGGATTCTATCTACACCATTTTTAAATTAGTTATCTTTTCAAGCTAAAATATTATATTACACGTATAAAAATATAGAAAACGAGCAAGAAAAAAAGAAAAAGATCTTATTAGTTCAAAATTGATATTGTTTATTGAATATATATTCTCTCATTGGAATTAATAATATATTGTTAATTTAAAAGAAAACAAATATAAAAGATAATTTTTTTGAAAGATAGTAAATAGTAAACTAATAGTATTGGTAAAAACAATATATTAAATTATATATAAATTTATTATGTATTTACTTATGGAAAAAGTTGTGAAAATTAAAATACAAAAAAAGGAAAGCATATACAGAATTTTGACTTTTTTCAAAGGACAAAGGCTAACAAGAGTTTTTTTTACTGTATTAAGTTAACGATTCCCTTTTTTTAAAGACCAAAACACGATTCTTACTTCTTGGATAAATAGAAATCAAATGAAACCAAAACTCCACAAACCCTAGTTTCGGTTCTTCAATTCTTCTCGGCGCTGTGAGCCTGTGACAAGCGGTGGTGCTCAATTCGGTTTGGCGGTGCTCGGTGGTGCTTGGTACTGCTCGACAATGGACAGCCACTGCTCGGTTCTGCTTGGTGTTGCTCGAAAAGTGATAGGCGCTGCTCGACGTTGTTTCTTCTTCTTCGCATTGTAAGTGTTCTTTTGCTCGACCCATTTTTCTTACGTTATTTGTTGTGGTTTTTAGCTATCATATTATTTTAGATGATTATTGAATTTGGGAACGGGAGGTCTGATTATGTGAATTTTGTTTATGTGAATGATTTGCAAAATTTAGTCGAGTGATTCTATTTTAGATGATTTTTGAATTTAGCTAAAGATGTTCATTAAGAATTTAACTAAAATAGAAAAACTTTGCACAACTTCAAAGAAGAAGATTAAGGGATTGATAAGTTGCAGATGATTATAAGTTGATGTTTATAGAAAAAGTGATCTGATAAGTAATCCACTTGGGAAAAAAAAAAAAAATAACATGAAAATCATATTGTTTATAGAAATTGCGAATAAAAAGTCATTCCATGCATAGGGTCATTTGGGTGATGTTTTTATAAGTTCTTTGTTTATATTTATAAAATGCTTTTGTATCTTATTGTGATATGCTTTTTATATAATCATAGTTGGCGCTTATGAAATAATTTACTTGAGTAATTCAATTTCTTACAAGCTTTTTCATAATGTATAGGGGACTGAACATGTCAACTCCAAATACCTTATATGCGCAAGTGTCAAGCACAAATCCTATTTTAGGAGAAGTTCGACCCATTATTAATGATACAACTGAAGCAACTCAAAGCAAGGATGCTAGTACGCCTGAGGTCATTGAAGTTGAAGAAGAACAAGACAATCCATATGCTCCAAAGAAAAGAAAGCGTACATCTAAAGCATGGGATGACTTTAAACAGATTACTCTTCCGGATGGGTCAATGAAGGCTCAATGTATACATTGTGGCCATCGGTTGAATGTTAACAAGACATGTTGTACGTCACATTTTCTTAGACACCTCAAAAGTTGTGTGCTGAAGCAAATGAGGGAGAAAGGACAAAAAAATATAAGTATCAGCACAACGATTTCTAATTCAGAAACTGTTAATGCGGTGCAGAATTTTAAATATGATCAAGCGAAGATCAGAGAAGTTCTATCTCACATGATTATTGTTCATGAGTTGCCATTCATGTTTTCAGAGTATGAGTTGTTTAACTTATTGATGAGGACTGCTACTCCACATTATCAAAAGGTGAGTCGTACCACTGCAAAAAAAGATTGCATAGCTAGTTATTGAGAAGAAAAAGTTGGTGGCTTCATTAAAGGATGTGAAGAGGGGTCGGCGTGACCATTGATTTATGGAAGTCGATAAAAAAATTTCTTATATGGTTGTCACCTGTCACTATATTGACTTGATGGGAAATTTGCAAAAAAGGAACTTGAATTTTTGCGAGGTTGAACCACCTCACACCGGTGTTGTAATCTGCGATGTGCTACATAAATGTTTGGTTGAATGGGAATTGAAAATAAGATATGGACAAGATTAGTGTTGATAATGCAAAGATATAATGATGTAGTTGTTCGAATGTTAAAGGAAAAAACTCTCTTATAAAAATAATCTTCCTCTTGGTGGCAAATTGTATCATGTCGGATGTTGTGCAAATATATTGAATCTTTTTGGTGCAAGACGGGCTATCCGAGATTCAAGATGTTATTTCCAATGTGCGTGAGAGTGTGAAATATATATCAGCTTCAGAGTTGCGTATTAATATGTTCACTGAGATTGCAAAACAATTACAATTATCTTCAAAGAAGCTTGTGTTGGATTGTTGCACGAGGTGGAATACAACTTATCACATGCTATCTGGTGCTTTAGAATTCAAAGATGTCTTTCCAAGATATCAACAAATGGACCTTAATTATAACATTTTGCCAAGTAAGGAGGATTGGGAGAAGATCCATGTAGTATGCTCATTTCTTGAGGAATTTAGTAAAGTCACGCACATAATTTCAGGTACTAAATATCCGACTTTAAACTTGCATCCAATTGAACTTTACAAAATAATAAAATTAATCAAACTTGTTCTAAATTTTCTTGTTATAGGTACAAATATCCGACATCAAATTTGTTCCTAACTCACTTTTCAAGATAAAAGGATGTTGAAAAATGCAAATGTGGGCTCACATAATTACATGGGCGATATGGTGAAGAAGATCAGATTAAGTTTGATAAGTATTGGGGTATGTAATTTGTTAATCTCTATTGCTGCGTTTTAGATCCAAGAAATAAAATGAAGTTGATAGAATGGTGTTTTCCAGAGATTTATTCACCAGGTGATGCTCTAGTGCACGTTACCACTGGTCGTGAAACATTGCGTATGTTATATAATAAGTATGTTGAGGCTCACAAAGCTAATGTGAGAAGGATGCTTCAGGTGACACTCAAAAAGAAAATTCTAGTAGTGTGAGCAATGTCAGTGTAAAAGGAAAAGATGAAGTGCGCCGAATTCACTAGCTATATCAAGCAAGTTGATAGTGTTGAGCAAGTGAAATCTGAACTAGATGTGTATTTGGAAGAAGGAGTTGTCATGTGCGAAGATGATAGTGAGTTTGAGGCATTGAAATGGTGGAGGATGAACAACTTGAAGTTTATAATTCTATCAAAGATGACTTTGCGATGTACTAGCGATCCCAATAACTACTTAGCCTCCGAATCCGCTTTCATGCGGGAGGTAGAGTTATTGATGTTAGATAAATGTTTTTATCAAGATTTTGATGATTTTGTTTAAATGAGTTTTTATACTAAAATAATGTTTATAAATGTTGTCCAAATACTCCCAATTGATTTGAAATATTTTTACTAATTTTTTGGAGTACTTTTTGAAGTTTATTTTTGATAAAAATCGGACAACATTTCAAGTTGGAGGTCGATCGGTCGAGCAAACGATCAACCGGTACATGGAGAACGCACGAAATGCTCTGTATTGAAACTTTGAGGAGGCGACCGGTCCAGGCATGGGCGGCCACCGGCTCGGACCCCGGGCGATCGATCGGACCCCATGACCGGTCCGCACCCTCCCCGATTGGTACCGGATCGCACTAACTTTCTCTATCGTTCAAAATTTTCTATAGAGCGACCGGTCGTACACGTGGTAATCTTTTGAAAAAATTTGTACCGTGAAACTCTATATTAGCAAGATTTGCTTTTCATTTTTGTACAATCTTTCTACATCTTGTGATCCTCTTTTTGTAGACAAAAGTGATGAAGGAGGAGCCTATGTTGGTGAAGACTCTTCTATAAATAGAGGTTTATTTGAAGACACAATACACAACACACAAGCATACAATACAACAAGAAATCTGCAAAATTCCCAAAGTTTTCATTTTTACATCCTTGTTGTAATAACCTAAGTTCTTGCACTTGCACAATCTTGAGGTCTAGGCTTTTTGTTCTTGATTACACTTGCACTCAAAGTTTGTATACTTCATTTATTGAGTTGTAATCTTGAATTTGTTTGTCATCCAAAACAAGATATCCTTGTTAGTGTTCTTGTGGTAAGAACACACTTAGGTGATATTAGGTGTTGAAGAGTGTGGTAATCTTCATAGGTGTTGAAGGAAGATTGTGGTAATCTCCTTGAAGGTGTTGTAAGAAGATTGTGGTAATCTTCAAAGATGGTGTTGTAACAATTGTGGTAATTGTTAATAAAACTTTTTTTCTTTTTGAAATCCACTTCGGATATACCGGGGTGGTAGTAGATTAACCCTAGGTGGGTTGAACTACTATAAATCATCGAGTGTTGTTTAATTTCCGTATTTACATTCTTGTCATTTACTTGTTCATTCGAAAAAGAGGAGATTTGCGAAAAATCGGGATAATCTATTCACCCCCTCTAGATTGTCGTAGCCACTGACTAACAAGTGGTATCAAAGCCAAACTCTTTGGCTAGCTCGTTCCGAGTAAAGAGAAAAGATCCATGGCTACGATTGAAGGTTATCTCACCACCGGCACCTCCACCAACAAGCCACCACTATTCGACGCCAACAACTACGCATTTTGGAAAGACCGTATGGAGTGCTTTCTACAAGGGTGTGGATTTGACATTTGGAATGTGGTCATTGAAGGAGTTGATCAACCAACCAAGAAATTGGAGGACGGCACCTCGACTCCCAAAACTTTCAAGGAGTTCGATGAGAATGACAAGAAGGCTTTCTCTCTAAACGGCAAAGCCTTAAATATTTTACATTGCTCTCTTATCGCCACCGAGTATAATCGCATAAGAGGCATACGGTCGGCACATGAAGTTTGGGAAAAATTAGAAACCATCTATGAGGGCACAAAGAAAGTAAAGCAAGCAAGAAAAACAATGCTTGTGAAAGACTTTGAAAATTTCAATATGCATGATGGTGAAAGCATATCAAAAATGGTGGAAAGACTTGACAACATTGTCAATCCTCTTATGGCTCTTGGAAAGGTCATCTCCGAAGAAGACAAGGTGACCAAGGTATTGAATGCCCTTCCCGGCTCATGGTCCGAAAAAGTGACGGCTATCACGGAAGCACAAAATCTCGAGACACTCAAATTCGATGAGCTCATCGGGAACCTCCTCATTTACGAAGTCTATCTCAAGGAGAGGAGAAATTCCAAATTATCCAACACTCAATCGGGTACGCATAATATTCCTAAAGGTCTAGCATCTTCTTCTAATAATTCATATTATGATAATGATGAGGATGATGAAGAGACGGCCACACTTGTCTGGAAATTTATAAAATTTGTGAATAAAAATAAAGTAAGAAAACCGAGAGACAACTCGTGTTTTAAATGCAGAAAATCCGGGCATTTCATAGCCGATTGCCCAAAACTCGAGGAGAAGGAACAAAAGAAGTAAAGGTTATTTTCCAAAAAAGAAGGCTTTAAATGCGGATGTCAAAACTTGGGATGAACTTCTTGCCACAACCGATGAAGAAGGAGAATCCGAACATGGTCTTATGGCCATAGACGACGAAAACAACGAGGTACGCTCTAATGCTTCATCTTCTTTCTTAGTTGATGAATTACAATGTGATTTTGATGAATTACAAAACGAGTTTCAAAATTTGATTGTTAAATACAAGACTTTAAAAAATGAGCATAAAGAGCTTAAATTAGAAAAGGATAAATTGTTTACTTCTTATGAATCTCTTGATAAAGCTCATGCCATTACTCTTACTAAAGTCCGTATTCTTGAAACCGAAAAACAAACGCTTACAAATGATCTTGAATGTTTGAAAAAGGATGTGCATCGTTTTAACTTAAGTACGGATAAGGTTACAAAATTTTTAGATGCACAAAGAGGTGAGCATTCTAAAATAGGACTTGGCTATAAACCTTTTCAACCATTTACAAAGAAAAATGGCCAAGGTCCGACTTTTGTACGTGCTAGTAGTGCCCACAATCTTATTTGCTTTTATTGTGGTAAAGTTGGTCATTATGTTAGTCATTGTAAATTGAAGAACAATTTTAGCTATGTTTGGAGACCCAAAGGTCTCAAGGCTAACCCCCATGGACCCCAAAACTATAGGGTACCTAAAAATAATTCTTTTGTAGGTTATAGGGGCTATAACAACCATGGAGGATTCAAAATGGCTCGTGGACAGCGGATGTTCACGCCATATGACCGGAAAGAAAGGACTTTTTACCAACATCAAGCTCCAAGAAGAGGGTATGGCATGTTCGGTAATGGCAAATGAAGAATTCTTGGAAATGGAGAAATTGGTAACTCTTCTTTTTCTCTTAGTAATGTTCTTTTAGTAGAATGACTTAAGTTTAATTTGATAAATGTTAGCCAACTTTGTGATTCAAATTATAATGTTGTTTTCAATAAAGAAAAATGCCTTATTTCCAAAAACGATAAAATTATTTGTGAAACAAATAGAAAAGGCAATGTTTACAAAATTTGTACAAATGATTTGGTTAGTCAAAATGTTTCTTGTCTTGTCGCCAATAATGATTTAACTAGTTTATGGCATAGGCGACTTGGACATGTTGGATATAAAAATTTGCAAAATATTTACAAAAACCAACATGTAAAAGGACTACCCAAATTGAATTTTGAAAATCTTGGCTTGTGTGACACTCATCAAAAGAACAAATTAGTTAAGAGTAGTTTTAAGCCCAAAAATGAAATTTCCACAACCAAGCCTCTACAACTTCTTCATTTAGATTTGTATGGGGATATTGGTACGACAAGTCTAAGTGGAAAACATTACACTTTTGTTATAGTCGATGATTTTTCTAGATATACTTGGGCACTTTTTCTTACAAATAAAAGCGATGCCGTTAATGAGTTTGTTAAGTTGTGTAGACTTATTGAGAATGAAAAAGAAGATACCATAAAGTCTATTCGAAGTGATCGAGGTGGAGAATTTGATCGAGAATTTAGAGTCTTTTGTGAAACCAAGGGATATGGTCACAATTTTTCGGTTCCAAGGACACCTCAACAAAATGGAGTAGCCGAAAGGAAGAATCGGACACTTCAAGAAATGAGTCGGTCCATGCTCAATGAATTTTCACTTCCAAAATATTTTTGGGCCGAAGCCGTAAGTACCGCTTACTATGTCATTAATCGAGTTTATATTCGTCCTAAACGAATAAAACTCCATATGAGCTTTGGAAAGAAAGAACTCCAAATATTTGTTATTTCAAAATATTTGGATGTAAGTGTTTTATTTTGAATACTAAGGATCAATTGGACAAACTTGATCCTAAGGCCGATGAATGAATATCTATGGGGTATTCAACCAAGAGCAAAGCATATCAGGTTTACAATAAGACTAGTGAGGTTGTTGAAGAATCCATCCATGTCAAATTCAATAAAGCCTCGGGTGTTGAAAGGATACCCAGTGATGAAGAGGATATTATTGAACCCATTGTTCAAAATGATGCTCAAGATGATCAACCTTCTACATCAAATGATCAACCATCCACTTCAAATGTTCCTCAAGAAGATAGAGGTGACACTTCGATCTTTCCGTAGCATTGAAATTTAAGGGAGATCACCCAAAAGATCTTATTATTGGTGGTCCACTTGATAAAGTAATGACTCGAGGAAAATTTGCCGAGAAAGCTCTTATATCTCAAAAGGAGCCTAAAAATGCTAAGGAAGCTATTGAAGATGAGGATTGGTTTTTAGAAATGCAAGAGGAGTTGAATCAATTTGAAAGGAATGATGTATGGGAATTAGTACCTTGTCCTCCATCTCAAACAATTATTGGTACAAAATGGGTATTTCAGAACAAGCTCGATGACCAAGGCAATATTGTTCGAAACAAAGCAAGGTTAGTAGCTCAAGGTTATTGTCAAGAAGAAGGTATTGATTATGATGAAACATTTGCACCCGTCACACGTTTAGAAGCTATTCATATTTTACTTGCCTATTCTTGTTTTAAAAATTTCAAGCTTTACCAAATGGATGTAAAATCCGCATTTTTAAATGGTCTTATTCAAGAAGAAGCCTATGTAAAACAACCTCCGGGGTTTGAAAATTTTTCTAGGCCTAATGATGTTTATAAACTTAAAAATGCCTTGTATGGTTTAAAACAAGCACCCCGTGCATGATATGATAGATTTAGCTCTTTGCTTTTGCAAAATGGTTTTACAAGAGGTAAAGTTGATACTACTCTCTTTATTTTTGAAAAGGGCAAGATTGCTTATTAGTGCAAATTTATGTTGATGATATTATTTTTGGTGCTACTAATGAATCCTTGTGCAAGAAATTTTCTAAGTTAATGCAAGGTGAATTTGAAATGAGCATGATGGGGGAGCTCAACTTCTTCTTGGACTTCAAATTAAGCAATGCAAGAACGAATTTGTATTTCACAATCAAAATATACAAAAGAGCTTTTGAAGAAGTTTGACATTGAAGAAGGAAGAACCGTCTCTACCCCAATGGCAACAAACGCCAAGATTGACAAAGATGAAAAAGGCAAGCGGTTGATGAATCCAAATATCGAGGTATGATTGGTAGTTTACTTTATTTAACCGCAAGTAGACCGGATATTCTTCATGTCGTATGCCTATGTGCTCGTTTTCAAAGCAATCCCAAAGAATCTCATATGAGTGTTGTTAAAAGAATTTTTCGATATTTGAAAGGCACTATTCAATATGATTTATTTTATCCAAAGAATGGAAATATTTCTCTTAAAGGTTATAGTGATTCAGACTATGCGGGTAATTGATCAGTGTGAGTTTTGCATATATTTTAGGGCATATTTATGGCTATAATTGTTTATAAACATGCAATAACGCATATGAAATGGTATATATTCGCTCTTTGTGGAAAAGGTATTACGTTTTGCTTGTTTTGTAGGAATTTAAGGATATTTGGAGTGATTTTGTGACAAATACGAACATTGCTACCTAGAATCATCAAGAATCGAGCGATTACACCCAATTGAGAGCCAATTATATTGAGTCTAGGTCATAGTGACGAGTCGTGTGTCAAAATAAGCATGGATGATCAAACAACAAGGAGATTTATCTCAAGGAACGTCCAAACGCGTATGGAATTTCCAGCTCTGGCAGGGTTTAGTATTTTGGCCATAACTCTCTCTACAAAATTGATATTGAGCGGATTCAAGTGGATATGGAAAGCTAAGAGAGAGGACTACAACTCTTATGAAGACCCCGCAAGCAAATTCGGAAGTTTAGGTGGCACACGGGCAACCCGTGCGTGGACGCACGACCCGTGCGCACCTGAAGGCACCTGAAGGTTTTGAGCATGTCTACGACTTCGAGCACAGGTAGCCCATGCATGGGAGCACGACCCATGCGTGCCTGAAGACTTTGAGCCTGCCTACGGCACCACACATGACCTGGTCATGCGTGGGGCGCACGACCCGTGCGTATGTGCGGAAATGTCCAATTTTGGCAGCACATTGACCTAGTTTTGGCCCAAACACTATATAAACACATCTTGGGGTGCGCACACAAGGGAGGAAAGGCTGGGAATACACCCAAGAACACAAGAAACACTTCAATTTCATCAAGGAAGAATCAAGAAAAGAATCAGGTCGAATCGGAGCTTGAGGATTGAAGATAAATCGAGAGATTATCCATTTCCCTATGTTTTCTCATTCTTTGTTCTTTAATCTTTCATTTTAGCTTCTTATGAATATGAACAATTTGTCTATGAGTTGTTTCTTTGTAATGAGTAGCTAAACATCTTGTGATTTTCGGGTTTTGGAAGTAGATTAATTGAACTCTTGTTGAATGTTTTAATCTTAATTGAAGTTATTGTCTTGAAGCCTATTTGAGTACTTTGTTCTTATTCTTGTTTTATCATTTGGTTAATAGT